>CM045764.1:5837706-6450233 GCA_025200525.1 Camellia lanceoleosa
CTTCAACTCACGCAGCCGTCTGCCTCGTGCTCTAATCGCGAATTTCGTCCGCTCCGTGCCCATCAGGATAACCACGCCGCTTCACTCAACGTGGTGCTCTGGCTCCGCCGATATACTTTCTACCAATCAAAATCCATCACTATTAGTCGATCTCCACGCTTTCTACTTAACACATCACCCATTCAACATGGTAAAGTGTCGGGTTCGCCTGAAGGTTCTACCACCTACATACACGCCGCCAATCTTTCGCCTCTTCATCGCTTCAGACGTACAGGTGTAAGCTCTTTGAATTTTTAAATTTTGCTGGAAGTTCCCCGTGTAAAACCCACTTTCTTCTTCTTATTGTTTTGATGGACTTTTTGTGCTCAAAAATAAATAAATAAATCCATGTAATCGATACATTTTTCAAGAATTTGTGAATTTTGGTGATAATTTTGATTTCAATCTTCTGAGCTAGTGTTGCAGGTGCCAACCAAGGTCTTATGCCTCGTCTGATTGATTTTGTGGATATATATATTGAAACCCTTGCTTCGAGACTTGTGCTTCTCGAAATTTTTTGATAATGCTCGAGATTTGTGCCTCTCGAAATTTTTTTTGAACACAAAGGCTGCTCAAGATTTGTGCTCTCGGAATTTCTTCTCGAGATAGTCTTGAGATTTACAGTAGCTTCTGAATCCTTTCAAGGCGATGAAATTGGCGAATCTTTTTGTTGTTGATTGTATCATGGAAACAAAACGTAGTTGCTAATCCTCATATAAGTTGAGCCATTGATGTTTGGGGATTGTTGTTTGAACATGGTATCCCTTTGAAATCCATAATTATTGAATCTTTGAACTCATAATTCGAATCCTTTTGTAGCCTTTTGTTGTTGATTGTGATTTTTTTTTATCGCCCATGTTTGATAATATTGAAAGGAGTAGTAACAAACACGTATAAGTTGTTGATGCCCGATGGAGTGATTTTGAAGTTGATGAAACTTATAATGTTGGAACATAAATTTTGTTGTCGAAAGTTAAATTGATCATTACAGTTGTTGAGGAAGATAATGCTATACTCAAAACCATATATATATTGAAGAATTGTCAATACTCATGCATTTTGAATTTTGTAATACCTCGCACTTTTACTTGAGGGAATCAAAAGTCAGAGTATAGAATAAAGGGCTATATATATAACACGTTGGTTGATCTTGTGAAGTTACCGTAGAGAAAATGAATTGCCGATGACGTCTCGAGGTTGAATACACTTGTTGACAAACCCATCATGTTGTATGTAAATCTTATTATCAAATTTAGATTGATTGTTGGGCGATTTCTTAGAATAGTAGACACATCGCGCTCGGCTTCCTGACTTTCGACGAAAATTCCTCATAGAATTTGCATATGAATTCAGAGATTCTTCCGAGAAATGCAAGTCATGTTATAGGTCAAATTGCTTTGAATTTATTAATTTATGCTGTTTCCGCTTCTAATATTTCAATTTTGATACGCATCGACTCCCTTTGCGTATTTATATGCACCAAGTCAAGTATTTCGTGCATATGTCTTCGAAAAGAAATCTGGTCACCGTGGTCATCGTAATCGCTCTTGAGCAGAGAGGACGCATTCCAAGGCCCGAGTCCGGAAAGTGGAGGAAATCTCCTTATTTTGGCTCTGAAAGACCTGCTTCGAGGAGCGGCATACTCTCCGCCACTTCTCTTCCTTCTCTCGGGCGGAAGGGGCTTCATTATGTTCTCCGAGGACACCGACCCAAACATGAGGCCCTCATTTCCTTCTTCTTGCATACGCTTTTAGGGAAGGTTGAGTTTAGGGACTTTCCATACTCGCTATTCCCCAGCTCAAGGCCTTCTTCTCAAACATTCCATTTGGTTAAGGGGTGGAGATGGTCGATGATGTCCACTTTGACAGGGCCTCTATCAACGGCTTTTTTAGAGGTCTTCGGGGGTTATGGGATCCCAAGCGCTGGAAAATATCTCGATCCCTATCCATCCGCCACAACAATGTCTAGCCTTGAAGTTTATGGCTCTTCTAAGTGGAGCACCGAGACACACACTTTCATACTTGGCCAAGACGAGATGGGGCTCCACCCTCAGGATTTGTTCATATTAAGTCAAGATTCGAAGTGAATCGCCCCTGCGCGTTTCTACCCCGAGCTGACACCTCCGAAGATGATTCTTTGATCCAATCTCTAAAGCTTCAAATCTTTCAAGCTTGTGGTCGGTGGAGTTTCTCAGATTGATGGTTCAAATGAGGAGGACCAATCGAGATCGAGGATGGACTGTGTCTCTAGACTGTATGGATCCGCCACTTCTTCAGAGATCTTCACTGGTAGAGATGTGACCCCGATTCTCAAGTATGAGGTCGTCCGATATATGGCTTTAGGCACTATTTTTGGGATTTCTCGCTTGCTTTATTTCATTCTTCATTCTTCCAAGCACACCTCCAAATTCTCTCAACACTTTTGTCTTTCCTCGCGCTAGGCTCTTCAGAGGGATCGGATTCCTTTGGCTCCGCTTATTTCTGGGAATCTTTGGTGTATTATCGGGGATCTACGCGTTTATTATGGTTCATTCCGTGGGTCGATATGAGCCCTATGTCTTTCATCTACAGCCAGTTCCTGTTTTGTTTTTTCTTCGAGAGGTTCCCAAAGTTTGCCTCTACTCCGATTGTATTCGAGGCAGAGGTTCTTCGGGAGATAGTGGATAAAGATGGTATCCCCGTGCTCGGTACTGACGGGTCTTGCACATTTGAGAAAGCGAAGTCTTGCTAGCCGTTGATCACACGTTGGTCACGTGCTATTTCCACCTTATCCTTGAATACTTTGGTGGATGATCCCCGGTGCTTGGTGGCACGCCCCTATGTATGCCCACCGGTGTGGCAACGCCATATCTATCATGGTTTCCTCTACCGTGTCCTTTTCCTTGCCGAAGGGTATCTCTGCATACCTTGTTGATATGTTGATAATGGTTCGTCCGAGTTCATTACCGGTATGGCATGAAGAGGGCATTGATAGCACCGTCTATAGACCTGATAGAGTAGCATGCCAATTTGGGTTTGACCAGTGTGCCCTAGGGCCAGCACCTCCTTTATTATCTTTTTCAGAGAGCTACGGGCACTTTACTGTGGACTGCAGACACACTATGCTTCCTATATTCTGCTCTTTGACGATGTCAGCTTGAGTAGTAGGGGTTTCACCCCTCTTTCAGGAGATATTGGCAGAATAATATTGATGCATTTATTGAGTTTGTCTAGAGTAGACTGTCCATATATTTGCCTCCGCTAATTTATAAGAAGGACTCTTCTCTTCGGCCGCCTGAGAGTCGAAAAATCGATCACATGTATGAGCTTCTTCGCTTCATCTGCCTGACCGACCCTCCAACCGGACATCTACTTAGCTTGGCAATTGCTTCTCCAGAGCAGTCCCTTTGAATAAGGCCTCACGGTCCCTGACGACTGCCTTAAGAAGATGGCCCACAAGAGGGCTTCTGATGCCAGTCCTTCCACTCCTCGCCTTTCCAAAAGGCTCCATCAGGTACTAGATAGACATCTTAAAATTTAAAAAAAAAAAATTGATTTGAAGTTACTTTCCTTCTTGCGACTATACCTTCTTAAATGAACACTTTTTATTTTTCCTATTGTATAGGATCCTACTCCGTCTTTTGACCATGCGGTTGCTGACACTCTCGGTACCATCACTATTGGCCATGCTACCCCTACCAGGCCGGACTTAGACTTGGATGATATTCTCCCTTTGTCTGTAAGACTCGTGAAGATGCGCACCCCTCGTATAACAGTTATAGATGATGATGATGATGAGGCTGAGGCTGAGTCCTCCGATCATTTTTGTGACCTTGTCCCACATATGTGTCGTCATCGTCCTATAGTGACTAAGGATGCCTCTCCATTGGTCAGATGTTCCCCTCATCGCTCAGTTTCAAAGGAGGAGTGCTATCCTGGTGGCGAGGTTATCGGGGCTTACTGTTCTTATGTTGAGATTATTGAGAACCGTGGCTCTGATGCTGAGATTGTTGAAGGGACTGGTGCCATAGAAATTGATGCCGCAGGCCATGCTTCTAGAAGTAATGTAGAGATGAGGTGCGCCTCTGGGAATAGTAGGGTGTGGATTTGTTATGCTTCACTTAGTCAGTCTCTAGGAGGCTCTTCACATATTTGTTTAAGAAGGGTGTGCCATTATCCGAGAGGATGGTGTTCGGCACTTCGAACCAGCAAATGATATTTTCCTTGATGAAGTTCGCGACTGCAGGCCTCGTAGCATTCTTCAGCGGGATTGCTTCGACCCTTTTTGTGCTTAATTCCGTAGCTGCGAGAATCCACTTGTACCCTTTGGAAGGTGTGGAGATGGGCCCTATCAGATCAAAAGCCCAGGTATGGAACGGCCATGGCGTTCGGATGCTATGCAAGTCTACGGCTGGAGCATGGATCAAATTTTCATGCTTCTGACAAGTCTGGCACCTCTTCACGTGATAGGACGCATCTGACTCCATGGTCGGCCAATAATACCCAAGGTGTATAAGTTGTCAATGAGCCTGCCCTCATTGATGCTCAATTTCAGGCTCTTTTGAGGACTAGATCCGACTCCTCCTTGGAGAGACACCTGTGAGTGCCCTCAATGTTTCTTTTGTAAAGCTTGTTCGATCAAGAAAGTACCGCCGCCTCCTCTTGAGGTGTACAATGTCCCTAGCTCTTAGGTAGTGTCCTCCTTGAGATAGTCAATGTAGACTTGTCTCCGGGTCAGGTATCAATTTCAAAGCAACTCTCATCCTCCCGGATGTATGACCTGACACTGGCATTCTTTTTGAAGTTGATTCGAGGCCTTCTCCATCTCGGGCCAATAATAGCCTTGTCTTTGGATTTTTTGTACTAACTAATATCCTCATCCCCGCAGGACTTGTCATGAATCTGTTGTAGTTGGAAGCTTGCCTCTTGTTGGCCAACACACTAGGCTAGGAATCCGGTACCTCCTCGGAAGTAAAGTTCACCTTGAATAATTATGAATTGGGCAAGCTTGGCCATAGTTAGTTTTCCAACTTTGCTTCTGAGTTGTTCGAGGACTTCTCATCTCCAGTCCTTCGGAAGGTCTTTGTCCTCAGGTATTATTGAAGGCTCTGTTCTCTTCTTGATAACAATTGTTGCCTCATCCTCTGGAATGTCAACTCTTGCCCCTAATGTTACGAGGGCATCTGAAAACTTGTTGTTGGAGCGAGGCACATACTCTATTTCGACCTTCTGAAATTTGTCAAGAAGCCTTTGGACTGTTGTTCAATATGTGGCCAAGGCAGGCTCCTTTAGGACGAACTGTTCTGAAACTTGCTTCACTATCAGCTTTGAGTCCCCTCGAATCCGAATCTTCTTGATACTGTGCTTCTCAGCTGTTATCAAGCCTAAAATAAGAGCCTGATACTCGGCTTCATTATTCGAACAATGGAAATCCAGTTTATAAGACAAATTTAACTTTTTTCCACTTTTGCTTGTAAGGACTATCCCGGTTCCTCCTTTCCCTCTGGCTGTTGCTCCGTCAAAGCTCAATGTCCAAAAGCTTTCCTCGGAAGCCATAGCTGCATGTACTTCTCCTCTTAATTCTTCATTTACTAGTTCATAGTCACCACTTAGAAATTGGGCAAGGAAATCGGCTAAGGCTTGGTTTTTTATTGCCTTGAGAGCTACACATGTGATGGCGAATTCACCAGGCTAACATCCATCTTGCCACCTTCTGTTAGAGCAAGCTTGTCGAGGAGGTATCGGATTAGATCACTTCTAATAACAATCAATCGATGTACTAAGAAGTAATGTCCGAGCTTTTGGGCGGTGAATACCAAAGCTAAACAATGTCTCTCTGAGAGTATATCGACTTTTGCTCCTCGAATCTTCCGGCTGATGTAATACACCGGGCATTCTGCTCCATCTACATCTTGGACCAATAATGCCCCTATGGACTTGGGGGCTAAAGTTAGGTACAACATTATAGGCATCTCGGGCTGCAGGGCTATCATGGTCTGAGGTGAGGTCAAGGCCGCCTTGATTCTCTCGAAGGCCTTTTGGTGCTCTTGGTTCCACTCGAACTTGGCATCTCCTTTTAATAACGAGCCGAAAGGGGCAGAGATCTCTGCAAGTGCTGGGATAAACCTCCGAATATAAGATGTTACCCAAAAGACAACTTAAGAAGGGGAGTGAATTGGGTTTTTATAATTAAAATTAATAATACCCTAATAAAAATTATGACTAGCACAATAGATAAATATAATTAATGAAATAAAAATAATTAAAACAAGTGTCTTAACAACTATGCTAGTTAATGATTTTAGCACAGTAAAAATGTGAAATATAGCTATGACAATTTAAAATAAAATAAAGAGATAAAGGACAGAGAGACAAACAAATTTATAGTGGTTCGGTATCAACTCAGCCTATGTCCACTCCTCAAGCTTCACTTGAGATTTTTTACTATACTCTAGCTTCACAGGGTGTTCGCAACCTTTTCACAGATGGAGCAATCCTCCACAGATTTTACACTGACTTTCTAAGTCAAGAACACTGAGTGTACTACACTCTTACAAGGTTGAAAAGAAGGTCTTTTTGCTTTCACAGAAAGCTACAAGAATTATCTCTCAAAGATAGATATAAAAATGAAATTCTGGTTTTTCCGTAAATCTCACACAGGAAAGATGGGCTTAATGCTATAAGGCTCAGTGTATAATTTCTGAGAATAAATGTGAGTGATTATAGATCAAAGAATATTTTCAGGTTTTTGTTACTTGTTTACATTAGAGGCTTTGGTATATATAATGAAAATTATAGCCGTTTATAGCCGTTGTATTCATTTGAATTTATAGTCTTTTATAGCCGTTGTAGTCATTTGAATTTATAGCTATTTATAGCCGTTGTACTTCCATCATTACCAATTTGAATATCTTCCACTCCATCATTACAAATTTGAATATTTTCCACTTGAACCTTTTGATTTTTTGAACCTTTATAGCTGTTTATAGCCGTTGTACTTCCATCATTACTAATTTGAATATCTTTCACTTGAATCTTTTGAATCTTTTGGCTGTGCTATTGCTTGTTGTTGAACTTTGTTTTTTCTTTGTTTAAACTCCTAATTTAATCAAATATTAAATACATTCTAACAACATTTAGGATAAAGGTTTAGGTGAGAAATAATGGAACAAAATAAATTTTGATTCTATTTTCTCTTTCAAATAAATCATCAAAATAAATTTTGATTAAAATATAATTAAATAAATCATCAAAATAAATTTTGGATTCTATTTTTCTTTTTCAAATAAATTAAAACATAATTAAATAAATCATCAAAATAAATAAGTCTAACACAAGACACCTTTCCGAGGAACTTCTTTAACTCCTTCTGAGAATGCGAAGGAAGCATTGCTTTGATAGATTTGACCTTGTCTTCACCTACCTCGATACCATGCCTATGTACAAGAAACCCGAGAAACTTCCCAGTCGTCACCCCGAAAGCACATTTGAGAGGATTCATTCTCATTTTGAATTTCTGGCACGTATTGAATACTTTCTCAAGGTCTTGGAGATGGTTCTCTTCTTTCTTGGATTTCACCACTAGATCATCAACATAATCTTCCACCTCATGATGGATCATGTCATGAAAGATTGCAGTCATAGCCCTCTAGTAAGTTGCTCCGGCATTCTTGAGTCCGAAAGGCATGACTGTATAGAAGAAGTTTCTGAGAGGTGTTCTAAAACAGTCTTTTTTATGCCCCTCTTTAGCCATCTTAACTGATTGTATCCGAATCCATCCATGAATGAGAACATCTAGTGTCCCGAGATGGCATCCACGAGGGTGTCGATGTGAGGTAGAGGGAATTCATCCTTCGGGCAAGATTTGTTCAAATCTCGAAAGTCTACACATACTCTGATTTGACCATTCTTCTTCTTTACTGACACTATGTTTGCCAACCACGTGGGGTATTGTATTGGCCGGATGAAACTTGCCTGTTGAAGTTTTTCAATCTCCTCCTTAATCTTCTCTTCGAGATTTGGATGATATTTTTGAGCAACTTGCTTGATTGGCTTGGAGTTTGGGAACACATTAAGATAATGGGAGTCTAGGTCAGGTTCTAATCCGGGCATTTCTTTATATGACCAAGCAAACACATCTGAGTACCGGCTTATCAATTTTAACAACTGTTCCAGCTTCTCTGGGCTAAGGCTCGAACCTATGAATATCGGCCTTGGTGCATCTTGTCCATCACTCAAATCTATTTCAATAAGTTGTTCGGGCTGAGGCTTCGGCCCATCTTGCATGCATTCTGGAGCCACTTCAGGCTTTATTACTATGTCATTGTCAGGAGACTCTTCTTTTGACTCAAAGTCGGTTGTTGAAAAAACCGACTCCCTGCACCTTCACAAATAGTACACCATTTTGTCCCTTTCTCGGACTTTCATCACCTTTCGAGGAATAGGTGGACTTTCTGGTCGAGACATCGCCCGTTTACTTGATTCTGTCCTTGGCTCCTTGTCATCTTTGATATCCTCCCAACGAGGAATTTTGACCCCCCGAGGCTTAAAGGTAGTGGGAATTTCTTCAACAGCCAATTCGGTGAAGTAGATGGCATCAGAATAATGAGCTTCATGGGTCTCGAAAGGCCTTTCTGTAGCCTGAATTGTCACCATTTTCTTTCTCTATTTAGCCTTAACACACTGATGATAACTTGACGGTACAGCCCCATATCTATGCATCCAGGTCCTCCCTAGAATGATGTGATAATTTGCCTCGGAATCGATAATATGGAACTTGGTAGCCGAGCGAATCTCTCCATCGCTAAATCAATCTACGCATCCTATACTAACTCTCCTTTCTCCACCGAAGCCAGTGATGACTATCGGCTGCTTCACAATGCACTCTTCAGAGATTTCGGCCTTTTCTAGAGTAGCGCGAGTCATAATGTTGATTGAGGCTCCACTATCTAGAAAGGCCCTTTTGAACGAACCAGATTAATAAGCAGTCACATAAAGTGGGCAGTTGTGAGAAAAAGGATACTTCCGATCAGTCTCGGAGAAAGTAATGGCACTAGATTACTCTTTTGCCTTCCTCAGGATAGATCCCTTAATCGACATGCATTTCTCATGGTGTGCCTCGGCTATATTGATGATAGACTTGGTGATTTCTATTCTTGCCTCCCTGGAAAGTCCAAGCTGGTTGAAGAATTGCTTGTACTTTACACAGTCTTGCAGGGTTTTGGCATAGTGATCCGGATCTTTTTCCACTCTTGATGGCTCGTAGTTAACCATCTCCTCGGTCTCTTCAAAATAAGATGCCACATGAACATAGTGTCCTCTTCTTCTGTATTACTCTTCTCCTCCTCCTTTTGGATCAAAGGGATCTTCGACATGAATCATGAAGGTTCTGCCCTCTGGATCGAGAGCACTTCCATAGTAAACTTGCTCACCCTCGGACTCGACGACGTCGTCCAGATAACAATCATCGTCATCGAGATTGGCGATAGCCTCAATCATTGGGCCCTCGTAAGCTATCATAGTAACATTCTTGCCCTTGTCTCGGTGTTGAGGATATGGTTGTTCTCGGATGTCTTGAGTCCCTTGCTTTTTGAACCTCAATTCTTCTGCCTCGACTTTATCTCTGAAGATTTTCCTGAGAGTCCAACACTTCTCTGTCGGATGTTTCAATGTGCGATGATAGACGCAAAATTTGGGGCTCTCGCAGTCCTTCTTTGATGGCATTTCTTCGACATAAGGCAATTTTAGCTCGTCGTCAGCTATCCATTCCTTAACTAGAGCTTTTACCTCCTCGATTCCACATGGACAAGAAACATTCCCCTTTTCACCATTATATTGCTTCCTTTTTTGGCCTCTATGACCTCCTTCTTGTGACTTTCGAGTATCTGGGGCAGAGGCAACAGCAATAATAGGTCCACGAGACGATTTGAAGCTAGTCTTGTAACTGGCCTTAAATCCGGGTTCCTGAGCCTGAGGAGTGCTAATGTTCTGAGCTGCTTCTATTAGTGCCAAGAAGGTGGGTAGCTTGTGATTAACTAGAAACATTTTGTACCAGCTCAATGCCCTCTCTAGACAAATTTGAACCAAATAACTCTCTTCCACTGCTTCATGGCAATCCATAGCCTTGTCCTAAAACCTTTTGACGTAGTCAAGGATGTCTTCACTTTCTCGCTGCCTTTCTTTACACAATGTAAGTGTGGTCATCTTCTCCGTCACTTGAAAGAACTTGGAGTGGAATTTGTTAACCATTTCCTCCTAACTTCAGACAGAGTTTGGGGCCAAATTAACATACCAACTATATGCTCAGTCAGTGAGGGACTTAGAGAATTCTCTCAGCTGGAGGACGTTGTTTGAACCATGAATACCCAGAGTCTCGATGAATCGCACAACATGTTCTCGAGCATTTCCTTGTTTGCCATCGAATTTGATGAACTTCGGCATTGTATATCCCTCAGGGTATGGATAGCTCAGCATCTCAATAGGATAAGGCGGCTTGACATCCAGATCAGGCAAAGAGGGTAAAGTCCTCTTGCCTCGTTTGAGATCGAACATGGCTTGCACATCTAGAGTGAAAGCGTTGAGGAGAGAGTTTGATGGTGGTATTCCCGGAACTTGGCTTATGAACTCGAAGACTGAGCTAGGGGCGACTTGGCCATTCTGGTGTTGCGAATTCATCATTGGTGAGGACATTTGACAATATTGGCCATCAGCACCTATGGACAAGCCAGTTGGTGATGGGACATTGAATTGAGGCCTGTAAAGTCCACCGTACGGCACAACTATACCGGGTTGGGCTTGCAAATTTGTTGTTGGCACCAAAGGAGGCCCGTTTGGTACTTAAGCAACATTTACTGGTGGTGTAACAAGATTAGGTACAGGCAGAGCTCCTTTTTGCGCCATTATGCCCCTTATATTTTCCTGGACACCAACAGTTACCGGAGCGCCATTTATTACACCAGAACCTCCCCTAGTCACCATTGTATCTTGGCTTGGAACGCCATAGAGCCCGGGCATAGGCAAACTGTTGCCGCCTACTGTGGTTTGAGCATGTGTTACTGTGGCTGTGTTGCCATGAGCCACAAGCTAATTGGGGCCTACTTCTCCTTGGCTTTGATTTTGCACTCCGGCGGAGATAACTCCACCGCGAGTTTGATTTCCGTTTGGCACCGGTGCAAAATTAGAACTCATCACCAACATGGTGTGAGTGAGATTCTGAAGAGGGGTAAGAATCTCCTGCTGAGTATTTTGAAGTCCTTGAATAGCTTCAAGCAAAAGTGGTTGATCTGGAGCCATGGTCCTGTCATCACTACCATTAGAGGATCCTTGTTGGTGAACTTCATCTTCTCTCGCCATCCTTGTTGGAGTTGTGTGGGTTCCAGATCTCGTTGAGACCATTAACCAATCCGCTTCCCCAGCAGAGTCGCCAAATGTATGAGTGGGTTCAAGAACGTTGTTGGAAAGTTCGAAGATCTTCGAAGATCCTTGAAGAAAAATTCGAATTCTCTGGAAGATGATGAGAGGCTTAGATTCTTCAATAGTCTCAACTAAGAACACACAAGCAAAGAGATGATGGAGATAAGAGATTGGGTGAAGAAAAAGGCAAAGTAGCTAGAGAGAATAATGGTAAGGCTCTCCCATGGATCTCCCACTTTCACTCTCAAGGTTAATAATGGAGAAGGGAAATTAGTTCTTTCCCAAGAATTTTCTCTCCAAAATCCATCCCTTGTAAAGCTATGGGTGGGTGCTATTTATAGACACCTCATAATGTAGGATGGAGCCCATGTGCAAGGCACATAGGGAATATTCTCTTTAACCATCTTGTCCGAGGAAGTGATCTCTCAGAGGATGAGGAAAACCCTCGAAGAGGAGATCAACCTCTCGGCGAACCCTTCTTCTTAGCCACACCTAACCAATGATCCCCAATCATCCCAATGGGCTGAGGTAGTCCTAGAGGACCCCCCCGTCACTAAATATTGCCGAGTCTCATGGATCTCCTGGGGTCGTGCCATCTCGACCCCGGTATAGGCTAGTTTAATCAAATAGTGAATTTATCTCCACTCACAGTCCTCGAGATCGGGTCCTTTGTTCGAATTCCATTACGCCCATGGTTCTGGTGCATAGATCCAAAAGCTCCCAGCCCGCAAGTGTCACGGGGCTCATTGGCGAGCGATTTCTAGATTGTTTCGAACTGCTCAAGCCTGAGTGCCTCGGATCTCTAGGCTTGCTCAATACCTTTTCGAGTCCAGGCCCGAATAAGTCTCTAAGTTCGTGGATCCAAACCCTTTCAAGGCTTGGAGCAATTCGGCCCGTTTGATGGCAACTAATCCGGTCTCACCAATCTTGGACTTGCGATAAATTTGGGCCCACCAATCTTGGGCTATTGGGCCTAATTAATTTAGTGGGCTCAAATTAACTCCTCTTATATAGTCCAATCCTTTTATCAAGTTTTAATCAAAATCTTTTCGAAAATTCCCCTCTTGTCCAATGTTTTTTATTTTCATCAAATTTGATGAAGAAAAAAAGAGGAAAAAAAAAAAAAATCATCCCTAATGCTTTGTCTTTTTAAATTTTCATCAAATTTTCAAATTCGACAAAGGATTTGATGATTTCTCAATTTGATGAAAAAAATGACTCACTTGATTTGATGAAAGGATTAAAGACAATTTTTAAGCACTTTTACATCACATTTCAATTTGATGAAAGAAAAGGTGAAGTTTTGCCCTTCCTCATATTTTTACTCAGATTTGAGTAAAAGCTTCATTTGATATAGAGGGATGATTATTCAATATTCCCGGAGTATGAATACGTGGTACTCCATAAGGTTTTGATTGGTGAAAAGGCGCAAGGACCCACGATTTATGTTGGGGATGAGAGAACAACATGGAGCTAAATAATTGGTGATTGGTATGGATACGTGGTACTCCGGGAGTATTGAATAATTTCCCGATATAGAGTATTCCAATGGCCAAACTCAAATTTGAGAAAAAGTTTGCCATTTTAGAAACTGAAATATCACCCACTAATTGCCTATAGAAATTTGAGTAGAAAAAGGCCTCCTTTGATTTGGGTCAAAATTTGAGTAATACTTAATTTGGTAAGAGTTTGAGTAAAGGAATGGAGAAAGATTTTAAGCACTTTTTACTCAAATTGAAATTTGATACGGGTAAATGGTAAGGATTGGAGACGCCCTTACAAACTATTCATAAAGATTCCAGCTTTTTTGGCCTTCACTACTAGATAGTGTTTGATTCATTAGAATGAAAGTTGAATGGAGTGTATGGTTATTCTTTAGCCTCTCCATGGAATGACCATTCCTCTTAAATTCCTGATGAATGATGGTTCTATTTGCAATGCAATTTCTTTTCTTTTTTCTTTTTGGGTAAATCAAAGTGAGATTGAATATTTGATGGAGTAATCATTTCATCTCACCTTCGTTCTAACTACCTTAGTTTAAGGCATCTTGCTTGATGATATTGATTTGGTAATGTTCAGGTTTTAACTTGTGAAGAGAAAAAGTATGATTTTCTTCAATTTGCATAATGTGTTTTTCAAAAAAATTTCTTTCTAAAAATGTAATTTTTATGTTTTTGCTCGCCACTTATGCTAGCTTTTTCTGTTCTCTGTTTATTTTGCTAGCATTATGGATTGGAGATAATTGCAAAGGAGCTTCACCCTGATGAAGGACACCAAGATGTATATCCACTCTATCTTGCTGTCTATAAAAACTCTATAGAGGTAGTAGATTGTTCATGGTACTATCAATTGTTTAGGTCGTACAACCTCAAAGCTATCTTACCACAAGATTGTACATATCTGACTGTCATTTCTTATTACTTTTCTTAGACAATGAACTCCTGAAAAACATGGCATCTCAAGCTTTAGAGCAGTGAAATTTGCAAGTAATTGACTTAAGTGGGACTTGAACCTAATCGTGCATGAGATACCACTCCAGTTAACAGCGGTGCTGATTTGGAGTTTCCCTGTATTACATTTACTCATTGTTTATTCATGATGGCTCCCTCTAAGGGCCTCACTATTAGAGAGATACCGCTATGGAAGAGCTAGAAACATGAGCATTTTTTTGTTTGACATGGCTTTAAATTGAAATTTTAAGCATTTTTTTATTTCTTCCTACTTGATTGAGTTGTTAATGTAAAAGCTGATTCAATGGGTGTAGCTAATAGTGGGTGTGAATTCATTAGAACTTAAAACAATGTTATGCACATCAAAATTTTAAAATGTGTAGATTAAAATTATCCTGTCAATAGTTCATACCACACAGCATTAACTTTAAATTAAAATCTTAAGCAATTATCTCTTGCAGGTATGGCTAAAAGCCATAAAGCTCATCGAAAAGCGCCCCAACCTAAAAAACCAAATAAGACCAACGAAATAGTCAAGTGGGTGTGCAACACATGCCAGTTGCAGTTTGCAGATGCTAACCAAGACCACAATTGTGGATATCTCGGTTAGTTATTAAACTAAAAACTAAGCCTTGTTTTCGGGACACAAAAATAAAGCAGCTAATTGATTTATTGGTTTATTTGACTTGGGTTGTTTGGAGTGTCCTAAATAAGTACACTTTTTGTCTTTTTGAACTAAAAATTGAGGTTGAAAATATGGATATTTAGGTTAACTTTTGACTTTTTATGGAAAAATGTGTAATAAAAATTGTAAAAATTGATTTGTAGGAAAAATTGAATTGGAAGTTGTGCGGTAGTAATTGTTGACTTTTGGTGAATAGTGTTAATTTTTAACTTTTGAGTAACTTTTTGTTTTTATCTTTTTTGAAAGATCCCAAACTTGCCCTAAGGTTGTCTTTATTCAGCTACTCATTTGACCAATGTTGTCTTTCTGTATGTCATTATGCATCGTCATTTTCTTTTTGATAAGGGTTGTGCATCGTCATGTTAACAAAATTTTATTTTTGCAATGTTGCTTCTGGTAACAGGCAGTTGACGCTATTGACAATGGCACCAATCAATATGACACAGATCAGCCTCCAAGATATGTGAATAATACAAACTTGTCGTCAAGAGTAGGACGATTGAATCTGGACTGGGTGGATCTTGATCAATCACTTGAGAGGGAGAATGAGGCTTTTCAACATGCATTGACTCTCACTGGGATTGAGTTTCTCGAGGTATAATTTTCTTAGGGAGTTCCTTAACAAAATTGTTTCTCAAGCCATCTGCTAGATAACAGCGTGTCTTTTATTTAAACCTTACATAAACCTGTAAATTTAAGAATGGAGCATAGGAGGCATTAACTGCAGTGGTAGTAATGAAAGTAATTTGTGAACATTTTGTCTTAGAGTGTTCATTTTCATGCAAAGTCATGGTTACCAGCTTGATCAATTGTTATGGAGTGTCTTGCAGCAAGGGAAGATATTGATTCCAGTGGAGAAATTATGGTGCTGACTAGATCTTGCCCTGTAAGTGTCAAGTCAATTGCTTGTTTTGGTTAGTAGTCTCTCATTCAATTAATTCTTCTCTCTTGCTGTCTTTCTGTCAAAAGTGCTTTACATTGGTCTATGATAATTGTTAAAGGTTGACACATTTTCGAGTTGATTGCTATTTCATTTATGATTCAGTTTGATGAATACTCAGAAAGCTATTGCTGCAATTAGCTTATTGACACAACAATTTTTCCAAAATGCCACCTAGATAATCTGATGATGGGTAGGGACTGTCAACCTATGTTACCTAGAATGTGGATCGATTACGGTATGTGGAATGGGAATAGGAATGTAGCACACTACATGCTCTAAAATGTAATGCGATAAGAGTAGACTTGTATATATTACATTTAAGAATTTAAGGTACTTCTAGAGTAATTTTCTTTTAACTATTAGGCATCAATAAAATATATATAATTTTTTCTTGTCAAAACTTAAGTCACCTTGATTTTAGTTCATTATATTTGATTTTTCCCTTCTAATATAACATTTAAGGAAATATATTGGAAAACTTTTGAGATTGTTTAGGATCGCTAAATTTACTATTTTGGAATGAAAGTGTACCATGTTTTGGAGCGTGTGTACTAATACATAATTCGTTAGGGTATCAGCATTTTTGGTAACACTGCTGTCAACTCATATTAGAGTCTAGAGTTCTTGGAATCTGAGGGAGATTAAATTTCAACAGTGGCACTCTTGTTCCTATTAGTTATTTTTCAGGAAATCAACATGTTGTTAGACCAACCTTTTGCTTTTGTGTTCATCTGTTAAAAAAAAGAAGAGAGAGAGAGAGAGGTTGGACTTTTGAATAGGTAAACCTATAATTTTTACATGAGAAAATAATTAATAAATCAGAATCTATTCCAGATGAACAAATAAGATTTAGTTTCATTTCAGCTGTCATTTTAAAGCCTATAATGTAGTTGATGTACTCAACAGTGGAAGCTTCACATATTCGATCTGGAGGAGGAAATGAAGATTGATCCAACCATCAAATATGTTATTTATCGGGTACAGGTACCTCATTGTCTATCTTTTACCAATTCATTTCTCTCCATTTGGGTGTATATATATTAAGTACTAGTATTGCAGAAAAAGAATATTGGGGAAAGGAGCTGTTCTCTATGAACTAATTGAACCTAACCC
Organism: Camellia lanceoleosa; assembly: GCA_025200525.1. NCBI lineage: Eukaryota > Viridiplantae > Streptophyta > Magnoliopsida > Ericales > Theaceae > Camellia > Camellia lanceoleosa. Next base: position 5,854,327 of record CM045764.1, read on the forward strand.
TCTATGTACATGCCATGAAAATAGTAGAAATGACTAAGAAGTCAGCATTTGTCTTATGCCGTTGGTAGTTTTTCTTTCGAGAAAATGATAAAACTCAACTAAGACAAATTACGTTATGCTCAGTGCCTTCGTTGAGTAAAGTATTTCTGGTTTCTAGTACTCTTGATAATGAAAGATAAATGATTCATAAGTATTTTCTTTTTTTCTCCTACAATTTTGAGTTCTCAACAGTGCCTAACTACTTTAGTCTTTAAATATCTGTATCCCATTAACTTTTATTTGTAGTTGGATCTGTTTATCTATAAAATATGCTATTTTGCAGGATGAAAGGAGTGAAAATTGGCGAGTGCAGGCAGTGGCAATCTCACCTGATAAATTTGAAAGTCGGAAACCTCTACCATCTCCCTGGAGGGGTTCAACAGATGGAGAGCTCTCTGAAGCGGCGGGAATCCTTGGTTGTACCTTTGTCCATATGAGCGGTTTCATAGGTGGTAATCAAACTTATAAGGGTGCATTGGATATGGCAAAGACTTCTTTGATGGCTTAAGTAAGGGAGAAAAACACATTTTTTTTGGCTCAAACTGGAATTAATTTATCAGTCTATCAATGTGATCTTTCGTCTCTTGAGGCCATAATAACAGTTGATTTTCTGGTCTCGGTTCATCTGGCAGAATCTCTTGCTCTTCGAGCTGTGTAAGGCCAATCATACATCGGTATTCCCCCAAAAGATCTTTGGCTTCTGAATGAGTACATCAGGCGAGTGTTAATCATTATTTTACAAAAGGAGGTATTTATCAATTTAGTTACCGGTTTTCGTTGTTTGATGCTAGTTTTCCAGAGTAATTGCATATATATTCCCTTATACTCATTTGAGGTGGATATTGAGAGGTCAAATTCCTTGTGTATTTCATATTTGTGGTCTCTTATTATTTATTTTCGTACGAGTGAGTGGAATCTTGATATATATAGACTGTAGTTTATCATCATCTAAATTGTGTTACAGGCTTACAGCTTAATGTATCAGGTATTCATCTTGTAACTGGTGGCATTCTTTTTTTGCTGCTTTTTGACCCTAGTTTGACAGTTTTAGTACTTTCATTTGTTTCAACAATATAAAGAATGATTGGATGTGTCATGGAAATTTAATCATTATATTTTACTTTCTGGAGTACATGAGGGCTGATTCCACTCTCTAGAATGAAGCTGTGGTGGTATAAGATTTAATAAATGTCAATTCATGAAGTCCTAAAATGCCCAAATTCAGAATAGCTTAGAGAAGAAAAAACACACATTGGTTTAATGCTATATTATACATGCCAAACTGGTTTAATGCTGTGTAAAAACATGTCAACCCCATTTCAAATGCCAAAGTCTCCAAAGATGATTAAAAGTCAGTTTTTACAAAAAGGAATTTTAGGGACATGAATAAAGCCAATCCTGACATAAATAAGGGTGAAACATGAAGTCTATATAGAAGCATTGTCCTTGATATAGACCTTCATTCTTCAGAATCTGTAGGTAATCCTTCTTTGAACCAGGCATAAAGCCCGCCTTCCAAATGATACACATTTGTATATCCATTGAGGACTAGAACGTAGGCTGCTATCAGTGACCTGCAGGAAATAGCGTAATTATCCAATAAAATCAGCTTGTGTCATTACTCCTGATCTGTATGCAATGTAGCATTAAGAGCTAGCTATCTATAAACTTCACCTCTTATGTATGGTAGCTGACCCATATTCCTATGGAATCAATAAGCATTTTACAGTTCTATTTCAATAACGTCATAACAGACGTGCTTGTTTTTCTGGCACAACATATGTAGATAAATGTCAATACAAACTAGTATGGACTAGTTATGTGTAGTTGTTACACCATTAGAAAACCAAGCACAATGCGACTGTAATGTAAATATTGCAACTACTGCTATTTAACTTTGCTTTTTTCCTATGGAATAATGAAAGGAAAATTACACTTTACCCCCCCAACCCAACTATCGTGGCATGTCACTTTACTTCCCCGGAACTAAAATTTATAACACTTAACCCCCCTTATCTACTATTATTTTTTTTTTTTAATTTGGACCTTAATGATGAAAATACCCTTTTAACTATAATGCCAAATTACACTTTACCCCCATGAACTATCACACTCTACCCCTTTTAACTAAAAAATACTACACTTCGTCACCTGGAACTATCAATTTGTATCAATGTAAACCTTTCGTTAAGAATCCGTTACATAAATGACTGGAAAATTGACATATGATTTGCATGTGACATCTCAAATTTTGTGAACTGTTTAAAAAGACCTTATTCTTCTCTTTCCATAGCTGCATTTACTATGGCTACCATTCCTCCTACCTTAACTGTTGCAATTTTTAGTTCGAGGGGGAAAAGTGATATGGGACAATAGTTGAGGGGGATAAAATGTAATTTATCCAATAATTAATTCATGGTTACTTGGATTTCTTTCTTGATGGTAGTCTGGATGTCTTGGTTTTCCAAAATCACTTGCAGTGTGGCGTATTAGCATATTTAAAGTATTGTAAAATGCATATGTCAGTGTTGTTGGGTCAACGAAGCAATAGGATTAAAGAAACAGGGAAACTTAAAGATGGGGCAATTACCTTGACTGCTGGCCTTCTGGAAGACTTTGCGATGGTCTCATCGTACCCCCAGATGCGCAAGCCACAATTATCTTTGAGCTTTTATCTATTTTTGATTCCACACCTATCATCACGTGCCAAACAATTAGTTGATCCCAAGATGTGAATTGTCTGAATTCCTACTAGGCAAAGAATAGAAGATAAGATTACTGTATGATACTTTGTATAAACTCGGGATTTTCTTCCGTGCCAGAAAAGATGCCAAAAAATGCAAATGCAGCACGTCTAGCGATATCCCATGCGGTCCACTCCTTTATAAGTCTATATATTTGGACATTAATAGCACCTGGTGGATGAGCCTAGGCCCAAAACATCAGAAAGTTTGTAGTAACTTAGCAATACATGGGTTTGATTGGCAGAAACAGGGAAAATCAGATAGAAGAAGGCGATATAAAACAGTTGAAGCTAGGTTATGAGTGACTTTGGATACAGTAGTGTCTTGAGAGTAGCTAATTTTGAGTAAAGTATGGTAGTAATGGTTACTTACCTCTTTGAATTCTGCTTCTGGTCGTACATCAAGAATCACAAAATTATTTTCTTTCTGAAGGCGCAAGGCTTCCTTCACATCCACACTTCTTACCTGCAAATAGTAACCATATACTTTCTTATTATAATCAACTGCTATCAAGTCACTCCAAGGTTTAGGCCTCTTAAACATTGTGTGATATAATGTATTGGGTTTTTCATGAAACTCTTTTATCTCCTCCTTTCATGATGGTTGAACCATCTAGGATTATTCATTTCCGGATATTGGTTTTTTTGTGATGTACTCTACCTTCCTCCTTCATGTTGGTGAACTATCTAGGAATTAGTCATTTCCAAGTTGATCTATGGTCATTTAATGGTTTAAGTCTTTGATGCAGCATGAAACATCAATAAATTGAACTATGAATCTCAAATGGTATCCAGTAACTGTATAATCTGTAGTTCCACATGAGTTGCCTTAAATTCGATAGTAGTTTATCTACGATAAACACCAGTCAACCCCTTTCTCGTATACGTGCTTGGGAATGAAAACTGGGATTGAACACTTAATTCTCAGGAGGGACGGAGAGATAGAGAGCTCTACCTTTTTCTGTAATAGAACCTCGCGCTTAATCTTCCAGTCTTCTTCAGCTAATCCCTCCAAAAAGAAAGAAGAAACTCAGCAAATTTAAGATCGATTTTACACTTTGCTTTACTGATCAGCCACCGTGTATATTTTTCAAATGGCAGCGAAAATTTAATCAATTAGAATTCATTTAAAGCTGACATAGCAAAAATACCTGGTGATTTTGCAGGTTTGGTTGCTGCTGCCCGAATCGTCAAGCCTGAAGGGACGGCACGAAAACTTACTCTCCGGCTCGAAAATCGAACGGCTTCATTTGTAGAATTTAAAAACAAACTAACAGAGTTGGAGTGGAATTTTGGATGTAAAGATGAGTGAGGGGTAACTGAAGTAAGAGCAGCCATTGGAAGATTGAAGCAGAGAAATTTTGGATTGTGTAAACAGGTAATCAAATGAGGTATTGAGATTGTGTTCCTGTTATTTGTTCTAGTGGTTGAATTTTAACTTTTGGGTTCGATGTTGAGTCTCTGTTTTTGATGTGCTGCTTGTTCATGATGGGAGATTTTTTTTTGAATGTTTATCAAGAGCTATAAGGGGAAGTTAGTGGGGCCATGGACATTGTGGATATTTATTTTCTCACAATCTAAGTTCGTGGTGGAGGTTTAAAGGTTATATCTCGTGTTTGGATTTATTTGATCCTCATCATCTTATTCATTGACCCTGTTTGGCCAGTGAGTTTTGGGTTATTCTTTAGTTAAAATTTACAAAAAGATAAAATAAATTAAAATGATTAATAAGATAAAATATCACATCAAATTTATAATTATTTCAATTTTTTTTTTCTTACAAATATACATTTAATTATAAAAAAATTTAATTATTACATAAAAATATTAACCTATTAAAATAATCAAAAATTAAAATAGTAACTTTCCAAACACTCATATTGTTATGCAGTTGCTTGAGGACTTCCTACAAACACCTATGGTTAGGTGATTTTTTGTAAATTTGAGTCTTATTTGGGGTGTTTTGAGAAGATGGTTAAAAGTTATTTTTTAATTTTTTAAAATTTTTTTGTGAGAGAAGAAAGTGGATTAAATGCTCAAAAGTGACTTTTAACTCACTTTTCAAAATAGAATTTTGTTGTAAGATGTAACTTTTTCTTCGTTTATTCTTTTTTTTTTATCGATTGTTAATTTGCAACACGTTAATGATTTTTACAAAATTAGGCATTTGTTTTTGACAGCGGAATACTTCAATCAGTTTATCGTGTGATTCAGTATAAGATATTAGGATACTATTATGGTATGCAACTTACGCCTTACACTTACGCCTTTTCTGTTTGCAGTCCTGCTTTTGTTTTCACCTTTCACTTACACTTTTTGTGTAAGTGGCACATGGTGTACAACCCTTGAGGGTTGCACACTTAAGAAAAGTCCAAGATATTAATGAATAAATTTTTAATGTGTATCATATTGGTTAAATCATGGAGAGGGCATCCTTTGGTAGTGTTGAAGCTAGAAAAAAGAAAAAGAAAAAATAAGACTGTTTGGAATGATTTTCAAATTATAATTTTACCCATATTTTTTTTTTTTTTTTTTTTGAGAACAAACCCACACATTTTAGGACGTTCAAATTATATTTTCACAACATTTAGAAAACTCTGTGTGAAGTGTGATTTTTAATTTTTTTTTTTTTTTTTGAAATTTGGGCTAACCGGTTGTTCCACTCGGCCGGTTGACTGAAACAGTGCAAAATTTTTTTCTTTTTTTTAACACATATTAATTTTTATATATTCAAAAAATATATATATTTTTCGATTTAAAAAAAAATTTGTGAGCTTTAATAGAATTTTGAGTTGTGTGTTTGATTATAAGTTATAAGTTTTTGTATCAAATATCACATGTCACATCAAAAAAAATTTCACTTTTTTCAAAACTCTTTACGAAAAGATATGCAGAAAAATAAAGAGTAATGTGATAATTTATAGTGACTTTTCGACTAAAATATATAATTGACAAAAGTTGGTCAATTTTTTTTTTTTGAATATACACCTAAAAATGTACTTAAAAAATTAAAATATGCGTGAATTTTTATTTAAATAATGAGATAGCTATAACAAAACATAAAAGTAAAAAAGTGTTCACAATTATATGTAATTTTTACCAATGCTTGGTAGCTCAAATATGAAGTTGACTCGAATGGCTCGAAATTCACATTGTCGGTCGTCCATTTGGCCAAAGATGAGAAGGTGAATAAATCAAGGGTCGACAAATGTGACAACCATGATGAACAATCTTTCACCCAATCGTCTGGACAGACGTCTGGCTAGTCATCCAAACGGACGACTGGTTAACATCCATTCGAACCATTTGACCACGCTTTTTCCTTATATTTAGATTAGATACTTGAAAAACACAAAATTAGAAAACAATTTTTGAAAACCGAACTTACGAAGCTGATAGATTCCATAATGTAGGTTTGATTAAATGCAAGAGAGGGTACATCAACACAAAATACCACTAAATAGAGTTGTCATTGGTGGTGGTGTTATTTGTTTTTATTTTTTTGCTTCATATATAAAATAGAGGAAAATGATTTAGAGCTCTAAAATTGTTCCCCCTAATCCCCCTAATTTTCATTTTAGGCAACTGTTTTCTTTTTTTTTTTTTTTTTTACTTGATATGGAAATTAGGGGGATTAGGGGGGGTTTTTTTAGGAGGATGTAGCAAGGTCCTAAAATAGAAATGATAGAGACTTTCTTTTTTTCTTGATCACCATAATCTTCATAGACACATGTCAATGAGTGAAAAAAAAAAAAAAAATGTAAAAAGTTGGCCAATTCTAATACATTGAGGATGGTGGGGTCAAAGAAAAAGTGTGTCTCAACCTTTTTCCTATCAAATAATAGGGTAAATTATAAGGCCTCGTTTGGAAACTTTGTTATTTTAGTAATTTTTTGATTTTTTACAAAAAAAAATGCAAAAAAATAGAAAAAATGATGTGATAACTTATAGTGATTTTTTGACCAAAATATATAATTGACAAACAAGGCCTAAATATATATTAAAATTTGCTTAAAATACAAATTATTCCTTATGATTTTGAAATTTACAAATACTTTATTATTAGAATTTTTAATTTAACAAAATTAACAAGAAAAACGAAATTTTTAACTACCCTCCTATTTAAAAATAAAATTATTTGAATTATTAATTGAAATATATATTTGATATCATTAAAAATTATTAATTAATTTGATAATTTTTAATAAAAATGATCATTTATAATGCAGTTAGAAACTTGAACGAACATGATATAATTTCTAAAATCATATAAAATAATTTGTATTTTAGATAAATTTCAAAAAAAATATTTTCAATTTATCCAAAATAATAACATGACTAAAGGACAATTTAAGAAGCTAGTTAAAAGTTAAATTTTAACATTTTAACCAAAAGTTAAAAATTAAAAATTAAAAGTTAACTTTTAACTCATTTAGAATTATATCACATTTTATATTTTTTACGCACAAAATAACAAAAAAAACAAAAAATTAATTTTTCATCAACTTTTCAAATCACCTCAAATAAGAGACCTTAACCCACTGCACATCCAACTAGAAATCAACTTAATTAAGTACATCTAAGTACAAAACAACTTCCAAAAAGGAGAAAGAAACACCTCACATGGAGGAAACTCAAATCTCGGAAGAATCCAAACCTTCCTAAATATTCTACACACTCCCTTCTACAAACTCATATTAAAACAAAACACCAACCAAGCATCACCAAAACCTTCTCCAAACTCCCTTGCATTGCGACCAAACATACTACACACTCCCTTCTACCACTACATAAGTGCTGTTTGGTAGAGTTGTGAAAGCCTTATAGTTTATAGCAGTTTATAACTTTCAAACTTTCGGCCCTAAGTGATTTCCAAATTTTATTCTTAAAGCATCTCCTGCCCCACTCAAAGAATAAACTGATTTTTGACTCCCAAAAAATTATAAGCTATAAGCTATAAACTAAACCAAACACATTAAAATAGCTTAAATTAAACTGAAAGTTAGAATAAACTGATTATAAACTGTGCCAAACAGGCACATAGAGTTGAAGGAATTTTTATTTATTTATTTATAATCCTCTTTTTGGGTCAAATGACAATAGTATTAGAGTAACAGATGTTGGAAATGGTTATAAAATTCTGGGTAAAACCAGAATTTTTTCTTAAGTTTGGTCTAATTTTTAGGTGGGCCCCGTGCATCGATTTACACGGGTCAAAGTGATAACGCGTTCTATGCCGCGTTGTGATTCACGTGGTATATTTGGTTGTTCAAAACTATTACCGAGTGAATGGGAAATTGAAGCCAAAGTATGCTCCATGGAAATGGAGTTTTGGTGAAATTCATAAAGGTTGAATAAGGCTTGTCCCACATTGATTTGGTGGGAGGTTTTGAAAAGGTTTATAAGGCATGGGTTTGGTACTTGGGGTGTGCCCCAAGGTACCCAAGTGTTTTAGAGGAGAGGTTATGGATAAAATGGGCTAGACCCATTGGACTCAAAACCACTGCCTTGCATGGCCCATCCGGTCGGACGGCTTTGGGCAAGCGGGTGTGTGGTGTGAGTTGGGTTGGGCTTGTTCGGCATTTTTGTTCATCCAAACAGGCCCTTCAGTTTTCCCGAATTAAAGCGGTTTGGATTTAATGTTCATCCAAACAGAGCCCTTCCCGTTTTGTATCTGTTTGAATGGTTAATCCAACAGATTCAAATTTGTTTGAATTTAAACCCAACAGGTTTCATACCTGTTCAATTCAAATCCAAGAGCCACCTTTATATCTATAAATAGACTAGCCTTCCATTTGGATTTTTACTCCAATTTTCGTACTCCATCATCTCTATAATTCTCTCTGCATTTTGCTGCATTTTTATTCTGAAAGAAAGAGTGTAAACACTTAGTGTGTTCGTAAGGCAAATAATTTGTAGTGCTGCTATTGTTTGTAGAAGATCATTTCATCTTGGGAGATAGACGTCCAAATTCTGAAAGCACCGTGGAAATGACGAATCTGTCTTAAGGACACAGTGTTAAACACTGGACTTGATCAGAAAAGTTATTCAAAGAAATTAACCAAGTAAGTTGTTTAATTTAATTCTGTTTTTAATTTGTTTATTTAATCAGATTTTAATTTTGTTTTTGTAACAAAATAAAATCTGTTATTTATTTATTTATTTTTATTTCGAGTTTGATTTTTGTAATCAAACATATTCTCTCATTTTCTTTATTTCTTTAATTCTAATTGTTGTTTTGTACACAATAGAATTAATATCTTTTAAATACAGTGAAGATTGCCTAACAATCTTAAGACAGATTCCTTTTTTGGTATCTTCATTGTATTTAATTTTCTGTTTTTCAAAGTAATATTCTGGTTGGAAAAACAAATAGTGATTTATGCTATTTGACAGATAGTAGTAATATACTGTCTCTTTTCTTTGACAACTAGTAGTACGATACTGGTGTCATTAACAATTTCAGAATATTATTTGATATTACAGAAAATTATTTTGGTATTTTATTTTTCCTGTTTTAGTAACAAGGAAAATAAAATTATTTTGTGTTATATTTTATTTTCTGGTTTTAGTAACTAGAAAATTAATTTGTGTTTTAATTTTTTCTGATTTTTGTAATCAAAGATTATGGCTACTACAACTGAAACTGCATCTGGCAGTGGTATTCCTGTTGTTACACCAACATCGGTCCCTATTCAGAACCATGTTCATGTACCAATCAATCATGGGAAAAAATCGAAAAAATTTAATTGATCGAAGTTTAAGAGATGGCGGCAGAAGATCTTTGTTCTATCTTACAACTCTTAATTTGGCCCGGTTTCTCCATGAAGAGGCTCCAGCACTTAAAGAGGGTGAAAGTGATCGGCAAGTTGTTGCTGCTGTAGATGCTTGGAAACATTCAGATTTCCTGTGCAGAAACTACATCCTCAATGGCCTTGACAATATGCTATATAATGTATACAGTCCTCTGAAGTCAGCAAAAGAATTGTGGGATTCTTCGGAGATGAAATACAAGACAGAGGATGCCGGCACAGAGAAATTTGTCGTCGGTAAATTTCTGGATTTTGTAATGGTCGACTCCCAAACGGTAATATCTCAAGTTTAAAATTTTCAGATAATTTTGCATGATATTCATTCAGAAGGTATGTCTCTTAGCGAGTCTTTCCAAATCGCTGCCTTGGTGGAAAAGTTACCACCGGCTTGGAAAGATTTCAAAAATTATTTAAAACATAAACGCAAAGAGATGACCATGGATGAACTTATAGTAAGACTGAGAATTGAAGAAGATAACCGAAAGGCTGAAAAGAGGAATGGAAAAAATTCCATTGAGTCTAAGGCTAATGTGGTTGAACAAGTTCAAAAACCACATAACAAAAAGAGGAAGTTTACTGGAGATGGTCCTAAACAAGGCAACAACAATGGCAATAAGAAGTTCAAAGGAAAATGCTATAACTATGGCAAGACTGGACATCGAGCTTCTGACTGCCGCCGTCCTAAGAAAGATCATGGAAGTACAAGTAAGAAGACCACTAATCAGGCCAATGTAACAGAATTGGATTACATTTCTGATGGAGTAAATGACATCAACCTCTCTGATGTGGTGTCTGAGGCTAACTTGGTTGGGAATCCCAAAGAGTGGTGGGTTGACACTGGAGCAACTCGTCACATTTGTGCGGACAAGAAGATGTTCACTACCTATAATGAGGCTGCAAATGGTGAGCAACTTTTTATAGGAAATTCTTCTACTTCTACTGTGGCTGGACAAGGAAAAGTGATCTTGAAGATGACATCAGGAAAAGAACTGACTCTCAACAACGTACTGCATGTACCTGACATCCGGAAAAATTTAGTTTCTGGTTCTTTATTAAGTAAAAATGGTTTTAGGCTTGTTTTTTAGTCTGATAAGTTTGTATTAACAAAGAGTGGTATGTATGTTGGTAAGGGATACATGAGTGATGGTCTCTTTAAACTTAATGTAATGACAGTTGTACCAAAAGTTGCTATGAATGAGAATAACACATCTTTTGCTTATATTCTTGAGTCGAATTTATGGCATGGTAGATTATGTCATGTATATTATGATGCTTTGCGTAGATTAATTGGTTTGGATTATATACCAAAGTTTGAAATTAATCCTAATCATAAATGTGAAGTTTGTGTAGAAGCAAAACTAACTAAGGCTCCATTTAAATCAGTTGAAAGGAAAACTGAACCTCTAGAATTAATTCATACTGATGTATGTGATCTAAAATTTATTCAAACTAGAGGAGGTAAAAAGTATTTCATAACATTTATCGATGATTGCACAATATATTGTTATGTTTATTTACTTAGAAGTAAAGATGAAGCCTTAGAAATGTTTAAACTCTACAAAACAGAAGTTGAAAATCAACTTGGTAAAATCATTAAAATGGTTAGAAGTGATAGGGGTGGTGAATATGATGCACCATTAAATGAATTTTGTGCACAACATGGCATTATTCACCAAACTATAGCCCCTTATTCTCCACAGCAAAATAGAATTGCTGAAAGGAAGAATAGAACTCTAAAAGAAATGATGAATGTCATGTTACTAAGTTCAGGCTTACCACAGAACTTGTGGGGGGAAGCAATATTGTCAGCTAATTATGTTCTTAATAGAATACCCCACAAGAAAACTAAAAGCATTTCTTTTGAATTGTGGAAAGGTCGACCACCTTCCTACAAATACTTGAAAGTGTGGGGGTGTTTGGCAAAAGTTGAAGTTCCTGTTCCTAAAAAGACTAAGATTGGACCAAAAACAGTAGATTGTGTGTTTATTGGTTATGCTCAGAATAGTAGTGCATATCGGTTTCTGACTTATAAATCAGAAATACCTGATATAAATGTGAACACTATTATAGAGTCAAGGAATGCTGTGTTTTTTGAACATGTCTTTCCTTATAAGAAAGGACAGGAATTAAGTTCACAGAAAAGAACTTATGATTGTACACAAAGTCAAGAGACTAATGACAATCAAACACAAGAGACTAGTAATGGTCTCAACCAGCGAGATTTAGCGATGATGAACCAAGAAGAAGTAAGAGAGCGAGAACATCAAAATCCTTTGGTCCAGATTTTTACATACTGTTAGAAAATGAACCTCAAAGCTTTAAAGCTGACAATAGCAGTCTGAAGCACCTTTGTGGAAAGAAATTAATAATGAAATTGAATCCATTATGCAAAATCATACTTGGGAATTGGTGGATCTTCCACGGGTTCTAAACCTCTTGGATATAAATGGATATTCAAAAGAAAAATGAAAGCAGATGGTTCAATAGACAAGTATAAAGCAAGACTTGTAGTTAAAGGTTCTGAGACAAAAGGAAGGTCTGGATTATTTTGACACATATTCCTGTGACAAGAATAACATCCATTCGCATGCTTATTTCTATAGCGACATTGTTTAATTTAGAAATACATCAAATGGATGTTAAGGCGACTTTCTTAAGCGGTGATCTAAATGAAGAGATCTATATGGAGCAACCAGAAGGGTTTGTAGTATCAGGGCAAGAAAAGAAAGTTTATCGACTTGTAAAATCCCTTTATGGATTAAAACAAGCACCTAAGCAATGGCATGAAAAATTTGATCATGCAATGCTTACTAATAAGTTTAAGATAAACGAATGTGACAAATCGTCTATGTTAAAAAACGACCAAGGATATATCATAGTTTGTCATTATGTGGATGTCATGCTCATCATTGGAAGCAGTCAAAACATGATCAAATCAACTAAGCAAATGCTTAACAAATGATTAGATATGAAAGATATGGGAGACGCAGACGTTAGACTAGGAATGGAAATAACTAAAACATCCGGCGGATATGCATTATCTCAATCTCATTATATTGAAAATTCTTGATAAATTTATCAAGAATGATTTGAATTTAGCTAGAACACCTGTAGACATCAGTCTTTATTTATCGAAAAATAAAAGTGATGCAGTGTCCCAGTTAAAATACTCCCAAATTATTGGAAGCCTAATGTACCTAATGAATTGTACTCGTCCTGATATAGCTTATGCTATCAGTAAATTGAGTAGGTACACTAGTAACCCTGGAGAAGACCATTGGAAAGCGATCATTCGAGTTCTTAGATATCTAAGATTTACTCGTGATCATGGTTTGAACTTTACTCGATATCCAACAATACTCGAAGGCTATTGTGATGCCAATTGGATATCGGATACTAAAGATTCAAAATCCACTAGTGGATATGTCTTTACTCTAGGAGGCGCTGCTGTTTCTTGGAAGTCCACAAAACAAACTTGCATCGCCCGATCCACAATGGAATCCGAGTTCATTGCTTTAGACAAAGCAGGTGAAGAAGCAGAATGGCTTCGTCACTTCTTAGAAGACATTCCAATGTGGCCAAAACCTGTGCAAGCTATTGGCATTCATTGTGATAGTCAATCTGCAATAGGCAGGGCACAGAATGATATGTATAACGGTAAGTCACGACATATTCGTCGTCGACATAATACCGTTAGGCAGTTGTTGTCAAACGGAATAATCTCAATAGATTATATAAAATCTAAAGAGAATATTGCGGATCCGTTAACAAAAGGTTTAACAAAAGAGCTAGTGTATAGTTCATCGAAGGGAATGGGATTAAAGCCTATTATATAAGAGTCGTCATAATGGTAACCCTACTTATATGACTGGAGATCCCAAGAACTAAGTTCAAAGGGACAACTAAGTTATGTATGGCTCGCCAGAAATTACCAAGGGACTTAAATTCCCTACCCATTCCTATGGTGAGAGTGATATCTGCAACATATGTTGTCTGCAGGGGTATAAGGATAAGCTTTGCTTTTAATGATTACTTATATCTTGATTAAGGCATACAATTAAGATGAGTATAAGGAGATACTCAAAATAAGAATCACCTATATGAGTGTTGAACTGGGGCCGGTTCTATGAGAATGAAAGAGGCTACATTCTCTAGAAACACTCATGAAAACCAGGAGCGTTCAAGGCCAAAATGAACACAACAGTGAGAACCACGATGTGTTAGAAGATATTTTGTGTGAAATCTATTGTCTTGGCTTACACAAACGGCTGAACAATTCAAGGCATCGCGTCCATTGGTTAGCTAGTAAGTCCGATAGGTTATCACTAGGGAAGGTTCAAGGCCGAAAACTACTTATCCTGATGCAAGATATTTTCGACTTATACTCTTTCGTTAAGTCTGCATATTGTTGCATTTCCGTTGTCATCAAATTCCATTCATGTGGGGGATTGTTGGAAATGGTTATAAAATTACAGGTAAAATCGAATTTTTCCTAAGTTTGGTCTAATTTTTAGGTGGGCCCCGTGCATCGATTTACACGGGTCAAAGTGATAACGCGTTCTATGCCGCGTTGTGATTCACGTGGTATATTTGGTTGTTCAAAACCATTACCGAGTGAATGGGAAATTGAAATCAAAATATGCTCCATGGGAATGGAGTTTTGGTGGAAATTCCTTAAAGGTTGAATAAGGCTTGTCCCACATTGATTTGGTGGGAGGTTTTGAAAGGGTTTATAAGGCATGGGTTTGGTACTTGGGGTGTGCCCCAAGGGGTACCCAAGTGTTTTAGAGGGAGAGGTTATGGATAAAATGGGCTAGACCTATTAGACTCAAACCACCACCTGTGGCAGCGCCGCCGTCCGTCCGTCCGGCGGTATTTGGGGCTTGAGTGCGTGGTGTGAGGTTGGGTTGGGCTTGTTCGGCCCAGTACTAATCTTTTTGGGCCAAAAACATTTGAATTTAATTCAAATAAACTGGTTTGGATTTTTTGTTCAGGCCCTTCCCGTTTTCAAACAGAATTAACCTGGTCCGGTTTTTTCTGTTCATCCAAACAGGGCCCTTCCCAGAATTAAACTGGTTTGGATTTAATATTCATCCAAACAGAGCCCTTTCCGTTTTTTATCTGTTTGAATGGTTAATCCAACAGATTCAAATCTGTTTGAATTTAAACTCAACAGGTTTCATACATGTTCAATTCAAATCCAACAGCCACCTTTACATCTATAAATAGACTAGCCTCCCATTTGGATTTTTACTCCAATTTTCGTACTCCATCCTCTCTATAATTCTCTCTGCATTTTGCTGCATTTTTATTCTGAAAGAAAGAGTGTAAACACTTAGTGTGTTCGTAAGGCAAACAATTTGTAGTGCTGTTATTGTTTGTAGAAGATCATTTCATCCTGGGAGATAGACGTCCAAATTCTGAAAGCACCGTGGAAAGGACGAATCTGTCTTAAGGACACAGTGTTAAACACTGGACTTGATCAGAAAAATTATTCAAAGAAATTAACCAAGTAAGTTGTTTAATTTAATTATGTTTTTAATTTGTTTATTTAATCAGATTTTAATTTTGTTTTTGTAACAAAATAAAATCTGTTATTTATTTATTTATTTTTATTTCCAGTTTGATTTTTGTAATCAAACATATTCTCTCCTTTTCTTTATTTCTTTAATTCTAATTGTTATTTTGTACACAATAAAATTAATATCTTTTAAATACAGTGAAGATTGCCTAACAACAGAGGTATCATAAATTAGACAATGCAGAACGTGTAAGGCACGTACAATTGGGTAATACTAATATATATTAATAACAATGATAAATTCTGGAGAGATGCCACAATATGTATCACTAAAAAGGTATACATCATAAAAAGTTATAACTTTTGTGATCAAAGGTACTATTTATTATAATAAAACTTACGATTTTTATGATGAAAGTTATATTTTTCGTAGTAAGAAAAAATTATATATTTTTGTGATGAGAAAAAAATAATACGTTTTGTGATTAAAGTTATACTTTTTATATTAAGTCATATTTTTCTTTTGTATAAGGTGCATATTATATTAGGGTTAGGTTTTGAACTTGAGAGTACTTGAGGTTCGTGAGTTTCATTTGGATAGTTTAAACCGTTTATTTTGAAAGACTCTCAGTATATATCATCTATGAAAAAAATTAAGTCGATCTGATAATCGTAATTTTTTGATTTTATCGTATTTGTTTTTGAAAAATATAGACGACAAATTAAATCAAACCAAATTAAACTAAATTAAGCCTTAAGTCTTATTAAATGAGGTCGATTACATGAATCATTTTTTTTCATTCGACTCTATCTAAGGCTATATCATTAGTTAAATTAAAGAAATTCATATATCTATTTACTATATTAGCACACGTCAATCTAGGTATACCCATTCCTCTAACATTTTCATCTACCGTCATTGTATCGCATTTCTTCACTAATACCTCTGTTAATCTTCGTTGTATATGAGAAAACCATCTCAATTTATTTTCTCTCTATTTATCTTCTATCGGTACTACTTTTATCCATTCTCGGATATACTCATTCTAAACTTTGTCTTTTCTAATCTTGCCACATATCCACTTTAACATCTTCATCTCAGCAACACTCATCTTATCTACATGTTGTTTCTTAGTTACCTAATTTCGTCCCATATAATATTACTGGTTTAATAGCCGTTGTACAAAACTTTCCTTTTAATCTAGTGGATACTTGTTTATCACACAATACCTCTAGACGATAAATACATTTTAAAAATAGACCGTCTATTTATTTTTTTTAAAAATAAATGTAATAAAATAAATAAAGTTACAATTATATGATTGATATAAATTTTTTTTTTATAAATAATATGAATAAAAAAACTTATAAAATAAACTATTCAATTAAAGATACGTGATAAACCTCACAAACCACTCAAATTCTTGGAATGAAAGAAGTCCAATCCTAGCACAAGAAAGAAGTCCAATCCTATCACATGATAACCTGTCCCTAAATTCGGTCCTACGTTTCAAATCTGGATCCCTCATTTATGGAGGGAGAGGTGCTCCGTGGAAACGAGTAGTGCCTTTGTAAGTGGAACAATGCAACAAATAAACAATTACTAGGATTTTATTTTATTTTATTTTTAAAAGAATAATATTATACGTATCAATTGATATATTAATTAATGTATCAATTGATAATTTGACATAATTTAATAAATTTTTAAAATTTATAATACAATTAATGAGTAGGGTCAATAATAATATCATAACTAGTGTTAGTACACTAATTAATATACTAATTGCTACGTGAAACACCACCGTTTTTTAAAATGTACTTGTGAATTGGAGTTCTATGTTCATCTAGGCGTTAATAAATATTAATGTTCATCTAGGCAAACTTATTGACCATTTGCTACTCTTATCAAACTTAATTAATTGAAGTGATTCAGTTAACCACTCTTAAATGCTTCCAATTAGAAGGTATTGGATAAAGTCAAGCATTAATTGAAAAATGCCCCCCCTCCCCCACATAATTTACTTCCATAATGTATGCATTAAAAAACTTATGAATTGCGTTCAGAATGATATGTTGTAACAAATTTATATAATTGAATTATAATTGTTGAACTCAACTTCTACCAAAATATATTGTATTTATATTTAAAAATTTTGATTATTGTATCACGACTGGGAGACTCATGTAACAAGATCTACTCATATAGTCATACGAGAGGAATTATTGTAGATACAGTTTAAAATTTAACACTTTCTAAATTAATTTTAGGGTAAATTACACTAATGGTCCATATAGTTTGGGACTTGTATCATATTGGTCCTTAACTTTTCAATTGTGACACATTGGACCTTGAGTTTTGAATCTTGTTCCAAATAAGGACAATTGTAAATATTATTAGATTTTTCAAGGGCAAAATCGTCAATTTGATAAAATATAAATTAATTTGACAAAAATAAATTTTAAAAAATTATTTCTAGCTACTAAAGAGAAAATTATATAAAATTAATAAATCTTTTAGATATTTATTTATTTTTTTACCAGATTAATTTTTAGTATGTATTTAGATGATGATCATGTAAAATTAATTTTTAAAAATTAATCATGTAATTTTTATCAATTTTACATAATTTTATTTTTGGTGTGTAGAAATAATTTTTAAAAAAATTTTAAATATTTTTTTGACATTTATTTTTGTCAAATTAGTTTATATTTTATCAAATTTACAATTTTGCCCTTAAAATTAAGCAATGGTATGTTCAATTGTTCTTATTTGGAACAAGATTCAAAATTCAGGATCAAATTTGTTACAATTGAAAAGTCAGAGCCTAAAGTGACACAAGCTTCAAATTATAGGGACTAATAGTGTAATTTGCCCTTAATTTTAATTTTAGCATTATGGGTTATAGTAAAAATAGTTTAATTTGCATGTGAAGTAAATTTGAGACTCTTTAGATTGTACATTCAGTAAGATTATATATATACACTTTCCAGATTCTACAATCAGTAACAAATTATTATTTGAGACCTTGATAATAATTTTTTTATTTTTTTGAAATTTTGTTATAAAAGTATCTGTGACTATGGAAGACTGACGTACTTATATCACAATAATTTGAAATTGTGGTTGAAAAAGGATATAATAATTGATTGCATATTTTCACATTTCACAATCACTACCGATGATCTATCACAATTCTTTCAATTCTCAAGCCACTAGGCCACATGCTACATTTAATATAAGGATCCAAATGCATTTAATTAATCCCTTGTAATATAAGATAAGGATCCAAATGCATTTAATTAATCCCTTGTCAACTCCTAAGTTTCTGGTTTGGAATACCCCAGTTCTAGCCTTTGTACCAGAAAGTATTTTAGGTACAGAACTAATTATAATAGTATAAATATATCTATTTATATTTTCAACACTGTTTGGTTTATAAATAATTACTAACACTAAACTAAAATGGCAAAAAAAAAAAAAAAAAAAAAAAAAAAAAAAAAAAAAAAAAAAAAAAAAAAAAAAATTTTTTTAGTGCTTAACTTTTTTTTTTTCTAAAAGGTTTTTCCCTTATATTTTATGTAGTTAGTTTTGTGTTGTAGAGACTTATTTTGGAAAGTAGGTTAAAAGTTAATTTTTTAATTATTTTTTAAAAAATATAAAAAAAAAATAGAGATGTGATGTGATTAAAAAAAAATCAAAAAGCAAAAAATTAATTTTTAACCCAATTGTCAAAATAAGCCTGTCAAGTAATAGTTGAGTTGAAGTGGTATAATTTTTAACTCATTATAAGGTTTCTTTTGTGAAGTTGGATTGATTTTTTTATTTTTTTGTTATTTTAGTTTGGAATTAAAAAATTTGTTTCCGTTGGTTTTTTTTAATTTTGTAAAAAAAAAGTGAAATAATTATGATTTAAATTTGACATTTTATTTGATTAATTTTTTAATTTATTTTGTATTTTTATAATTAATTTAATCAAAAATTCAATCCAACTTTAATGCCAAACGACACCTAAATGTGAGTTTTGACAAGTCACTTTGTCCGAGTTTTGACAAGTCACTTTGTCCACTATCTAAGATATTGAAGGGCCGTTTATGAAGTAGTTTTTATAGGCTATGTTCGACATGTTTATTTGGATTAAAATAGTCATATATGATAAAATTAATTATTTTAATTAAATAGGATAAAATATCACACGTAAATCATAATTATTTTATTTTTTCACTCATAAAAGTAAAAACAGTAAAAAAATCTATCCCGAAACGAGGCTTTTTAGGTCTGTAATAAAATAGTCACAAGCTAAAAAATTAAAAAATCAATCTATATCTCAAAGGAAGGCATAATAACTTTTTAATTAAATTATGATGTAAATAGAAATAAATCTTTGACTTTATACAATGAATGCCAATACATTAGTTTTCCAAAAATACTTTTTAAAAAATTCTACTTTCTTGTTTTATGTGTTTTTTGTTTTTACTGAATTTTTTTAATATTTCAAGCAATTTTTTTTTTTACTTAGGTATATTTATGTTGTGTTAGTTAACCGTATGAATTGGTTAACGTTTCTTTTGGTATCAGAGCCAAGTTGTGTTGTATCATGTTACTCACTGAACCATTATTTCTGTGTCTACTCATTCTCCTGTGTTGAAATTGTTTACCGTCTTAATATGTCCAATTTATATTCATGTCTTTCCACGTTGTTATTAGCCACCCATCATTCGTCCCAAATCCTAAGTAAGTCCTTTGGTTAGGCAGTGTTGGATTTTAGGGGTTCTCCGAATTGGGTATGTGTGAAAACATCGTATGTGAAAACATGATATAATTAGACAATGTATTGAGCTCACTATAAACTATTTCAAGATAAAATGAGTCGATTATTTAGAAGTAATTCTTTAGTCAGTTCTAGGTCAACAACTTTGCCCTTTATACCTAATCCTGGTTTAGTAATAAATGAAGAAGATGTAGAAATACAAAATGATAAAATTGATTTAAGTTGGAATATACCACGTTTACCAATTAAAGAAATTTATAAAACCACTTTTATACAAAATACATTTAATGTTAATCTCCATGTTAAAACTTTAGAACAAGTCTATGCTTTAGAAAAACCTAGAGAAACATGTCAATTATTTGATACTAATACTATTAAACGTCATTTGAAAACTGGTCATAATTTTATTCATTTAGGGTTAATTCAAGTTGGAATCAAACCATTAACACAACAAGGTAAAAATACTTCTGTTTTACTATGCTTACGAGATGCTCGTTTTCTTGATTACAATGATAGCTTAATGGGTATGATGGAAACTAGTCTTCACAAAGGACCCGTCTATTTTAATTTTTTTCCTGATTTCACTCTTAATCTTAGAGACCCTCATATATTAGATGCTTTAACTCTAAATATTCAATTACATGGCTCATTTACAAATATGAAACAAAGTGTTCATAATATTGTTTTAATTTATCGTGTTCATTACAAATGTATTGAAACCAATTTAAATGTCCAAGCCTTATATAAAAGTCCTAAAGACAAAACCTTACTAATCCAAAATAGTAATAATGATACTAATATAAATATTCCTCAAATGATTGAATGGAAAAATATTACTCTCCACGACCAATGGGTTACAGTTAACGAAAATTACAAACATAATCAAAGACAATCTACTTGTCAAGATATTTAAGATATACAACAATTTATTGATGGATCTGTTAGGATTATATTTAATCGATCTCAATCTTCTCGTCATAGTACTTCTAGTATACCTACTGATATTGAAACTGAAGATGAAATATTTAATACACCTTTATTTTGAAAAAATAGTCAAATTCATCTAGGTCAACCTTCCCATAATAAAATGAAAGGAATTGATAATTCCACAACTTCCCAAATTAGTAAATCTGTTTATTTTACTCACACACATCTACAAGAAGAAGATACTGAGTCTCAAGACTCTCCAACTCAAACTGATTTCGAAGTTATACCTCTAATAAATCCTCAGTTAATGACTATTAGTAGACTCTTTATTCCTGATCTTGATAAATTACATATTGAATTTAAATCTAAAGATAATAGGACTAAACGTTATGCCTATCGTAGCAAATATGATTTGACTCAACAATCTAAAATTACTTATCAATGGTACAAATTTATGATTGAACATAAAATTGAAATTCCTTTTTTTGAATATTTAGAAGACCATTATAAAGAAGTTCAAACAATTACCAAACATAAATGGAAAACTTCTCCTACTACTACTATTAGTTCTAGCCATCCTCCTTTATCTACCATAATTATTGATCATCACGGCTCCGAAGTCCCTGCCTCTCTTTTTAAGTTATCTGGCACTGACCCTAAAATCAAAAAAGTTATTGAACAAAATAATTATACTAATCAATGTCTAAAAACAATTGGTAAACAATTAGATAAAATAGAAACCAATTTAGATGATTATTCGGCTAATAATACATCTACTAAACAATCTTTAGACCAACCATTACTTAATTTACCTAGTAACTGTTCTAAACGTCATAGTTTAGTCACCCGCGATAATTCTACTGTCAAAGCTATTAACTACCTCTAAACAAGCTTCTCCATCTACTGAAAAAAGTCTTACTGTATTAAACCAACATCTTACTCTTGAATCTGTTTCTACTCATTCAGACCCTGACACAACTGATAATGAAATTAATAATTTAGCTCAACAATTTCAATCCACTACTCTGAATAAACTTCATTATACTAACCTAATCCTACAACGCTCACCAAAAATTGGTATTCACGACCTACTCCCCCTGATCTCCAATATGAAGAAAATAATCTTAGTAATCAATTTTCTGTATCTGCTAAAAAATTATACGAATGGAATATTGATGGTCTCAGCGAAGATCAAATACTTCAAAAATTAAATCATTTATCTATGGTTGCAAATAGTTATCTTAGTAACTACATTGATTATACTCAACCTGAAATTGTTTCCTTAATTACTTCTGGCTTTACTGGTATGCTCAAATCTTGGTGGGAAAAATATCTTAATGAAGATCAACGCGAATCAATTTTGCATGCTAGTCAAAAAGATGAAAATGATTTACTTATATTTGATGAAACTATTGGCTATTATAAACCCGATGGTATTAATACATTAATTTTTACTATAGTCAGACATTTCATAGGTACCCCTACTAATATATATTCTCGCATACACGATCAACTTAGTAATCTTACTTATCCAACATTAAGCGATTTTATGTATTTACCTCTAGAGTTATGTTAAGAGAAGATTGTACTAAATCCTTTTGAAAAAAAAAAATTATTAATGGTTTAACTAGTCTCTTTGCTCACAAAATTAGAGATGTCCTTAGTCAACCTACTAGTGTTATTAAATATGATAATTTAACTTATGGTGATATCATTAGTACTATTCAAAAAGAAGGATTACGAATGTGTATTGATCTTAAACTTAGTCAAAAAGCTGCTAAAGATAAACATAAGAATAAATACAAATTAGGTAATTTCTATGAACAATACGGTTTACCTCCTGTAGCTCATTCTCACCCTAAAAAACATAAGCACCATAAACATAATTCCTCTTACAAATATTCTCGTAAGTATAAAAAGAATTATTCACTTTCAAAATCAAATGATAAATTCTATACTAAACCCAAAAATAAATATTATAAAAAATCTCATCCTAAATTTCAATCTAATAAAGATATTACTTATTATAACTGTGGTAAAAAAGGTCATTATTCTAACAAATGTAAAATAAAAAAAAATTAAAAGATAAAGTTAATCAACTTCAAATTAATGATGAATCGAAACACCAATTATTTGAAATCTTCCAATTAAACTAATCTGATAATAATTCTTTTTCTGATAATCCTAATACCTCATCTGATTACTATTCACCTAGTGATGATTCTGCTAATAACATTGAATTAGGATGTAATGATATTTGTTGCAAACCCGTTAAACAAATCACTGTTCTTACTAAACAAAACCAAGAAGAAACTGCCCTTATTGAATTAATTGGTCGATTAGATGATCCCCAGTTAAAACAAAAGTATATTGACAAATTAAAATCTTTACTTACTAACAATGATCATAAACCAAAGCATGATAAACTCATTATTAGCTTATCTAAAACTTTAGAAAGATTTAAAAATAAATAAAAATAAATTACTCTTCAAGATTTACAACATGAAATCAATCAGATTAAACAAACTATTAAAGATTTACAAAATAAAAATACAGTTTTAGAAGATGAAATTCTTACATTAAAACTTAATAAAAGTCTAGAGAATTTTCAAGAAAACAATGCTGAATCGCCTAATGAATTTGAACATGAATCTGAACATACTAATCTTGATAATCTTTTATTTGATAATTGATCACATCAATCTCATAATCATGAAGATAAAAGATTAAATCTGATCAATAAAATTCATATTCAAAAATGGTATTCAAAAGTTAAACTTGTTATTGATGATTTTGAATTAAATATTATTGCTCTCATTGATACTAGTGCTAATCTTAATTGTACTCAAGAAGGTTTACTTCCTACAAAATATTATGAAAAACAAGTGAAAAATTAACTTCTGCTAATGGTAGTAAAATGCGTATTAAATATAAATTACTTAAAGTCCATATATGTCAACATAATGTCTGTTTCAAAACCTCATTTGTTTTAGTTAAAAATATGACTGATAAAGTTATTTTAGACACACCATTTATATTCTTATTATATCCATTTACTACATCTAGTGAAGGAATAACAACTCAAGATTTTGGTCAAACAGTTACTTTTAAATTCTTATCACCACCTGAAGTATTGGAATTAAATCAATTAAAAGACTGTTCTATTTCTCAATCTATTAATCGATTAACTTGTCAGTTACGTTTTCTCAAAGAAGAAGTCAATTATAAACGCATTGAACAACAATTAACTGAACCTGTTGTTATATCTCAAATTGAAGAATTTAAATTAAAATTAGAAACAATTGTTTGTTCTATTTTACTACCTGCCTTTTGGCATAGGAAAAAATATGTAGTCACTTTACCATATATTAAGAATTTTAATGAAAGATAAATTTCTACTAAATCTCGACCTATTCAAATGAATCATGATTTAGTTGAAATGTGTAAAAAAGAAATCAATGAACTATTAAAAAATCGAATTATAAGTTCTAGTAAATCATCGTGGTCTTGTCCTGATTTTTATGTTAATAAAAATGCTGAATTAGAACGAGGTGTCCCTCGCTTAGTCATCAATTATAAACCATTATATAAAGTTTTAGAATGGATTCGCTATCCTATTCCTAATAAAAAAGACTTAATCAAAAGACTTAGTCAAGCTGTTATTTTTAGTAAATTTGATTTAAAAAGTGATTTTTGGCAAATACAAATTCATCCTAAAGATAGATATAAAACTGCATTCACTACACCTTTTGGTCATTATGAACAAAATGTTATGCCTTTTGGACTAAAAAATGCACCTAGTGAATTTCAAAATATAATGAATGATATTTTCAATCCATTTAGTCATTTTTCCATAGTTTATATAGATGATATTCTTATTTTTTCAAAATCAATTAGTGAACACTGGAAACATCTTACTGCATTCTTTTATACCATTAAGAGTCATGGTCTCGTCATTTCTGCTCCTAAGATTAAATTGTTTCAAACCAAAGTCAGATTTTTAGATTATGATATTCACTAGAATACTATTTTACCTATTAGTCGTTCCATTGAATTTGCGTCTAAATTTCCTGATGAAATCTTAGATAAAACCCAGTTACAACGTTTTTTAGGATCATTGAATTACATTGTTGAATTTTACAAAGACCTTAGGAAAACTTGTCAACCTCTGTTTGATCGGTTAAAAGACAATCCTCCTCTTTGGTCTTCTACTCATACTGCTATTGTTAAACAAGTCAAAACAATATGTCAAGTCTCTTCCTTGTCTTGGTATTCCTACTGACAATTCATTCAAAATTATTCAAACTGATGCCTCTGATATTAGTTATGGTGGCATCCTTCTCCAGAAAATTACTCCTCAGTCATCTGAACAAATTGTTCGTTATCATTCTGATGTCTTGAATAAAGCACAAAAGAATTATAGTACTATTAAACAAGAAATTTTATCTACTATTTTATGTATTAGTAAATTTCAAGATGATATTTTAAATCAAAAAAATTTACTTCGTGTTGATTGCAAATCTGCTAAATATGTTTTAGAAAAAGATGTTCAAAATCTTGCTAGTAAGCAAATTTTTGCTTGTTGGCAATCTATTTTAAGTATTTTTTATTTTGAAATTGAATATATACCTGGTTGTCAAAATTCTATTCCTAATTTTCTTACCAGAGAATTTTTACAGGGTGGATAGTAAGTTACATCATGGCAATTCCCTCTATTCCTTACCATAAACACCAGATTAAACACTATAAAACCTTAGTCAAACATACTGCTCATCACATTGCCTTTCTGAAATCAACCCATTTACCTACTATAAGAGCCCAGTATATACAATTTCATTGGATTAAAGCTCAGAAACAACAACTTGCTCATTATATTAACTGTTTGCATGAACATACTGATCAATTAGATATCCTCAGTGGATGCTAATTTATCTCCTCTATTTCACAGATGTCTCATCCACGGCCTCCTTCCAAAGCCTCAGTCCCATCTAGTCAACCTTTTGTTCCGTCTCCATTGGAGTTAGTCACCAAATACCATCCTGCTGAATTGGTTAACCGTTACCAAATTCTTGGTAACATTCCTAAACCTAGTTATACATCTGCTTTGGCTATGGATCCTTTTGCTTCATCTAGTCAAGCAGTTACTCCATACCCTCCTAATCCTATTAAATCAGCCCGATCTGATTACGTTAAATCCACCACTACTAATCTCTTTTTCAAAGAACTTAGTCACCCACAGAGTCATACTGTTCATGATCTGGTTAAATCTTATTTCCCTCCTGGATGATATTTTATTTATCTCCATCCAGAAAAAAACAATTACTTTCTATAAAGACATCCTGTTCAACTATCAATCAATTATGATTAAACTCATTTATGATCGCACTTACACAAGTGAAATTGTGTATCATTTACTCTATATTCACAACTTTGTTTCTCTGGTTGATTGGGGTTCTCCTTATCAATTATGAGATCTGTCTAGTCATTCAATTCAATACAGTTACTATGATTACATTGATGCTTGGTTCAAAGTCCTCTTGTATCAAAATGAGTCAAACAATCACTCTTCGTTTCTTCAATTTGATCAAAAGTTCAAATCCGAGTTACCTACCTGGTTTCTACGATGGTGGACTCAGTATGGCGCCATTTCAGAAATCTTCCGATCTGTAATTATGGAACAAGTCAATTACTTCTCTACTGTTTTCTCATTTATTCTCCAGCAAAGGAAATTCCCTCAATTGTTTATTTTTATATCCAAATACAAAATCCCTTAGATATTCAAATGGCAATATGGTATTTCTGATGATGCTATTTACCGTCAACACATAGTTAAATGGTGGAATAATTTCAAAATTCCACGCATCATTGAAATTGTTCAAACTGAATTCCCAATCAACATACATGCTCTAACTCCTGCTATGATTAAAGCTCAGTAGATCCCAACTGCTCCATTAACACAAGGAAGTCAACTTCCTCAAGTCAATCTTGGAAGCCCAACATCCAATTCTTCCAAGCCCAAGTCATCCAGGTCAAAGATTAAGTCTAAGTCAGCAAAACCCATCATTGATCAGCCCAAATCAAAAGAAAAATCCAAGTCCAAGGTTAAGCCTAAATCCAAGTCATCCAAGGATGAGCTTCTCCAAATGGCTCGTCTCCTTATGACCCAAGCCAAGTCAGATTCAGATAATAGTGATTCAGAAGAAAGTTCAGACAGTTCAAACTTTTCTGAAGGCTCAACTAGTCAAAATCCATATGGACCCGAATTTCAAAATGCTCAGGATCCATATGCCTAATCACTTGTTCAACTTATCAACATTGGATTCTATATAGCTATAATTATCAGCTTCAATCAATACTCATTTTTTGAGAAAAGCTGCTGATATATATATATATATATATCTATATTGATTCCCTCAGTGACATGTCTCCAAGCAATGAATAGTGAAAAAAGTCAACTTTACTATTCACTATTTATCAAAAAGTCAACATTACTATTCATCATTCATCATGATTCATCCAACCGACAAATTCAGCACAGTAAAAAACAACTATCAACTTTAGTCACTCACCGAAAGCAGCAGATAGCTCCCATGTGCTCCTGATACTCCTTTCAAGTCAAATTATTCACTCACAAGGCTAACAGTAGTCACTCACACGGCTAACAGTAGTCTCTTTTGATTATAAAAAGGCTTATTCAGTCAAGAATAAGGCAGAGTTAGAAAAATTGAGAGTGCTCCTTCCTCAAAAAATAGCTATCTCTGTAATTTTCTTTTCAAGTTCGTTTTCAATTTCAAGTTATTTTGAAGAGTTGTTTATTTCACACCATTAAACAATTGTAAGTTTTATTATTAAACAATTGTATGTTGTATTATTTATGTTTATTTAAATTGTAAAATTTTAAACTGTTTTATACATAAACATACCTAAAAAGTAAAAAATTTATGAAAAAAACATTTTAAAAATTCACTAAATACCAAAAATATAAAAAAAATACGAGAATTCAGTACATTTTTTTATTTTTTATTTTTATGTATTTATTAATTTTTTAAAATATTTTTTCATAAATTTTTACTTTTTAAATACATCTAAGTAAGGTGTATCTAAAAAAGTAAAAAAATGTTTAAAATTTTAAAAATTTTAAAATATTCACTAAAAACAAAAAAATACAAAAATTAAAAAATTCAGTTTTCAAAAAATTTAATCCAAAAAACTCAAACTAAAAACATGAATGTTTTTTTAACTTTTTTTATAAATTGATTTTTTTATTTATAATTTTGGACTTTTTTTTTTTTCTAATTTAGGCCTATTTTGAGAAGATGATAAAAAGTGACTTTTTAACTTTTAATCAAGCTTGGCTTTTTTAGACAAATGATTTGGGAAGTTGGTAAAAAGTTACTTTTGACTTTTTTGATTAATATTTGTTTATGATGTCAAATTACAATAAAATGACCAAACTATCCTCATTAATTTAAAATATTTAAAACTTCACTCATGTAGGACATTTTGACTCATGAGGGGTAGAATTATAATTTCACCAATAGCTAAAAACCAACTTCCCAAATTAAAAAAAATATAAAAAAATTAATTTTTAACTTTTACTACAAACTAAAAAAAAAAAAGCTAAAAGCCAACTTTCCAAAATAGTTGCTTACTAAGAGCATCTCCAATGGATGGTTAAATCAGCTGCCAAAGCCATAATATGGCAGCTTTGGCAATCTTGGCTTCTCCAATGGCATGCTATAACAACTGCCAAATTTGGCAACTGCCAAATCAAGTGCCAAATTTGGCAGCTACTTTGGCAGCTGCCAAATCTGCCAAGTCACCCAAAATTAAACTGTTTTCTCTCTTCCCTCCTTCCCTTTTGGTTGGGATTTTCCAGAATGCATGAAGTTTTATTCATCAATATTCAACAAGAATGAACAAGAATTCATCAATATTCATCAATATTCCAGAATTCATCAATATTCAGCAAATTCATCAAATTCATACCAAAAACAAATTAAAAAAATTTCATCAAATTCATACCAAAATTCATCAATATTCAATAACAGATTTAAAAAATTTCAGGAATACCAACATAAATAATCTCAAATTAATTTCTCAAATAATCCATTATAATCTCAAATAATCCAAAGAAAAATACTTGGATTTGATGGGGGCTACGGCTTCGATCTGAAG
The DNA here is from genome assembly GCA_025200525.1 of Camellia lanceoleosa. Taxonomy (NCBI): domain Eukaryota; kingdom Viridiplantae; phylum Streptophyta; class Magnoliopsida; order Ericales; family Theaceae; genus Camellia; species Camellia lanceoleosa. Next base: position 5,883,319 of record CM045764.1, read on the forward strand.
AGGGTTGAAGATGAATGTTGAAAAGGGTTGGAAGTTCATCCGAAGCTGATCCGAAGTTCACTGATCTAAAGCTGATCCGAAGTTCATCTTCACTAATCTAAAGCTGAAGTTCATCTTCATCTTCGCTGATCCGAGGGTTGAAGTTCACTGATCTGAAGTTCATCTTCACTGATCCGAGGGTTAAAAAGGGTTGGAAGTTCATCTTCACTGATCTAAAGCTGATCCAAAGTTCATTCAAAGCTCTCTCCCTCTGATCTTCACTCATCCGAAGTTTATCCAGAGCTCTCTCTCTCTCTCTCTCTCTGTGAAGTTTCCTCTATCTTCCCTCTGATCTTCACTCATCCGAAGCTCTGATCTTCCCTCTGACCTTCCCTTTGATCTTCACTCATCCGAAGCTCTCTCTCTCTCTCTCTCAAGTTTCGATGCTCTCAAATTGTTATGAGTAGATCTCTCAAATTGTTAAGAGTAGATCTGGAAACTTTCCTAACTTTATTGAACTTCGAAGACCAGATTTTTCCACATGATTGATCTCAGCCATTGATTAATAACAATCCAACGGTTGAGATCCAAGTGTGTTACTTTATTCATTAAAAATAAATAAAAATTAAATAAAAACATAATTGAAACATATCTACAATGGCTCTTTTTTATGTTAAAACGGCTATAAAAAAACGGCTCTTTTTTTTTTCTATAAATACAAACCTTCTCTACTCTCTTTTTACTCAATTTCATTTCACAACAAACTTTCTAAATTACATTTTTATTTCTATTTTCTTTACACAATTGGTATGGAAGGTTCATCAAAAATAAAGAGAGGAAAATCATTCACCATTGCTGAAGATATGGCACTTTGTAAAGCTTGGTGTCACATTTCTGAAGATCCAATTGTTGGCAATTCACAATCTTATACTCACTTTTGGGGGAGAATTTATAAAAATTATTGCTTCCTTCAGAATGATCAGTCAAGAACACAAGTTTCTATCCAATCTCGATGGGGTACAATCATGAAATGTTCTAACAAATTTCGTGGATGTTTAGCGCAAGTCGAAAATCTACACCCAAGTGGGATATCTCAAGTTGATCTAGTAAGATTTCATCTTCATCTATTACGTTAGTTTTTTATTTTATTTTATTTCGTCTCATATAAAAATTAAATAATTACTTAATTCAATATTGATACATATTTTATTTTATCTAGTAAGATCTCATATTTTATTTTATTTTATTGATATTTACTTAATTCAATATTGATACAGATGCTTCAAGCAAAACTTTTATACCATCAAGATGAAAAGAAACATTTTGCTTTTGAACATTGTTGGCCAATCTTGCAAAATAATATCAGGTGACAAGATGTAACTCCTACGAATATGGTGAAGTCAATGATACATACACCATTTTCCCCTGATTCAGCCCCCGATTCCCTTATGGATAATTGCATTTCTTTTGAAGATGACACCAGTCCAAGTGTTGGTAACAATCCAACTATTGGTGAGGGCAGTGTCTCTGCAAGGGGTAAAAGGCCGATGAGTAGGAAATCTGTAAAAGAATTATTTCGGAGAAATCAAGTCATTGAAACTGAAGTCCAAAAAATGAATACACAATTAGACACATTTAACCACCACCTTGCTGAGAAAGAAAAGAAAAAAGAGGAAAGAGAAAAAAAAAAGGATTCAAGCATTACAGCAGATGAAAAACTTGAGATGCAAAAACATGAGTTTGAGATGAGAAAGGAAGAACACCAAATAATGACTACGGACATTTCTCATTTGGACTCTCAGATGAAAGTGTATTACACAATGCGAAAAAATGAGATTTTCGCCAAGTTGTCCTTAAATGTGAGCAGCCCAAATTTTTATTTCCCCTTCCTCCTGATGAATAATTATGGGATAATGTATTTTTTAAATTTGCAATATCATTTATTTTTTGATGTAATTATTAGTCTTTATTTGCAATGTAATTTTTATTTTGTAATGAAATTTCATGGTTTTTTTTTTTTTTGAGTATTTTGCACTTCACAATGTAATATTATTTTTTCAATGTATAATGTTCACTAATTTGTATTATTATTTAATATTTTCAATAAAGTATAATGCAAAAAAATAAATATATTTTTTCAAATAAAGGCAATAAAAAGATAAAATACATTAGCTGATATTAAATGAAGACAATTTTATTATAATAAAAAGACATTATAATATAAATATATAATTTTTTTCAATTTTTTCAATTTTCAATTTTTTTTTTTATATTTGTCTAGTTGGGAATAATATAAATATATAATTTTTTTAACAAACAGGTAAAAAAATGTCACAAAAGACAAAAAAATAAACAAAAATAAAATCACAAAAAACTATATCCAAACAACACCTACAAAGTTGGAGGGAAAGTTGGTTGAGATTTGCCAAAAATAACAAATGACCATTAAAATACTATTGCTATAATTTAACAAAATAACACTATTTATTATCAAATTATAACAATAACAACCCCAATATAACAACAATCATTAGAGATGCCCTAAACTAGGCTTGAGTATCAGTAGCATGAATTCTGATATAAATAATTCAGTTCCGATTCGTAGCTCGAAATTCGGAGACTCGAATTTGGCTCGACACGAAAACGACGTCGTTTTGGTATCTTTTTTTTTTTTTTTTTTGCGTTTTTCTGAACTGAAAAAGAAGAAGAAAGCTGAAGAAGAAGAAGAGAAGAAGGAGCAACCCAGATCAACCAAAAAAATATATGATGGTGTTCAAGCAATTTTTTTTTAGTAACCTAGACAAACATCTGGTGTGCCAAATACAAATTGCTTGAACAAAGATATGTGGGTGTTCCAGATGTTGTTCCAGAGCAACCCAGACAAACATACCTTTGTAACTCAGATGATGGTGTTCAAGCAATGTCATGATGGTGTTCCAGATGTTTTTTTTTAGGTATTTGGACATCTGGCAAGCTCAAGATGTTTATGATGTTCCAGAGCAACCCAGATGATGGTGTTCAAGTAATTTGTTCTTGATGATGTTCCAGAGCAACCCAAATTAAACATCATCACAAAAATTTGTTCAGGAAAAAATTTGTTCACGAATTTTTTCTGAAAAAAATCATTCCATAATCAACACAAATTTGTTTAGAAAAAATTCGGCATCAAAAAAAAAAAAAAGGAGATGATGTTTAATTTGGGTTTCAGCATCAACACAAGAAAAAAAAATTTCCAGAGCAACTAAAAAAAATATATATATAGAGAAAAAAAATGCAGAGAAAACAACATCATTATCATCATCTTCAATCCAGATCAACATCTTCATCAACAATTTTTTTTTTTCCTTCATCAACAATCCAGATTTTAAACATCATCATCATTTTCAACATCATCATCATCTTCAACATCTTCCTTATCTTCAACAGCAACCGACCGCCCTCTTCTCTCTTCCTCATCAACAATCCAGATCTGGAACATTGGCCCTGTTTGGTAGAGCTGTGGGAAAGTGCTTATAGCTTATGCCTAAACAGCTTATAGCTTATAATTTTCAGCTTAAGCTGATTTCCAACTTAGGGTTGGTTTGGGATGTTCTAAAAAAGTGCACTTTTTGACTTATTCTTAAATAAGATAGTGACTTTTTGACTTTTTGGCTTATTTAGTTCAAGCCAAACCAAGCCTTATTCTTAAAACATCTCCTGCCCCACTCAAAGAATAAGCTGATTTCTGATTTCCAAAAAGCTATAAGCTATAAGCTATAAGCTAAACCAAACATATCAAAATAGCTTAAATTAAACTGAAAGCTGAAATAAGCTGTAATTAAGCTCTGCCAAACAGACACATTATCTTGAACATCATCAACAATCCAGATCTTCCTCATCTTCAACATCTTCCTCATCTTCATCATTTTGTTTGCGAGCTCGCCGGTGTTGTCCGAATCGTGCAAATTCAAATCATTTGATTTGCAAAGGAAGAGAGGGGGAATGAGGAATGGCCTCTATTTTTTGTCTCTCTCTCTCTCTCCTTTGAAATGAAATGTATTAAAGGAGAGATGAACTAAGGTGTACAAAGATAGGTGGGTGTATGTAGAAAGTCGGGCCATTTTCGAGCCACGATAATCGAGCTACCGATCTTTACTCTAAATAATTAGGGTGTCAGCTTGATGAGAAGTTGTTGGTGGATAAAGGACAGTCTCACTAGGCGTACGTACTATAATTGGTGAAAGAAGTTAGATTTATTATCTTATATATAACTAAAAAATATAAAAAAATATAATAATTTATGATTAATCAAAAATATGTACACGGGATATATGAAGGCTTGTTGTTTTGTTATTTTTTTTTTTTTTTTTTATTTTTTTTAAAAAAAAAAAAAAAAAAAAAAAAAGAAAGTGAGTGATGATGTTTTTTGTTTTTTTTTTTTTTTTTTAGCCACTTCCCAAACATAGCTGAAGTAACAATTTTTCCAACTAGATCTACTCTTTACATAAACATCAGTGTCATTATCACTAAAAATTTTCGTTCACTAAAATCACCCATTTGAGAAGAAATATATCCGTATGTAGTTCTGGTACAAATAAAATATATAATTGTGTAAAGTTTTTGATAATTTTTATTGGGTCTCTAACATGTTGGGTTTTAACTCAAGGGTGGGTGGCATTGTGGTTAAGGCTTGAGGTTTAAGCTTCAAGGTCACAGGTTCAATTCTCCTCTTCTCTAGGCCAATCTCCTGGGCGAAGCACAATTGGTTAGGAGGTTAGACCTCAAGTTGTCTAATCAGCACTTGGTATGGGTTCAATACTCCCCTGCTGTGTGAGTCCTGACTTAAGCAGAGCTTGTCTTGGGAGGTCGGGGCAAGCTCCCAGGTTATAGTCTCCTCGCTCGGAACGGCTAATAGGACACCCTAGTGATCTCTGCAAGGGGCGCTCCCTTTGAACCTGCGGGAGGGTAGGGAGGATTTTCCTGTAACCAAAAAAACATGTTAGGTTTTTTTGTTTGTTAATAAATTACACTTATCTCTCTTAAATTTTTTAAAAAATATACAGTTAGTTACACTTTTTTTACATAATTACACTAATTTTTCTTTTAGTATGTTTAAAGCGATCAAAATTAATTCTAATGGTCTGTAAACACTGAAATAAAGAAAGATAAATATACATTTTAATAAAAAAGAAATGATAATATAATTTTTTTATTCATACAAATAACAAATTACTGATAAAAAAATGATATATAAATTAAAACCTTGAAGAATGTCACTATAATTATAGCAAAAGTGTGAGATTCACTATATTTTCTTCAAACTTCTGAGTTTTATTTATTTATTTTCTTATGTGCTTTTTTCATTACGTGAAATATTGCTATGTTTAATTTGATTTTCAAAAATTTATTTCAAAATTAAAAAAAACTAAAATAAAAATAATTATCATTTTATTTTTTAGAGTATAGAAATATTCTTAAAAATTTGAAAATATGTTTTAATATATAATTTTATCAAATTAATTTTTATTTAAAAAAAAAAAAAAACTTCAAAAAATTAAACCAAACATTCCCAATGTCTCCATTTGGGACTAACTGGGGATCCTGCTGTGCCCATAGCAGGCTGCTATGCTTTCCTGCCGAGTATCATTATGAGTCTTTTTTTTGATAATTTAAATCGTTTATATTGTAAAATTTATCGAATAAATTATTTATACAAAAAATTAAATTAATTATATATTTACAATCTTATAACTAAAGCATATTTATTTTTATAAAAATTAACGATTAATATAATGTTCATAAATTTTTACATAAAAAATATTTTTGATAAATCTTACCATTTAAACGATTCGCTTCATAAAATACTAAAATAATAAAAACTCGGGACGACACAGCAGGCTTTCCTCTAGTTGTACACCGTAACTTGAGAATGATCGGACGGTTTAAATACATTCTGATAAGATGGGCCCACAATCAGAGTACCCTCACCAAGATCCAATTTGGAATACTGTAGTTGGGGGGACACTGACTCCCAAGCCCACCGACACCAATCACACCAGCTCCGTCTCGCCACGTGTCCAATGGCCTGAACCAACGGCTCCAAATGCTCCGCGACCGCTTCCTTCTTCCTCCTCTTCCTCCTCCTCTCTACTCGTGTGTATATATACATTCATATATATCTCTCTCTTTTGCAATCCAATCTACGTAACAATCTTACTTCACGCGCTCTCGCTCTCTCTCTCTCTAGAATTCGGAGCAGAGATCTTCGACCTCTGCAACAATGGAGATGTTCTATTACCTCGTGTTCGGGGCTCTCGCGGCCATAGTCGCAGTTCTGGAGCTAAGCAAGAACAACAAAGATCGGATCAACACATCTCAGGCTTTCAATTCCTTCAAGAACAATTACCTTCTCGTATACTCTCTCATGATGGGTAATTCCGATCTAAACCTTTCAATTGTGTATGCATTATATGTATTTCAACTACACTTGTCGTAATTCTTTGATTATCTCTTGTTGTATGACTTGATCCGATCTGAATTTTTTTCGGATCTAAGTTTTGAGTTTTGTTTGTCTTAGGGCTTATGGATTTTTTTTAATGTGGTTGAAACACCGGATCTGGATTTTAGTGTCCCTTAATACTCTGATTGGTTACTGAAAATGTAAAAGCATTTGAGTGAAGTGAGTCTGATGGAGTCAATATGTTATTTGGTGTATTTGATCTGACTGGTTTTATATATTTAAAAAAAAATGAAAATGAAAATGATCTATTTACAAACAGAATTTGTAGCTAATGTCCCTTTTTCAGCATTCTCTTATGATGAATATGTTGTTTGTTTTCTTTGATCTGACTGGTTTCATATGAGGAACATGAAAATGATTTATTTCAGCAATTCTCTGTTAGTTGTGATAGTGCTTGACCAAACTTTTTTAACACTATTGCTAGCTCATGAAAACTTTTTTAACGCTATTGCTAGCTCATAAAAAAAAGTAGGGTAATACACCCCCTAGGTTTGATTGAAGTACAAATTGCCCATGTAGTTTGGAAAATTATAAATACCTTTGTTAGTATTTTTTATTTAACAAAATTAACTAAAAAAATGAAATTCATAATTGTTCTCCTATATAACAATAAAATTACCTAAATTATTAATTGAAATATATTTTTAACATCATTAAAAATTATTAATTAACTTGATAATTTATTAATAAAAAGGGCGATTTGTTATGAAATTAGAAACCTCAGGGGGTATAATGTAATTTCTAAAATTATAGGGACGATTTGTATTTTAATCAAACCTTAAGGGGTGTATCTATAATTTACCCAAAAAAGTATTGATGATCAGAAGAAAGTTAGATGTAAAACTCCCTTTCTTTCCCCACTTTAGTTTTCTTGGCAAGCAACTAGGGGAAACTACTTTCTTCGATCCATATCTTAGGTGAATTAATTGCCTTGAGCAGCCACTTTAAGAATTTAATCGCTATGTTTGGTTTAGTTTTCAGAATTTGTTTTCAAATTTTTTTTTTCTTCTAAAAAACTAAAAATTAATTTGATGAAAAAAATGGAAAAATAAAAAATAATTTTATCTTTTGGGAGGGTAGAAATAATTTTTAAAAATTCAAAAATATCTTTTTGATGTTTTTTTTTCCCCCATCAAACTAGTTTCTTTATTTTTTTATTTATAAAAAACAATTCTGAAAATAATTTCAGAAAACCAAACTAAACATTTGCACAGCCTAAAATGTTAATATAAATTATTTGAATTGTATGTATCACTCTTTGGGCATATACCTTTTATCTTTTCTGATTTCTTAGTGTTTATGTGGCAATAGCCGGGGATTGGTTGCAAGGCCCGTATGTGTACTATCTATATAGTACATATGGGTATGGGAAAGGGGAGATTGGACAACTCTTCATAGCAGGTTTTGGATCTTCCATGTTGTTTGGGACAATTGTTGGGTCTCTAGCTGATAAACAGTAAGATTTCCCTTGGACTTGGTGCATTATCATTCTTTAATGACTAGACTATTATTTTTTTTTTGGCTTTTGAAACCTTGTAAAACTAAATCCAGGGGTCGCAAGAGAGCCTGTGTGACTTACTGCATTACCTACATACTGAGCTGCATTACCAAGCATTCTCCTCATTACAAAGTTCTGATGTTGGGTCGTGTTCTGGGTGGTATTGCCACTTCTCTCCTCTTTTCTGCATTTGAGTCATGGCTTGTGGCAGAGCACTTTAAGGTAGGGGTTTCCATTCTCCCCATGTTCTTAAATATAGTAGGGACTTATAAATTTGGCTTGCTTATTGATTACATTGGATGTGACCACTGGATTCGGTGAAGTGGTGTAAGCATAGTTTCTGTATACTCCTCACGATGGGAAAACATTTTTCCCCCCAGAAGTAGCCTTTTTTATTGGCGGGAACCTTTTTCCCAATCTTGCCCCCCCCAAAAACAAAAAAAAAAATTTAAATAAATAAATAAAAAGATAGCTTACTAAGAAAAGAAAAAAAAAAAAAAAAAGGTAAAAACCCATAAAGTTTCCTCTGCTAAATCAAATTTTCCTGAACACTAGGTATCTAAAGTCATCCTGAACAATTCTTGAAGCCAGATAATATGTGACGATAAAATGCTTCAAGAAAATGACACTGAAAACATATAAATACATAATTAGTTAGTAATGTATATTTGATTTTAGTGGGAGAGATATATTATGTTTTGAATGAAAAATTGTTTTTGTAGACATTATATGCCATTTGATACTTTCCACATTCACCTCCCAAAATTTTAAAAGTGTTTCCATATGGTTTGTCCATTGGTTTCTCTGATGTTTGCCTAACGTTTTCATATCATGTTCTCCATTTTACATTCATGCTTCCTTTTGTTGATTGTTCTCTTTAGTCTTGCGTCTTACTTACTGAATCTGCAATTATATAGGTGTGAACCATGTAGGTGCTTGATCTCTATACTTCTTCTCATGTGTCTTTGCCTAATTGTAAAATAAAGCCTAATGAACAGTCTATGATGGTTTTGACTATGAAATTTACCATCTCATTTCGGTCTCATTTTCTTCTTAATGTTCAGAGAGGGTTTGATCAACAATGGCTGTCACTAACATTCTCAAAGGCAATATTTCTTGGCAATGGTCTAGTTGCTATTCTTTCTGGGTTATTTGGAAACATGCTAGTTGATAGCTTGAGTCTTGGGCCTGTGGCGCCTTTTGATGCTGCTGCGTGCTTTCTCGCAATTGGGATGGCCATTATTTTATCATCATGGACTGAAAATTATGGAGATCCTTCAGAGAACAAGGACTTGCTTACCCAGTTCAAGGGTGCAGCCGTGGCCATTGCTTCAGGTAGATGCTTACACTAGCTTTATGCACTATAATTGTCGTTTGGCTTTATAAATTTTAGTATCATAGCATGTGGTGCTCATGGAGTAGACCCTGGGGGACTGCATCAAGAGACAGATCTAGTGATTATGGATTCCCCTTTTAATGATTACTGTATGCAATGTCATTTAAGATATTTGCTAGGCTGCATTTTCCAAATCGTAGCTTGGCCAAAGATTCTTTGGTACCTTATTTGTTTCTTAATTTCCTTCTCCATGGTTCATCCTTCCTTAGTATCTTCTTTTTTTTGTTTTTGTCATTGTTTCTTCTGTTGTTCTTTTCTCTTTTAATTATGTAGTTATTTTCATTCTCTCTCTCCTTGATCCCCTAACATAATAATTTGTGGTTTAGATGAGAAGATTGCATTATTGGGCGCAATACAGTCCCTCTTTGAAGGTTCAATGTATACTTTTGTGTTCCTCTGGACTCCTGCCTTGAGCCCGAATGATGAGGAAATTCCCCACGGTTTCATTTTTGCAACTTTCATGTTGGCATCTATGTTGGGAAGCTCAATTGCATCTCGCCTGATGGCTCAGTCATCTCCTAAAGTTGAGAGCTACATGCAGATTGTATTTGTAGTTTCTTCCATCTCTCTCCTGCTTCCAATTGTGACAACTGTGCGTATTTGGTCTCATTTTATTCACCTTTTTTCTCTTGAAATCTTCTGTGTTGGTCATCTGTAACTTCACTTTTTTTGGAACAGTTCTTGGTCGCTCCTTCTAAGGTGGGAGGTGGAGGCATCTCCTTTGGCGGTAGTCTGCAGCTCCTTGGCTTCTGTACCTTTGAGGCTTGTGTGGGGATATTCTGGCCTTCGATCATGAAGATGAGGTCTCAGTACATTCCAGAGGAAGCCAGAAGCACCATCATGAACTTCTTCCGCATTCCTCTGAACATATTTGTGTGCGTTGTGCTATACAATGTACGTAACTTGATTTACTTTGTTTCACTCTTTCAACTTAGATGGTGCTTTTGTTGTTTGACTAGCTTGAATTGAACTCAATTAGATCTGAACCTATCCCCCTTTTCTCATCTTTGTTGGCATGCCAGTAGTACCAAGAACCATTATTCAACTTTATCCAATTAGAGCCATACAGACCTCAACTGCTGGTTTGGCTCTCCTAAACTTATTGTTTTTGCTACCTTAGCCAGAATTTTCTAGAAAGACAGATCCTGCTAGAGATCTAGTCAATTATCAAATTTCCAAGCACTTGTCTTTCCCGATGAAAGTCATCTACCCTCACTCGAGAGTGTAAGAGTTAGACTCTCTTCCTCACGCTAGGTGTAGGACCTTAGCGCTTATCATCTCACCAAAACCCATAGATAGTGGTGAAGGCGTAGCTTTTATTCTCTTAAAGGGTATAGTGCCAAGTGCCACAAGTTGACTGTGATTTGGCCTTACTCTGGGCCTCCGCCATGGCAGGATGCTGGCCCAAATCCAGGCCAACAATCCCTTCCAGCACCTGCTCGCAAGCAGCATGCCCTCTAGGAGAATCGAACTTGAGACCTTGCTCTGATACCAATTGTAGGATCTCAGCGCTTACTGTCTCACCACAATTCATAGGTAGTGGTGAAGGCTTAACTTTTATTCCCTTAAAGGGTACAGCACCAAACGCCACAAGTCGACTGTGACTCGGCTTTACCCCGGGCCTCCGCCACAGCAGGATGCTGGCCCAAACCTAGGCCAACACTAGGAACCAGAAACTTCCCTCAAACCAGTATGTGGGTTACTTGCCGCCCTGGCTAGCGAGCTTAACGCCATCATTGTCTCCGTTCTTGGTTTGGGGGTTTTCGGGCCCCTCTCAATCTTATTAGTAGTTGGGAAGTGGGAAGAAGTCTAAATCAATGGACATTAATGTACCATCATCGATGGACGTTGCACATGGCATGATCAGTTCGACTAAAAGGTCTGGCGCTAATACATACATATATCTATTTTATCCACATAGTGATTCATTCAAGAATTGAATCAAATAGTAAAGCCATGGTAAGGCGCAAAGTCATCAGTTCAAATCCAATAAGGGCCTTTGGTCCCTTTTTCATAAAACTTCTATCGAAGTATTTATTTTTTGAAGGCAGAATAGAGATATTGTTAATATAATATTCGTAATACAAAAATGTAACGAACAGTATAAAAAGTTATAAATTTTATAACTCTATACTATAATTCATTATAATATTCTCTTGACTCGTTAGAATGACATTCAAGTCGTTGGATTGTCTCATTCATAGGTCGCTCTATGAGAACCATTCCATAACTCTCTCTAAATAGACTACTGAATCACTTTTCTTTTCTGCGATTTGAGTTTTATCCAACCCATTATTACTTCTGCTCATGTTGCACCTTTATACCACAGAAGACATTTCAATGATATTTGGCACCTTTCGCCTTCCTCTTTTCATGTTCTTTCTTCTTTTTGTTTCGATAACTTAGGGGAGCAATGCTATGTCCCTTTTTCTTTTTTCTTTTTATTTTTTCACTCAAAATTTGATTTTGTTGTGCATTTGAAGGTTAATGCATTCCCGATCACTATAATGTTCGGTATGTGCTCAATTTTCCTCTTTGTGGCATCTATCTTGCAAAGGAGGCTCTTGGTGATCGCTGATAAGTCAAGTAAGTACATTTTTGCTGTCAGATGTAATTATCAAATATTTTAGTTCATGATATTTTATTTTATTTTATTTTTGCCTGTATTCTATATAAAAAACACCGTTGCCACCCGACACTGTTGGGCTAAAAGTTTTTTGGTGCTGACAAAACTCTCCTGTTTTTTTTTTTTTACACAGAGGTTCAAGATTGGGCTGCAATGAAGGAAAGGGATGCTGAAGCAGAGCCATTGAATGATGCTTGATGCCAGAAAGTGTGAAAAAAAAAAAAAAAAAAAAACTGGGAGGTTGAAAACAGCCACCTAATTCATGCCATAAACTGTTGATTCAGGGTACACTAGATTTAATGAAGGTCACAAGTTATAAAGGCGAAAAAAGAATAGAGGGCTTCACTGCAAACAAAGGATAAAAAAAAAGGGTTGGAGAAGAAAGTTATGTATTGTTTGTTTCTTGGTTATGGATAAAGCATCAGGGAGGGGGAGGGAGGTAGATTAGTTTGATTGAATTCTTCTATTAAGCTTGTTACCACTGGGGCATTCAAATGTTCTGTTTTGTAATTTTCATGTTTTTGTTTTCTAATATAGGTCTTGGGACGCCACATATTTCGACCCTAATTTTGTTTTCAACATTTTTTAAAATTTGTCCTTTTTTCTTTAGTGAAATTGTGAAATTGCAATAATGATTCTCTGGAGCAGCTTTATCTTGCAGTTTTTGGTGAAGTGGTGTGAGGGACTTCATATACATATGTAGAAAATATTCTTGAAAGGTGAAGTACAAGAAAGTAATGTGGAAAGTTGCTACTATAAAACTTCTAGTTCAACGGTAATCCAACTAAAGGGTATGTTCAACCTTGATGACCTTATCACGAGCCACTTTAATGATTTAAATTATTTATTTTGTAAATTTTTTTGAATAGATTATATGTGCAAAATAAATTACGTTTATCTATTTATCGATATCTGATGAATTTGATTTTTTTATATAAACGATTTTCACTATAAGATATATGAGATTAACGGTTTAGATTATCGGTGGAAGTTTAGAGAGGTTCACAAAATGACTGAAAAAGTATGGAAATCAGCAAAATCATTCCAAACATCAAGTCAGGGTTTATTTTTTTATTTTCTTTCTTTTGTAATTTTCTCAAAAAAAAGAAAAAAAGAAAAAAGTTTGCAACAGTGAATCTGTCACTTAAAAGTATTTGCAACAGAATAAGAGACGAGCGTTTTGTGACCGATTCCGTCGCAAATATGACAGAATTTTGCTTTTAGTTTTAGTGACGGAAAAGTGTTCAGAACAATTTAGTTGCAAAAAGGTTTCGATGGTCTATTGTCATTAATCGTAAAAAATTGGAGTGAGTTTGGCAACAGGTCAAATAAGTTGCTTATTAATTTATTAATTTATTTTTGTCACATAATTTCTACTTTTTTACATGTTTTTTCGTAAAAAATCAGAAAGTCAAAATAAATAAAACCCAAACTCACCCGCAAAAAGTTTTTAAGGTGATTAGCTTGCGTGGTTTATTAGTATTCATGACATTAAATTTACCGTAATTAATGTTTTGCGACAGTTGCTAATAAGTCTTGAAAATAGAAGCATTTAAATAAAACACCGGTAAAGTTAAACTAACAAAAGTTTGAAGTCATGTTTGATTCACAAGATTAATAGTGAAGTATTAATAATTTTATTAAATTAGTGTGGTATTCACTATCCAATTGGATTAATATCCATTGCATTAATAATCACACCTTTACCCTATTACTAATAATCCTACAAATTTGTTGAATTAATTATCCATTGGATTAATAATCCTAAATCAAAATGTTAAAACAAATATAGGATAATTGGACCCACGGATTAATAATCCCAATCCCATGCTCTAATCCACCTAATCAAACATGCCCCGAAAGTACAATGAAAGTGTAATTAATTAACACCAATGTTAATAATTTTACAAAAATAACAAAAGTTCGAAAGTACTGACGTTTCATTAAATCACGAGTGAAAGTGTAATTAATTAACACAAATCTTATTATTTTTAAAATCCAACAAAAATCGTTTCAAAATAGTACACAAATGCATTTTATCATTAGTGTTTTGCACAACCTGAATTTTGGACAAATGAGAAAACATAAAAATAAAAATAATAAAATTAGGGGACGGACCTACTCAAAAAAGAATATCTAAAGCATACCATCTTCTCCCCATTCAAACTGTCAATATAGACAAATTTATGAGTGAACCAAGTCAACTTTGCACCCTAAATAATATGCAGTTTTCTTGCTGCAAGCATCATAGTTTCGGTTTCAGGATTATCACGACTCTAATATACCCGGCTTTCTCGCATGCTGCTGTAAAAATTGGGGCTAGAAAACAAACTGTCAAACGACTCAAACTCATCAACCATTAACTTGCTAATCATTTGATATAAGTTTAATCTTTCTTTTAGGGTTAGAATTTTACAAAAACTCAGCTTGTATGACCGGACAAAAAAACCCCCTCAGAATCATCAATTAAGTATTTTTTTCCATACCTATTTGTATAAAATAATTATAAAAAAAAAAAAAAATCACACAAAAAGCTCTGAAACAACTGCAATGCCTTATCATCTAACATTAGTTGTAAGAGAAGACAATGCCGATTGGATCAGACTTTCCAATCTGCTTCTCATTTGTTTGACAGTATTTACCAATGGTTCCGCAAAGCCCAAATCCCGATGCATAAGCTCATCATCTTGTAGTACTTGAATCTGCCTTTCCAAATACTTTCTCAGACTAGCCTCTGTGACGTTGATCAAACTGAGAGAAGCGTTCGTATGCATGAATTTTGTAACAAGAAACCCTGCCAGAACCTGTTGGTCGGCCTTCACGAGCTCAGATACAAAACACGGGAAGAGAATTATTCTAAAAAGGGATGATACGCCTTTGTTGTCATTTTTGTGTTCATTTTCCCCTTTATTTTTGATGCTCAACAACTGGGCTTCTTGACACTGGCGAGAGAAATTCCCGACCATGTAGCAAAGAAACGAGAAAGTGGTGCCATAGGAAGAGCTTGAGATGATTGTTGATATGAGCCCGGAAGACAATACAAGAATCAAAAACTCGTGGTCCTTGCTAATCGCGTCTGATTCACCTCCTTGCTTCAGCTTGTCCTCAACCGCATCCAAACACTGCACCTGTACTGCTTTGTAAGGCAATGGCAACACCATCTTAAGCGCAGCAAAGCAATCTATCTCGAGTACAATTTGGCTTAGGCTATGGGCACCAACTTGATCAAGCAATATTCCATTTAATTTTCCTATGGATTTGTCAACCAGTTTTAACAAGTCTTTAAACCGAGAGAGCGCTACCAGTTTTTTGAAGATCTCAAACCAACACGCGTGTAAAGGATGAATGGAAGGGGAGTCATCTTTCTTGGGTTCTTTCTCAACATGTTCTTCTTGAAAGCTTTCCCATCCCTCGTCCCAATCATCATTGCCCCAATCATTTGCAGCCTCAGCTGATTCTTCTGCAGAATCTGCTGCCTTGTCTCTCCCAATTGTGTAGAGCCCTTCCCACTCGTGCAAAATGGTTAGCAAAGCATCAAAATGGGGTTCGGATATAGCATCTTTACATAATCTCAAAAAGCAAGAAACTGCCGAGTCCACAGTCAAGAGATCTTCGGGGGTAATTTCTATGCTCAGCGAGATGGCTCGGACGAGCTGCGACGATTTAAGCGCAACCAAAGTATTTGTCAGCCTATTCGATGCATCTGTTTGAGTTGGCATCTTGTGATCAGCTGTAGTCTCACTCTTGGCAGTTACACTTCTCAGATCATCCCATCCTTCCCATGGCAGAACATTTGATTGCAGCTCAGCTGAAAACCGCTTAAAATTTCTACCTGAACCTGTAATAAATTGCATAAGCTCCAGCGCATGAACTCGAACATGGCTCGGTAGATGCAAGTCATCAGAGAACTTGACCATTCTTTCCCAAACAGCATGCCTGACGCTTTTCAGATCCTCCAAATCACTATCCATCCTACTTAAAGACGACAGCAAACAATGCAAATTCTGGTGATCAAGAGATCCGGCAGCCAAGTCCTGTAAAATGGTTTCCAATAGAGTTGAATATAGATGGGGAAGATCTTGAATCCTCTCGAAGTATGTTTCATTGTTGGAGATCAAAGTTGAGTCAGTTTGAAATTGTGACATTGCTTCAGAATATATTTCTGCAATGGCTCCAAAACCACACCCAGAAAAAACCATTGCCCTGCAGAAATTCAAGATGTCAACAGCAAAGCCACCCATGAGGCCATGGCTAATGTAGCCAATAACAGTGCCCCAGCCCTGACTTGGAGAGACTCTCCCCTCTACTATTAGCCTCACAAAAGCCCCGAGACAACACATTAAAGATTGTAGGTTATATTTTTCTTTGGGACTCTCATGGGATGTGAATTCCTGAATATCATCAATCACTCTGAGCCAAAAAGTTGAAAGGAAGACGAGACAGTCCTGCCATGTTGAATCACTAGATAGATCCCCAAAAGATTTATCAAGGGGTATTATCACTGTGAAGATTTGCTTCACCAAGTCTAAAACATCAGGATAGTTCAAGACCCTGATGTGCTTTTTGCAAACATCATAGATCTGTTCAAGCTCACTTATTAAGCCATGAAGGTTTTTGGGGCATTCAGACTCTCTGAGCATTTTGGCTCTTGTCTCCAAAGCTTTTAACAAAGAATGTACATGGTGTCTGTAGACATCCTGCCATGATATATGACACTCGGGCACTGGATCTCTATAGATGCCGATAAGGGTCTTGACCATTGTTGCCAACGCTTCTACACAACATTCATCAACGTGAGCATAGACTTCACTGCTAAAGAACTCGAAGTTCAAACCACCTAATCCAGCAATATTTTTGAAGTTCAGGGTCTTAATAAAGGACACCCTATTGCATTCTTGCTCGACTACCTTGTAAAACTGAGCTAAACTAATGGTTATATGTGCTGGATCTGGGTGAAGCGTGGGTGGTAATGCTTTTGTTCCTTCAAGCTGCAAGTAGCAGTCAGAAAGCAAGCCGTATACATAAGCAAGGCGCTGTTTGTCATGCCCATCAACTGCAGGGTAGACAAACATGGAAATGGTTTTGATGACTTCTTCAGCAGAATCAAGTATTTCATTTTTAAATTCTGAAATTTCAGCTGTGACATCATTAATTGTCCAAACTTCAGAAACAAGGACAGAACTGAGGTACTGTAGTAGCACCTGAAAAGAAAAGAAATGGAAAAGAAAAAAATTATCTGACAAATTAAATTGGTTTGCATGAATTATATTAAGTTAGTGTAAACCTGCATACCTTGGTGCAATTCAAGCCATAGGTAGAAGCTAACTTCAACACATCCTTCAAAATATGCTTCTTCTCCAACTTTACTGATTCAATAAAGGAGAAAACAACACTCTCGATGTAGTTAATGTCCCCAGACAAAAAGCGCGTGGTTTCGACACCGGGAATTATTTGCTCTAACACTCTAGAGTGATCTGCCACACGCTTTTGTTCTTCCAACTTCAGTTTCCAATCTCTCCAAAACGAAGATTGTGCTCTGTCAATTTTGTCTAGTTCATCTGAATTCAATTCAAAAGTTGGGATGTGAGAAGCAAAACAATAACAGCATAGCATGCAAAGATAATACCACTTAATTGAAGCTCTCTGAGAGCACCAAGGATCATAAAAGCAAAAGTGGCGACAAAAAGTATGCTATCTGAATCGAAGGAGAAATGCAAAAGGAGGAGAGTAGATAACCTGAAGTGAGTGATGTATGCTTCTCTTGAAACTTCCTTAGTAACAATTCCCTCCTCTGAGCAGGATTCCCACACCCCACTGCAGAGTTGTGTAACAAACTATATATCATCCCCACACTCATAATGCTACAGATTTCATTATATGCTTCCCTTTTTCTCACCTGTTCTTCTATTATTTCCACCCCATGAAAGGCATCTATGAGATTCAACAGAAACGAGGACCCTATAATGTCTTCCTCCTCAGTAACAGGTGGTTCCATTATTGATTTTGCCAGAGATGCAATCAAATCATCCCTAGAAGCAAAACCATTCCTCACCAACCAAGATAGAATAGCCACCACTGCTTGTGTTCTGACGCTTATGTAGTGCTTTCCTGATAATGAGCCAACAATTAACTTTTTACCATATTCTGCTTTGCGACTCAATTCAAGCAACCATGGAAGTTGTAAAGCAGCAAAGGACAAAAATTTACTATTTTCTCCAAGAAGAGTTTCCCAATCAGATCCACTATCCTTGTCTTTAGCAACGAGGGAAAGAATATTAATAATATTTTTTATTTGTACTCCTTGATCCTCACAACTGATTCCGTGAACCTGTTGAGAGTAATCTCTTAGATCAGCCATGTCTTGAGAATGTTGGTGTGGAAAAGAGATAAATGAGGAACCATGAACTGAGAATTTGGGAGGATCCGTTCCTGTCAACATCATTAATGTTTCACATTTGCCTTGCAAATCTAGATCTTTCCATGCATGCAGCAGCTCACCAATTGACTCGTCATCACAATAGCTCAAAGCAAAACCCAAAAGCTGCTTTCGGGAACTTATATCCATGTTTTCAAGGTCAGGACCTCTTGCCATTGCAACA
Organism: Camellia lanceoleosa; assembly: GCA_025200525.1. Lineage (NCBI taxonomy): Eukaryota > Viridiplantae > Streptophyta > Magnoliopsida > Ericales > Theaceae > Camellia > Camellia lanceoleosa. Next base: position 5,901,916 of record CM045764.1, read on the forward strand.
CACAAGTCCCAGATAGATCCATGCCCCTTTTTAGCCAAAACAAGGCAGAGATCAAAAGCCAGTTGAAGATCACCAGCAACTGCTGCTTCTCTTGCAATAGCTTCTTCAACAGTTGCCATGTCATCTTGAGAGCTCAACCCGAGGAGTTTCGCAATTTCAATAAGTTCATCAACATTTAGGTAAGCTCCAGCTTGACTTGTAATTGCTAATTTAATAATCTCCATTGGATCTTTTATTTGCCTAAATTGCACAGGTAAAAGGGTCACACCAAGATTTGGAAGTTCAACTGTAAGCACATCAATGATATCAGCCTCTGCCCTGACACTTCTGCTACTTGGGAAAAGATTCAGACATTCCTTAGCCTTCCAGATCTGAAACAAGGTCCAGCAACTTAGTTAATGAATTTTACATGGAGATTTTGATAGAACAACAAAATTTGGTTCAGATATTTTTTTGATAATAAAATGTATTCCATTGAATGTGACTATATACACGAATTACACTAATCAGACGGAGGTAATACCAAGTTCCTAGTTAGTTAATAACTCCACATAGTAGAACTACAGCCGAGAAACATTAAATAAATCTATATTTACATAAAAAGAAATAGAAAGCACCTACTTGTGTATGATTCCTGCCTAGGTTCTTATCCCTGCACATATCAAAAGGATGAACAATCAATCCTAATTTTTGTTTTCTTCTCAATTACGAGCACAAGAGATGAATGGGTTCTCTCAAATAAGGAGATATATGTAAAAGCAAGTCTGATGTCATCTATTCCTAATCCTAAATGAAATGTCATGACATGAGGATCCATAAGTGTATGCAGTTTGATTGATCAATGCATGATATTCCAAATCCTCCTCACCACTAATGGCCAAATAATCTCTAGATCGATTCGAATATACTTTCAATTAGTTAGAATCCATGCTTAAACAAAACTAGATTTTGTGAAATCATATTGGATGTTTGACCATACATTACAGACATTGCTACAAACCCAATCCTTGTTTACCAACCACCTGTGGTCTAACCAACTAAAATTCTCTCTTGATATATTCCTTAGTAGCAGGAATCGTCTCAGATGGCGACGACTCCGAGGAAAAAGTGCGATTTTGCGCTTCTGAGGAAGAATCGCAGTAAGATCCACAAATTTAACATCATCTCTTGCTATATCTAAGAAATTAAATCCAGAGAAAATTGGTCCAGAGAAATTTCTCTCCAGAGAGAATTTCTCTGGACTTCGGAATTCTGGAAATTCAAAATTTCTCTGGAAATTCTGGAAACCCACATCAGTCTTCGGAAATGGTTATGCAGAAGATATTTGCAAGTCTAAATTTAGCTGCAACAACCAATTCTTGTAACATTCTTCTTGATCGAGTAAGATTCCAGGAGTTCATCAAGTTTGAGAAGAAGAGCATTCCCAACCTCATTGCCCGATTCTAGGGTTCCGGTGTAGCTCCCGCTGGCAGCAGCGGCGGAGTTGATAATCAGCTCCTTTGCTCGAAGCAAGCAATTGCATGGCTTCGAAAGAGCGAGAATGGCGAACGAAGCATGTGGCTCGTAAACCCTAGACGAAAGACAACAATGCAGGTGGGTGGGTTTATAGATCCATGAAATCAGGTTGAGAGATCTAGAAAGTACAGAGAAAAAAAAAAAAGGCAGAGAAAGAGATTGGGAGGTTCTGCTAGAGAGAGAAGAATCGGGCAATGAGGTTTTGAGAAAGAGGATCAAATTTAAGCCAAGTATGGCATCAATATAAGTGTACTTATTTTATTTTTTTATCTTTTTTAGGTTACATTAATTAACATCTCCTCTCTATTTTTTCTATACATAATATAAGAAAAGTCAAAAAGTACACTTATTCTAAACTTCCCAAACTTGGCCTTAGTCAAATTTTTCTCAAATATGTTTAGGGATCTTATATATCAAAAAATAATTTTATGAATTTTTTTTATTACGAAAAGTGAGAGAGGGATTTTAAACCAATTTTTTTTTTAAAATTTATGAAGTCTGTAATATTTTTTGATACAAATATAAAAAAGAAATAAAGAAATATTATTTTGGTTATAAAGAAATATAATTTATCTAATTTGTTATAAAAATAAAATAAAATTGAGGTCAAATGAATTTATCTAATTTAGTTTGAATTTTCAAATGAATTTTATCTAATTTGGTTGTATATTTTAAAAATAATTTTTATAAATTTGAAATTCAGAACTTGTTTAGTTTTAGAGTTTTCGAGAAGAATTTTTTTAATTTTAAATTTGTATTTTATTATTTTTTAGTAAACTTTTTAAATATTTTAATAAATATTTTTTATTTTTCAAGTCTATTCAATCTAAATACACTTAAAAATTATAAAAATTGAGAGTAATGCTATAAAATTTACATTTAAAATTTTAAAAATAATATTTACAATTTTAAAATAAAATTGTATAAGTGGTTATTTAGAATGTGCTATTTAAGTGTATTTTTTGACTTTTTAACTAAAAAAATAGAGAAAGCAAATGACCATTCTACCATTTTGACTTTTTAACTTGATTTTTAAATTGTTAAATTCAAAAAGCAAAATAATAAATAAACACATAAACCTAAAGTTATGCACCCAACTCGCCCACCCACCGTCTTTTCTCACTCACCGCACTTTTTCAAATTTTAAATTTCAAAACACACTCACTCTCTCACACACACACACACACACACACACACACACACACAAACACTCTCTCTCTCTCTCTCAAAACACACTTTGCTACCCCAAGAAGAAGATGGTAGAATTTATAGCAGAATTTTTGTCTTCAATTTTTTAAATTACATTTATGTAAGTCTATCTTACTTAACTGTTTCATCGTTTATAATTATGTAAGTGAGGATGACTATCTTAAGTCCATCTAAAATATTATGTAGTTTAATATCAATTAATTAAATTATATTCCATTCGGAATCACTTAATATTGTTATTAAACTCAATTGATTAAATTATTAAATTTCATTCATTTTAAACTCAATTAATTAAATTCCATTCTTAATTACCTAATATTGTTATTATGAGAGAGTTATTTATTATTATTATAAGATAGTTACCACCCAACAAAATATATATTTGTAATGAAAACATATTATATCATTTTAATATTTATGTTACAAAATTTTAGAGTGACATTACAATATACTTTGAGTGATTTTGAGAAATTAATTAAATATTGACTTTTAACTTTGTTTAATTTTACTGAAAGAGAGAGAGATAATATCATCCCAAATAAATTAAAAAACTGATTTTGAGGAGCATCCGTGAAGAGATTTCTCACTTTCTCCCTTATCTCACTTTTTCCCTTAAGAAGAGGCGCATATTACTGCCTCCGTTTGGGAAGTAGGCTGGCTCTTTGGCTTTTTGACTTTTTTGGCTATATGAGCCTGGGCTCAAAAGCTTGGTTTGGGAAAGACTCTTGGCTTTTTGGCTTTTTTTGTGAGAGAAGAGTGTAATGATTATAGGGTTGGATGTGATATTTTGTCTATTGTGGCTCATGAGCCTATTTTGTCTTTTGTGGCTCATAAGCCCAATGAGCCCTTGCCAAACGGAGACAATGCCTCTCATTTTTTCCCTTATCTCATCAATCTTCTCTTTTCCTTTCTTTTTATTTGTTTTTTTTGGGAAGAGATTTCCCCTCTCATGCCTCTCTGCCCATCTCTCAAATTTTACCATTGTTGCTCAAGTTCGAGGTTAGAATAGGAATAGATTTTGCAAAACTTTCTCTTCGAAGAAAGGTACCAGCACATTTCTATGTATCATATTAAAAGGAAAGTGAAGTGTGTAGTATTTTTTTTAATAAAGACACTAAAAAAATATTATTTTTTGTAAAGAACTTTTAATAATTTTATTTATATAACTCTCCTTAGCCAAAAAAAAAAAAAAGAAACAGAAAAGAAAAGTCCTATATTTTATTTCACCAACAAAAAATAAAATAGTGAAATAAAAAAAAATATATAAAAGTAATACTCCAGATAATTACTAAGTAATTTTTTAATTTGAAGGGAATAATTACTAAGTAATTTTTTTATTTTTTTTGGGTCTATCTTTGAAAGTCTCCTATTCTATTCCATGCTTATTTATGACGATAAAGACTGAAGAAAGTCTCATATTCTCTATGTACCAGACTTTATCAACAAACCTTACTGTCTTTTTCATCAACTCCTGCAAAATTTCTCTCTCTCTCTCTCTCTCTTCCTCTCCGTTTTCATTGATATATATAATATAATTTATCATCTAATATATATATATATATATAATTTATAAATTATAAATTATAATATAATTTATTATAAACAATATAATTTTTATTTGTAAAATAAAAAATTATTTATTTTATCATATATAATATAATTTTTATTTATTATTTATTTTTTCAACAATTATTTCTTAACTTTTTAACACATAATAAATCATCTAATTGTTTAAAAGAAATCTATTTAAATCATAAATAATAAAAAAATATTAAAAATTTATAAAATAAGACATCTAATTTTTATTTATTATTTATTTTAACATAATTTATTATTCATTATAATAAATAAAATATAATTAATAAAAATAATACATAAACGCTCCTAATTTACGACTCCTCTAAGTGGCCACGTTCCCCCGCTCCCGCTCCCGCTCCCGCTCCTGCCCCCGCTCCCGCTTCGTGCAACTTATTCCTTCAAAAATCCAATTTCATGCTGATTCTTCCACCAATTAACAAAAAAAAGAACTTGTTGGAATCTCCACATGAAATTGAGCACAATTTTGCTAAAAAAATAGACCACTTGTTTTTTGATAATAGAATGGAAGCATGCTCAATATCGTTTGATTGGATAGTTGATCGTAATGGCTCTCATGCCAGCTGGTGTTTTGATAATATTCCAAGAGCGAGCTTAAGGAATTGTACATCAGTTGCACAGGAAAATAAGCCAACTCCCACTATACAACATTTAGCAGGTTCGGGTGAAATTGTCACTCGTTGCCAGTTATCACTAAAAAGTAATAAAAATGGGCCCCTCATCAGTATTAGATCCAAATTGCTTTACAAAGACATCAGGTCACCATGCATGATGTCACAGTTATCACCTTATTGAATGCACACTATACTATAGATTGTACAAACATGAATGAGCCATGAGAATGCAACAATCATGATATGCAATGCAACTGGAAATAATAACCATAGCAGCTATAAAGGCACATTAGTTGTTAAAACATCACAGTTCTGAACATATAAACCACCTCAAGGTTGATTGTGATAGAAATAAACTGTATTAGATCCAAATTGCTTTACAAAGACATCGGGTCACCATGCATTCACAGTTATCACCTTACTGAATGCACACTATACTATAGATTATACAAACATGAATGAGCCATGAGAATGCAACAATCATGATATGCATTGCAACTGGAAATAATAACCATAACAGCTATAAAGGCACATCGGTTGTTAAAACATCACAGTTCTGAACATATAAACCACCTCAAGGTTGATTGTTCTGAACATATAAACCACCTCAAGGTTGATTGTGATAGAAATAAACTGTATTAGATCCAAATTGCTTTACAAAGACATCGGGTCACCATGCATTCACAGTTATCACCTTACTGAATGCACACTATACTATAGATTATACAAACATGAATGAGCCATGAGAATGCAACAATCATGATCTGCATTGCAACTGGAAATAATAACCATAGCAGCTATAAAGGCACATCGGTTGTTAAAACATCACAGTTCTGAACATATAAACCACCTCAAGGTTGATTGTGATAGAGAAAAACTGTGTTGATACTTACTTCTGAGCAAGCAAGACTCGAAGCTGAGAAAAAATACTCTCTTGTAGCTTGAATGACGAGATTTTCTGCCTTATCTGTTGCCAAAGCAACAGATGCGGTACCCCTTAAATAATTCCTTGCAAGTGAAAATTTCTTAGCTTTCAGCAAACCCCTGCAGAACTCCATCAACATATACTCTGGATCTTAGTAGCAGGAATCGTCTCAGATGGCGACGACTCTGAGGAAAAAGCGCGATTTTGCGCTTCTGAGGAAGAATCGCAGTAAGATCCACAAATTTAACATCATCTCTTGCTATATCTAAGAAATTAAATTCAGAGAAAATTGGTCCAGAGAAATTTCTCTGGACTTCAGAATTCTGGAAATTCAAAATTTCTTTGGAAATTCTGGAAACCCACATCAGTCTTCGGAAATGGTTATGCAGAAGATATTTGCAAGTCTAAATTTAGCTGCAACAACCAATTCTTGTAACATTCTTCTTGATCGAGTAAGATTCCAGGAGTTCATCAAGTTTGAGAAGAAGAGCATTCCCAACCTCATTGCCCGATTCTAGGGTTCCGGTGTAGCTCCTGCTGGCAGCAGCGGTGGAGTTGATAATCAGCTCCTTTGCTCGAAGTAAGCAATTGCATGGCTTCGAAAGAGTGAGAATGGCGAACGAAGCATGTGGCTCGTAAACCCTAGACGAAAGACAACAATGCAGGTGGGTGGGTTTATAGATCCATGAAATCAGGTTGAGAGATCTAGAAAGTACAGAGAAAAAAAAAAGGAAGAGAAAGAGATTGGGAGGTTCTGCTAGAGAGAGAAGAATCGGGCAATGAGGTTTTGAGAAAGAGGATCAAACCCAGTCAAATTTTTCTGAAATATGTTTAGGGATCTTAAATATCAAAAAATAATTTTGTGGATTTCTTCCATTACGAAAAGTGGGAGAGCGATTTTAAACCAATTTTTCTTAAAATTTGTGGAGTTTGTAATATTTTTTGATACAAATATAAAAAAGAAATAAAGAAATATTATTTTGGTTATAAAGAAATATAATTTATCTAATTTGTTATAAAAATAAAATAAAATTGAGGTCAAATGAATTTATCTAATTTAGTTTGAATTTTCAAATGAATTTTATCTAATTTGGTTGTATATTTTAAAAATAATTTTTATAAATTTGAAATTCAGAACTTGTTTAGTTTTAGAGTTTTCGAAAAGAATTTTTTTAATTTTAAATTTGTATTTTATTATTTTTTAGTAAACTTTTTAAATATTTTAATAAATATTTTTTATTTTTCAGGTCTATTCAATCTAAATACACTTAAAAATTATAAAAATTGAGAGTAATGCTATAAAATTTACATTTAAAATTTTAAAAATAATATTTACAATTTTAAAATAAAATTGTATAAGTGGTTATTTAGAATGTGCTATTTAAGTGCATTTTTTGACTTTTTGACTAAAAAAATAGAGAAAGCAAATGACCATTCTACCATTTTGACTTTTTAACTTGATTTTTAAATTGTTAAATTCAAAAAGCAAAATAATAAATAAACAAATAAACCTAAAATTATGCACCCAACTCGCCCACCCACCGTCCTTTCTCACCCACCGCACTTTTTCAAATTTTAAATTTCAAAACACACTCACTCACACACACACACACACACACACACACACACACACACACACACACTCGCTCACTCTCTCTCAAAACACACTTTGCTACCCCAAGAAGAAGATGGCAGAATTTAAAGCAGAATTTTTGTCTTCAATTTTTTAAATTACATTTATGTAAGTCTATCTTACCTAACTGTTTCATCGTTTATAATTATGTAAGTGAGGATGACTATCTTAAGTCCATCTAAAATATTATGTAGTTTAATCTCAATTAATTAAATTATATTCCATTCGGAATCACTTAATATTGTTATTAAACTCAATTGATTAAATTATTAAATTTCATTCATTTTAAACTCAATTAATTAAATTCCATTCTTAATTACCTAATATTGTTATTATGAGAGAGTTATTTATTATTATTATAAGATAGTTACCGCCCAACAAAATATATATTTGTAATGAAAACATATTATATCATTTTAATATTTATGTTACAAAATTTTAGAGTGATATTACAATATACTTTGAGTGATTTTGAGAAATTAATTAAATATTGACTTTTAACTTTGTTTAATTTTACTGAAAGAGAGAGAGATAATATCACCCCAAATAAATTAAAAAACTGATTTTAAGGAGCATCCGTGAAGAGATTTCTCACTTTCTCCCTTATCTCACTGTTTCCCTTAAGAAGAGGCGCATATTACTGCCTCCGTTTGGGAAGTGGGCTGGCTCTTTGGCTTTTTGGCTTTTTTAGCTATATGAGCCTGGGCTCAAAAGCTTGGTTTGGGAAAGACTCTTGGCTTTTTGGCTTTTTTGACTTTTTTTGTGAGAAAAGAGTGTAATGATTATAGGGTTGAATGTGATGTTTTGTCTATTGTGGCTCATGAGCCTATTTTGTCTTTTGTGGCTCATGAGCCCAATGAGCCCTTGCCAAACGGAGACAATGCCTCTCACTTTTTCCCTTATCTCATCAATCTTCTCTTTCCCTTTCCTTTTTATTTGTTTTTTTGGGGAAGAGATTTCCCCTCTCATGCCTCTCTGTCCATCTCTCAAATTTTACCATTGTTGCTCAAGTTCGAGGTTAGAATAGGAATAGATTTTGCAAAACTTTCTCTTCGAAGAAAGGTACCAGCACATTTCTACGTATCATATTAAAAAGAAAGTGAAGTGTGTAGTATTTTTTTTAATAAAGACACTAAAAAAATATTATTTTTTTTAAAGAACTTTTAATAATTTTATTTATATAACTCTCCTTAGCCAAAAAAAAAAAAAAAAGAAACAGAAAAGAAAAGTCCTATATTTTATTTCACCAACAAAAAATAAAATAGTGAAATAAAAAAAAAATATAAAAGTAATACTCCAGATAATTACTAAGTAATTTTTTAATTTGAAGGGAATAATTACTAAGTAATTTTTTTATTTTTTTTGGGTCTATCTTTGAAAGTCTCCTATTCTATTCCATGCTTATTTATGACGATAAAGACTAAAGAATGTCTCCTATTCTCTATGTACCAGACTTTATCAACAAACCTTACGGCCTTTTTCATCAACTCCTGCAAAATTTCTCTCTCTCTCTCTGTCTCTCTCTATTTTCCTCTCCGTTTTCATTGATATATATAATATAATTTATCATCTAATATATATATAATTTATAAATTATAAATTATAATATAATTTATTATAAACAATATAATTTTTATTTGTAAAATAAAAAATTATTTATTTTATCATATATAATATAATTTTTATTTATTATTTATTTTTTTAACAATTATTTCTTAACTTTTTAACACATAATAAATCATCTAATTGTTTAAAAGAAATCTATTTAAATCATATATAATAAAAAAATATTAAAAATTTATAAAATAAGACATCTAATTTTTATTTATTATTTATTTTAACATAATTTATTATTCATTATAATAAATAAAATATAATTAATAAAAATAATACATAAGCGCTATTAATTTACGACTCCTCTAAGTGGCCCCGTTCCTCCGCTCCCGCTCCCGCTTCGTGCAACTAAGCTCCAGTGCAGTTTAGCAAAGTCAAATTGATTATACACATCTTCAGTGACCAGATCCACATGTTGCAAGTCATTTGCTGCCTTCTTATTGGATGAATCATGGCTCTCCTCAGATGATGTACTTTCTAAAAGAAATAAGTTCCCTGGGAACTGTTGTACTCTTTCCAAGATAGGCATAGAGTATAAAGGATCTTTCTCCAGTAGTTTAATACCACTAAGAATGTCAATCATAATGGCAATGCCACTTCTTTTTACAAGAACAAGGATATAATTAGACCACCAAGTAAAATCTACTACATCATTCAATGATTCCCTCCCCCTGGTTGACATATTACTAGCCACTTGTGAGTCAAATGTCTCTCCACAAGAAAGATTTGAAAGAGAAGACCGTTCATTATCCAGCTTAAAAATGACCAAGCATCCTCTCAAATCAAGAGTGGCAACAAACTTACCCTGGGGTGAGATTATCACCTTGGGATATGTCAATCGACCTACATAACCTTTTGGTTTGGAATATAAACCTTCAAACTGCTTAGAAAACCCTGGTTCCAATCCTAGGTTCTTGGTTCGATGCCAAAGAGAAAGGCTATAGGTTCCTGGGAAAAAAAATCGAACAACTGTTTAATAGCTTTATAGAGATATCTTTTTTTGACGAAACAATCATTGTGTATTTAAAAAAACAGGCCTTAGCTTTCTAATAATATGTAACCATCCTCCTCTTCATGTTTTCTATACCAGATTGAATATCTAAAGAAAAATTTCCACTGAAATGAAGGAAAAAAAAAATCGTTGAACATTTAGGAACTGAGCCCAAGACCTCAAACACAGATCTAATAGTCTACATCCAATTCATATACATAGAACTCCGGACCCCAGCACTGATACTGATGACAACCTAATGACTGAACTGATATTGACACACTTTTTGGAAGTAATTTACCTATTTAAAAGAAAAACAAAATCAATGATCAGAAGATATCTGATCATTTTGTGATGTTACCACATAGAAATTGTTGGTGGGACCATTTATTTTCTGGTTCTGAACTAGTAATTGCATCTATATAGGATATAATTTCAGTAAGATAGTGGTCCATCCAAGTTCAAGACTTCAAAAAAGAAGATTGTTGTAAAGTCATGCTAGAGAAAGAAAACAAAAATGAATAAAGTGAAAAACGGTACCAGTGTTACCACTAGAGGTCACTGGAGCACTAACAGCACCACCAACTATTGCAAGCAAAGAAGTTTCCGGATGGTAATTCAAGCAGAAGACATTCTCCGGGAACTCCTTTAAAGTTGAGTTGTTATTTGATGTGCGTGCAGAGAAAACAGACGCACTTGGATCCTGACTGATCTCAACTTCATGAAGAGAACCATCTGATGTAAGAACATCAAAGCTACACCGGTAAAACAATTTTATCCACCCAAAAAGGAGCTGTTTAAGAATTAACTAAACTGAGATATGAAAATAAATATTCATAAACAAAAACTTTTAACTCAACATATTTTTATGCAGGGGCTGCTAACAGTTACATTAAAACTTACAAGCAAGATTTGTTCATATCAGAGCTATCGGCCACTATCAAGCCCGTTATTGGTAAAGACACTTTTAAATGTTTTTTTATGATTCTGGTTATCTCTTCACCATTGGCTTTTATAAAATAGAGTATATCGGTACCATCCACAACTCCAAGAACATCATGAAATTCTGACCAAATTCCGAAAGTAAATGAGCCAAGGCTGCTACCTGATTGCACAAAACAGAAGTTACAATCAGTGTTACAGATGAATGAAATGCAGAGGACCATGAAACAAGCACTGATATTCAATTGACATGTTTGTTCATCTTTAAACAATTTGGTTTCTAAGTTTCTAACAGGGCTATATCAAAAGGTGATTGAAATTTCCAGACCTAATGAGCACAATCAAAAGCATGTGAAAAAAAGAGTAATAACATATAGGTCAAAGCTATTTTTATAGGCAAAGGAAGAAAATTTTAGGGACGAAGATAAACCTCAATTTTTATTTTGATGACATTTACTAAACATATGATTAGTCTTCAGAGAGATGGCATGGTATGTTTTGAAAAGTAGGGACTAGGGAGTATCTGAAGTACAATGCATCATCCTAATCACTAGTGTCACACCGCAAACTCGGGTATGACAGGCCGTGGCTCACAGGGCCTTAGCCCAAGGCATACGTAAGCTTAAAACACGAATCCATAATCACATTGAACAACTAAACAATAGTCCAATAATAAATAACCAAAACTCAATCCAAACATGCCACAATTGTAAACGGCAAAATCAACCGTAATCAAACCCATCCAAACTTATGGGATATAAACAACCCACATATAAAAAATAATCCTAAATGAATTTCAATAAAAAAAAATAAATATAAATATGCACAAACTCGACTAGCAACCTAAAACAAATTAAATAAATGCCCTAGAGGTCCATAAGATAGAGTCCCTGCTACGCCATGAGTCCACTCTAAGTCCTTCTAACACCTGGAAATGGTAAACAACTAACTCAGCTGATAGCTCAGTGAGTAGCAACATGGATAGTAAATACAGTTTTGAAAACAGGGATAAATTCCAAAATAAGATATATATATGACAGACACTAGATTGGTATACAGTCTGGTAAATACAATCTGTTTCAAAAGAAGGTTCCACAGTTCAACACTTAAAATACTCATGTCTCGCAAGAACATGATAAACAACATTTTTCACTTAAAACAGATTATAACATGAACACCAATAATTTTCTGGGTACCAAGAAAAACAAATAATATGCCACACAGTTCTCAAAGCTATAAGCCCCGTTGGATCCAATACCGAACTAAGAGTCATCCTCAGGGTGGCACCTGGGCCTTTTCTCAAAGACGATCCGATTGAAGGTCACCTAGTTGTTTTTAAAGGTCTTTTCCTTACAATCGTTGAGCACTAGAGTCATCACGGCCCAACTCGGATCTATTCCCTAGTGGCCAGAGTCACCACACACAGTGGAATAATTTCCCTGGACTAAATACACACGGTCCCAATAATCAATACGCATCAGTTTCGCAAAACATGGTAGTTCATCATTATAAACATGAGACCAAAACAAATAGTTTACAATATGCCAAGTTCACACATGTTTCAGAAATAATTTGATTCCATTGATAATATAAATAATTTATCAAAACAGTTTAGTTTTAAAACAATAATTTAATTTTCCAATAGTTCAGGGTAGGGAAACATTTATAAAAATACGTAGCATGGAACTACTCACCTGGAAACGAAATAATATAATCCTCGAATAGAGTATGAAAGTCCAACTAGTGCCCTGAACCAATATGAAAACTACACGTCACTACTAATTTAAAAAATACTAAAGAATACGAACTAAGTAACCCCAAACTAAAGCGCACTAACACGGCTCAACCCAACTTACCGTTACTCTTAAATGTTACCTAAGTTCATGTTCTTCAAGATTTAAAATCACCCAAGACATGGGTTCCGGTCAAAACTTAATTAATTGTGACTTTAAGATAAAACAGAATTTTTTCAATCTCCTTGCTAACTTTAAAAATTAAAAACCCACTTCACGTTGTTCGAAAAATTCTAAAACCCTCAAGATATCAACTAATATATCCTAAGTTCCAAACCCAATTGGTTTCACTTGATTTTCTTATCAACATAATTATCTATAATTTATTATATCCAAACAGGTTGTTTTCTACAGCACTTTAAAGAAATTGACGGTTCTCTTAATATACACGAGCAATCAATGCAAGGCCAAAAACGTACGAAACTAGAATCATAACCGGTTCTAATGACACTAATTTGATAATTTTTGGATTTATACCCAAAGAGAACAACACTCCCGAATTTACTGTTTCAGACTGGTTTCCTGGACAGATTTGAATACCTCAATTTATATGGATTTTGACTCCCAAAAATTATGAAAAAAAATCAGATATACAATTCAATATGTACTTGATCTAATGTAAAAATTTCAGTTCAAAATTCATTCATTTGATATGGTTTCTTGATTTTTAAAGTTTGTGATTATGTGCAGAATTTTTGGACTAAGAATTACACCATTCTTTATACATGAATTTAACTCCTTAGATTTCTTAACAGTGTGAGTGATATTCCGATCACATTGCTCTCCTTAGTAATCTAGCTGTAGAACACCGGCAGAGTGGACGGTTCCCTGTAACCTGCACAGAAAGAAAAGGCTCCGGCGGTGGTTCTTCTACCCAGGGGCACTCCGACGATCAAGTCAATATCTCTCAAAGATAACAAGTGCTAAAATAACTGCTCAAGACTACAAATTGCGTATCTTAGACCCGCCGGGGGTGCCCTTCTTTTATAGCTTAACTCTCTCCCAATCCCACTAGAAGTCTCACTTCTATGGACTCTCATTCAATACATACTTTGGACTCTACAAGAGATAAGGACAAATTCCCTAAGAATACTATCCTTATCCATCTTGAAGTCTTTCTTCTTTCTAGGACTCCTGTCCCTTATCCACTTATCTCGGACTCCGGTATCTTCGGAGATAACCTCGGCAACCCCGAGATTACCTCGGCGTAACTGTCAAGTCACGTGGCACCTCGGCTGACACTTCGGTGTCACCTCGGCCACGTGTTGGTACTCAGAAAATACATCCCCACAACTGCCCCCTAGGTTCTATTACCTCGGCATTCTGAGGTGATGGAACCTATATTGGAACTTTTTCTCGTACATCGGCTTAAGAACTTTCTTGTCGAGATCATTCATTTTAGGCCGATATGTCTTCTTCTTAAAACAAGAATTCAGATCGATTTGACTTCGCGTATGAGCTGTCATACACCATTTTTCAACCGTTTCACTGACGCGTTTTTCCCTTATTGGTCCGTGCTGGCGACGCGCCTGCAAGTCGTCTTTTCTCTGCTTGCGCCGTCTGACGCACGCGTTAACCTAGGCGCATTTAATGATCTTCATTTTGCCGCCGTTTCACTTTTTGGACAAAACATTTGCCTCTCTCTTCTTCACTTCACTTTTGCATTTTGAATACTCTATATTTTCTCTCTCTAAAGTTCTTTCTTCGAATCCGCCATTGCTCAAAGCTCTTGACTCTGCTACTGTCTTGCATCCGCCATTGAAGCTTTCGCTATTGTAGCGTTTGTCATCTGACCTCGGCGTAGCTCATTTCGGCCTTCACCTTTTCTGGTAAGCCAGTTTCCCCTCTTTTCTCAGTTCTTGATTATTCCTGGAATTTCTTGTTCGCTTTATTCTGCTCCATCATTCAGTCTGTGAATCATTCACTTGAATTTATCCTATTTTATGGTTTCGTACATGTCATGAACATTTGCACTGTTGCATCTCTGTTCTTGGTCTTCCAACCTTTGTGTTCTTGAATCTGAAGCTTCGTTCTTGCTTTTCTGTTTTCCAGATTTTCTGCCCTTCATACTCATTTTTCTTAGATCTAGGTTTGGGATTTGCTTATAGATCCATCAATCCTTAGGAAAAACTGAAACCAACTTCACCAATATACACTTAGGTTTAAGTCGAGGTCCCAATAACCCTTCGAAAGTAAACTGTTTCTGTAGCCTAGTACTTGTATATCAAAATCATGGGTGTGTGGAGAGATAGGGTTAACTCCCCAACCAAACTAGAGTATTTTAGGCAAGAATTCTCCATCCCTGCCGATGTTCACCTCAGGCTAGCTGGGGAGAACGACTCCATTATGCCTGAGAACGATAACATGCCCTTTCCTATAGTAGCCTTTGTCCAGTGTGGACTTCGATTCCCTCTAGATCCTCTCTTTCGCGAGGTCCTTCACTACTATTCTTTGAACCCTATGCAACTCGCCATCAACGCCTATAGGACGCTTAACGGTATAATAGCCTTAGCTCGGCAGGAGAGTGTCAGGATCACTCTTGCCGACATCCAATACTGTTACACCATGTGTGCCCTCAACCTAAAGGAGAAAGGTTATGTGTACTACCTCAAGCCGAGGTCCACCGAGTTTAAAATTATAGCCGACCTTCCTGACTCCAACAAAGGTGCTGGGGATGACTACCTTATTGCATCTGGTAACTGGGAGTTTGGCCCAGATGAAGAAGTCCATCTTTTCCCTCTCCCCCGAATAGTAAAAGAGGGCAAGGGTAAGAGCCCAACGTTAACTGTTTAGCTGTTGCTTTCTTCAAGTTTTTTCTTAAAAAATTTTATCTGTTTCTGATGTGATGTTCTGTTCTGCAGACGTTCGCAAGCCTCCCAAACACTTTCGCCAGTCCTATTTCCCTGGGAAGGGCCTGAAGAAGCTCCTAGATCTTCCCGTCCTCAAACGCAAAGCTCCACTGCTGTTAAATTTCATCCCCACCTATAAATCAACTTTGCCCGACGTTCCACGAAAGAAGAAGAAGAGCCTCTCTCCATCTACCACCACAACCCAGACTGCATCAACATCCCGGGCTGATCAAGGGTCAACCTCCGATCCAGCCGATCTACCATCAACTTCTGCCCAATTCCTGATCCCAGTAACAGAAAGAAAACATCAGCGACGACTTGTCAAAACAGCCGATATGGTGCGCCCAAGACCTGTTGCCCAAGATCTCTTAGCCGACCTTCCAACCGATGTGGATGCTGTTCCATTCCAAACCGTCCCCCCTCCGAAGCCAAAAAGAACAAAGAGGGCCCAGCCTAAGGATAAGAACGCTGAAGTTGAGGCCGAGGATGCCCAGCCTATCTCCAAGCTGGCGGAAAGCAGCAAATCCCAATCAACCGCTGGGAAGAGGCATGCAGAGGCTCAGCCATCAGAATCCCAAAAATCAAAAAAGCCGAGGTCTTCTTCCGCGAAGACTCCGAAGTCCAAGATACCAAGTGTTCCTTGGGCCCCCCAATTTACCTTGGAAGACCGGCCAATAATGGCGAATGAGAGTGCCGAGGACATAAATGTCGGCGTGGCTCTCAGTACTGCACTACTTTTGCCTGGCGATTTGGAGCGAAATGCTGAGAATAGTGAGTATGAGAACTACGCTTTAATGCTCCAACACTCAGTTCAAGTAAGTGCTTCAGTTCCAACACTCGTCCTTTTTTTTTGTTTCATACTTTGAATTTGTGTTTTCTAACACTTCTGTTTTCTGTCAGGCTGTCCAATACGCTCATTCCTTTTCAATGCAATCATTTGAAAATCGAAAAAAATTGACCGAGATGAAGACTGAGTTTTCTGCTCTTCAGAAGATTAATAAAGGCCTTCAAGCCAAAATGAAAAAGTTAGAAGATCAAGCCGAGGCTGCTACCAAGGCCCAAACCTTGGTCAAGAAAAAGTGTCGCCGAGGCTATAAAGAATGTTGCCGAGGCGCAAGAAGGAGGCCGAGGAAAAGCGCCCAAGCCGAGAAGGAATTTCAGAAGCCTTGGCTACAAAGAAGCCGAAATCAAGGATCTTGACGAAAGCTTACGCCTGTGGTGTAGCCGATGTCACTGAAGATTACAAACTTCAAGTCAGGCAAGCATGCAACAGGGGATTCTCCCTGGGTTGGATGTCCCTGGTAAAGAAGCTTGATCTTCCTGGTGACTCACCCTGGCGCAAGGCTGAGGCAATTCCTCTTCCCTTTCCTCCTCCTCCTCCTCCTCCTAGTCAAGCTGAGGAAGAGACCGAATCCGAATCTGAAGCGGAGGTTGAGGATGTGGATGCTGGTGCTCTGGTAAGGAAGGCCAAGGACGCTAATGGGACCAAGTCCCTACCTCAGGGTGATCAAGTCATGGACTTAACCCAAGATGAAGAGACGGAGGAAGTGTCCAGGGGGTCTGAGCCAGGGCATCTATCATCCGACCTCCTTCTGGCTGAAAGAAGTCTTACCAAGACACTCGCAGAGATTGACGCCGAGATTGCGGAAGACAAGGAAGTCGAAGTTCCTGTAGAAGTGGTAGCTGAGGTTCTTGTGGAAAAGGATGCCGAGGTTGTTCTTGAGGAGCCCTCCGAGGTCCCAGCTCAACCTGCTGCTGAAGCTGAAGAAACTTAGTTTTCATTTTTTCTTTAACTTTTGTACTTTCTTTTGTTTTCTGAACAATGTAAGCTTCTTCTTTATGGCCGATGTGCCTTTCTTTGTTGCTTTTGAACAATTTACTTCTGCTAGGCCATTGTGCCTCCTTTATACACAACTGTTTCTTTTTGAATGCTGTAGTCTTTAATCTTTCTTCATTGCTTCTATTTGATTCTATACTTAGAATATTTCGCATGATTCATATAATTCTTCCCTTGCACAATCTCCTCGGGGTTACATACCTCGGGCATGTTTACCTTAAGATTTACCTCGGCTAGGACTTCATCTGTAAACTTGCCATAAACTTGAACAAGTATAAAGCATATAAACTCAATTAATCTTCATCTTGTAAATTGCTACAAATTTCAACAAGTGAAGATAAACAATCATATCGGCTTATCTTTAATTTGTAAATTGCTACAAATTTCAACAAATAAAGATAAGGAATTTATCTCAGCTTAACTTTGACTTGTAAATTGCTACAAATTTCAACAAGTAAAGATAAGGGATTTATCTCAGCTTAACTTTGACTTGTAAATTGCTACAAATTTCAACAAGTAAAGATAAGGAATTTATCTCGGCTTAACTTTAACTTGTAAATTGCTACAAATTTCAACAAGTAAAGATAATGAATTTATCCCAGCTTAACTTTAACTTGTAAATTGCTACAAATTTCAACAAGTAAAGATAAGGAATTTATCCCGGCTTAACTTTAACTTGTAAATTGCTACAAATTTCAACAAGTAAAGATAAGGAATTTATCTCGGCTTAACTTTAACTTGTAAATTGCTACAAATTTCAACAAGTAAAGATAAGGAATTTATCTCAGCTTAACTTCGGCTAAGCATTACTAATGTCTTCTCTCTGCCCCCAATGTGAACCTAAGTTCCACTTGGGTTCTCATTATTCATAAAACAACATCATGCATAGTTTTATAAGTTCTGAAAAAATTCTGCTACGATTTTATTGATCATATCGGCAAAAAATCAAAGAACATCTAATGATAGAAAAACTTTAAATTACAAGTGTTCCATGGTCTAGGCAATGCTTTGCCCTCATTATCTTCGAGCCGATATGCCCCATTTCCTAACACCGAAGTGATTACAGAGGACCTTCAGTTTGGGCCAAGCTTGCCCTCTCTGGGATCCTTCTTATTGCCGACGACTTTTCTCAGGACTAGGTCATTGACTTGAAAATCCCTTGGATTGACCTTCTTGTTGTAAGCTTTGGCGATTGTTCTTTGGTATCTTGCAAAATTTGGATTGCAGCTTTCTCTCTTCTTTCTTCCAGTAGGTCCAGATCTCGGGCTAGGAGCACATCATTAGACCCGTTCTCAACTCCCTGTGTTCTGATCCCTGGGATGCCGATCTCCAATGGAATGACTGCTTCTGTGCCATAAGCCATGGCAAAGGGGGATTCCCCTGTTGATCTTCTCGGCGTAGTGCGATAAGCCCAGAGCACGTTGGGTAATTCGTCTACCCACTTTCCTTTTGCTGCCTGCAGCCTCTTCTTTATTCCATCCAGAATGACTTTGTTTGATGCTTCGGCTTGCCCATTACTTTGGGGAAAGCTTGGTGTTGAAAAATAATTCTTTATCTTGAACTTTGCGCAAAAATTCTTGATGAGTTTGCTGTCAAACTGTGTTCCGTTGTCGGCAACGATTGCTCTTGGAATCCCAAATCTGGTGATGATGTTTTTCCAAATGAAGTTCTTCACATCCACATCTCGGATTTTGGCAAGGGGCTCTGCTTCTATCCATTTTGTGAAGTAGTCTGTTGCTACCAGTAGGTACTTCCGTTGCCCAGTTGCTTGGGGCAATTGTCCAATGAGATCCATGCCCCATTGGGCAAATGGCCAAGGGTTGGAAACAGGGTTCAGGTCAGCAGCTGGCTGATGTATCAAAGGTGCAAACCTCTAGCATTGTTCACACTTCTTCACATAGGCTTCTGTATCTTTTTGCATATAGGGCCACCAATACCCCTGGGTAATGGCCCTATGAGCTAACGATCTGCCCCCTGCGTGGCTTCCACAAACTCCTTCATGAATTTCATACAAAAAGTCTTCGACCTGAAGAGGGTGTACACACCTTAAAGAGGTCGATGAAGGATCTTCGTAGAGATGTCCTTCATTGTCAGTGAATCTTGCCGCTTCCACCGACCTTGTGTGCTTCCTTTCGATCTTCTGGCAGTTTTTTCTCTTTCAAGAATGCAACAATTGCATCCATCCAGCTTGGTCCCATGTCCACACATAATTCTTCTTGCGTTGTGTGTGATGACTCTATGCTCGGGCCTGATAGGTAATCGATCATTATTGTCCTCGTCTTTCCGGTTTGCATCGAGCTTGCTAAATTGGCCAACGCGTCGGCGTGGTTGTTATCTTCTCGGCTAACCTGAAGGAGTTGGCAGTTTTGAAACATGTCTGCCAGCCTGATGACTTCTTTTACGTATGCCGACATCCTTTCATCTCGGGCAGCAAACTCTCCTGTAGTTTGATTCACTATAAGTTGTGAGTCACAAAAAACTATTACCTCATCTGCCTCTGCTGCTACTGCTAGCTTTAGTCCGGCGATCAGTGCTTCATATTCCGCCTCATTGTTCGAGGCTTTGAACCCCAGTCAAATGGACTGCTCCAATATCTCCCCATCGGGGGAAATTAACACTACTCCTGCCCCTGCCCCCTGCCGGTTTGAGCTCCCATCAACGAAAAGTTGAAAGGAGTCGCCGATGTAAATCCGCAGGTGCGAGTTTTCCTTCCTTGGTTCCTTAGCCTTTGGCTGGGCTTCTCCCTCCTTGTTTGGACATCGTTCATCTCGGCTCAACGGAGCCCGATATTCGATGTATTCTGGTGAGAACTCGGCCACGAAGTCGGCCAAAACTTGGCCCTTAATTGCTATTCTCAGCCTGAACTCTAGGTCATATTGGCCCAAAACTACGGCTCATCTTGCTATTCTTTCCAGTCAAGTCTCCTTGTTGCAACAAGGATTTTAGTGGGTGCTCTGTTAGAACCACTATCTTGTGAGCCTGAAAATAATGGTTTAGCTTCTTTGAGGCCATTACCAAGGCCAGCATTAATTTCTCCAGTGGTAAATACCTTGTTTACGATCAAGGTTTTACTTACATAGTACACTGCCTTCTGCTCTCCCTTCTCTTCTCGGATAATCACAGCACTCACTGCGTGCTCTGAAACTGCTAGGTATAAGAACAGTTCCTCCCCAGGTTGAGGTGTTGAGAGGACTGGAGCCGAGGTAAGGTATTTCTTTAGGTCGGCCAAAGCGGCCTTACATTCCTCTGTTCATAGAAAATCCGTGCCCTTTTTTACCAGATTGAAAAAGGGTTTACATTTGTCCGAACTTCGGCTTATGAACCTGTTTAGGGCTGCGGCCCTTCCAGTAAGCATCTGAACCTGTTTAGCCGATGTCGGACTCTGTAATTCCAGAATGGCCTTGATCTGATCTGGGCTAGCTTCAATGCCCCTTCTAGTCACCAGGTATCCCAAGAACTTACCGGATCCGACTCCAAACGCGCATTTTGATGCGTTTAGTCGGAGCCGATATGTTCTGAGTATGTCAAAGACCTCTTCTAGGTCAGCAAGATGATCCTTTGGTTCCTTGGTCTTCACGACCATATCATCAATGTAGACTTCTACAGTTCGGCCAATCAAGTGTCTGAACATCTTGGTTACCAGCCTTTGGTAAGTTGCTCCTGCGTTCTTCAACCCAAAAGGCATAACTCAGAATATCTGAGACCTTTGGGAGTGATAAACGCTGTCTTCTCCTCATCCGGGGGGTACATGGCTATCTGGTGATACCCCCTGTATGCATCCAAGAAGCTCATCCTTCCATGTCGAGATGTGGCGTCCACCAGCTGGTCAATCTTTGGCAGAGGGAAGCTGTCTTTGGGACAAGCTTTGTTCAGATTTGTAAAATCTACGCAGACCCTCCACTTACCGTTCTTCTTCTTTACTACCACGGTGTTTGATAACCATGTCGGATAATTGGCTTCTCTGATGGCCCTGGCCTCTAGAAGTCTGGCTACTTCTTCTTCCACTGCTTCGACGTGCATCAACGTCGGCCTTCTGGCTCGTTGTATCACAGGTCTGGCCGACCTGTCAACGTTAAGTCTGTGACATGTGACCTCGGGGTCAATGCCAGGCATTTTATATGGTGTCCAGGCGAACACCTCAATATTTTTCCTTAGAAAGGCTTCCAACTCCCTTTTTTCTTCTTCGGCTAATCCTGTGCCGAGAAGAAAGAAACGTTCCTCATCGCCCTCTTGGACGAAGATTTTCTTCAATGCTTCTTCACTTTTCTCGGTCGGCTCCTTGCCGACGTCATCTAGGACCTTCATGTCCTCTTCTTCAACTTCTGCCTCCTCTGGTTCTCGAATGCTGCAGGTTAACTTCATTGCTGCCATGGAGCAATTTTTCGCCTGCAACTGATCACCTCTGACTTCCTCAATCCCATGTTCTGTTGGGAACCGTAGCAGTTGATGCAATGTCGAGGGGACTGCCCCCATTGCATGCAACCACGGCCTTCCCAAGATGATGTTGTAAGGCGAGGGCGTGTCGATCACAATAAATTCTGTCTTGATCTTTTTCTTGCCAGCTTGTACTTCCAAGCTTGTTGCTCCTAAACGCCATGTCGGCGTTCCATTGAAGCCAACCATCGGGCCATTGGACTACTCCATGTCATCAGGGTGAAGGCCTAACTCCTTGTAACATCTGACATACATGATGTCGCAGGAGCTGCCTTGATCAATCAAGATGCGTTTCACCTGGCACTCCCCAACCTGGAGGGATACTACCAGGGCATCATTGTGCGGGTGCTGAACCATGTCAAGGTCGGCCTCTGTGAAGGTTATCATCGGTCCTTGGCAATCTTCAGGCCGAGGTCTTTTCAGTCCGACCTGGTTGACGTGCTGCAGATGTTTCACCCTCTGTGTCTCCCCCCGTATGTCGTTTTCATTCACCTTTGAGTGGATCACATTAACCACGCGAGGTCCACCTGCCTGTGGTTGCTGCGTTGGGGGAGGAGGGGCTGCTGGCGCTTGAGGCAATCGTGCCTGTTCTTCCCTTGTTTTGGCCTCATCCACAAGGTCTCTCAGATGGCCTTGCCTCACCAAATCTTCTAAGTGGGCTTTAAGGGCTCTGCAACCCTGAGTTGGGTGCCCCTGCTCATTGTGGTAGGCACAACGCCTACCAAGGTTTCTTCCCATAAATTCTCCTGGTGCTCTTGCCTGCGCCCTAAAGAAGGGCTGATTTCGAATTTGATCAAGGACTTTTTGGACCGGAATTCGGAACACCGTCGTCACTGCTTGCTTAGCCCTCAACTCTGTCTCTTGTTTGTTCTGTCCATTGTTACCTCGGCCTCGCTTCGGCGAGCCGTTGCCCTTTTCTGGCTTCGTCTCCTTATTCCCCGACGTATCTTCCTCGGCTCTAGCATACTTCTCGATTCTCGCCATGAGCTCCTCCATACTCTTTGGCAGGGTTTTTGCCAAGGACTTCCGCAGTGGGCAGTCATCCTTCAGGCCGTTCTTGAAAGAGACGACCACCACCTCCTGGTTGCATTCAGGTATTCGATTGAACACCTCGTAGTACCGCTTTGCATAGGCTCTGAGGCTCTCATCTTTTCCGATCTTCAGAGCCATCAATGCATCCACCCTCAATGGCTGCAGTTTGTTTGTTATGAACCTGGCCACAAACATCTCGGCCAGGCCTTCCCAGCTCTTCATGCTCCCCTTCGGTAGTTTGTGGAACCAGTCTGATGCAGTCTCCCCGAAGGATGAAGGGAACACTTTGCAGAGCAACGGCTCGTTCCCACTGTACAATGCCATTGAATTCAAAAATAATCCAACATGGAAGTTAGGGTCTGATTTACCATCATATATCTGGAACCTCAACATACTGAATCTTTTCGGCGCGACGAATTTGTCCAATTCCACCGAGAATGGCGTCCTCGGCTTAATCGGTGAGGTTACTTCGGCTCCAGCATTCTCCTGCTTCCTCTTGAGGTAATCTCTCAAGTCTTCTTTACTTCTTCCTGCAGCCCGGCTGTCATTGGACTTCAGCCTTTTCGGAGCGCTACTCTCGGCCTCATGGTGGCCCCTTTTCGATCCTTCCGCGCAGGACGCATCAAAGCACAATACCCGCCCTGGAACATGCCGATGTTCTTTAGGATCTGCTTCCTTCTCGCAATATGTCCTTCGGGATCCTTCTCTTCTCGGCCGACCTCCCTGGAGGGTCAGTGAGAGTGCCTTCCACTCCCCGTGTGCTGAGGGGCTTCGGGGACTTCTCTCCGCCCCTTCTTCTAGACGTTTGCTGCCGGCATTGGTGTGTCCTGCAGCGGGAATGGCGGCTGCATGACATTATTCTGCATCATGAAGTTGACGACCGATTGAAGGTCTGCCAACTTGTTTGCCATCTCTTTTACTTCCTTATCCCTCCTCAGACATCTGTCTTTCCAAGTCTGGAGGTCATCCTCATTATAGTACTTGCCTCTGTCCGCTCTCTTCGATGTATCACCATCTTGTCCGACGGCTTTCTCTACGTGATTCTGATCACGAGTTTCTTCGTTGTGGTCTCCTCCTTCAGCGTTAGAGTCGACGGGTCTTCCACTCCCAGCCGGAGCTTCGTCCCCAATCTTTTCCTTCTGCGTGTTAATGGCCATCTACTCTTCTTTCGTTCCCACAGACGGCGCCAAATTGTGTGAGTGATATTCCGATCACACTGCCCTCCTTAGTAATCCAGCTGTAGAACACCGGCAGAGTGGACGGTTCCCTGTAACCTGCATAGAAAGAAAAGGCTCCGGCGGTGGTTCTTCCACCCGGGGGCACTCCGACGATCAAGTCAATATCTCTCAAAGATAACAAGTGCTAAAATAACTGCTCAAGACTACAAATTGCGTACCTTAGACCCGCCGGGGGTGCCCTTCTTTTATAGCTTAACTCTCTCCCAATCCCACTAGAAGTCTCACTTCTATGGACTCTCATTCAGTACATACTTTGGACTCTACAAGAGATGAGGATAAATTCCCTAAGAATACTATCCTTATCCATCTTGAAGTCTTTCTTCTTTTTAGGACTTCTGTCCCTTATCCACTTATCTCGGACTCCGGTATCTTCGGAGATAACCTCGGCAACCCCGAGATTACCTCGGCGTAACTGTCAAGTCACGTGGCACCTCGGCTGACACTTCGGTGTCACCTCGGCCACGTGTTGGTACTCAGAAAATACATCCCCACAGTATACATATATACAAAATACATAAATCTACAACCTCTCCATCAATAAACTAAATAATAATAGAGTAAGGATAAAGAACAAAAACAATAAAAAGAAGAAAGATAGAGACCTACCACACTCAAAAATTACTCCTTGTTTGTAATCCCCTTTTTTTTCTTCTTCTTTTCTCTCAAACTCTCTCTCTCCCCGTGGCTGCTGTGGCTGCTGTTATAGTGTTGATTAGGAACCTAGGGTTTTTCTTTTCTTTTCTTTGTTATACATAACATAAATGACTCTAGATAAAAAAAGTCCTTTGTTTTGTTTTGTTTTGTTTTATTTTATCTCTCCATTAATTTAAATAAAATACAACTACTATTAGATCAAAATATGCTTACTAATTTGACACTTAATTTTATTTTATCTATTTATTTATTTATTTATTTTTTAAATAATAAATCTTGCCTTTAAATTGAAGACTTTCACCATAAATTTATTTTAGATTTTAAAATTAATTAAAAGACCCTCCAAATATTTAATTTGCACTTTAAGATTCACCATCAAAATATTTGAGATTGGAATATTATTATTGTTATTATTTAATTATTTACTTAATTTTTATATTTGGATTCTCACAACTAGGAGTTGGTTCCTTTGAATATGGATGCATTGACTGGACGTCTGAAGATGGAGGACAACACCAAATGTTGTTTGTTTATAGATAAAACAGACCAAGGGAAGGTAAATGGTAATTGGTAAGCTAAAAATAAATGCTATAAAATGACACCACACCACACGCACGAGCGCACACAGACATAGAGACAGACTTCAGATGTTTAGAGTCTTGTTCTTGTACCTAATGCAGGGCTTGTGTTAGAGTAGTTTTAAAATCAGTGTTCTCTATCTTTCCTTGAAAAAAAATTGATCTATTGACACTTCCTTTGGTGATCTGCTAGTTATTAGCAATTTAGTTTTTTGATGCCTTAAATCTCAGTCAATATCATAAGATATTACTGCAATTTAATCCTGGATACATAAACATACTAGTTTTTCATTATCATTTTATGGTAATCCTGATATCCTGGGTAGAATTTTATCAGTAGTGGATTCATACAGGTGTAACACTCTTACAGTTCATCACATATATGAGTTGTCTGACACGACTACTTAGCATATCTAATGGCTGGAGAAGGCTATACCATATAATTATTTTCTATGTGCTTCAGGAAACAAACAAATTTATGCATGTACTCATGATGTTTGTCTGTTTGTCTGGATTAACCATGCTGTGCTGCCTCAATAACAAGCTATGGATTGTACAAATAAGGTAGCAACTGTATTATCATCAGTGCTCTACATTATCAAAGTATAGTTTATGAGAAATATCAACTAGCAGCTCCCAGTGTAAACATCAGAAAGAGAACTATATTAAGGCATCGTCTGTCAACTATATATTTTAGCCAAAAAGTCACTATAAGTTGTCACATCACTCTTTCTACTTTTTTGCACATCTTTTTGTAAAAAGTCAAAAAGTTACTAAAATAACTTATTTCCAAACGAGGCCTTATCATAGGTGAAGTAACAAAAAATAAATAAAATGATACTTATGGTGCCACTACAATAAATCCACCCAAAAGGTAAGAAACTTTCATTGGAGACAATCCTCTATCCACAATTGTAGTAATAATAATAATAATAATAATAATAATAATAATAATAAAAGAAGGGCTAAGGATGCTATCCTAAAAACTGATAACTACCATCGTGAAACAAAATCTTTTAGTAGAAGGCTGCGAGATGTGATGCATATTATAGAATGTAACATAATGTTTTCATGCATGCTTATCTACCTAGTTCCATGAAATAAGCAACTGAATCTTACTAGTGAAAAGGCCACATGGCTCCTGGTAATCATCATCCTTCTTTAAGATTGTTATCTGATTTCCCACCGCAACAACCACACGTTCACCACTTGGAGAGACAAACAAAGATATCCATTTCTTCAATTTTTTAAGACGCCTAAATCCACTCCATTTTTCTTTAAGTTGACTAACACCTTCACGGTATTTAAGAATCAAAAAAAGAAAAGGTCAGAAATATATGCTTTGCCAAAACCAATAAATTCCAAAACACACAACTACCAAGATGGTAATGTCCAAGAAATGAGAAACGGTCATATAATTCATAAGCCAATTAAAAGTATTATACATTTTCAAAATGTGGATGACATCTAACTACAACGGATATAAGCTTAATTTTCTGCTTACCAGAAGAATTGGCAGCCTCTCTCTACATTTTTTATCGAAATTAATAATACACGGGCATAAAATGGAAATATCCATTACACAACTTCCCTTCACATTCACACCCCAATCCTTACTATACATTACAATCAAAAGAACCAACATCGCTAATCATAAAACCTGTGATGCAAAAGTTTCTCTAGTAAATCTAAACAAAGAAACGATCAGGTTATCAATATCAGTGCCCCTGTACTCAATCAACACTTATATCTTGAAATATGCAATACAATTAAACAACCTTCCTACATAAATAATATTGAGAAATCTACATTTTGCTTAAATGGATCCATTTGTGTCACTGTCAACCATAAGTTTCCGTTTGTATTGAAGGGTTTAAAATGCATGCATTTGACATTAATCAATTAAAAAAAAAAAAAAGAAGCTTAAATTTAGATTTGATATTTTAGCTATGGATTTCAAGATTGACCTATACAATTTTTTTATGATGGATTTAAAATAACTATATAAAAAGTATTTACTTAAAATATGGTAGGGATTCTCCCTTAGTTGCACGAAGCGGGAGCAGGGGAACGTGGCCACTTAGAGGAGTCGTAAATTATGAGCGCTTATGTATTATTTTTACTAATTATATTTTATTTATCATAATGAATAATAAATTATGTTAAAATAAATAATAAATAAAAATTAGATGTCTTATTTTATAAATTTTTAATATTTTTTTTATTATATATGATTTAAATAGATTTCTTTTAAACAATTAGATGATTTATTATGTGTTAAAAAGTTAAGAAATAATTGTTAAAAAAATAAATAATAAATAAAAATTATATTATATATGATAAAATAAATAATTTTTTATTTTACAAATAAAAATTATATTGTTTATAATAAATTATATTATAATTTATAATTTATAAATTATATATATATATATATTAGATGATAAATTATATTATATATATATCAATGAAAATGGAGAGGAAAAGAGAGAGAGAGAGAACACAATAGATCAGAGAGGGAGAGGCAAGAGAAGCGACAGAGACGAAGAAAGAGAGAGGCAGAGACGAAGAGGAGATCGAGGGTGAGAGAAGCGAGAGAAAGAGACGAAGACCTAGGGCTTCGAAGAGAGGGACGAAGACTAGGGCTTCGACGGGGAAGTCAAACGGCGCCATCGAAGTCGTCAAACGGCGCCAGTGACCAGGTACTCTCCTTGCCCTCTCAATAGTGCTCCCTTCTCGCATCAGATTCGCGTTTCCCTCTCCTCAGATTCGCGATTCTGCTGCGATTCTTCCTCAAAAGCACAAAATCGCGCTTTTTCCTCGGAGTCGTCGCCATCTGAGACGATTCCTGCTACTAAGGATTCTCCTTCTAGCTACATGGATCCTATCAAAATGCATATCTTTTATCTCAACTAATCTTCTTCTATAATTGTTCTATCCACCTATAATAACTTACTCTCCAATATTTTTATAAAAAAATTCAACCCCTCAAATCCCTTTATTTGTGTTAGTACAATATAGTGTTAGTGTAATATAACTGCAATATCTAGCTGTCATACTAATGATGTTGTATACTTTCTGCTTTCGGTGTTAGCGTCCTATGTCCACTGTTAGCATCCTATGTACCATACTTTCCTCTCTATAAAAGAGAGTGATCTGCTCCTTGTAAATCACTGAACATAATACAATTTATTCAGTCTCTCCGTCTCTCTCTACCAAGTTTACATGGTATCAAAGCTAAATTTATTTTCTCCGTGTTCTTAGTCCCGTACATAGTGGCACTACAGAACTACTTCCAAATCGTTGTATTTTCCTACCAACCTGCTTGGAATTTCCTCACGATTCCAACGGCACCACCCACGTCACCAGAAACTCCGTCACGCGCCCTCACGCGTCACTTCTGTGTTCGGCACGTCTTGCCTCCGCCGCCACTCTCATACGCGCTCTCACGCGCCTTTCGTTGCGTGCTCACGTCATCTCTAACGTCAGCCCGACCCTTTGTGTGCGCCATGCCTGCTGCTGTGCACCCCGCGTACGCCGTCTTGCTGTTGTGTGCCCTCGTGCGCCATTCTGCTCCCTTGCGCCGCGTGTGTGCCGTTCGGCTATCGTGCGCCCGCGTGCGCCATTCTGCTCCCTTGCGCCGCGCGTACATTGTTCGCCTATTGTGCGCCGCCCGCCGTCCCTGCTATTAGCAGTAAGTTCTGCATTCTCTTTCATCGGTTTGGTCACATCCCCGGTGATAATACGCCAAAGTTTCTATCCTTTGAGGAAGGAAGACATGGCTTGGGCCCACAGTACATAATTGGAACCATTAAGTAGAACATAAATTGGATGGGAGGCATCATGACGATTCATAATAAAAATAGAGTAGAACTAGATAAATAGAAACAAGCCTGTAGGAGCAAAATTTGGTAAAACAGAGTATACCAGTGAGTCCGGAAGGTCGAAAATAGCTGGAAAGGGTCTACTGACATCAGCAGAGGGCCGGATGATGTCAGCGGCGTACAATAGCAGCCAGAGGAGCAGTGCACAATAACAGGAACAGCGGGCGACGCACGATAGCCGAACGGCGCAAGCGTGGCACAAGGGAGTAGAATGGCACATGCGGGCGCATGATAGCCAAACAGCGCACACGCGGCGCAAGGGAGAAAAATGGCGCACGAGGGTGCATAATAGCAAAACGGCGTATGCGGGGCGCATTGCAGTAGGCACGGCACACGCAAAGGGTAGGGCTGACGTCAAAGATGACGTGAGCATGCAACGGAAGGCACGTGAGAGAGCATATGAGAGTGGCGACAGAAGAAGAGACGCACCGAACACGGAAGTGGCGCGTGAGGGCGCGTCACAGAGTTTCTGGTGACGTGGGTGGTGCCGTTGGAATCGTGAGGAAATTCCGAGCAGGTTGGTAGGAAGATACAACGGTTTGGAAGTAGTTTTGTAGTGCCATTGTGTATGGGACTGTAGACACCCCATTTTTGACCACCCTTAAGACTTGGACACTACTGATGGTTTACTTGGTGGAGAAAGGTGTGCAGGGCACAAATTCAGTTTCTTCGGCAAGGAGAGAGGCAAATCTCAACTTCACACCCCATTTTGGACCACAATTATCTTGGATGGTTTTTAGACCTTAAAACCCTCTCTTTCAAAACATTTTTGAAATAAAATTCCCACGATGTTCCGACGCTCGCATTTCGGTAAATGTTGCGCTTTTCGGTAAACCGAGCAAGGACAAAATGGGGATGAATGAAAGAGAGATGAAATCTTTGAAAAATCTTTCAAAACACCTTACTTAGGGGTTCGAAGTTGAGGAGAAGAGGAAAGGAGAGGAGAAAAACTGGTCTGGGAGAAGTTCAGCATGAATCCGGGTAGGAGAGAATCGAGCAGCCCTCGCTGAATCGGGCTTATTCAATTGCATACTTGGATTAAGCTATGAGGCCACCATCGTTGGAAAGAAGACTTCCGGGGCTTCACTTTGTACTCAAGAATCTCCCAAAGCCAAGTCCGGGTGGAGGAGATATGATTGGTTGAAGCCGGGCATCATCCCGTTTGGATCCAGTCTGCGCGGCTTCACCAAAAAGGGCATAACTTTCTGTATAGAAGGAATTTTGATACAAGGTTTGCACCATTGGAAAGATAACTTCTGGGGCTTCAATTTTCATACCCACCGGCCATTTTTTGACCTTGGAATCATTTATCGGCAATCTATTTTGCCGACCGGAAAAATATTATGCCGACCGGCACTTTATTTTGGCCGACGACCAAATTTTCTGGCCGGTTTACACCCTTTGCACCCTCCAAGCCTGGTGCATCCCAGCTGTGCTAGTTGGAATGCACCAAAGACACTCCAAATGCATATATGTTGCTATTTTGAGCCCTTGACCACCTTTGGTCCCCTCTTTTGCCCCTTTTGCTCAAGGCTTCTTGAGGAAGCCTTGACCCCTTGTCTTGGCTTCCTCAAGAAGCCTACCAGCTGTCCAAGCTTCTCCAATAAGCCTTGACCTCCCCTTAGACCCCTTTGACCCTTTGAAGCTTGTCTTAGAAGCTTAGCATTGCCTATATAAGAGAGGTCCCTTCTCCTTTGTTTTGGTTAGAGATTTTGGAGCAAAAAACCAGAGGGAAGAGATATATATCTGATATACATACATACACCCTCTATATCTATCTTATCCAAGCCTCCAAACACCTTTGTTCTTGCACCATTTGCCCTACAACACCTAGCACAACACCTCCATCCTCCATTCCAGCACTTGGGAGGCCATTTGTAGAGGTTAGAAGTTTAGAAACTTAGACCAAGGGCTGCTGGTTTGCTGCTCTTCAAGGGTAAGCATCCATTTCCCTTAAACTTGTATTTTTTAGCTTCATTGGTTAGCCTTATTTAAAAGTATTTATGAGCTTTGATGTAAACTATAAAGAGGCTTATTTTGAGCCCTTCTTCAACATTGAAGAAGGGCTCAACACTGTTGGGGACCTTCATGTATGACTTGCTTCATTACCCCTCTTTGGTCCCCATTTTTGCATGATTTGTTAGCTCATTTTGCTTCTGTTTTTCGGCCATGATTAGAACTGATAGTAGCCATATTTTGACCCCCTTGACATGTTTCATTAAGGGTCTTTGGCTGTTGATGCATGTTTTGTATACTTCATGTTATAGCCCTCTTGTGGCCTTAATCTTGCATTGCATTTTAAGGGTGTTTGTATATTGATTTGGGGGCTGTCATAAACTGTGAGTAGTCATATTTTTGGTCCCTCTTCAGTGTTGTCGAAGGGTCTTTTTCAGTTTGGGCTTTGCATCTACCACTTGCTTCATTACCTAGCTTGAGGGCCCGTTTTTGCATGCTGTTTTTGCCCTATCTATGCTCACTGTTTGGCCATGCTTTGAACTGAAAAAATGCTTGTTTTGGGGCTGTCTTACTTCTGTTTTCATTCTTTATGTCCAGATTATGCATGTTTGATATAGCTATAGGTCATTTCATGAGCCTAATCTTGCATTTCGGGTCCATTTCATGCACTTAGTGTCATTTCGCTATGTTTTGGGACCGTTTGGCATCATGTTCTAGTGCTGAAATTCACATGCTTGTATGCCATCTTGCATCCCTTGCCATGCTTTGGTAGAATTGCATTTTCGTGCCTTAGGTTTGGTTAATGCATTGTGCATGCATCCCATGTATTGTGTTGCCTCACTTGCCTCATTATGGCCACTGATTTTGGCATGCTTGCGAGCTATCCATGTTAGTTTAAGTCCATCATTGCATGTTTTGCATACCATGTTTGTTTACATGTTTAGGTTGTGCGCCTAGCATACATTGTTCATTTGCATGCCCATGTTGCATACTAGATCACATGCCTAGGTTGCATTACATTGGCGTGCATGCCTTGCCTCTTGATCAAGTGATAGAGGTTGGGCTTTATGTGTTTCTTTGGTTTGCATGACATTTGAAATCAAAGTGCATAATTGGTTTCTTGGGCTATCATGCATCGAAATGCGCAATTGGTGGTCCGAGGACCAAGGAACATACCCCTTTGAGTCAAAATCATGATAAGGGATGTGTTGGTGCACACATTTGCTTGAAATCTCATGCCATGCACTGTCTGTCCTTTATTCTTTGTTGTAAAACCGCTTTTTGCAGAAGTTTACGCCGACCGCAACATATGCCGATTTAAGCCATTTGTGAATGGCCGACAGATTCATCAGCAGTCGATGGACATTCCTCATGGCCGGTGGGCATTTCCTCTAGCCGATGGTATTCCACAGTGTGCAAGGAACGTGTCCCAGGACTTTGGCAGTCTTTGGAGAGGCAGGACAGTGAAAACAGAGGCAGCAGTGGTATGGTGCGGATTTTCCGGGCGAGACGGATCGAGCATGCATCATTCGCGCATCCCGAGGCGGGGGTTGCGATCATCTTCTCTTTGCATTTATTTTGATTAGATTAGAAATTATGTAATAATTAATTTAGCGATTTGTTATTCGGACTGTATATTCTTTTGGTCCCTCTGTGTGAGGGAATATTTGTAATAAGTGTGGGTGAGTGTGTGTATGTCTTCCAACCCCCATTTCTTTCTTCCCTTTTATTTACCTGCTTATGATGGTAGATTAGGACATATTTAAAATTAGCATACCTTATGCAATGCATGCGTGCATCCATGCATTTGTTGACATGCATCGGGCTCGGTACATCATACAAACTGCATTGTATTTCAAATCTAATTTGAATACGTGTTACTCGTGCATTTCACATGCCATGTTTAGGATAGCCGAGCCTGTCTAATTGCACTCTGTATGCATTGCATTAGTCATCTTAACATGAGCTAAGTCATGCATATTTTGCTAACTAGTTTATTGTTTTGGCACGGAGTACAATGTAAGTATTTATGCTTTAGCATCTCGCATACGTGTGAATGTTAACATGACAGTATGCTTGCCATGCGGCTAAGTACTTATATGAAATAAACTGTTTGAATGCCTATGGGTGGAGGTTGGATTGCTTGAGTTGGAATAACTCATTGAAATCCGTATTTTAGCCTACTTGCGAGTAGCAATTTCAAACTGTTTTCCAAACAAACGGATATGCAATGCTTGTTTCCAAATTAGGCAATCTAGTCTATACTTGTTTGCTGTGCGCATCACATAGTAATTCTAGGCTACTAACTGGAATAAGAACACATAACGTTTTCAAAATTGGATATCATGATTAGTAAAGGCCGGTTTTCGGACCGGGTGAGAGGGGGTGCTCATAGCTGACCTTCCCAATCGTACCCAAGTTCCCGAGCCAAGGCAACTTTGGTGATGACGGACACGTGGCCTTTGGCACCGAGTCAGGGTTTCCTAAATTTTCCAAAAATAAAATATTTAGGTGGCGACTCTGTATCTGGCAAAGCAGTCCATGTTTGGCACTTCTTTTCAAAATCTGTTTTTTTTCTCAAAACGATTTGCCAGAGTTGGACTCTTTGGTTCAGATTACGAACCACAACAAACAAAAAAGGGGAGTTCGAACTGTAGCATCGAGGTCCCTTGCGGGCTTGTTACAGGGACTAAGAACACGGAGAAAATAAACTTAGCTGTGATACCATGTAAACTTGGTAGAGAAAGAGAGAGAGTGAATAAATTGTATTATGTTCAGTGATTTACAAGGAGCATATCACTCTCTTTTATAGAAAGGAATGTATGGTACATAGGATGCTAATAGTGGACATAGGATGCTAACACCGAAAGCAGAAAGTATACAACATCATTAGTATGACAGCTAGATATTGCAGCTATATTACACTAAGGCCTCGTTTCGAAACCCGCCCATTTAGCCAAAAAGCCAAAAATTTACTAAAAAAGCCAAAAAGCCAATAACCCATACCAAAAAGTCAAAAATTCTCTTTTCTCTCTACTTTTTGTAAATCTTTTCGTAAAAAGCCAAAAAGTCATTCAAAAAATACTAGTTTTTTTTAGCTCATAGTTTAGCCAAATAGCCAAAAAGTTACTAAATTAGCATGTTCCCAAACGAGGCCTTAGTGTAATATAGTGTTAGTGTAATATAGCTTGTAATATAGTGTTAGTGTAATATAGCTGCAATATCTAGTTGTCATACTAATGATGTTGTATACTTTCTGTTTCTTCTTAGGGAATTTTCTTCTTACTTGGCGTAGCAAGAAACAATCTCTCACTACCCGCTCTAGTACCGAAGCTGAATACTGAACTCTTGCTGATACTACTCAGGAACTTCTCTGGCTTCGTTGCCTCCTTGCTGATATGGGTGTTTCTTCTTCTGGCGCTATCTCTCTCTATTGTGACAATTAGAGTGCCATTCAGATTGCTCACAATGATGTTTTTCATGATCGCACCAAGCATATTGAAATTGATTGTCACTTCATTCGCCAGCATGTTACCCGTGGCACTGTTCTTCTTCTCCCTATTGCTTCTATCGATCAACCTGCTGATATTTTCACAAAAGCTCATCCTCCTGGTCGCTTCATTGATCTCATTTCCAAACTCAAGCTAGTTGATGCTTACCCTTCTTGAGTTTGCGAGAGGCTGTTAGTGTAATATAGTATTGTTAGTGTAATATAATGTTAGTGTAATATAGCTGCAATATCTAGCTGTCATACTAATGATGTTGTATACTTTCTGCTTTCGGTGTTAGCATCCTATGTCTACTGTTAGCATTCTATGTACTATACTTTCCTCTCTATAAAGGAGAGTGATCTGCTTCTTGTAAATCACTGAACATAATACAATTTATTCAGTCTCTTTCTCTCTCTCTACCATGTTTACATAGTCAAGCAACAGGGGAGAAGCTCTCCTTATAATCAATGCCATATTCCTGGGAGAAAGTCTCCTCTTTATCATCAGCTCGTTGGTAGTCTTGTCTATCTCACTGTGACTCATCCTGACATTGCCTATGCTGTTCACATTGTTAGTCAGTACATGTCGGCTCCTCGCACTCCCAATTATACTGCTCTACTCTGCATCCTTTGCTACCTCAAAGGCACTCTGTTCCATGGCCTCCACTACTCTGTTTCCTCATCTCTTGAACTGTGTGCTTTTTCTGATGCTGATTGGGCTGGGGATCCTACAGATCGACGCTCCACCACGAGTTTCTATTTCTTCTTAGGGAATTCTCTTCTTACTTAGCGTAGCAAGAAACAATCCCTCACTGCCCACTCTAGTACCGAAGTTGAATACCGAACTCTTGCTGATACTACTCAGGAACTTCTCTGGCTTCGCTGCCTCCTTGCTGATATGGGTGTTTCTTCTTCTGGCGTTACCTCTCTCTATTGTGACAATCAGAGTGCCATTCAGATTGCCCACAATGATGTTTTTCATGATCGCACCAAGCATATTGAGATTGATTGTCACTTCATTCGCCAGCATGTTACCCGTGGCACTGTTCTTCCTTTCCCTATTGCTTCTGTCGATCAATTGCTAATATTTTCACAAAAGCTCATCCTTCTGGTCGCTTCACTGATCTCATTTCCAAACTCAAGCTGGTTGATGCTTACCCTCCTTGAGTTTGCGGGGGACTGTTAGTGTAATATAGTATTGTTAGTGTAATATAGAATTAGTGTAATATAACTGCAATATCTAGCTGTCATACTAATGATGTTGTATACTTTCTGCTTTCGATGTTAGCATTCTATGTCCATTGTTAGCATCCTATGTACCATACTTTTCTCTCTATAAAAGAGAGTGATCTGCTCCTTATAAATCACTGAACATAATACAATTTATTCGGTCTCTCTCTCTCTCTACCAAGTTTACAATTTGAAATAACTCATTCATGAATCTATGAACGTACTCAGTAAATTTTACACGCATCAATGTCTCCACTTGAGAATTTATGCTTCAAAATGCCAAAAGTGCTCAATGTCCACATTACACAAGCACAAGTGTACACATATATACTGATATAGATCAGTATATGTATACATTTAAACTAAAAATTAACTACTACAGACACTTGAGAAAGTAAAAATTCAATGTACCTCGAGTTGAAAGCAACGAGAGAAGACTTCCTTTGACACCATCATTTAGCTAAATTACAAACATAATTAAATTGACTAATTAGACTAAAATGAGATAAAGAAGCTTCAAATACATGAAACATATATATATATATAGAGAGAGAGAGAAATTGACTAATTAGACTAAAATGAGATAAAGATGCTTCAAATTCATGAAACATATATATATATATATAGAGAAACCTGTTGATGTTGGGGAGGGTAATTGAGAGAGAAAGTCCTGGAGGCGTGAGAACGTGTCTGATACAGAACTTCTCGCATGCCTTCTTCCCTGAAAACCAAAATCAAAGATAACAAATCACCGCGTGTATTTGCCCAAGATCTCAAACCCTAGACCTCAAACACCGAGAGAAAACGCACGGAATTCCTTGTGAAAAATTTTTAGAGAGATAAAAGTTGTTGGAGAGAGAAAGAGGGTAATCGGTTCAGGACCTTTGAGACGTGAACCGTTCAATCCAACCGGGAAGTCAGTCTATTTGGCTTCCGCGATAATAACGCAATCGAGTGACATGGTTTTCCACGGACAGTACATGGAAGTCCATGCACTGAAGAATATTATTAGCCAAACCTAGTAAGTATGATAGTAAAAATAAAGAACGCATTTGTAGATACAGTTTCGAAAAGTTTAAAGAAAAAGATACAACCATGACCTGCTTAGATTTTGAAATATTAGGAGTAGTTTATGCAATAAATAAATTTAGATTATTTTTGCACAAACCTTTTACAATTAGAACAGATTGTGAAACTATAATTAGATTCCATAACAAACTCAATGAGCGTAAATTAAGCACTAGAAGATGGGCAAAATTTTTAGATTGTATAATAGGACAAGGATATAAAGTAGAATTTGAACATATCAAAGGTAGTGATAATAGGTTAACAGATTGGTTAAGTAGGAAAATTTATTTAGAAAAAGAAGATAACCAGTTTAATTTTTGTGCAGATAATGGAGAACAGCAAGACCATGAACTTTGGGGGATTTTCTCTTCCCATTCATGAAAGCAGAACCAAATTCAGACCTTTAACAGCGATCGAGTTAGACCCAGTTCAACAGTGTCTTTTAGATAACCTTTGGACCAGTCAGAACCACCCAGCTAAATGCCTTTCAGCCCTAAACTCTCTCAGCATATATTTTTCAAAAATCCAAAATAAACCTTTATCAAAAAGTTTTTCTTTCTATGTAGTAGTTAAAAGAATCAAGCCTGGTATTTACCATGATTGGGTAGAAGTAGAACCCTTAGTTAAAAATTTTACATTACCTCAGTTTAAAGGATTTTATGACTTTGAGTCAGCCAGTACCTATGCCCGAAGACAAATAGGAACCAGTTACTTTATTAGCCAGATAGCTAAAGATTACCTGGACACATTGAGCAAGATGAGGTCAACCATCCTTGCTACTAGTGGAGTTCCAGTTAGCCAGATAATTGGAAGCGAGTTCAAAGGTAGTAGTAGTTCTAACCCTCAGACAGATTTTCAGAATCCTCTCCAGATGTGCAGACATTGTGAAGGCCTTTCTAGAAATTTCAAGAAAATTATGGATAAAGGCAAAAGAGTCAGTGAAGAGCTAGACCAGCTCCGAGACGAAGAAAAACAATTGAGAGCAACCATTCGAACCCTAACTAATCAGCTTAAAAAATTAGCTCCAGAAAGAACACCTACCTCCTTACCTAGCCCAGAAATCAAACAACTCACTAGTGAGGAATTTGACCAATTGAGTGCTAGAATGTATTTCTTCAAGCATTCTATCATTCGATCTCTTTGTGAGAAAAGCCAAGTAATAGAAGACCTAAAACCCTATATTTATACCTTAGCTGAAGATAGTAGAAATAGTGAGCTAGTCATTATTCAGCAATTTCTTCAAGACCTTTCCATAGCAAGAGTTGACTGCCCCGGCTTAGCTTATCAGTGGACCTATACCTATGAAGATGAAGAACAACCCTGTTTAGATGAAGAAAAATGCAACAGGAGATCCGAGCATTTTGGAAGATGTCAGTGTAACCTAGACTTCAGTGTTTGCCTTTACCAGATAAATTTAGCTACATTCGAGCCATTGGAGATAGAAATCAGAGGCGAGATTCGTTATCTAACAGCCCCAAAATTGTTAGATTACGGCTTTGTCTCCAGACTAATTTTCACAGAACCAGATCAGACAGATAACTTTGGACATAGGATTGCTCATGCAGTACTATGTATAATGGAAGAATATCATCCATATATAGAAGCATTGATAGATAGCAAGCTACCAGAATGGAAGGGAACCTGTTTTTTTTTTTTTTTGGCTTTACCTATACATTCTATCCATACATTCTATCTGCGAGGTCGTCCAGATCTGCTGCTGAGAGTTGGTCGTAAAAGTCATCCCCGTCTCCCATGGGCGGTTCATCGTACTATTCTTGATTCTGTCCTTCAATTTCTGGTGATTCATGAGAAATGCCATGCTGATAGTTAGGGTATCGTCTTTCTTCGACAAATGTCTCTTTGCTGAATGGATAACCCGGGATAGCTAAATTACAATGTATCTTCTGATATCTATCTTCACAAACTAGATGTCCGGAATTTCCATTATATGCTAATAGAGAGTCGCTAGCAAATTTTCTCCATTTGTTGAGCTGATCTTTGAGTGGAAATCTTCTACATGGCTAGGGTCTCCTATTGAGAAGTGCTGGGTATCTTGAAGTTCCTCTGAGGTACATCTTATGCTTAGCTGGGTTGCACCATATTCCCTTCCATTCTGGTAGTTTGCTATCTATCAATGCTTCTATATATGGATGATATTTTTCCATTATACATAGTACTGCATGAGCAATCTCATGTCCAAAGTTATCTGTCTGATCTGGTTCTGTGAAAATTAGTCTGGAGACAAAGCCGTAATCTAACAATTTTGGGGCTGTTAGATAACGAATCTCGCCTCTGATTTCTATCTCCAATGGCTCGAATGTAGCTAAATTTATCTGGCAAAGGCAAACACTGAAGTCTAGGTTACATTGACATCTTCCAAAATGCTTGGATCTCCTGTTGCATTTTTCTTCATCTAAACAGGGCTGTTCTTCATCTTCATAGGTATAGGTCCACTGATAAGCTAAGCCGGGGCAGTCAACTCTTGCTATGGAAAGGTCTTGAAGAAATTGCTGAATAATGACTAGCTCACTATTTCTGCTATCTTCGGCTAAGGTGTAAATATAGGGTTTTAGGTCTTCTATTACTTGGCTTTTCTCACAAAGAGATCGAATGATAGAATGCCTGAAGAAATACATTCTAGCACTCAATTGGTCAAATTCCTCACTGGTGAGTTGTTTGATTTCTGGGCTAAGTAAGGAGGTAGGTGTTCTTTCTAGAGCTAATTTTTTAAGCTGATTAGTTAAGGTTCGAACGGTTGCTCTCAATTGTTTTTCTTCGTCTCGGAGCTGGTCTAGCTCTTCACTGACTCTTTTGCCTTTATCCATAATTTTCTTGAAATTTCTGGAAAGGCCTTCACAATGTCTGCACATTTGGAGAGGATTCTGAAAATCTGTCTGAGGGTTAGAACTACTACTACTGCCTGAACTACTGCTTCCAATTATCTGGCTAACTGGAACTCCACTAGTAGCAAGGATGGTTGACCTCATCTTGCTCAATGTGTCCAGGTAATCTTTAGCTATCTGGCTAATAAAGTAACTGGTTCCTATTTGTTTTCGGGCATAAGTACTGGCTGACTCAAAGTCATAAAATCCTTTAAACTGAGGTAATGTAAAATTTTTAACTAAGGGTTCTACTTCTATCCAATCATGGTAAATACCAGGCTTGGTTCCTTTAACTACTACATAGAAAGAAAAACTTTTTGATAAAGGTTTATTTTGGCCTTGTGAAAAATATATACTGAGAGAGTTTAGGGCTGAAAGGCGTTTAGCTGGGTGGTTCTGACTGGTCCAAAGGTTATCTAAAAGACACTGTTGAACTGGGTCTAACTCGATCCCTGTTAAAGGTCTGAATTTGGTTCTGCCTTCATGAATGGGAAGAGAAAATCCCCCAAAGTTCATGGTCTTGCTGTTCTCCATTATCTGCACAAAAAATAAACTGGCTATCTTCTTTTTCTAAATAAATTTTCTACTTAACCAATCTGTTAACCTATTATCACTACCTTTGATATGTTCAAATTCTACTTTATATCCTTGTCCTACTATACAATCTAAAAATTTTGCCCATCTTCTAGTGCTTAATTTACGCTCATTGAGTTTGTTATGGAATCTAACTATAGCTTCACAATCTGTTCTAATTGTAAAAGGTTTGTGCAAAAATAATCTAAATTTATTTATTGCATAAACTACTCCTAATATTTCAAAATCTAAGCAGGTCATGGTTGTATCATTTTCTTTAAACTTTCCGGAACTGTATCTACAAAAGCGTTCTTTGTTTTTACTATCATACTTACTAGGTTTGGCTAATAATATTCTTCGGTGCATGGACTTCCATGTACTGTCCGTGGAAAACCATGTCACTCGATTGCGTTATTATCGCGGAAGCCAAACAGACTGACTTCCCGGTTGGATAGAACGGTTCACGTCTCAAAGGTCCTGAATCGGTTGCCCTCTTTCTCTCTCCAAGAACTTTTCTCTTTCTAAAATTTTTTCACAAGGAATTCCGTGCGTTTTCTCTCGGTGTTTGAGGTCTAGGGTTTGAGATCTTGGGCAAATACACGCAGTGATTTGTTGTCTTTGATTTCGGTTTTCATGGAAGAAGGCGTGCGAGAAGTTCTGTATCAGACACGTTCTCACGCCTCCAGGCCTTTCTCTCTCAATTACCCTCCCCAACATCAACAGGTTTCTCTCTCTCTCTCTCTCTCTCTCTCTCTATATATATATATATATGTTTCATGAATTTGAAGCTTCTTTATCTCATTTTAGTCTAATTAGTCAATTTCTCTCTCTCTCTCTCTCTCTCTATATATATATATATATGTTTCATGTATTTGAAGCTTCTTTATCTCATTTTAGTCTAATTAGTCAATTTAATTATGTTTGTAATTCAGCTAAATGATGGTGTCAAAAGAAGTCTTCTCTCGTTGCTTTCAACTCGAGGTACATTGGATTTTTACTTTCTCAAGTGTCTGTAGTAGTTAATTTTTAGTTTAAACGTATACATATACTGATCTATATCAATATATGTGTGTACACTTGTGCTTGTGTAATGTGGACATTGAGCACTTTTGGCATTTTGAAGCATAAATTCTCAAGTGGAGACATTGATGTGTGTAAAATTTACTGAGTACGTTCATAGATTCATGGATGAGTTATTTCAAATTGTAAACTTGGTAGTGAGAGAGAGACCGAATAAATTGTATTATATTCAATGATTTATAAGGAGCAAATCACTCTCTTTTATAGAGAGGAAAGTATGGTACATAGGATGCTAACAGTGGACATAGAATGCTAACACCGAAAGCAGAAAGTATACAACATCATTAGTATGACAGCTAGATATTGCAGTTATATTACACTAACACTATATTACACTAACAGTCCCCCGCAAACTCAAGGAGGGTAAGCATCAACCAGCTTGAGTTTGGAAATGAGATCAGTGAAGTGACTAGGAGGATGAGCTTTTGTGAAAATATTAGCAATTGATCGACAGAAGCAATAGGGAAAAGAAGAACAGTGCCACGGGTAACATGCTGGCGAATGAAGTGACAATCAATCTCAACATGCTTGGTGCGATCATGAAAAACATCATTGTGGGCAATCTGAATGGCACTCTGATTGTCACAATAGAGAGAGGTAACGCCAGAAGAAGAAACACCCATATCAGCAAGGAGGCAGCGAAGCCAGAGAAGTTCCTGAATAGTATCAGCAAGAGTTCGGTATTCAACTTCGGTACTAGAGTGGGCAGTGAGGGATTGTTTCTTGCTACGCTAAATAAGAAGAGAATCCCCTAAGAAGAAATAGAAACTCGTGGTGGAGCATCGATCTGTAGGATCCCCAGCCCAATCAGCATTAGAAAAAGCACACAGTTCAAGAGAGGAGGAAGCAGAGTAGTGGAGGCCGTGGAACAGAGTGCCTTTGAGGTAGCGAATGATGCAGAGTAGAGCAGTATAATGGGGAGTGCGAGGAGCCGACATGTACTGACTAACAATGTGAACAACATAGGCAATGTCAGGATGAGTCACAGTGAGACAAACAAGACTACCGACGAGCTGACGATAAAGAGGAGACTTTCTCCCAGGAATATAGCATTGATTATAAGGAGAGCTTCTCCCCTGTTGCTTGACTATGTAAACATGGTAGAGAGAGAGAAAGAGACTGAATAAATTGTATTATGTTTAGTGATTTACAAGGAGCAGATCACTCTCCTTTATAGAGAGGAAAGTATAGTACATAGGATGCTAACAGTAGACAAAGGATGCTAACACCGAAAGCAGAAAGTATACAACATCATTAGTATGACAGCTAGATATTGCAGCTATATTACACTAACACTATATTACACTAACAATACTATATTACACTAACAGCCCCTTGCAAACTCAAGGAGGGTAAGCATTAACTAGCTTGAGTTTGGAAATGAGATCAATGAAGCAACCAGGAGGATGAGCTTTTGTGAAAATATCAGCAGGTTAATCGACAGAAGCAATAGGGAGAAGAAGAACAGTGCCACGGGTAACATGCTGGCGAATGAAGTGACAATCAATCTCAATATGCTTGGTGCGATCATGAAAAACATCATTGTGAGCAATCTGAATGGCACT
This sequence comes from Camellia lanceoleosa, assembly GCA_025200525.1. NCBI lineage: Eukaryota > Viridiplantae > Streptophyta > Magnoliopsida > Ericales > Theaceae > Camellia > Camellia lanceoleosa. Next base: position 5,945,098 of record CM045764.1, read on the forward strand.
CTGATTGTCACAATAGAGAGAGATAATGCCAGAAGAAGAAACACCCATATCAACAAGGAGGCAGCGAAGCCAGAGAAGTTCCTGAGTAGTATTAGCAAGAGTTCGGTGTTCAGCTTTGGTACTAGAGCGGGTAGTGAGAGATTGTTTCTTGCTACGCCAAGTAAGAAGAAAATTCCCTAAGAAGAAACAGAAAGTATACAACATCATTAGTATGACAGCTAGATATTGCAGCTATATTACACTAACACTATATTACAAGCTATATTACACTAACACTATATTACACTAAACATTAATGTAATATAGTGTTAGGCCTCATTTGGGAACATGCTAATTTAGTAACTTTTTGGCCATTTAGCTAAACTATGAGCTAAAAAAAACTAGTATTTTTTGAATGACTTTTTGACTTTTTACGAAAAGATTTACAAAAACTAGAGAGAAAAAAGAATTTTTGACTTTTTGGTATGGGTTATTGGCTTTTTGGCTTTTTTAGTAAATTTTTGGCTTTTTTGCTAAATGGGCGGGTTCCCAAACGAGGCCTTAGTGTAATATAGCTGCAATATCTAGCTGTCATACTAATGATGTTGTATACTTTCTGCTTTCGGTGTTAGCATCCTATGTCCACTATTAGCATCCTATGTACCATACTTTCCTCTCTATAAAAGAGAGTGATATGCTCCTTGTAAATCACTGAACATAATACAATTTATTCACTCTCTCTTTCTCTCTACCAAGTTTACATGGTATCACAGCTGAGTTTATTTTCTCCGTGTTCTTAGTCCCATACACAGTGGCACTACAAAACTACTTCCAAACCGTTGTATCTTCCTACCAACCTACTCGGAATTTCCTCACGATTCCAACGGCACCACCCACGTCACCAGAAACTCTATGACGCACCCTCACGTGCCACTTCCGTGTTCGGTGCGTCTCTGCTTCTGCCGCCACTCTCATACGCTCTCTCACGCGCCTTCCGTTGCGTGCTCACGTCATCTTTGACGTCAGCCCTACCCTTTGCGTGTGTCGCGCCTGCTACTATGCGCCCCGCATACGCCGTTTTGCTATTATGCACCCTCGTGCGCCATTCTTCTCCCTTGCGCCGCGTGTGCGCCGTTTAGCTATCATGCGCTCGCGTGCGCCATTCTACTCCCTTGTGCCGCGCTTGCGCCGTTCGGCTATCGTGCGTCGCCCGCTGTCCCTGCTATTGTGCACCACTTCTCTGGCTGCTATTGTGCGCTGCTGACATCATCCGGCCCTCTGTTGACGTCAGTAGACCCTTTCCAGCTATTTTCGACCTTCCGGACTCACTGGTATACTTTGTTTTACCAAATTTTGCTCCTACAGGCTTGTTTCTATTTATTTAGTTCTACTCCATTTTTATTATGAATCGCCATGATGCCTCCCATCCAATTTCTGTTCTACTTAATGGTTCTAATTATGTATTGTGGGCCCAAGCCATGTCTTCCTTCCTCAAAGGATAGAAACTTTGGCGTATTATCACTGGGGATGTGACCAAACCGATGAAAGAGAATGCTGAACTTACTGCTAATAGCAAGGACGGCGGCGCAAGGGAGTAGAATGGCGCCGCGAGGGCACAATGACAACGGCAGCGTCTGGCGGGGTGCATAGCGGCGAGCAGTATGGCGCACACAAAGGGTCGGGCTGACGTTAGAGATGACGTGAGCACGCAACGGAAGGCGCGTAAGAGCGCGTATGAGAGTGGCGGCGGAAGCACAGACACGCCGAACACAGAAGTGGCGCGTAAGGGCGCGTGACGGAGTTTCTGGTGATGAGGGTGGTGCCGTTGGAATCGTGAGGAAATTCTGAGCAGGTTGGTAGGAAGATACAACGATTTGGAAGTAGTTCTGTAGTGCCACTACGTACGGGACTAAGAACACGGAGAAATTAAATTTAGTTGGCTTATGAATTATATGATCGTTTCTCATTTCTTGGACATTACCATCTTGGTAGTTGTGTGTTTTGGAATTTATTGGTTTTGGCAAAGCATATATTTCTGACCTTTTCTTTTTTTGATTCTTAAATACCGTGAAGGTGTTAGTCAACTTAAAGAAAAATGGAGTGGATTTAGGCATCTTAAAAAATTGAAGAAATGGATATCTTTGTTTGTCTCTCCAAGTGGTGAACGTGTGGCTGTTGCGGTGGGAAATCAGATAACAATCTTAAAGAAGGATGATGATTACCAAGAGCCATGTGGCCTTTTCACTAGTAAGATTCAGTTGCTTATTTCATGGAACTAGGTAGATAAGCATGCATGAAAACATTGTGTTACATTCTACAGTATGCATCACATCTCGCAGCCTTCTACTAAAAGATTTTGTTTCACGATGGTAGTTATCAGTTTTTAGGATAGCATCCTTAGCCCTTCTTTTATTATTATTATTATTATTATTATTATTATTATTATTATTATTACTATTGTGGATAGAGGATTGTCTCCAATGAAAGTTTCTTACCTTTTGGGTGGATTTATTGTAGTGGCACCATAAGTATCATTTTATTTATTTTTTGTTACTTCACCTATGATAAGGCCTTGTTTGGAAACAAGTTATTTTAGTAACTTTTTGGCTTTTTACAAAAAGATGTACAGAAAAGTAGAAAGAGTGATGTGACAACTTATAGTGACTTTTTGGCTAAAATATATAGTTGACAGACGATGCCTTAATATAGTTCTCTTTCTGATGTTTACACTGGGAGCTGCTTGTTGATATTTCTCATAAACTATACTTTGATAATGTAGAGCACTGATGATAATACTGTTGCTACTTTATTTGTACAATCCATAGCTTGTTATTGAGGCAGCACAACATGGTTAATCTAGACAAACAGACAAACATCATGAGTACATGCATAAATTTGTTTGTTGCCTAAAGCACATAGAAAATAATTATATGGTATAGCCTTCTCCAGCCATTAGATATGCTGAGTAGTCATGTCAGACAACTCATATATGTGATGAACTGTAAGAGTGTTACACCTGTATGAATCCACTACTGATAAAATTCTACCCAGGATACCAGGATTACCATAAAATGATAATGAAAAACTAGTATGTTTATGTATCCAGGATTAAATTGCTGTAATATCTTATAATATTGACTGAGATTTAAGGCATCACAAAACTAAATTGCTAATAACTGGCAGATCACCAAAGGAAGTGTCAATAGATCAATTTTTTTTTTCAAGGAAAGATAGAGAACACTGATTTTAAAACTACTCTAACACAAGCCCTGCATTAGGTACAAGAACATGACTCTAAACATCTGAAGTCTGTCTCTGTGTCTGTGTGCACTTGTGCGTGTGGTGTGGTGTCATTCTATAGCATTTATTTTTAGCTTACCAATTACCATTTATCTTCCCTTGGTCTGTTTTATCTATAAACAAACAACATTTAGTGTTGTCCTCCATCTTTAGACGTCTAGTCAATGCATCCATATTCAAAGGAACCAACTCCTAGTGATTAGGATGATGCATTGTACTTCAGATACTCCTTAGTCCCGACTTTTCAAAACATACCATGCCATCTCTCTGAAGACTAATCATATGTTTAGTAAATGTCATCAAAATAAAAATTGAGGTTTATCTTCGTCCCTAAAATTTCTTCATTTGCCTATAAAAATAGCTTTGACCTATATGCTATTACTCTTTTTTTCACATGCTTTTGATTGTGCTCATTAGGTCTAGAAATTTCAATCACCTTTTGATATAGCCCTGTTAGAAACTTAGAAACCAAATTGTTTAAAGATGAACAAACATGTCAATTGAATATCAGTGCTTGTTTCATGGTCCTCTGCATTTCATTCACCTGTAACACTGATTGTAACTTCTGTTTTGTGCAATCAGGTAGCAGCCTTGGCTCATTTACTTTCGGAATTTGGTCAGAATTTCATGATGTTCTTGGAGTTGTGGATGATACCGATATACTCTATTTTATAAAAGCCAATGGTGAAGAGATAACCAGAATCACAAAAACACATTTAAAAATGTCTTTACCAATAACGGGCTTGATAGTGCACGGTAGCTCTGATATGAACAAATCTTGCTTGTAAGTTTTAATGTAACTGTTAGCAGTCCCTGCATAAAAATATGTTGAGTTAAAAGTTTTTGTTTATGAATATTTATTTTCATATCTTAGTTTAGTTAATTCTTAAATAGCTCCTTTTTGGGTGGATAAAATTCTTTTACCGGTGTAGCTTTGATGTTCTTACATCAGATGGTTCTCTTCATGAAGTTGAGATCAGTCAGGATCCAAGTGCGTCTGTTTTCTCTGCACGCACATCAAATAACAACTCAACTTTAAAGGAGTTCCCGGAGAATGTCTTCTGCTTGAATTACCATCCGGAAACTTCTTTGCTTGCAATAGTTGGTGGTCTTTGTTAGTGCTCGGTGACCTCTAGTGGTAACACTGCAATTGCTTTTCACTTTATTCATTTTTGTTTTCTTTCTAGCATGACTTTACAATAATCTTCTTTTTGAAGTCTTGAACTTGGATGGACCACTATCTTCAAATTATATCCTGTATAGATGCAATTACTAGTTCGTAACTGAAAAATAAATGGTCCCACCAACAATTTCTATTTAGTAACATCACAAAATGATCGATATCTTGATCATTGATTTTGTTTTTCTTTTAAATAGGTAAATTACTTCCGAAAGTGTGTCAATATCGATTCACCATTAGGTTGTCCTCGACTCGATCTTTGGGGTCCGGAGTTCTATGTATATGAATTGGATGTAGACTATTAGATCTGTGTTTGAGGTCTTGGGCTCAGTTCCTAAATGTTCAATGATTTTTTTTTTTCCTTCATTTCAGTGGAAATTTTTCTTTAGATATTCAATCTGGTATAGAAAACATGAAGAGGAGGATGGTTACATATTATTAGAAAGCTAAGGCCTGTTTTTTTAAATACACAATGATTGTTTCGTCAAAAAAAGATATCTCTATAAAGCTATTAAACAGTTGTTCAATTTTTTTTCCTAGGAACCTATAGCCTTTCTCTTTGGCATCGAACCAAGAACCTAGGATTGGAACCAGGGTTTTCTACATAGTTTGAAGGTTTATATTCCAAACCAAAAGGTTATGTAGGTCGATTGACATATCCCAAGGTGATAATCTCACCCCAGGGTAAGTTTGTTGCCACTCTTGATTTGAGAGGATGCTTGGTCTTTTTTAAGCTGGATAATGAACGGTCTTCTCTTTCAAATCTTTCTTGTGGAGAGACATTTGACTCACAAGTGGCTAGTAATATGTCAACCAAGGGGAGGGAATCATTGAATGATGTAGTGGATTTTACTTGGTGGTCTGATTATATCCTTGTTCTTGTAAAAAGAAGTGGCATTGCCACTATGATTGACATTCTTAGTGGTATTAAACTACTGGAGAAAGATCCTTTATACTCTATGCCTATCTTGGAAAGAGTACAACAGTTCCCAAGGAACTTGTTTCTTTTAGAAAGTACATCATCTGAGGAGAGCCATGATTCATCCAATAAGAAGGCAGCAAGTGACTTGCAACATGTGGATCTGGTCACTGAAGATGTGTATAATCAATTTGACTTTGCTAAACTGCACTGGAGCTTAGTTGCACGAAGCGGGAGCGGGTGGGGGGGAGGCGAGGGCGGGGCCGGGAGCGGGAGCAGGGAAACGTGGCCACTTAGAGGAGTCGTAAATTAGGAGCGCTTATGTATTATTTTTATTAATTATATTTTATTTATTATAATGAATAATAAATTATGTTAAAATAAATAATAAATAAAAATTAGATGTCTTATTTTATAAATTTTTAATATTTTTTTTATTATATATGATTTAAATAGATTTCTTTTAAACAATTAGATGATTTATTATGTGTTAAAAAGTTAAGAAATAATTGTTAAAAAAATAAATAATAAATAAAAATTATATTATATATGATAAAATAAATAATTTTTTATTTTACAAATAAAAATTATATTGTTTATAATAAATTGTATTATAATTTATAATTTATAAATTATATATATATTAGATGATAAATTATATTATATATATCAATGAAAACGGAGAGGAAAAGAGAGAGAGAGAGAGAGAACATAATAGATTAGAGAGGGAGAGGCAAGAGAAGTGACAGAGGCGAAGAAAGAGAGAGGCAGAGACGAAGAGGAGATCGAGGGTGAGAGAAGCGAGAAAAAGAGACGAAGACCTAGGGCTTCGAAGAGAGGGACGAAGACTAGGGCTTCGACGGGGAAGTCAAACGGCGAGATCGAAGTCGTCAAGCGCCGATGACTGTGCACTCTCCTTGCCCTCTCAATAGTGCTCACTTCTCGATCAGATTCCCTCTCCTCGATTCATGATTCTATCATGATTCTTCCTCAGAAGCGCAAAATCGCGCTTTTTCCTCGGAGTCGTCGCCATCTGAGATGATTCCTGCTACTAAGATCCAATTAGAGCCATACAGATCTCAACTGCTGGTTTGGCTCTCCTAAACTTATTGTTTTTGCTACCTTAGCTAGAATTTTCTAGAAAGACAGATCCTGCTAGAGATCTAGTCAATTATCAAATTTCCAAGCACTTGTCTTTCCCGATGAAAGTCATCTACCCTCACTCGAGAGTGTAAGAGTTAGACTCTCTTCCTCACGCTAGGTGTAGGACCTTAGCGCTTACCATCTCACTAAAACCCATAGATAGTGGTGAAGGCGTAGCTTTTATTCTCTTAAAGAGTATAGTGCCAAGCGCCACAAGTTGACTGTGATTTGGCCTTACTCTGGGCCTCCGCCATGGCAGGATGCTGGCCCAAATCCAGGCCAACAATCCTCCAAAGACTCGCAAGCAAGATGCCCTCTAGGAGAATCGAACTTGAGACCTTGCTCGATACCAATTGTAGGATCTCGGCTTCTTGTCTCACCACAATTCATAGGTAGTGGTGAAGGCTTAACTTTTATTCCCTTAAAGGCGGCACAGACCAAACGCCACAAGTCGATTGTGACTCGGCTTTACCCCTGCCTCCGCGGAGATCTTGGCCCCAAACCTAGGCCAACACTAGGAACCGTAAACTTCCTCAAACTAGTATGTGGGTTACTTGTCGCCTGGCTAGCGAGTTTAATGCCATCATTGTCTCCGTTCTTGGTTTGGGGGTTTTCAGGCCCCTCTCAATCTTATTAGTAGTTGGGAAGTGGGAAGAAGTCTAAATCAATGGACATTAATGTACCATCATCGATGGACGTTGCACATGGCATGACTGGCCGACTAAAAGGTCTGGCGCTAATACGTACATATATCTATTTTATCCACATAGTGATTCATTCAAGAATTGAATCAAATAGTAAAGCCATGGTAAGGCGCAAAGTCATCAGTTCAAATCCAATAAGGGCCTTTGGTCCCTTTTTCGTAAAACTTCTATCGAAGTATTTGTTTTTTGAAGGCAGAATAGAGATATTGTTAATATAATATTCGTAATACAAAAAAGTAATGAACAGTATAAAAAGTTATAAATTTTATAACTCTATACTATAATTCATTATAATATTCTCTTGACTCGTTTGAATGACATTCAAGTCGTTGGATTGTCTCATTCATAGGTTGCTCTATGAGAACCATTCCATAACTCTCTCTAAATAGACTACTGAATCATTTTTCTTTTCTGCGATTTGAGTTTTATCCAACCCATTATTACTTCTGCTCATGTTGCACCTTTATACCACAGAAGACATTCCAATGATATTTGGCACCTTTCGCCTTCCTCTTTTCATGTTCTTTCTTCTTTTGTTTCGATAACTTAGGGGAGCAATGCTATGTCCCTTTTTCTTTTTCTTTTTATTTTTTCACTCAAAATTTGATTTTGTTGTGCATTTGAAGGTTAATGCATTCCCGATCACTATAATGTTCGGTATGTGCTCAATTTTCCTCTTTGTGGCATCTATCTTGCAAAGGAGGCTCTTGGTGATCGCTGATAAGTCAAGTAAGTACATTTTTGCTGACAGATGTAATTATCAAATATTTTAGTCCATGATATTTTTTTTTTTTGCCTGTATTCTATATAAAAAACACCGTCGCCACCCGACACTGTTGAGCTAAAAGTTTTTTGGTGCTGACAAAACTCTTCTGGTTTTTTTTTTTCACACAGAGGTTCAAGATTGGGCTGCAATGACAGAAAGGCACTATAACAAAATTGAATTTTTATGGCTTGCAATGCATGCTATAAAAACTCTTTCACGGCATGCACACAAATGCCGTTATATGACATGCCGTGGAAAGTTGAGTATCATTTACGGCATACAAGTAAAGTTGTAAAAAGTAATAAATTAAACATTAATGACATATTTTGTATGTCGTATATAGCTTTCTATGACATTTTTATCATGCTATAAATCATCATACTTTCCATGACATAATTTTGCATACTGTAGAAGATTATTTTTAATATATTTATGACACACTTTGTATGTTGTATATAGTATTTTACGGCATTTTCTTGCATGTCATAAATCATCCCATTTTTCACGACCTAATTTTGTATGCCGTAGAAGGTCATTTTTAATATATTTATAACATGCCTTGCATGCCGTATATAATCTTCTACGACATTTTCTTACATGCCATAAATCATTACACTTTTCATAGCATAATTTTGCATGCCGTAGAAAGTTATTTTTAATATAATATATATATAGGAACATGACCTTGCCCAATCGTATGTAGACAATAGCTTATAAAATGCAACCTGTTACAAACCAAGCAAAAGCAGCAACTATAAAGTAAGCAAAAAAATCTAATATTTTGGAGTCCTCATTATGAGAGTTGTATTAAAATAAATAAATAATAAAAAAACACAAATCTGAAAGTGTTAAAAAAGCTATAATTAAAACAAATTGAGAAAATAGGTTCTACCCAAGCAGATGAAACAGGTAGCCCACTCTCCCTTACTCTCTTTCTTTCTCAAATGATGACTAACAAAAGTTGGCACTTTCACAACAACAATTAGAGGTTGTTAGTATTTTGCTACTATGTTTTGTCACTAAGTGGAAAATTGAGTCTAATGCGGAGCAAAATGGGAACTAGAAACAGGACCCCATGTCCGAGAGCAAAGACTATGGGAACCTGATGCTTTGAAACAAATGAAAAACATAGTGCATCTTAGATCAAAAAACTGTAATCTCCCCGAGACAAGATGCATCATCAGATAAGAAGTCATGTTCAGCGGTTAAAAGAAAGTTGCAAGCCGGTAACACCATAAAAAAGAAAGATCCTCAATCAAACACATTCATCCATTAAAAGAATAGCAGCAAGAATAATCAATAATCAACTGATTCTATCTTTTTGCATTCCAGAACAAGTAGCAAGGAATGTATGAGATACTCAATCATCCAAACTTCCAAAGGGGTAATATAATATAAATGAGTATAAGCATTTAATTCCCCTTCAACCACGCCAAAGGTACAAGTAGTAATCATTGTCATAGCAACAATTTTAAAAATAACATAGCATTAATTCATCTAATTTTTACTTTCATGACAAAATATGCATTGCAATTTTTGCAACAATGCAATGCAAGACTCATGCTGTTTATAGTGCACTTGTCATTTTTATCTGGTGTCCAAAGTGTTGGAAATAAAATCCCACCTTAAAAACTCTGATACCCCATATTAAAATATGAACCCATGTGATAATGGAAGCATACCCAAAATAGTCACACAATATTTAACTTGGTTTGGCCCAAATGCTTGCATCCACAAGAGAGGTAAATTCACTATACGAAAAAAAAATAGAGTATACGTGAGATGACCAAAAATACACAAAACTCACACCACTACTCGAATCCCATGTCAAGGTAGTTGAGCCCTTGCTCACCCCTGTATTTTTTCTCTCACACCATAATATAACTCCACACTTTGGATAGCCAATCCCATACACCCACATTTATATATATGAAATGGCTTACGAGATAACACAAATAAAACAACCATTGAACTTCCCAAAATTGGCAACCCACTAAGTGGAAATAACCCAACAATGACTTTTCATTGCTCAAGGCAGAGACCTCCAAAAGGAATAAACTGTGTACTGCCAACTGTGGCATAACCATACGAATTCTTTTCATATCTGAAAGTCCAATGTGACGCTCATACGAATACCACTTAAATTTTATTTCAAGTCAAAAGAGGCACCATCTCAATCCTCATGGCTTCCATTAAATATATCATCTATGAATTCTTACCCACTTTAACAATTATTTATTTATTATTTTTACCAGCTCATATTGACAGAAAAATCCTAACACAAAGTTTCCAAATTATTGTTTCAAATTGAATGTGTCAACCAAATTCATTTGAAACAAACAAGTGGGCCGGTCATTTGAAACAAATAGCTGTCATGCCAAGGTCACTGATAGAAACAAGCCGAGTTGAAAGAGGGGTCTTCTGTTGCTCCACACTATGGGTGCCTAATTTTAGATACAGCTTAGTTCAACGGCGTTGGGCTAGCTTAGGTTCATTCTTTAGTATTGCTCAACTAGATAACTGTAGATACAATAATCTTATAAGCAGGGCATCAACCACATTATCAAAAACTTCTCCCTCTATTTCATTATCATCTTCTGAAGATCTAGAATCACCATTAACCATTATTTTTGATGATAGGCCTTGTTTGGGGTAATCTATATAATATATAATATTTTTTTTTTTTTTTTTTTTTTTTTTCCATCATCCTCTCTTTTTTTTTTTTCTTTTTTAAAAAAAGACAAAAAGTGCACTTTTTTAGGACACCCCAAACCAACCCTAAGTTTCCTACATTATCAACAAATAAATTATTAACAAATTAAAAAAATTCAATTCTCAGCAATTTTTCTGTGACAGTCACTGACCCAAAATAGGATATTCTACATTTATCATATGCAATATTTACTTCACTGGACAAGGTTGAAAGTGATTGAAAGAGTTAATACAATTCGCAAAAATAAATGTATCAAACCTGGAAATGAAAAGAAAACAACAATGACTAGCAAACATTTGACAAGCAGCCACCAAAAATCCCTCCTGACATTATTGTCATTTTAAACTGAAACCACATGAAACCAGCTTCATGTGGTTGGCATAGATGACATTTACACCTTGAACCAGCTTCACTACAATCTGCAAACACCATGGGCACAACAAAAAAGGAGAGAGAGAGAGAGAGAGAAGAGAGAGAGAGATAGTTTAGCAACAAACTTATGGTGAATGATTGCAACATTAAAATAAATATTCTATGAAGAATGCATTTCATCATAAAAACTACTATTTGCATAAGCATCCAGTAATGCAGAAATGAGTGCAAGACTAACTATATATTGTATGAAGTTATTCAACGTTGCTAAAAGAAATACGACTACACAATACCTAAACATTGTAACATCAAATATGACAACGATGTCACAATATTTGTGCAATCCATACTTTCATTTCTTTTTTCTTTTAAATAAACTATTTTTAATTGTACATGCATAAGTGAACCCAATATAGTGTATACGTGTGTGAACCAAGCAGAACACGAGGTGCTGCGAACCTGCCATAGATCATATATGATGCCCAAAAGTTGAAGTCCACAATTTTCCAAAGTTGATTTAAGTGTAGAGTTTGAAGCAGAATCCATTTCAAAAAAGCTACACCTACAAAAGATCATGCTTTTCTCCCTCCAGTGAACAAAAATGAAAATCATGGCACAAACAATTAGTTGATTAGTCTAACTAATAAATGAGGTCAGGAATTTTGATAACTTGACAAACCTCACTCCTTTTCTACTTCATGAGTTCAATTTCATAGTTGGAGAATCAATTTGACAATGATAAAAGAAAGAAAGCAAGAAAGAATATTTGAGATATAGAGTTAGATTTGATGATGCTTACATTGAGCTTTGGAAGAGACAAAACAAAGAAATAGAACTTCAACATTAAAGAAAGAATCCTTAAACCACGCTGTCATCCATAGACACCATCACTAAAACAGAAAAAATTGCTGAAAATTGAAAAGTAATTGGGTCAGTGACTGTCACAAAAAAATTCAATTCTTAGCAAAAAGCTCTTAACTTCCCCTTCTTACAGGTAAAATAGAACTGGATTAGTTTCCACCTCACTATATGAACTATATGAACTTCATGAATCTATGATTGTTAAGTAGAGAGGCAAATCAAATAAGCTACCTAGTACTAGAGAATCATCTCAAGTATTTAAACAAAGTTAATAAGGTATTTTCTATTATTAATTTTTTCATTTTTTTTTTCCAAGAATGTCTCTCAAATTGTTAATTATTCAACTATTTTCAAATTGTTCTAAATCATGTTCAAATTCAACCCACCTTCTTTATTTAATTAACTGCTAAACATAACATCACAAAAAATAAAATTTCAAAAAAAAAAGAAGAAGAGTTTCAAATAACTCAAAAAAGTGTCAATAATCAATAGAAAATTTCAAATAAAAAGCATGTAAACCACATGAATGATTAGATGAGAAACGAGACCAAGACCTATGTTACTTCGTGCCATTTTAAACTTCATATTGCTAAGAAACACCACTAAAATAGACCTACTATTGCATCCAATATTTATTGGAGAAGTTGCACCTGTTGTGAATATATGCATGAGAACAAAATTAGAATACAAAAAATACGTTGCAAAACTGAGATTTATTTGTAATATGACCCATGTTACATGTCAGCTACGAATAGCATTTCTCTATGTTGGGTAGATGTGAACCATTAGAAATGTGCCACGTGGATTTGAATCCCCATTTGGCTAGGTATTTCAATTGGACTAAGACACCTTTTATTAAAAATGAAATTTTAAAAAATGTGACCACCACTGAATTGAGATCTGCAGAGTTTGGAGAACCCTAACAAAGCCTCAATAATCTTATACAATTATACCAATATTTCAATAGTCGTTGGCCAAAAGTGACAGTCCGGGATTATCATCAAATGGTTTAATGAAAGCACTAGTGGTCCTTAGATTGTCTCACAAGGGAAGCTATTGACAGATCAGAAATCTTGGAATGCTATTTCAACAGGGCAATTTTTTAATTCTGGAAGACAGTAACAAAACACAAGGGGGACTTTCGCAGTTGAAAATTATTTGGGCAGTCATGTGGCAGCATAAGATTATGTTCAAAGATATATTATGCATGATGTTATTGCACACTAGCATGGTGGAGAAAATCTGCTCTACACCTAACTTAATCCTCTGTACTATCCTTACTTCGATATAGATTTCATCATTACTAGTTGGGTATGAGATAGAAGCAGCCATATGCCACGAATCAACAAGTGAAAGAAAGCAAAGGGGGCTAAAATATATGGCGAAGAAATCTGAGGGAGATATAGAGATACTACTTCCCAGTTTCAATCATGTTCAACGTACAAGGCTATTTCATTGACAATGTATTGAAAAATTTCCTCCATTTTTCAAGCTTTACCAAAGATTTATTTACTTCACTCAATTGATATTTGTAGACATCACAGATTCAGTAAGAACCGTGTTTCAATAATTATTTAAAGCTTACCGAAGAAAATCTAAATCCTAAAGCATAACACATAAAAGAAAACTCCCACTGAGCATACCACAGGAACATGAAGGAGCTGCCATCCTTCTAACTGTCCCATTAGTGCATCCCTATTGCTAACAGTCCACTAACACACAAACTGAACCGGGCAAGTCTCAATACACACCAAAAATAGATAAGGCACAAACAGTGCACCATAAAGAACAATATCCTATACTGCATTACATTTACAACACCTATTTGAAAGAATTCTCCCCCATAGACTAAGTTGTCAATTGACCAACAAAAGTTCAGGAGCAGAAGATAAAGTACATATTCTTTAGTTGAATATTCTATTTGTGCAACCTAATTTAATCAGGGATAAGAATGGAAAATGTTATCACCAGATTATAATTTTATGCTAACAAAGAAACACAAGCACAAATAAATGCACTATGCATTTCTTCCTACTACTAAAAGCAGTATTAATTCCAATAACTATGAAAGCCTTCTTCCTTGGCAAGCCCTCATGAGTCAATTCAGAGATGTCAGTGAACTCATCAGATCTTCACATCTCTTCAGAACTTCGAGTAGCAGCCAGCTCCATCTGAAGCGTTGAAATCGACTTGTCTAGTGATCTGCCAGACCTCCAAAAAAACCGAATTATCAATACAAACTTTAATTGATCCAGTAAACACACACACAAGAAAAAAATACTAAGTATGACGAGTTTCAAACTCACTGAATCGTTCGATACAAAAGAGCGTATAGAGATCAGTTAGGGTTTGAGATCAATTGATTGAGAATGCATTTGGCTTCGTAGTCAACATTTCCATGGCTCTCACCAAACCCTAACTTCAAATGAAATGATGAATTCGAAGCTTTTGGGAAAAAATGATCGAGAAACAGAGAAAAATTGATCGATTGGGAAAGAAAGTAAATGACATACATTGTGAGGCCATGCGAAATCGCGCGATCGATCAAGGCAATTCTCGAAGAGAGCTAGAGAGCTCGCACAGAGAGAGAGAGAGAGAGAGGGGTTTGGGGCAAAAATATATATAGATAGAATGAGAGTCGTCTGGGAGAGTGGTAAACGAGGGTAAAATAATGTTTTTGAGTGTTTTTTTTTTTTTTTTTTGCTTTAGTTATTGTAAGTTTTTAAATATTTTAAATAATTTTTTTTTTACTTTTTAAATTTAAATAATTAACATATATTTAACAGAAAATATTTTTAACTTTTTAAAAAAATCATTCAATTCAAAAAAATATAAAATTTAATACATTTCATATATATTATATTTTATTATATTTTTTTTACAAATATTTTACTTTTGAGTTGTATTCAGATTAGACACATCTAAAAAGTAAAAAATAAATAAATTATTAAAAGAAGGGAAAATATCAAATCAAGGTAATTGTAAAAAAAAAATTACTAATTAGTGAGAAGCCATATAAATATTAATTATGAAAATTATAAACTTTTTTCATGAATATATAATTTTTTTCCCAAAATCCCATTGGGCGCAATTATCCCTTAAAAGAGGCACTAAATTATAAAATAATGTATAAATTATTTTTTACATTTTCCTCAATTAGGAAAATTTAAAGTGAGAAGCGTGGTTGGAAATTGTTAGCTTTTTTAAATCAAAAAAAAAAAAATCGAATTGAAATTTTCTTTAATAAAAGTTTTCACGACATGCTAATGCATGCCGTGTAAAATTATAATATTTTACGACATGAAATGTATGTCGTCTTAAGTACAAATATTTTACGACATATTTTTGTATGCCGTGAAAATATACATTTTTTACGGCATGCTTTTGCATGCCATAAAAAAATTCCGGATTGAATTTTTTTTTTTTTTTACAAAAGTTTTCACGACATGTTAATGCATGCCGTGTAAAGTTATAATATTTTATAACATGAAATGTATGTCGTCTTAAGTGTAAATATTTTACGACATATTTTTGTAAGTCGTAAAAACATACGTTTTTTACGGCATGCTTTTGCATGCTATAAATATATGAATCAATGACTTACATGTTATGTATGCTGTTATTGACAAAACATTAACGGCTTGCAAAAAAAAAAATGCCGTAGAATGTACTAACCACGACATGCATTTAATGCATGTCGTAAATATAATGCCGTGAATAGTTAGTTTTGTTGTAGTGAGAGATGCTGAAGCAGAGCCATTGAATGATGCTTGATGCCAGAAAGTGTGAAAAAAAAAAAAAAAAAAAAAAAAACTGGGAGGTTGAAAACAGCCACCTAATTCATGCCATAAACTGTTGATTCAGGGTACACTAGATTTAATGGAGGTCACAAGTTATAAAGGCGAAAAAAGAATAGAGGGCTTCACTGCAAACAAAGGATAAAAAAAAGGGTTGGAGAAGAAAGTTATGTATTGTTTGTTTCTTGGTTATGGATAAAGCATCAGGGAGGGGGAGGGAGGTAGATTAGTTTGATTGAATTCTTCTATTAAGCTTGTTACCACTGGGGCATTCAAATGTTCTGTTTTGTAATTTTCATGTTTTTGTTTTCTAATATAGGTCTTGGGACGCCACATATTTCGACCCTAATTTTGTTTTCAACATGTTTTAAAATTTGTCATTTTTTCTTTAGTGAAATTGTGAAATTGCAATAATGATTCTCTGGAGCAGCTTTATCTTGCAGTTTTTGGTGAAGTGGTGTGAGGGACTTGCAATCTTATCTTTCAGTTCTTGGGATATACATATGTAGAAAATATTCTTGAAAGGTGAAGTACAAGAAAGTAATGTGGAAAGTTGCTACTACAAAACTTCTAGTTCAACGGTAATCCAACTAAAGGGTATGTTCAACCTTGATTTATCACGAGCCACTTTAATGATTTAAATTATTTATTTTGTAAATTTTTTTGAATAGATTATATGTGCAAAATAAATTACGTTTATCTATTTATCGATATCTGATTAATTTGATTTTTTTATATAAACGATTTTCACTATAAGATATATGAGATTAACGGTTTAGATTATTGATGGAAGTTTAGAGAGGTTCACAAAATGACTATGAAAAAGTATGAAAACTAGCAAAATCATTCCAAACATCAAGTCAGGGTTTTTTTTTATTTTTTTATTTTTTTATTTTGTAATTTTCTCAAAAAAAGAAAAAAAGAAAAAAGTTTGCAACAGTGAATCTGTCACTTAAACAGTATTTGCAACAGAATAAGAGACGAGCATTTTGTGACTGATTCCGTCGCAAATACGACAGAATTTTGCTTATAGTTTTAGTGACGGAAAAATGTTCAGAACAAGTTAGCTGCAAAAAGGTTTCGATGGTCTATAGTCATTAATCGTCAAAAATTGGAGTGAGTTTGGCAACAAGTCAAATAAGTTGCTTATTAATTTATTAATTTATTTTTATCACATTATTTCTACCTTTTTATATGTTTTTTCGTAAAAAGTCAGAAAGTCAAAATAAATAAAATCCAAACTAACCCGCAAAAAGTTTTTAAGGTGATTAGCTTGCGTGGTTTATTAGTATTCGTGACATTAAATTTACCGTAATTAATGTTTTGCGACAGTTGCTAATAAGTCTTGAAAATAGAAGCATTTAAATAAAACACCGATAAAGTTAAACTAACAAAAGTTTGAAGTTATGTTTGATTCACAAGATTAATAGTGAAGTATTAATAATTTTATTAAATTAGTGTGGTATTCACTATCCAATTGGATTAATATCCATTACATTAATAATCACACATTTACCCCATTACTAATAATCCTATAAATTTGTTGAATTAATTATCCATTGGATTAATAATCCTAAATCAAAATGTTAAAATAAACATAAGATAATTGAACCCACGAATTAATAATCCCAATCCCATGCTCTAATCCACCCAATCAAACATGTCTCGAAAGTACAGTGAAAGTTTAATTAATTAACACCAATGTTATTAATTTTACAAAAATAACAAAAGTTCGAAAGTACTGGCGTTTCATTGAATCGCGAGTGAAAGTGTAATTAATTAACACAAATCTTATTATTTTTAAAATCCAACAAAAATCATTTCAAAATAGTACAAAAATGCATTTTATCATTAGTGTTTTGCACAACCTGAATTTTGGACAAATGAGAAAACATAAAAATAAAAATAATAAAATTGGGGGACGGACCTACTCAAAAAAGAATATCTAAAGCATACCATCTTCTCCCCATTCAAACTGTTAATATAGACAAATTTATGAGTGAACCAAGTCAACTTTGCACCGTAAATAATATGCAGTTTTCTTGCTGCAAGCATCATAGTTTCGGTTTCAGGATTATCACAACTCTAATATACCCGGTTTTCTCGCATGCTGCTGTAAAAATTGGGGCTAGAAAACAAACTGTCAAACGACTCAAACTCATCAACCATTAACTTGCTAATCATTTGATATAAGTTTAATC
Organism: Camellia lanceoleosa; assembly: GCA_025200525.1. Lineage (NCBI taxonomy): Eukaryota > Viridiplantae > Streptophyta > Magnoliopsida > Ericales > Theaceae > Camellia > Camellia lanceoleosa. The sequence goes on from CM045764.1 coordinate 5,963,033, forward strand.
CTTCTTTTAGGGTTAGAATTTTACAAAAACTCAACTTGTATGACCGGAAAAAAAAACCCCCTGAGAATCATCAATTAAGTATTTTTTTCCATACCTATTTGTATAAAATAATTATAAAAAAAAAAAAAAAATCACACAAAAAGCCCTGAAACAACTGCAATGCCTTATCATCTAACATTAGTTGTAAGAGAAGACAATGCCGATTGGATCTGACTTTCCAATCTGCTTCTCATTTGTGTGACAGTATTTACCAATGGTTCCGCAAAGCCCAAATCCCGATGCATAAGCTCATCATCTTGTAGTATTTGAATCTGCCTTTCCAAATACTTTCTCAGACTAGCCTCTGTGACGTTGATCAAACTGAGAGAAGCGTTCGTATGCATGAATTTTGTAACAAGAAACCCTGCCAGAACCTGCTGGTCGGCCTTCACGAGCTCAGATACAAAACACGGGAAGAGAATTATTCTAAAAAGGGATGATACGCCTTTGTTGTCATTTTTGTGTTCATTTTCCCCTTTATTTTTGATGCTCAACAACTGGGCTTCTTGACACTGGCGAGAGAAATTCCCGACCATGTAGCAAAGAAACGAGAAAGTGGTGCCATAGGAAGAGCTTGAGATGATTGTTGATATGAGCCCGGAAGACAATACAAGAACCAAAAACTCGTGGTCCTTGCTAATCGTGTCTGATACACCTCCTTGCTTCAGCTTGTCCTCAACCGCATCCAAACACTGCACCTGTACTGCTTCATAAGGCAATAACAACACCATCTTAAGCGCAGCAAAGCAATCTATCTCGAGAACAATTTGGCTTAGGCTACGGGCACCAACTTGATCAAGCAATATTCCATTCGATTTTCCTATGGATTTGTCAACCAGTTTTAACGAGTCTTTAAACCGAGAGAGTGCTACCAGTTTTTTGAAGATCTCAAACCAACACGCGTGTAAAGGATGAATGGAAGGGGAGTCATCTTTCTCGGGTTCTTTCTCAACATGTTCTTCTTGAAAGCTTTCCCATCCCTCGTCCCAATCATCATTGCCCCAATCATTTGCAGCCTCAGCTGATTCTTCTGCAGAATTTGCTGCCTTGTCTCTCCCAATTGTGTAGAGCCCTTCCCACTCGTGCAAAATGGTTAGCAAAGCATCAAAATGGGGTTCGGATATAGCATCTTTACATAATCTCAAAAAGCAAGAAACTGCCGAGTCCACAGTCAAGAGATCTTCGGGGGTAATTTCTATGCTCAGCGAGATGGCTCGGACGAGGCGCATTTATTTAAGCGCAACCAAAGTATTTGTCAGCCTATTCGATGCATCTGTTTGAGTTGGCGTCTTGTGATCAGCTGTAGTCTCACTCTTGGCAGTTACACTTCTCAGATCATCCCATCCTTCCCATGGCAGAACATTTGATTGCAGCTCAGCTGAAAACCGCTTAAAATTTCTACCTGAACCTGTAATAAATTGCATAAGCTCCAGTGCATAAACTCGAACATGGCTCGGTAGATGCAAGTCATCAGAGAACTTGACCATTCTTTCCCAAACAGCATGCCTGACGCTTTTCAGATCCTCCAAATCACTATCCATCGTACTTAAAGATGACAGCAAACAATGCAAATTCTGGTGATCAAGAGATCCGGCAGCCAAGTCCTGTAAAATGGTTTCCAATATAGTTGAATATAGATGGGGAAGATCTTGAATCCTCTCGAAGTATGTTTCATTGTCGGAGATCAAAGTTGAGTCAGTTTGAAATTGTGACATTGCTTCAGAATATACTTCTGCAATGGCTCCAAAACCACACCCAGAAAAAACCATTGCCCTGCAGAAATTCAAGATGTCAACAGCAAAGCCACCCATGAGGCCATGGCTAATGTCGCCAATAACAGTGCCCCAGCCCTGACTTGGAGAGACTCTCCCCTCTACTATTAGCCTCACAAAAGCCCTGAGACAACACATTAAAGATTGTAGGTTATATTTTTCTTTGGGACTCTCTTGGGATGTGAATTCCTGAATATCATCAATCACTCTGAGCCAAAAAGTTGAAAGGAAGACGAGACAGTCCTGCCATGTTGAATCACTAGATAGATCCCCAAAAGATTTATTAAGGGGTATTATCACTGTGAAGATTTGCTTCACCAAGTCTAAAACATCTGGATAGTTCAAGACCCTGATGTACTTTTTGCAAACATCATAGATCTGTTCAAGCTCACTTATTAAGCCATGAAGGTTTTTGGGGCATTCAGACTCTCTGAGCATTTTGGCTCTTGTCTCCAAAGCTTTTAACAAAGAATGTACATGGTGTCTGTAGACATCCTGCCATGATATATGACACTCAGGCACTGGATCTGTATAGATGCTGATAAGGGTCTTGACCATTGTTGCCAACGCTTCCACACAACATTCATCAACGTGAGCATAGACTTCACTGCCAAAGAACTCGAAGCTCAAACCACCTAATCCAGCAATATTTTTGAAGTTCAGGGTCTTAATAAAGGACACCCTATTGCATTCTTGCTCGACTACCTTGTAAAACTGAGCTAAACTAATGGTTATATGTGCTGGATCTGGGTGAAGCGTGGGTGGTAATGCTTTTGTTCCTTCAAGCTGCAAGTAGCAGTCAGAAAGCAAGCCGTATACATAAGCAAGGCGCTGTTTGTCATGCCCATCAACTGCAGGGTAGACAAACATGGAAATGGTTTTGATGACTTCTTCAGCAGAATCAAGTATTTCATTTTTAAATTCTGAAATTTCAGCTGTGACATCATTAATTGTCCAAACTTCAGAAACAAGGACAGAACTGAGGTACTGTAGTAGCACCTGAAAAGAAAAGAAATGGAAAAGAAAAAAATTATCAGACAAATTAAAGTGGTTTGCATGAATTATATTTAGTGTAAACCTGCATACCTTGGTGCAATTCAAGCCATAGGTAGAAGCTAACTTAAACACATCCTTCAAAATATGCTTCTTCTCCAACTTTACTGATTCAATAAAGGAGAAAACAACACTCTCGATGTAGTTAATGTCCCCAGACAAAAAGCGCGTGGTTTCGACACCGGGAATTATTTGCTCTAACACTCTAGAGTGATCTGCCACACGCTTTTGTTCTTCCAACTTCAGTTTCCAATCTCTCCAAAACGAAGATTGTGCTCTGTCAATTTTGTCTAGTTCATCTGAATTCAATTCAAAAGTTGGGATGTGAGAAGCAAAACAATAACAGCATAGCATGCAAAGATAATACCCAATTAATTGAAGCTCTCTGAGAGCACCAAGGATCATAAAAGCAAAAGTGGTGACAAAAAGTATGCTATCTGAATCGAAGGAGAAATGCAAAAGGAGGAGAGTAGATAACCTGAAGTGAGTGATGTATGCTTCTCTTGAAACTTCCTTAGTAACAATTCCCTCCTCTGAGCAGGATTCTCACACCCCACTGCAGAGTTGTGTAACAAACTATATATCATCCCCACACTCATAATGCTACAGATTTCATTATATGCTTCCCTTTTTCTCACCTGTTCTTCTATTATTTCCACCCCATGAAAGGCATCTATAAGATTCAACAGAAACGAGGACCCTACAATGTCTTCCTCCTCAGTAACAGGTGGTTCCATTATTGATTTTGCCAGACATGCAATCAAATCATCCCTAGGAGCAAAACCATTCCTCACCAACCAAGATAGAATAGCCACCACTGCTTGTGTTCTGACGCTTATGTGGTGCTTTCCTGATAATGAGCCAACAATTAACTTTTTACCATATTCTGCTTTGCGACTCAATTCAAGCAACCATGGAAGTTGTAAAGCAGCAAAGGACAAAAATTTACTATTTTCTCCAAGAAGAGTTTCCCAATCAGATCCACGATCCTTGTCTTCAGCAACGAGGGAAAGAATATTAATAATATTTTTTATTTGTACTCCTTGATCCTCACAACTGATTCCGTGAACCTGTTGAGAGTAATCTCTTAGATCAGCCATGTCTTGAGAATGTTGTTGTGGAAATGAGATAAATGAGGAACCATGAACTGAGAATTTGGGAGGATCCGTTCCTGTCAACATCATTAATGTTTCACATTTGCCTTGCAAATCTAGATCTTTCCATGCATGCAGCAGCTCACCAATTGACTCGTCATCACAATAGCTCAAAGCAAAACCCAAAAGCTGCTTTCGAGAACTTATATCCATGTTTTCAAGGTCAGGACCTCTTGCCATTGCAACACACAAGTCCCAGATAGATCCATGCCCCTTTTTAGCCAAAACAAGGCAGAGATCAAAAGCCAGTTGAAGATCACCAGCAACTGCTGCTTCTCTTGCAATAGCTTCTTCAACAGTTGCCATGTCATCTTGAGAGCTCAACCCGAGGAGTTTCGCAATTTCAATAAGTTCATCAACATTTAGGTAAGCTCCAGCTTGACTTGTAATTGCTAATTTAATAATCTCCATTGGATCTTTTATTTGCCTAAATTGCACAGGTAAAAGGGTCACACCAAGATTTGGAAGTTTAACCGTAAGCGCATCAATGATATCAGCCTCTGCCCTGACACTTCTGCTACTTGGGAAAAGATTCAGACATTCCTTAGCCTTCCAGATCTGAAACAAGGTCCAGCAACTTAGTTAATGAATTTTACATGGAGATTTTGATAGAACAACAAAATTTGGTTCAGATATTTTTTTGATAATAAAATGTATTCCATTGAATGTGACTATATACAAGAATTACACTAATCAGACGGAGGTAATACCAAGTTCCTAGTTAGTTAGTGACTCCACATAGTAGAACTACAGCCGAGAAACATTAAATAAACCTATATTTACATAAAAAGAAATAGAAAGCACCTAATTGTGTATGATTCCTGCCTAGGATCTTATCCCTGTACATATCAAAAGGATGAACAATCAATCCTAATTTTTGTTTTCTTCTCAATTACAAGCACAAGAGATGAATAGGTTCTCTCAAATAAGGAGATATATGCAAAAGCAAGTCTGATGTCATCTATTCCTAATCCTAAATGAAATGTCATGACATGAGGATCCATAAGTGTATGCAGTTTGATTGATCAATGCATGATATTCCAAATCCTCCTCACCACTAATGGCCAAATAATCTCTAGATCGATTGGAATATACTTTCAATTAGTTAGAATCCATGCTTAAACAAAACTAGATTTTGTGAAATCATATTGGATGTTTGACCATACATTACAGACATTGCTACAAACCCAATCCTTGTTTACTAACCACCTGTGGTCTAACCAACTAAAATTCTCTCTTGATATATTCCTCCAAAAATCCAATTTCATGCTGATTCTTCCACCAATTAACAAAAAAAAGAACTTGTTGGAATCTCCACACGAAATTGAGCACAATTTTGCTAAAAAAATAGACCACTTGTTTCTTGATAATAGAATGGAAGCATGCTCAATATCATTTGATTGGATGGTTGATCATAATGGCTCTCATGCCAGCTGGTGTTTTGATAATATTCCAAGAGCGAGCTTAAGGAATTGTACATCAGTTGCACAGGAAAATAAGCCAGCTCCCACTACACAATATTTAGCAGGTTCGGGTGAAATTGTCACTCGTTGCCAGTTATCACTAAAAAGTAATAAAAATGGGCCCCTCATCAGTATTAGATCCAAATTGCTTTACAAAGACATCAGGTCACCATGCATGATGTCACAGTTATCACCTTATTGAATGCAGACTATACTATAGATTGTACAAACATGAATGAGCCATGAGAATGCAACAATCATGATCTGCAATGCAACTGGAAATAATAACCATAGCAGCTATAAAGGCACATCAGTTGTTAAAACATCACAGTTCTGAACATATAAACCACCTCAAGGTTGATTGTGATAGAAATAAACTGTATTAGATCCAAATTGCTTTACAAAGACATCGGGTCACCATGCATTCACAATTATCACCTTACTGAATGCACACTATACTATAGATTATACAAACGTTGAATGAGCCATGAGAATGCAACAATCATGATCTGCATTGCAACTGGAAATAATAACCATAGCAGCTATAAAGGCACATCGGTTGTCAAAACATCACAGTTCTGAACATAAAACCACCTCAAGGTTGATTGTGATAGAGAAAAACTGTGTTGATACTTACTTCTGAGCAAGCAAGACTCGAAGCTGAGAAAAAATACTCTCTTGCAGCTTGAATGACGAGATTTTCCGCCTTATCTGTTGCCAAAGCAACAGATGCGGTACCCCTTAAATAATTCCTTGCAAGTGAAAATTTCCCAGCTTTCAGCAGACCCCTGCAGAACTCCATCAACATATACTCTGGATCTACAAAAGGAAATGCCTTTTCTTGCAAGCTCTGCAAATCGCGCCACATGTTTGCCCAATCATTATCCGATCTTCCAGGCTGTCGACGGATAAATTTTGATAGTATAAGGCGGAGAATCTGTTTTACACCCTTTCCATCAGAATGTGCCTCCAAGAAAAAATTAATGGGCTTTGGGACCTGAACATGAAACAAAAACCATATTGAGAGTTCACATCCAAAACAATTAAATAAATAGATATTAAACAACAATATGGTCATATCTCAGAATGTTCATATCCTAAAATCATCACTATTATGGCCAGACAGAATTGTGCATTAGTGATAGTCACTTTCAACAAAAAGTGAAAACCAGAGGAAGAAGCTACCATATACAAAAAGTTCCACCGGCAGACTATTTATTTAATACTTCACCTGGCACCCACAAGTTTACCAGGAATCTGATAAGCGATGCCTACTTATTAAAGTTGCAACAGTTGGATGCACTTTTTCTGTACCTAGATGGTAAGTAAAGCAATGATCCTAAGATTATTTCCAACAATCCCCACAAACAATAAATAGACTCATCATATCAAAAATATTTCAATATATTTTCCAGTCATCATCCAGCGAAAGAAAACCAAGAAAGAAGGCCAGGTAAACTGCGGATAACCCTGAAAGAAAGCACACACACACACAGCAGTCCCGTTGAACTGGTCACCAAAAAACAACACAGAGAATGACACAAGTTTATGCCATAATGTAAATAGCCACAAATCAAAATCCTTCTTCATAGAAGAAAGGTACAAACCTGGTAAAATGACAAAAGCCTTCCTGCTTCAATATGGCCCTCCGCCAGTTTAAGTCTTTTCTTGAGGCCTTCATCATATACTTCAGAATCTGTAAAGCCCATATATTCTCATTATACTCGAGAGTAGCAATTCCTAAATCCATGTTGACCAAATCTATACAATCTTATATACAATTAGACAATTAGACATACACGTACACACATGCAAATACAGAGGGATCGAGGGACAGAAGTAAAAATGTATACAACTCATAGCGCACTGCAATTCGACCTTTTACTTCTGGATTTCAGTTTTACTTCCTATCTGATAATATAATAGTACAGATATCTTTAGTTAAATAGGTTTAAAAAAAAAAAAAGGCACGCAAGATGTACTATAAGGCATCAAGGAATCAGTGCAATGAAAAGGATGAGTTTTAGGGATATTAAACTCGAATATTTTCCTGCAAGTGTTCTACATATGCAAAACTCCTGGAATGACTTAAGCTCTTTCATGTAGCCTTTCCATCTCTTTCCTGTATGATTGTCATCATTCCATCATTCTAAGCCATCAAAAACATCCAAGGCACATTATCTCCTCACCTACTGCTACCTCCCCTTCTATATATTTTCTCTTACAGGCAGAGCAGTGGTTGCACAAGCATGGATCGGGAGACTTCACACACATTCACTTTGACATCAACCGTCTCACAAAAAAAAAAAATGTGAGAGGAAAACAGATAACACAATCAAGTAACACAAAAAACACAAAGAATGGGACAAAGTTTTTCATGTTTAATGCAAAATGTTTGCAAGATAAGATGATAAATCCCACAAGCCATTTACAGAAAACAGATAAGAGGAAAAATTAGATCTATGACTCCGTCCAAGTCACAACTTTGACTCATTTCAAGTGAACATAAATTAGATCTATGACTCTTTCCAAGTCCCAACTTTCACTCATTTCAAGTGAACATTGAGCCCTATCAAATTATCTGATAGACAATATGAGGGAAAATTACCTCGCATTTCTGGAAGCTTTGACAAAATTGAGGCCATGGTAGTCCATCTATCTGTAACAGTACACAAATATATGCACTGCAGAGAACAATCTGCTGCTTCAACCTTAGTCCTGAAAAAGCTATTACTTTGAAAGTCCCTGCACCCATCTTCAATGACCTTCAAGCACATGTCTAATTTGTTCTCCGAAGCAATCTCCTTCAGCCATTTAACCAGAAATGAGTCAGCCTTCTCATCTGCTGCAGTAGAATGGCCATCCATCACAGCATCTCCAGAAACTGAGGTCATTATATGAAACTTATTTTGCATAAACGGAATTGCCTTCTCGCGTAATCTCTTAACCATGTTTTCCTCCTTGACCCCCTTAAGCATCATTTTGAACTTTTCATAGTCAGAAAATTGTTCCCATGCAACTAGGCCCACAGTAAAATTCACCTCATCGTCACTGTCATCAGAATAAATGAGCTGGTGCAAATAAGAGATATCCTCATGGAATTGCTGCAGCTCATAAATACCTTTGCGACAAGCAAAGTCGACCAAAGACAAGCAGTTGCCTAGTTGCCCGCTGAAGCTATCCATGTCTCTAGCTCTGTTTCTGTACCACATAGAAAGCTCATCGGTTGATGGCCATGAAAAACCCACGCATTGCTTCATGATGGGTTCGGTTCTGAGCTGAATACTGATTTTGTGATTCTCAGGGAGCCTGCTAATAAATGTTACAATCTCTTGACATTCAACCCAGTCTTTTTCTCTCAGAGCAACACTTGAAGGAGGAGCAGCCCCAGGAAGAAGCTGCCCATAAGATTGAACTGGCACTGTTTCAGGGATAGCAGCTAAGATTTCCAACATAAAAGGCATCAATGAATAAGGATGACGCTTGAATAGAAGGTTCAATGCCCCAATTTTCCCACTTTCTGCAAGTGTCACAGCAGCTTCATTGATTGGCATAATGCGAAATTTGCTGTACTCCTGCACAGAAAACCTGCATAAGGCTAAGTCATTAAGTTGTGAGTCAATAGAAACCATTTGAGGAAGGGAAATCTAAAAGATAAAGATATAACATTTTTAACTAGGCATTTGGATTGGAGAGTTTATTTTATTTGCCAAAGTGAAAGACCAGTATCAAAGAGAAAACATACTGAATGCTTCATACAGTCATGAGATGATCATCATCAAATGGGATTTAGTTCCATAATTTCAAAGAAATGATATTTTAAGTAGGCCTCTGAGAAACAAAAGTTTCAGTCATGTGGTCTTACAAAAACATCACTCACAAGAAATTATTGTTGACTTTAGCTTAACAGTGTTTTCACACACACATCGATTTTTTTAATTACAAAAGTACCTTAAAGGTGCCAACCGTGTACATTAAAAAAGCCATACAATTACATGTCAAACAAAATATTGCTTCTTATCCATGTCAAGAACATATGGAGAGAACCTGGCTAGCAAATTCAAAGATCATCGTGTGCAACAATATATGCAGTACAACACAATAGATAATTGCATGCAGGCATACACATGGGAATTCACTTTGTTCTAAAAGTTAGACCCACTTAAAGGGAGCAAAAACAATAATAAATAAACTTGCAAACATAGTTTTTTACATATAAGTGGATGGTCATATCAAAACTTTTGATTATTGTAACATCAAGAAACCACGTGGCGCCATGGAACCCTGAACTGAAATATATAAATAGAGTAGAGGTTGAAACTAGGTGATTATGCTACCTTTGCACAAGAGAAAAATAAATTCTTGATAGAGCTATTAAGAATTACCTGCCCATATTAATCCCAAGAAATGTCTCCAGCTTGTCTCTGAATTGCAACAATTTAAGTCTTGCCAAACGAAATTCCCAAATTTGGCTATTTTCATCAACCACGGTTTCAGAGAATCTATACTGGTTTGTGAGGTGGAGACCATGCGCAATTGAAGTCCTCACTGCATCTTCTGTTGGTCCAACTCCATCCACACATTCAGAAAGCACAAAAGCTTGATCCTTGATAACTGAAAGAAACATTTTTATTTCATTTATTCCTCGGGCAGAGCATAACCACTGTGACTTTAGCACTTCATCTTTATCCAATCTATGACGATTAGCAAACTCCAGAGCGGCCTGATACTCTTGATCACTAATTAATATGTCATACATTTCAGAAACAGACCTCTTTGAGAACGATATCAAGCTCCAGCATAGTTTAGCAAAGTCAAATTGATTATACTCATCTTCAGTGACCAGATCCACATGTTGCAAGTCAGTTGCTGCCTTCTTATTGGATGAATCATGGCTCTCCTCAGATGATGTACTTTCTAAAAGAAACAAGTTCCCTGGGAACTGTTGTACTCTTTCCAAGATGGGCATAGAGTATAAAGGATCTTTCTCCAGTAGTTTAATACCACTAAGAATGTCAATCATAGTGGCAATGCCACTTCTTTTTACAAGAACAAGGATATAATCAGACCACCAAGTAAAATCCACTACATCATTCAATGATTCCCTCCCCCTGGTTGACATATTACTAGCCACTTGTGAGTCAAATGTCTCTCCACAAGAAAGATTTGAAAGAGAAGACCGTTCATTATCCAGCTTAAAAATGACCAAGTATCCTCTCAAATCAAGAGTGGCAACAAACTTACCCTGGGGTGAGATTATCACCTTGGGATATGTCAATCGACCTACATAACCTTTTGGTTTGGAATATAAACCTTCAAACTGCATAGAAAACCCTGGTTCCAATCCTAGGTTCTTGGTTCGATGCCAAAGAGAAAGGCTATAGGTTCCTGGGAAAAAAAATTGAACAACTGTTTAATAGCTTTATAGAGATATCTTTTTTTGACGAAACAATCGTTGTGTTCTTAAAAAAACAGGCCTTAGCTTTCTAATAATATGTAACCATCCTCCTCTTCATGTTTTCTATACCAGATTGAATATCTAAAGAAAAATTTCCACTGAAATGAAGGGAAAAAAAAAATCGTTGAACATTTAGGAACTGAGCCCAAGACCTCAAACACAGATCTAATAGTCTACATCCAATTCATAGAACTCCGGACCCCAGCACTGATACTGAGGACAACCTAATGACTGAACTGATATTGACACACTTTCTGGAAGTAATTTACCTATTTAAAAGAAAACCAAAATCAATGATCAGAAGATATCTGATCATTTTGTGATGTTACTAAATAGAAATTGTTGGTGGGACCATTTATTTTCTGGTTCTGAACTAGTAATTGCATCTATACAGGATATAATTTCAGTAAGATAGTGGTCCATCCAAGTTCAAGACTTCAAAAAAGAAGATTGTTGTAAAGTCATGCTAGAGAAAGAAAACAAAAATGAATAAAGTGAAAAACGGTACCAGTGTTACCATTAGAGGTCACTGGAGCGCTAACAGCAGCACCAACTATCGCAAGCAAAGAAGTTTCCGGTTGGTAATTCAAGCAGAAGACATTCTCCGGGAACTCCTTTAAAGTTGAGTTGTTATTTGATGTGCGTGCAGAGAAAACAGATGCTCCTGGATCCTGACTGATCTCAACTTCATGAAGAGAACCATCTGATGTAAGAACATCAAAGCTACACCTGTAAAAGAATTTTATCCATCCAAAAAGGAGCTGTTTAAGAATTAACTAAACTGAGACATGAAAATAAATATTCATAAACAAAAACTTTTAACTCAACATATTTTTATGCAGGGGTTGCTGACAGTTACATTAAAACTTACAAGCAAGATTTGTTCATATCAGAGCTATCGTGCACTATCAAGCCCGTTATTGGTAAAGACACTTTTAAATGTTTTTTTGTGATTCTGGTTATCTCTTCACCATTGGCTTTTATAAAATAGAGTATATCGGTATCATCCACAACTCCAAGAACATCATGAAATTCTGACCAAATTCCGAAAGTAAATGAGCCAAGGCTGCTACCTGATTGCACAAAACAGAAGTTATAGTCAGTGTTACAGATGAATGAAATGCAGAGGACCATGAAACAAGCACTGATATTCAATTGACATGTTTGTTCATCTTTAAACAATTTGGTTTCTAAGTTTCTAACAGGGCTATATCAAAAGGTGATTGAAATTTCCAGACCTAATGAGCACAATCAAAAGCATGTGAAAAAAAGAGTAATAGCATATAGGTCAAAGCTATTTTTATAGGCAAAGGAAGAAAATTTTAGGGACGAAGATAAACCTCAATTTTTATTTTGATGACATTTACTAAACATATGATTAGTCTTCAGAGAGATGGCATGGTATGTTTTGAAAAGTAGGGACTAGGGAGTATTTGAAGTACAATGCATCATCCTAATCACTAGGAGTTGGTTCCTTTGAATATGGATGCATTGACTGGACGTCTAAAGATGGAGGACAACACTAAATGTTGTTTGTTTATAGATAAAACAGACCAAGGGAAGGTAAATGGTAATTGGTAAGCTAAAAATAAATGCTATAGAATGACACCACACCACACGCACAAGCGCACACAGACACAGAGACAGACTTCAGATGTTTAAAGTCATGTTCTTGTACCTAATGCAGGGCTTGTGTTAGAGTAGTTTTAAAATCAATGTTCTCTATCTTTCCTTGGAAAAAAATTGATCTATTAACACTTCCTTTGGTGATCTGCCAGTTATTAGCAATTTAGTTTTGTGATGCCTTAAATCTCAGTCAATATCATAAGATATTACGGCAATTTAATCCTGGATACATAAACATACTAGTTTTTTATTATTATTTTATGGTAGTCCTAGTATCCTAGGTAGAATTTTATCAGTAGTGGATTCATACAAGTGTAACACTCTCACAGTTCACCACATATATGAGTTGTCTGACACGACTACTCAGCATATCTAATGGCTGGAGAAGGCTATATCATATAATTATTTTCTATGTGCTTCAGGCAACAAACAAATTTATGCATGTACTCATGATGTTTGTCTGTTTGTCTGGATTAACCATGCTGTGCTGCCTCAATAACAAGCTATGGATTGTACAAATAAGGTAGCAACTGTATTATCATCAGTGCTCTACATTATCAAAGTATAGTTTATGAGAAATATCAACAAGCAGCTCCCAGTGTAAACATCAGAAAGAGAACTATATTAAGGCATCGTTTGTCAACTATATATTTTAGCCAAAAAGTCACTATAAGTTGTCACATCACTCTTTCTACTTTTCTGCACATCTTTTTGTAAAAAGCCAAAAAATTACTAAAATAACTTGTTTCCAAACGAGGCCTTATCATAGGTGAAGTAACAAAAAATAAATAAAATGATACTTATGGTGCCACTACAATAAATCCACCCAAAAGGTAAGAAACTTTCATTGGAGACAATCCTCTATCCACAATAGTAATAATAATAATAATAAAAGAAGGGCTAAGGATGCTATCCTAAAAACTGATAACTACCATCGTGAAACAAAATCTTTTAGTAGAAGGCTGCAAGATGTGATGCATACTGTAGAATGTAACACAATGTTTTCATGCATGCTTATCTACCTAGTTCCATGAAATAAGCAACTGAATCTTACTAGTGAAAAGGCCACATGGCTCCTGGTAATCATCATCCTTCTTCAAGATTGTTATCTGATTTCCCACCGCAACAGCCACACGTTCACCACTTGGAGAGACAAACAAAGATATCCATTTCTTCAATTTTTTAAGACGCCTAAATCCACTCCATTTTTCTTTAAGTTGACTAACACCTTCACGGTATTTAAGAATCAAAAAAAGAAAAGGTCAGAAATATATGCTTTGCCAAAACCAATAAATTCCAAAACGCACAACTACCAAGATGGTAATGTCCAAGAAATGAGAAACGATCATATAATTCATAAGCCAATTAAAAGTATTATACATTTTCAAAATGTGGATGACATCTAACTACAACGGATATAAGCTTAATTTTCTGCTTACCAGAAGAATTGGCAGCCTCTCTCTACATTTTTTATCGAAATTAATAATACACAGGCATAAAATGGAAATATCCATTGCACAACTTCCCTTCACATTCACACCCCAATCCTTACTATACATTACGATCAAAAGAACCAACATCGCTAATCATAAAACCTGTGATGCAAAAGTTTCTCTAGTAAATCTAAACAAAGAAACGATCAGGTTATCAATATCAGTGCCCCTGTACTCAATCAACACTTATATCTTGAAATATGCAATACAATTAAACAACCTTCCTACATAAATAATATTGAGAAATCTACATTTTGCTTAAATGGATCCATTTGTGTCAACCATAAGTTTCCGTTTGTATTGAAGGGTTTAAAATGCATGCATTTGACATTAATCAATTAAAAAAAAAAAAGCTTAAATTTAGATTTGTTATTTTAGCTATGGATTTCAAGATTGACCTATACAATTTTATTATGATGGATTTAAAATAACTATATAAAAAGTATTTACTTAAAAGTATGGTAGGGATTCTCCTTCTAGCTACATGGATCCTATTAAAATGCATATCTTTTATCTCAACTTATCTTCTTCTATAATTGTTCTATCCACCTATAATAACTTACTCTCCAATATTTTTATAAAAAAATTCATCCCCTCAAATCCCTTTATTTGTATTAGTGTAATATAACTGCAATATCTAGCTGTCATACTAATGATGTTGTATACTTTCTACTTTCGGTGTTAGCATCCTATGTCCACTGTTAGCATCCTATGTACCATACTTTCCTCTCTATAAAAGAGAGTGATCTGTTCCTTATAAATCACTGAACATAATACAATTTATTCGGTCTCTCTCTCTCTCTCTACCAAGTTTACAATTTGAAATAACTCATCCATGAATCTATGAATGTACTCAGTAAATTTTACACGCATCAATGTCTCCACTTGAGAATTTATGCTTCAAAATGCCAAAAGTGCTCAATGTCCACATTACACAAGCACAAGTGTACACATATATACTGATATAGATCAGTATATGTATACATTTAAACTAAAAATTAACTACTACAGACACTTGAGAAAGTAAAAATCCAATGTACCTCGAGTTGAAAGCAACGAGAGAAGACTTCCTTTGACACCATCATTTAGCTGAATTACAAACATAATTAAATTGACTAATTAGACTAAAATGAGATAAAGAAGCTTCAAATACATGAAACATATATGTAGAGAGAGAGAAAGAGAAATTGACTAATTAGACTAAAATGAGATAAAGAAGCTTCAAATTCATGAAACACACACACACATATATATGTATATATATAGAGGAGAGAGAGAGGGAGAGAGAGAGAAACCTGTTGATGTTGGGGAGGGTAATTGGGAGAGAAAGGCCTGGAGGCGTGAGAACGTGTCTGATACAGAACTTCTCGCACGCCTTCTTCCATGAAAACCGAAATCAAAGACAACAAATCACTGCGTGTATTTGCCCAAGATCTCAAACCCTAGACCTCAAACACCGAGAGAAAAGCGTCAGGATCCTCTGTAGTTTAAACCCTGAAGTCATCTCCTAAAGTGATCCATCCAACGGCTGAAATTTGAAGAAAAAAAAAAAAAAAAAATCAGATCTACTTCTTCGTTCCTGTGATTGTGAAGCAGAGCATTAGAGAGACAGAAAGAGGGAAAGAGAAGGGTTGAGAGAAGAGGAGGATCCAAACATGTATTGGTTTGTATGCATTGATTGAATACCTTACTGGAAAAACTTGGTTTTCGATTCCATTGAGGGAATGCTTTTGTGTATACAAATATATATATATATTTTTTCTTCACTACTCATACAATCCTCCATAGCCCAACAACTCATACAATCCTCCATAGCCCAACAACAAAGTGAATACTTTTGTGTATAGAATTAGTCGATTCCGGTGCGAAATCGGATGGTTCGATCGAGAAAGAGAGAGAAAAACGAGAAAGAAAGTAAAAAAACAGAGGATTCACAGAGACAAAAAAAAAAAAAAAAAAAGACTAGTACCTTTCTTGGTGGGAATGTAGCTCAGTTTTGAGAACGCACTTGATTACCTACAAAGACAACAATAATGTTTCATGAATTGAACTTGGGTAGATGGGTTTAAGATTGAGCGATCTCTCCCGGTATGTTTGGATTGAGTGATTTGAAAAGAAAAGAAAAGAATTGGAGTTATATGTATTTTTTTTTTTTATTTAGATAATTTAAATAGAGAGAAATAGGAAGAAATAGAAAGAAATGGAGAGAAATTCATTTTTTTTATGAGTCTCATTTTCAATCTTCTCAAAAGTGGAGAGATTGGGAGAGAAAAGAAACCACTATTTTTATAATATCTATTTTGTCCCTATAAAAATAAAAGAAATAAAATGATTGAAAATATAAAAAGGTTATTTTAATAATATAACATAAAATAATTTCTTTTTTTTTCTCTTAATGAAACCTAACCAAACAAGAATGAGAGAAATCACAATCATTTTTTTTCTTTTATTTCTTCCTTATCCAAACAAAAATGAAAGAAATCATAATTATTTCATTTCATTTCTTTTCTCTTATTACTTAAGTAATCATTTCTTTTATTTTCTCTTTTAAATTCTCAAACATAGTGGAGTCCCAAAGAAGAGAGAGAGAGAGACTCTCTCTGTAACTCAAACCTCACAACCCACACACAAGTGAGATAGAAAGGAATAATAAACCTTAAATAAAGTCAAGTACTTCACCTTCTTGCCCTGCTGTCTGGTTAGTCGATTCCGGTGCGAAATCGAATGGTTCGATCAAGAAAGAGAGAGAACAACGATGATATCCGACGAAGAAATAGAAAGGGAATGTTTGGTTTGAATTTGGGAGATGAGTTTTAGAGATAAAAAGTACGAAAAGTTGTTTAGTTTGGTTTTTTTTAAAAGATGTTTTGGAAAATTATTTTGAGAGAGAGTTTTGAAAAAAGTGATTGATTTGATATATATGAGAGAAAGATTTGTTTGGAAAACTTGTAAACTAAACAAGTTTTGGAAAAAAAATTTGAAAAAATTTGTTTGGTTTAATTACTTTTAAAAACTTATTTATAGAGAATTTTTCTCAAAAATTTTTGAGAAACACAAACCAAACAAGGCCATTTTTTCTTTCTGTCTCTCTAATGCTCTGCTTCACAATCACAGGAACAAGAAATAGATCTGAATTTTATTTTATTTTTTTCAAATTACGCACCAAAACGACGTAGTTTTGGATAGGTTTAATTTCGGCCGTTGGATAAATTACTTTAGAAGATCACTTCAGAATTTAAACTTCAAACGATCGTGACGCGAGAGAAAACGCACGGAATTCCTTGTGAAAACATTTTAGAGAGGGAAAAGTTCTTGGAGAGAGAAAGAGGGTAACCGGTTCAGGACCTTTGAGACGTGAACCGTTCGATCCAACCGGAAAGTCAGTCTGTTTGGCTTCCGTGATAATAACGCAATCGAGTGACATGGTTTTGCAGGGACAGTACATGGAAGTCCATGCACCGAAGAATTTTTGATTTTTTTTTTTGAAAAATGAATTAATTATGATTTAAATATAATATTTTATCATATTAATATTTTATTTTATTTTATTTTTAATAGATCAAGTTTGACAATCCAAAAATAATCTATTTTTTTGTTTTTTTTTATCTTTTTTTCATCATATTATCTCTCTACTTTTCTACACATCATTTTATATTCCATGCACCGAAGAATTTTTGATTTTTTTTTTAAAAAAATAAAATAATTATGATTTAAATATAATATTTTATCATATTAATATTTTATTTTATTTTATTTTTAATAGATCAAGTTTGACAATCCAAAAATAATCTATTTTTTTGTCTTTTTATTTTTTTTTATCACATTATCTCTCTATTTTTTTACACATCTTTTTATAAAAAGATAAAAAATATACTTATTTACATCATTCTAAATAAATTAATTCAATCTACTTCTGACAAGACATTTAACACCTCCTTTCCTAGGCAGGACTGATCTTGACTTTTTAAGCATAAGGCAATCTATCCCTTTACATATAATGAGAAAAAAAAATTATGGGAGAAAATTAAACAGATATAAATTAAAGGAAAATTCAACTTACAGAAATTTAATCCATAATCCAAAAAACATCCGAAAAACAAAATTTACCAATAATTGAAGAGAATATCTAATAGAAGTAAAACAAAAGCATGAAAAAGTTTGAATTAAATAGAAATTAATAAAATTATGTCACAAAAATAAGATTAAAAAAATAAGGCAAATTTAGAGCACACATCAAAATTAAGCAAGTCTTCAAATAAAAATAAAAATAAAAATAAAAATAAAAAGCAATGAAATCAATAATTAAAGAAAAGAGATACCAAATTAAAAAGAAAAGTCCTCAAATTAATATAAAGCCTTCGTTTGGGATATGGGTTGATTTTTTGATTATTTTAGTCTGGGGTTAAAAGGTCTCGTTTGGGATAGACTTTTTGAATTTTTTGACTTTTGTAAGAGAAAAAATGAAATAATTATAGTTTAGATGTGATATTTTGTCCTATTTGACTAAAATAGTCAAATTTGTCCTATATAACTATTTTAGCCCAAATAGCACTACAGGAAATCACACTTTTGCTGATTAAAAATTTGGTCAGCAAAAGTCTATTTTTAGTCGCAAAAATTATCTATGACTAATTTTTTCAGTTGCCACTTTAGTCACCAATTGAGGGTTGGAAAAAATAATTAGTGACTAAAATATTTTTTAGTAGGGAAAAAGTTTTATTTGCCAACTAAATTTTTTTTGGCTAAATATATAATTAGTGTGACTAATCCATTAGGTTGCTAAAACAATTTAGTTGCGAAAAGCCATATTTTCCTGACCAAACATGTTTGGTCGCCAATTGTCACATTCCACGACCAAAAGGTTTGGTCGCCAATTGTTACATTCAACGGCCAAACATGTTTGTCACCAAAAGAAATGTTTGCGCAACTAAAATTTTAGTCAGCAATAGACCTATTCGTGACCAAATCTTTTGGTTGCAAAAATTAATAATCTTGACTAATTATTTGGTCGCCAAATATGCGTGGTGATACACCGACTACCTTATTGAGTCGGCAAAAGTATAACTTATCTTTCCCGACTAATCAATTGGTTGCTAAAACAAGAAAAGCAAAACCAAAATTTGGTTGCCAACATCCAACAAAATAAACCTGTAATTTATAATAATCCATTCAATTCATTCAATATAATTTGTCATTTTCAAAACTCATTCAAACCAACAAATAAACTGAATCATGAACATTCAACAAAATACATATATCAGTCAATTCTGAACTTGTTTAATTAAAGTAGCAACTATTATAAGTTTTCATCTACAAGTAATTCCAAGTTACATATTCCTTTAATTACAAATTCGCTTGTAATCATCCAATTCACATCCATCTAGTATAAAAATTTAAAACATAACAAGTACTTGTTATTATGTTTTAAATTTTTATCCATGTGCATCAATCAAAAACTATAACTAATAGTCTACCCAATATTTTCCATACACACCCATCCAAAAATATAACTACTAATGTATCCAAAAATACAACTACTAGTCTACCAAAATATTTTCCATACATATCTATTCAAAAATATATAATCCTTCTAAAAATGCGAAAAGTGCCAATTAGTCCTGTATAATTTAGCTTCGTGCACGAATTCATCCATCTATACCAAAGAAAAAGAGAAATAGTGTCAGGTAAAATTGGATAAAAAATGAAAAATGTCCATGAAAAGTATAGGTAACATGAACAAATTAAATGACTATCATTACCAAATTATATAAAACTACAGCATTCATTTGTATATATCATTACCATTTTGGTATTTCATTGTTTATTTTTTTTAATTGACTTAAATGTAATTCAAAGAAGAACAAGTAAAAAATAAATAAATAAGACAACAGTTGACAATAATATGCAATGGACTTCTCAACTAGCAAATATAAACTATATATACTGGCATAGGAGAGTGTCTAACCGTACTGAAGGGACTTGACAATACTCACACTTGAAGACTGATAATTTCTCATCTCTTGATGGTGAAATTCATTACTCTGATGTCTTCACTATTGGAACTTGGAAGTTGCAAGTGGTATGTATTCTTTGAATATTTCTGTTCTCTTTTATTTTCAAGCTCCGTGATTCAGTGAGTCATCAAATAACAGTTAAATGGTCAATGTCACGACCCAAACCTGTCCCTATAGGTTTAATGTCGTAACCAGCCAGTAATCCTTAGATTACTAAAGGCCTCTTAACAAAATGACACATAATAAGGGGTTGCGGAAGCAATTATAAAATTATACATTGTCCATAGAGCTGTAATAACGTATATGAGATGGAAAATTTCAAAACAACCTTATATATATATATATGTGTGACATTGTAAATAGATTAGTCTTACGTCACCCGTATGCATAGATGTAATCAAAAAGGAAACTTTTCCCTATATACAAATAAGCAAAAACAAACTACAAAACATCATTGTCAGGTTCACAAAACTTGACTTCTTCAAAAAGGGAACCTCTACGGGAGGCATAGTGGTTGGCTGACTTAACACTCCAGGCAGCAGTTTAGGCCTAGTCACACGCTTACTCACCTACATACATAAAATAAATAGTGAGCGGGAGCCCAGTGAATAATAACAAAGTAAAGGGTTTTAATGAACGATGTCCATGACAGATTCAGAAATCAGAATTCATATCAGATATAGATTTATAATCATGTTCTTGTTCAAACTACATATAGAAATCAAAGTTAATGTTTAATCATACATGGTGCATTCATTAGCGTTAACATGCTTGTTAGTTCCTTTAAGGAACCTCTAGTATCGGGAAACTTCTAACATACTTGAGCCACGGTATTATTACCCTCAGGAAAGGGTCTTGAGACCACGGTATTATTACCCCCAGCCAAGGGTTATGAGACCATGGTATTATTATCCCTGGGCAAGGGCCATGAGACTACGGTATTATTATCCTCGAGCAAGGGCCTTGTACTTTTAGACCACGGTATTATTACCCCCGGGCAAGGGCCTTGTACTAAAGATGCTACGAATACATTTTAGAAATTTGGACAATCATTCATTCATACAAAACATCACATTTTAGAAAACTGATAATTTCATAGCATCACAAAATAATTAAAGTTAAATATAACTTTACAAAGTTATTACTCACAGATGGCTCCATTTGCAGAACAGACAAATCAGATAACTTGTGACGTGTGACCTGCACACGCACATAGTAGAAACATATAATGAAACACACACTTAATTGGTACTTAACTTCTTTCATTTTAAACTTAGTGTATTCCTATGTCTTAACCTCTTATCGAGTCTTACTCATGGCCTAGAAATGCCTAGGATGCAATGTGGATGCCAAAATGCACTCCAAAACCCTTAACAAAACTTGCTGAAAACAGGGGTGCCGCTCGAGCGTAACATCCCTCGCTTGAGCGAACATGCACATATGTGAAGGGCCGCTCAAGCGTAACTTCCTTCACTTGAGCAGTCTGCAAACTTTGAAAAAGTGTTAGTTGTGTGATTTGCACGCTTGACGGACGCTCGACGATCGCTCGAGCTTGAGACTCAAGACCTCGCTCGAGCGCAAATCTTGTCGCTCGAGCGGTTTGCAAAAACATGAAAGTTCTGGGAGCTTGCATTTCACGTTTGAGCATACTTCGGGTCACTCGAGCGGAAGTGTAAGATCACAGAGTGGTCACTCGAGCCCAGATTCTGCCGCTCGAGCGGAAGTGCAAAATCTGGAATTTCCAAATTGCACTCCTAAACTCCAAACTCGAATTACCCACTTCAAAACTCATCTTTTGGGCCAAAATTCCAGAAAACATTTAGAAACTTATAAAATATCATAAATTGAAGATCATTTTGCCAAATCAAGGTTCAAAAGTATGCCAATTACTCAAAACTCAAAGTTGACATTTATGAATATGCCATAAACATGACATGCATGAATTACTTTGAACTAAGGCTTTCCAAAACTTTATTAATTAAGGTCAAATGGTAAGAATTATGATGAATTTTCAAAATTAAGTCAAGATAGATACATGCATGTGAGAATTCTTTAGAATGGAACTCAAAATGCCATGATATATGCATGCATGCATGACATGGTTCCATTCTCTTCATCTCTAATTCAATTTTTGTGTTAACCAACTTAATTCTCTAGAGTTTATGTCCTACACACTATAATTGTACAATCTAAGGGTTGAATCCTTATCTAGGCTTGCCAATGAGAGAGTTAGGAACTTGATCCTTGTGTTTCTAAGTTCAATTCTTCAATTCTTAGCAAGTTCTTTGGTTGAGCTCAAATCTCTCATTTCTCTCCCTCTCTCATGTTTGTTTGCTTGTGTAGGCTCAAAGTGTATTGAAATGAAGGAAAAAGGTTGAGTGGTGGTACAATTGGTGCCTTATATAGGCTTGGATAATAGTGTAATTAAATTGTTGATCAAACTAATCAAGTAGACATTAAATTATTCTAATTTAATAATTCCGAATCGAATTCTAATTAAACTTACCATAATGTTCTAAAAATTCCAACTAACACATAAATCAAGTCAATTTCGCGATCACATGCCGATAAGGCCTTTAATTCACAAAACAAAATAGGAATTTAAATAGATATTTCTATATTAGACAGATATGAGCACAAATAATGTGACACGCATGCAATTTCTTTAGAATTTCACCTTAATTACTTATTAGGCATATTTGATCATGAATTAATGTTAATTAAAGGTAGGGGTTGTTACAGTCAATCTAGCATTTCTATGATTCTTTAATTCAAATACATATGTTCAGAAATTATGCTTGAAATAATTGCTTGGTTGTGTGTAAGTATTTTATACTAATATTGAATTAAAGGAGTGTTTTGTGTGTTTTTATAATGTTGCCAGAGCAGGCTCAAGATTAGCCCAAAGCCTCTTGTGGGTTCAACTTAAATATGCAAGTTTTAGGTGACAACATTGGTCTTAGGGCAAGCAAGTCATAGTCTAACGGAATGAGAAACGAGAACAAAAAAGTGGCCTCTGCTATTGCATGATTAGAAATCTCACAATGTGAATGCTTGATGATCTGTGTTGTACAAAGCACTACCAGAAATAGTTAACTTTTTGAATATTTCTCTTCCCTATTATAGTTAATTGAAATTTCTGATGTCTTTTATTGTTTCTTGTAATGACTCCCGAAATTTATTGCTCTTTACCAAAGGATATTTAGAAAAAAAGGACAAGTACCTGTCCCTCATTTTAGATTTAGATAATTGGGAATATTTCTTTCTAAACAAAAAAATTGAAGCGGAATTCAAACGGTCGTGTTTGCCTTTTTTATCACAATTTTTGGTCTACATATCTAACCGTGCATCCTATCAATACGCCGCTTGCTCTCACAAGTTTGTTTAATCTAGGCCGAGATGATCGTTATGATCTCGGGGTTGTTTCGAGGCTGTTTCCAATTTTGGCCCCAAACCACCCATTTTCGCCTTTTTTCGTCACAATTTTTTGTCTAAATATCTAACCGTGCGTCCTATCAACGCGCCACTTGCTCTCAAAAGTTTGTTTAATCTAGGCCAAGGTGACAGTTATGATCTCGGGGTTGTTTCGAGGCTATTTCCAATTTTTGACCCCAAACGACCCATTTGTGCCTATTTTGTCAAATTTTTTTGGTCTAAAATCTAACCGTGGGTCCTATCGGCGTGCCACTTGCTCTTACGAGTTTTTTTAATCTAGGCCGAGGTGACTGTTATGATCTTGAGACTGTTTTGAGATTGTTTCCAATTTTTGGCCCCAAACGGGCCATTTTCACCTTTTTTTATCACATTTTTTGGTCTAAATATCTAACTATACGTCCTATCGACGCACCGCATGCTCTCATAAGTTTGTTTAATCTAGGCTGAGGTGACCATTATGATCTCAGGTTGTTTCGAGGCTGTTTCTAATTTTTGGCCCCAAATGGCTCGTTTATGCCCTTTTTATCACATTTTTTGGTCCATGGAATAGTCAACAAATCTGGTTTAACTATTGGTCCATGGAACAGTCAATAACTATTGGTCTATAGAACATTACAATGTTTGAAGTTTAGGTAGTCAACAAATAGTAAACTGTAAATGCCATCTTTTAAATTTTGGTCATAATTAAAGACAACCATTTCTCTCTAATATTTTCATTAAACGTTTATTTGCATTTACTTTGAACATAAATATAATGAAATTTGATTTAACACACTTACCCATTACCATGACTAACTATCGTGGGAAATTTGGTGGATTGCGGTTTTCCAAAACTTGCACCAACATGCTCTAAAGTCCAAAAAGCTGCCGTTGCATCTCCTCACGTCGTCCTGCATTCTCTGCCTCTTTTATTTGTTGCTCTTCTTGCTTTTTTTGCTGCCCCTCACGGTTGCTTTGTTGCTCCGCACGCAGTATCTCCAACTTAGATGTAAGCCTTGTCAATTGCTCATCATGTGCTTGTGATGCAACAAAGAACCCAGAATCACAAGAAGAAGGCTTTGGTCCAACCCCAAATCCTCTTAAGTATCCCTTCTTCTTACCAAGAACCACTCTTGATATATCCTCTTGCATCATCGGCGCTCCAAACTCGATAGACTCATCCCGAACCATTGTCATTTGCTCCTATAATTGTAAAATATAAATATTGTTACTATAAATCAAACATAATAGTTGCATGTATAAGTGTCCAAATGATTGGAATACTTGCATGTAAATCACCGTATATAGGATCAATCCACTGTTTTGTCTTGTTGTTCTGATGAGTGTCCTTGTAGAAATCACAGATATCTGGCAACAATCCACCATTTTCCTATAAAGTAGTTCCAAAAAAAAAAAAAGAAGATAAAAGAACAGTTCCATTTGGTTCAATCAAAGAAAGATAAAAAGAAACAAAGCAGTTCCAAAAAAAGAAAAAGAAAAAGAAAAAAAAAGAATAGTCAACACACATTTAAAAGCTGGTGTGCACTTAATTTGGTAATGAAACTAGGCATATTGTCTTCATCTTATGTGACAGATTCTGATATTCTTAACCTAAAATCAACACAGTGAGCATGGGATTGAACGTAGTTGACTTCAATATTGTTCCATTTGGTTCAAGTTGAACTAATGAAAACGATTGATACATCCATTTTACAAAACTCACCTAATGAAAGCTTCGTTCTAGTAACAGTAAGGGCAAGGAGAGATTCAAATAAAAATAAAATAAACAAAAATAAGCAAATGACGCATGTGATGCTTGCTACATTAGGAATTGTTCAAATAGGGTTCTACAATTCCACACCAAATGAAACAATTTATGTTACACTTATGAAACAAATCAATCAAAAGAACAATGCTAATATAGATACTGTAAAATACGTGTCACATTTTAGATTTTAAATTTGGCAGGTTTACAGTGCTAACTTAGATCTTCCTTGAGTTCAAGTGATTTCCAATTCTGTTCAGCCATGGCATTACCAAATTCTAACTAAACACCAGTTAGGTTTCCTTGGTTTCTGGGTCACAGCAGATCAAGTCACAACCTTACCCAAACTCGTTTATTCTTTGAAGCTAGCAACCACATTATCAGTTTCATGATTTCATGACACTCTAGGATTCATTCTCCTAATTGGCATAGCAAAAGGTACCAGTCATATTTGTTGAAGTAAATAAAACTAGCTTTAGCCAAGTGTTATGCACAAAACTAGTTTCTTACAACATTTCAAAGCATTTTCCAATGGTGTGCACTGATGGTCTCATGCCCAAGCCAAAATTTGGCATTGGCACACAAAAAAGCCACCCACAAATAGTGTGCCAAAAATTGGCAATTTTTTCTAATTTGAAAACTTATAATTATTAATATGTTGGGTGTTTTTAAATGAATTGACACCAAAAAGAGAGCGAATTGACACCAAAAGAGGTTGATATTTCAAAGTAGTAGTTATCTCATCAGAGTTAATGGTAAATTAAGGTTTAGAAGGGACCAATCATGAGAACTAATGGCATACAACTTCAGAGTTAATAATCTTTGCTTGATATGCTGTCAAAGACTTTCGTCAACATAAGACTTTGGTCAACTTTGATTTTGTGGTTGCTAGACGTATAATTGGAACATTGATTTCAAGATCATAAAAAAAGCATGTATATGGAACAGAACTAACGTCCTTCCCAATTGTCACAGGTCAAATTTGGCCACCGACAAAAATGTCAAAGGCCTAGCTTGACCTAACCCACAATTCCACTAGTCCTTCCATCAATGAATATGATTTTGACATTTGAGAATATTATTGGTTTTAGTCTTGAACAGTTGTTCCAAAGCTTAATCGAACCATTTCCCACAGGTTTGGTGTAGTTTAATTCCATAATTTCTATAATTTAATTTTATTCCAAATTTCTAGGAACAGTTGGTAGTGTTTGGTCGTTGGTTCCCCTCTAAACCTCACAAAACCAATCTGTGCTCACCCCTAGAGTCCGATGATAGATATCATGACAATCATTCAACAGATAAATGATCTTTGTAATGTTGCACGATTTGATTTTACATCGTCATTCTTTGATCTGATCTAGAGGAAATTTATCATTTTAGAAGTTGCTGCACTTTAAATTGCATAAACTCAACAAATATATGGTGAATGAACTTTATCTCACGAGAAGAATGAGTATTATTGAAACTTGCATACATCTGTTTATATCAATCAACATAAAAATTCAAGTAATCTTAGTACAAGTCATTGTGTCACAAATTTAAGATAGCCACATTTAGATATTCTTGCACATATATACAAATAAAGCAGATAGATTATACATTTCCTGACCTTTATAGGAAAGTGAACCAATCACAAAGAACATGTAATAAAAGGTCAGGTATAATGCGTCTACGTAACCTAGGGCCATCATAACATCGACATACTACATATAAGAATCCACATTAAAATCTATGCAAACAAGAAAATAGGCTTGCAAAATTTGAATACATATCAACTTATATGATTTTGTATCGACCGGTATTTAATGCTAACATTTTCCTTCCAATTTACTCAAATAGTTGCAAATACAATTCAACTATAGCAATATATTAATTTATGGTAAATGCTAACAAGTGTCCCTTAAACATTTTTTGATGTTGGGATTCACATATACAAGTATTTTGGAAATAGAGAAAAGGTTAAAAAAAATAAAATCAATGAAAAATGTATGAAATTAGAGAAATTATCTTAAGTTCCATAATTTTTTCTTATGCCTTGGAGCACTTGGTTATTGAGACTTTCAATTTATTTCTAATTTTGAGAATGCATAGAAGAGTGCAAAGATGAGGGCACTTTCACCGAGCTTCCATTGTCATCATCATGTACAAGTCTTGAAAATTAAGTTTTCATTCTTATTTATTATTCATGTTTATCCCAAAAGTGATTCATAGTGCAAGCCAGTGTCCTTGAAGCAAAATCTGTGTTGTGTGTTGACTGTTGTCAACCAACGAAGAATTTTTTTTCAAAAATTTCCCCAAATTTGCTTTTATTTCACAAATAACTTACAAAAGCTTAATTTTTTTTTTTTTTGATTCTCATCGAGTATATTTCCCAATACAAAAAAGGATATTTAAAGAAAGAGGATGTTAGGTCCCTACTTATTGCCAATTCCGCGAACAAGCTTGGGTTATCGAGTTGTATTTTTCCTAAGTGTTTTGGTCGTTCTGCTCGAGCGAGAAAGTTGCGCTAGAGCGGAGGTTTCACCTTCTCAGTATTTTGGCTTGTCTGCAAAAATGCCAAAATACTGAGAGGTGTGATTTTGCGCTCGAGCATAAATTTCAACACTCAAGCATGGACCCTGGTTTAGAACACGCGTTTTGGTGACACCGCTCGAGTAGCCATTCCTGTGCTCGAGCAGAGATCGCGTATCCAACTACTATAAAGCTGTAGTTTGCTCCAAATCTAGGGCACGACTTCCAGATCTTCTTTGAGGGTTTTAGGGTTTTCTTCTTGGACTATTTTACTAGTTTTTTTTATGTTTGTTTAAGTATTAAACTCATGGTTTGACAAACATACATCAAAGAGTTGTTTGATTGTTCAACTTCAAGAGTATTCTTCTTCCGTGGAATCCGGAGATTCAAGCATGAAGTATTCGAAAGTGTTTGAAGCTGTGCGCAGTCGTTGATTCGACATAGATGTTGTGGATTCAACATCAAGCTGATCAATTC
Source organism: Camellia lanceoleosa (assembly GCA_025200525.1). Classification (NCBI taxonomy): domain Eukaryota; kingdom Viridiplantae; phylum Streptophyta; class Magnoliopsida; order Ericales; family Theaceae; genus Camellia; species Camellia lanceoleosa. The sequence goes on from CM045764.1 coordinate 5,991,272, forward strand.
CGACATGAAGGCGGTGGTGAAAGAGACATAGATTGTTGAAGACAAGTTGATTGCGTTTGGGTAATTTGTTTCAGTAAATTTGTATTCTTTCTTTCTTTCATAGTAGATTGATTTGTGGTGTTTCGCCCGTGATTTTTTAATCACAATTGGAGGTGATCCAATTGTGATTTTTTCCACGTAAAATCGGTTGTGTCAATTTATTATTTTTCAAAGCAACGATCTAAATCACTTTCGTGCATGCTAGATGATTTACATTGTTAGTTTTAATCGTTTAGGAATTGTTGCAATTAATCTTGATCTGAATCACGAATCGCTTAGGTTTTTCATTTGGTATCAGAGCATGTCACTCTTTGTTTTTATTAAAACTATAGGAGTGTGATTTTGTGAGATTTGTGATATGGATTCAATTTGTGAAGGTAACTCGACCCATAGACCTCCGTTACTTAATGGTACAAACTATTCTTATTGAAAAGCTCGTATGAGGGCGTTTTTAAAATCTATTGATGAGAAAGTTTGGCACTGTGTGATCTATGGGTGGAGTGAACCTATTGTCACCATTGATGGTGTTGATATCCCCAAACCTCTTGATAAATGGGACGCATTCGATTATCAAAACTCGAGTTGGAACAGTAAAGCTCTCAATTCCCTCTTTTGCTCCATTACACCTGAAGAGTTTCGTCATATTTGCACGTGTGAGGTAGCAAAAGAGGCTTGAGACATTCTTAAAACTATTCACGAAGGTACTACTGCTATTAAAAGATCAAAACTTCAACGTCTCACCTTCTCTTTTGAAACTCTTTTTATGCGTAATGATGACACGTTTGATGATTTTTATGCTAAACTTAGTGACATCGTGAATTCTTGTTTCACACTCGGTGAAAAAATCCTTGAAGCTAAGGTTGATGGAAAAATTTTGAAGTCATTACTTGAGAGGTTCCAATCAAAAGTGACAGCTACTAAGGAGGCTCAGGATATTGAGAACCTCAAGCTTGATCAATTGGTTGGAAACTTGTAGACTTATGAAGCCCATAAAAAAAAACAAAAAGATAGTATGGCTTTTTCCAGTATTCATGAGACTGCTAAGAGCCCTGAGGTTGAGTTTGATCTAGAGTCCGAAATGACGACAATGTTTGTGATGCCCCAAGATTTGAGGACATCATAATAAGATTTAGAACTTAAAATCAATTTTGTTAATAACTAACCCCTCATCAATGTTGTCACCAATATTACTAGCATTAATTTACAACCTAGAAATTAAAAGTTCTTAAATTACAACTCCAATAAAAACTTAAAACTTAGTCTTACTACATAAAAACAACACGAATATAACATTAAAAAAAAAAAAAAACTAGAAACTTAAAAAAATGGTTCATGGATCTTGGCCACTCTTTAAGCTAACCAAGGTTGAGTGTCGCCTTGCAAGGCCTCGATGTTTCCTTCAGTTTCTTCGGTACCTAGTATAAAACGCTAGGGCAATGGGAATGCCAGTGAGCGACGAGCTCAATAAGATACTACAACCTGAGAATACCCACCCCGATAATAATACTCACAATTTATGAATAATGTGTAGTAACAGAATAACAAGTAACATTTAGTAAGCATAAAATGAATGTTATCAGTTGAAATAATAACAATAGATAATAATAAATCAAATAAAAAAATATAACAAACTGAAGCAGTATTTCATCATAAGGAATATGCCCACCTTTCTTTTTAAATTTTCATAGATTTAGTTTATTAGATAAATTTAAGTAACCCCCGCCGGAGCATTATTTCCACTCAACTGCTAAGCAATGGCCACAGGCAATTCTGAGTCCCCCTTGGTCAAATGTTCAAATGTTACTTACTGTAACTACCAAGGATGCCTATGCACCAGAGTTACATACCCGAGTCGTGACATCACGGTCTACCCCAAGAGAACGGTCTATGTTGTGACACCCGCACCACCAACCTTATATCGCCTACACCGATAAGAGCCGAAATACCTTTCCGTGCCATGTTAGGGTTCGCAACTCACTTGCGCAAGATTCTAAACCGAAATCACCTCATCACTTTTAAATTTTAATGTATCATTGGTTAAATTTCGTGTTTCTTTACTTATTGAGATATTCACAATAATTCAACATTTAATTACCAATAATGTTATACCAACTCATTAAAATTTCCAACATAAAATATTACACATCTCATACAATAGTAAACAAATGTATAAAATTTAAATAAACAATTTATTTAAATCATGGTATGAAATAATAATGTAGATACCAAAAAGAAGAAATAAATCATAATCACACACATGCATGGATTTTTAATCTACAAGATTAGATTAGCACAATATTAAATTTTTGTCCAAATAAACAATTGAAGAGATAATTTTATTTATTTTTATTCCTCCTTAATCTGCCAATTTTTTTTTTTTTTCAAAATGTATATCTCGCAATTAAAATTATAAATAAATTACTTATACAACTCTAAAATTCATATAAATCTATAGAATACTCAATAAACATGTTATGGTCATTTTTCAGAAAGCATTTTCCAAAAATAAATTATAAATAATTCCGAAAAATTCCAAGAAAGTTTATGACACAGATTTGTCACATTTTCTTAAATTAATTCCATACTTAAATTTATAAATCAATTCCATAATCTAAAAATTTATTATGAAACTAGACTTCTCAAATTTCATTTTTTGTTTAGAAATTATCAGATTTGGTTTAATATAAAATTTTTAATAAATTTTCAAACATATAGTAAATCTATCTTGCACCTCCAAATTTAATTAAAAATTTGTATAAATTCGTAAAAAACTCAATAATTGTTGAAATATTTGGTGGATGAACTAGACATCATTCTCAACAACTTTGTAGAAGAAATCATCTCAAAATTTTGAATATAAAATCGTCTAAAAATTCATACAAAGTTTATGGCAGATTTAAGGGCCAAATAAAATCTTCAATCCTCTCTTTAATGGTATAAACTACACATGCAAGCCTATTTCCACAATAATACCATGACTTTGAGACTATCAATATCTTCAAATATTTGATATACACATCAAAAAATTTATATACATATATATAAAAATTTGTATCTATAAGTTAGTCATTTTATCATATGAATATAATCTGAAAACTTCAACAATAAAAAAAAAAAATGAGAGGGTTGAGAGAGTTTTCTTACTTAATTGTAGTGTTGAAATGGTAGGAAATATATATCCTTCTTAATCTCCTCCTCCTCTTATCCTTCTACTCAACTTGGCAAATTTTCTTTTCTTCCCTCCTTCACCAAATGTAAGCATGCATGTATATATATATATATAATGCATGCAATATCACCGGATTTTTTTGCTGAGCAGCCCTCTCTCTCTCTCTCTCTCTTTCTTTCTTTTTTTTTCTCCCTCTTTCTCTTCATTCTATCCAACCTTCCCATTTCTAAGAAGTATAAAGGGGCTCTTCTTCCCTATACTAACATGCAAACAAACATGTGGAAAGTTGCTACCAAAAATTTGCAAGGTTCGATTTTTTTTTTTTTTTTTGTGTGTGTATTTGTGTGGGTTTCTTAAAATTGATATACTTAGATTTTTAACTAAGGTATTTAGTAAGAATAATTATCATATTGAATCCTAATTAAAATAATTTATAAATAACAAATATTGAACACCCACAAAATTATTATTCTTAATAATGTCTTTGTTAGTGATTGAATTGGGTTAATTTAAAACTAACTTTTATACTAATATATATTTCAGATAGACTCTGGATAAAATTAATTAGTTAATTTAGCTATTTATTTTCTTTTAAGAATAATTAAATGTGGGTTTTCGCAATCTACCCTCCTAAAAAAAAAACTTTGTCCTCGAAATTAATTCGTACCTTTAGACTCGAAAAGCTGAGGGCAATTGGCACATATCATATCGTCTCGTTCCCATGGTGACTCTTCCATCCCACGATGTCTCCAAAGAACTCGAACCAATGGTATGGTTTTACCTCGTAATTCCTTCTTGCGACGATCTAAAATTTTGACAGGCTTCTCTTCAAATGTCACATCTTCATCAAGATTAATTTCCTCCCAATTGATGATGTGAGAAGGGTGTGGCTCGTATTTCCGTAGTATAGAGATGTGGAAAACATTATGTACTTCAGCCAGTTGAAGTGGTAGAGCCAAACGGTACGCCACTTCTCTTACTTTGCTTAGAATTTCAAAAGGTCCCACATATCGAGGTGCAAGTTTTCCTTTCTTCCCAAATCGTGTAGCACCTCAACGAGGTCAAACTTTGAGAAAACATGATCCCCTACTTCAAATGTTAAGGGTCATCTCCTTTGATCCCCATAGCTCTTTTGTTGACTTTGGGCTGTGGTTAGCCGTTGTTTGATCAGTTTTATCTTTTCAGTGGTCTCCTAAACCAAGTCTGGTCCTAACAAGGTTAATTCCCCTACTTCAGTCCAACAGACTGGTGACCGACAAGGTCGCCCATAAAGTGCTTCATACGGTGCCATTCCAATACTGGCCTGGAAACTATTATTGTAAGCGAACTCAATAAGAGGTAGGTGTTTCTCCTAACTTTCCTTAAAATTTATAACGCAAGCTCGAAGCATATCCTTCAAGGTTTGTATCGTCCTTTCAGACTGCCCATGAATTTATGGGTGAAATGCCGGGCTAAAGCATAGGTTCGTTCCCATTGCCTTCTGCAAGCTCTGCCAAAATTGAGAAGTGAATCGAGGATCACGATCAGACACGATGCTAACCGGTACTCCGTGTAATTTGATCATTTCTTTGATGAACAATCTACTGAGTGAATCCAACGTATCTGATGACCCGACAGGTAAGAATCGGGCTATCTTAGTTAATCGGTCTACCACCACCCACACGCCGTCATGTCCCTGTGGTGACCGAGGCAAACCTGTCACGAAATCCATGGTTATGTGTTCTCATTTCCACTCCGGAATTGGTAAGGGTTGAAGTGTTCCTGCCGGTCTTTGATGTTCAGCCTTTACTTGTTGACATGTCAGGCACTGAGACACAAACTTTGCTACATCTCTTTTCATTCCACTCTATCAATATTGGCGTTTTAAGTCTTGGTACATTTTAGTACCTCCCAGATGTACTGCGAATACTAAATGGTGGAATTCCTTGAGTACCTTTTCCCTTAGTGAGTTATCGCTTGGCACGAACATTCGACCTTGATATTTCAAACTCCCATCAGTGTGAATTTCCCAACCAGGCATGGCTTCACTAGATTCCATTTGTGCCTTGATGAATGCTACCTTCTGATTGTACTTTTGTGATTCCAATATCTCTCTCAATATCTCACCCAAGGTAAGTCTTTTCACCTTGAACTCCTATTCGTACCCCAAATTCATTGAGCATTCTAACCATATTCCATTCTTTAAGTGCTAAACTAGCAACAATCCCTCTATTCTGGCGACTTAGCGCATCTGCCACCACGTTAGCCTTGCCGGGATGATAGGAAAAGGTAAATTGATCATCCTCGAGATACTCTATCTAATGTCTTTGACGCATGTTTAGATCCTTTTGGGTGAATAGATACTTCAAGCTTTTGTGATCAGTGAATATCTCAAACTTTTCACCATACAGGTAATGTCTCTAAATTTTGAGTGCATGAATTATAGCTGCTAACTCCAAGTCATGGATGAGATAATTCTTCTCATGGTTCTTTAATTGCCTTGATCCATATGCCACCACCTTGCCATTCTGCATCAATACGCACCCCAGACCTTCTTTGGAAGCATCACAATACACATTGTACCTAACGTCACGTTCTGGTACTATGAGAATAGGGGCACTCGTTAATCTTTTCTTGAGTTCTTAGAATGAATTTTCATAAGACTAGTTCCATTCAAATGTTACCCCATTTTGAGTCAAATGTGTCATTGGTTTGGCCAATTTTGAGAAGTCTTAAATGAATCTTCAACAGTAGCCGGCCAATCCTAAGAAACTACGAATCTCGAATGTGTTCTTAGGTTGTTTCCATTCTGTCACTGCTTCTACTTTAGTTGGGTCTACTGATATTCCCTTTTCAGATACCATATGACCCAAAAACTTTACTTCCTCCATCCAGAACTCACATTTACTAGCCTTAGCATGTAATTGGTTCTCTCTCAAAGTTTGAAGTACCATTCTCATATGTTGTTCATGGTCTCCTTCAGACTTGGAGTACACCAAAATATCATCTATGAAAACTACCACAAATTGATCTAAGTAAGGCGTGAATATTTTGTTCATTAAGCTCATGAGCATGCCTGGTGCATTGGTTAGGCCGAATGGCATTACTACGAATTCATAGTGGTTGTAACAGGTTCGAAACGCAGTCTTAAGAATATCTTCTTCCTGAACACGCAATTGGTGATACCCAGACCTGAGGTCTATCTTTGAGAAATACTTGGCCCCTCTAAGTTGATCGAAAAGGTCATCAATCCGAGGTAGTGGATACCGATTCTTAATGGTGACTCTATTGAGTTGTCGGTAATCAATGTACAACCTAAGTGTCCCATCTTTCTTTTTAGCAAATAAGGCTGGTGCTCCCCACGGGGATGTGCTTGGCCTTATAAATTCCTTGTCCAATAATTCTTGCAACTGTGTCTTCAGCTCTCTCAATTCAACTGGTGCCATACGATGTGGTGCCATTGAGATCGGTAATGTACCAGGTTGTAGTTCAATGGTAAAGTCTACTTCTCGTTTTGGGGGTAGTCCTGGTAATTCCTCTGGGAACACATCAGCATACTCGCACACTGCACAAGGTAGCCCTAGTTCCATACGATCTTTATCTTCCAGAACTAAGCTGGCTAGCCACCCAACTAGGTGATCGTGCCACTTTGAATTTTCAAGTGTCAGTGATAGGGAATCTTGTCTATGCCCCTTAAATTGGAATTGCGTTCCGTCCTGAGAGTAAGCAGTCACCGTCTTCCGATAGTAATCAATGGTGGCTCTATGGTCTGATAACCAGTCCATTCCTAGGATAACGTCGAAGTCTGACATTTCCATGACTCGTAGGTCGTAAGTTAAACGTAAACTAGAGACTCCTAGTTCACATGATTTGCATATGAGATCTACTCGAGTTTGACCTCCTAGCGGTGAAGCTACACTCATAGGTGTTTTTAATCGTTCAGGCTCTAATCCCAAAGTTGCAACACATGAAACATATATGAAAGAGTGTGATGCTCCAGAATCAAACAGACTTGTACGCAAGAGTTCATAAGGATGAGTATACTTTGAATTACTGAAGGATTTCCATTGTCTTATCCTTCTTGGAGTGCAAAGACTCTTCCGGTGGCACCCTGATTTGGCACCCAAGGTTTCCTTGCATTGACATCTCCTGGTTGTTGAGTCCTCAATTGTCCCACATTCCGATTAGCTGGCAGTTGGCCTCTCTCGGATTGGGAATTTTGTGCAGGTCGTGTTCCCTGAGTTGGTGCGCATTTGTTTCGTTGAGTGGCTCCTCCTTGATTGATGTAGTAACCTGACCTTGAGGATAGTTGTTCCTAAAGTGCCCTTCTAGGCCATACTCGTAGCACCTTCTAGCCCCTTCCCTATTACGCTGTTCAAGATTATATCCTTGCTGTTGTTGTGGCCCCTTAGCATAAGGTACCGAGGTAGCAGGGGTCCTGTTGTTCCTTGAGGGTCCTCCACTTCCTGGCTGGTTGGCTCTAGATTGTTGACATTGGGTCCTTACAGTGTCCATCTTTTCTCTCTCTAAGGTAAGAGCCCTATCTACTACCTGTGCATAAGTAGGTAGTTGCACTGCAACCAACTTGTCTCGGATCCCTGAGTTGAGTCCCTACTCAAAGCGCCTTACCTTATCTGCTTCATTTGCCACTATAGCTATGGCATGGTGAGAAAGAGCCTCAAATCGATTGGCATACTGTGTCACAGTCATGCCTCTTTGTTTCAGTTGGAGAAATTCTTGGATCATCTCCTGCCTTACTGAGTTTGGGAAGTACTTTTCCATAAACAATTCCTTGAACTGTCTCCAAGAGAGGTCTGCCACCTGACGACTTTCCTTAATCATTGTCCACCAGAAATCGGCCTCCCTGTTGAAGAGAAATGAAGCGAAGGACACTTGGTCCTGCTCGTTCTGAATCTCTAGCGTCTCCAATATTTTCTACACTTGCCTTATCCATACCTCAACTGCATAGGGATTGGGTTCTCTTGGAGCCTGAGTTTTTTGAAATTTCGCTATTAATTCTGCTTTGTTGTTGTTGTTCATGCCTGGGTTGGTTTCTTAGTTCATTAGTAGTTGCCCGAACGAAATTCATGATGTCACTGTTGTTGTTGCCGTTGTTGTTGTTGTTGTCATTGGATCCATTTGCTCTAGTTCTTCCTGCCATTTTCTGTACGAAGAATATTATTGTTACACCATGTATTTTATTTATTATTATTATTATTATTATAAATAAACTACAAGTAAAATAGTCTAACACACAAACTTTTAAATACTAGGATTTCATTAATGATAATAAAAGATCAATACATTCATAAAAGAAAAAAAGAGAGAAAAAAAAAATTCATTCTACTACATAACTGAGGGGATTCTCTCACCCCATTACTAATAACTGTAAGACTAGACCTTTACAATGAAATCGCAACAAAATGGTTAAGCAACCTAGCCTACCCCTCTCCTATCCCTCTTAATTGAAGAGCCATGGATAGTGTTGATGCACCTGCCAGGCATGCTCCCAGCTCTCATGGCAAAGTCCGTAGCACCTCCAACGAACTAACAACCTAGGCCCTTTCCATCCCACGCACTAGCTCAGAATCCTCACAGGGACCTCTTCCTAAGTAAGTGGGTCGCGGAAGTTCATCGTCCCATCCGTAGGGATGATCTTTCCGGCTGATGGGGCTACAAAGAAAATGTCCCGCTAGTGAAAGAGGTTGGTGTAATTGTCAGCCAAGGCTGGTGGTAAAGGGTCGACCTCGTACATGATCCCAGCAAATTCTCGGACAACTCTTACAGGTCCCACGTATTTGTCATCCTCCCCTCGATGCTTTTACTCGCAAGGTATTATTGGTTGTAGCCTGACATACACCCTAAGTCCAACTGGGAATGCCACCCTCTGCGCCACATTTCCCGAGTCTGCCTCGTCTTCTTCGAAGGCATACTCTATGGAGGAGATGAGGTCCGACTCCACCTTGCTCTCTTCTCTTTCAAACTCTTCAAGGGGAAGGACGGCTAAGGGTTCCACAAAATTATTTCCACATCATCCTCCTCGTCCATTTCTTCAATCATTTCTTCTTTTGGATCCTCCTCATCTGGTTCAGACTTGGAAATCTCCGCCCATATTTCTAGATCGCTTAGTAATGGCTTCTTTTCTGGGTCAGATTCTGGGTCCAAGAGCCAGTCACCGTTATGTGGTGGGCTCGACATCCTACAGAGGAAATACGACACTATTGTACTTTTGGTAAGGCTTTAGATCATAAAATATTTTTAATTGAAGCGCAGTAAGAGACGTGTGCATAAGTCTACCCAAGGTCTCAAGGGTTTCTAGACCTAAGCTCTGATACCATGTTGTGACGCCCCAAGATTTGAGGATATCATAATAAGATTTAGAACTTAAAATCAATTTTGTTAATAACTAATCCCTCATCAATGTTGTCACCAATATTACTAGCATTAATTAACAACCCAGAAATTAAAAGTTCTTAAATTACAACTCCAATAAAAACTTAAAACTTAGTCTTAGTACATAAAAACAACATGAATATAACATAAAAATAAAAAAATAAAAAAAAAAACTCGAAACTTAGAAAAATGGTTCATGGATCTAGGCCACTCTTCAAGCTAACCAAGGCTGAGTGTCGCCTTACAAGGCCTTAGTGTTTCCTTCAGTTTCTTCGATACCTAGCATAAAACGCCAGGGCAACGGGAATGCCAGTGAGCGACGAGCTCAATATGATACTACAACCCGAGAATACCCACCTCGATAATAATACTCACAATTTATGAATAATGTGTAGAAACAGAATAACAAGTAACATTTAGTAAGCATAAAATGAATGTTATCAGTTGAAATAATAACAATAGATAATAATAAATCAAATAAAAAAATATAATAAACGGAAGCAATATTTCATCATAAGGAATATGTCCACCTTTCTTTTTAAATTTTCATAGATTTAGTTTATCAGATAAATTTAAGTAACTCCCCGCGGAGCACTATTTCCACTCAACCGCTAAACAATGGCCACGGGCAATTCTGAGTCCCCCTTGGTCAAATGTTCAAATGTTACTTACTGTAACTACTAATGATGCCCACGCACTAGGGTTACATACCCGAGTCGTGACATCACGGTCTGCCCCAAGGGAACGGTCTATGTTGTGACACCCACATCACCAACCTTATATCGCCTACACCTATAAGAGTCGAAATACCTTCCTGTGCCATGTTAGGATTCGCAACTCACTTGCGTAAGATTCTAAATCGGGCTCACCCCATCACTTTTAAATTTTAATGTATCATTGGTTAAATTTCGTGTTTCTTTACTTGTTGAGATATTCATAATAATTCAACATTTAATTACCAATAATGTTATACCAACTCATTAAAATTCCCAACATAGAATATTACACATGTCATACAATAGTAAACAAATGTACAAAATTTAAATAAACAATTTATTTAAACCATGGTATGAAATAATAATGTAGATACCAAAAAGAATAAATAAATCATAATCACACACATGCACGGATTTTTAATTTACAAGATTAGATTAGCACAATATTAAATTTTTTCCCAAATAAACAATTGAAGAGATAATTTTTTTTTTTTTTGATTCCTCCTTAATTTGCCAAATTTTTTTTTTTTCAAAATGTATATCTCACAATTAAAATTATAAATAAATTACTTATACAACTCTAAAATTCATATAAATCTATAGAATACTCAATAAACATGTTATGGTCATTTTTCAGAAAGCATTTTTCAAAAATAAATTATCAATAATTCCAAAAAATTTCAAGAAAGTTTATGACACAGATTTGTCACATTTTCTTAAATTAAATCCATAATCTAAAAATTTATTATGAAACTAAACTTCTCAAATTTCATTTTTTGTTTAGAAATTACCAGATTTGGTTTAATATAGAATTTTTAATAAATTTTCAAACATATAGTAAATCTGTCTTGCACCTTCATATTTAATTAAAAATTTGTATAAATTCGTACAAAACTCAATAATTGTTGAAACATTTGGTGGATGAACTAGACATCATTTTCAACAATTTTGTAGAAGAATCATCTAAAAATTTTGAGTATAAAATTGTCTAAAAATTTGTACAAAGTTTATGATAAATTTAAGGTCCAAATAAAATCTTCAATCCTTTCTTTAATGGTATAAATTACACATGCAAGCATATTTCCACAATAATACCATGACTTTGAGACTATCAATATCTTCAAATGTTTGATATACACATCACAAAATTTATATACATATATATAAAAATTTCTATCTATAAGTTAGTCATTTTATCATATGAATATAATCTAAAAATTTCAACAAAAAAAAAAATAAAAAAAATGAGAGGGTTGAGAGAGTTTTCTTACTTAATTGTAGTGTTGAAATGGTAGGAAATATATATCCTTCTTAATCTCCTCCTCCTTTTGTCCTCTTATTCAACTTGGCAAATTTTCTTTTCTTCCCTCATTTACCAAATGCAAGCATGCATGTATATATATACAATGCATGCAATATCACTGGATTCCTTTGCTGAGCACCTCTCTCTCTCTCTCTCTCTCTCTCTCTCTCTTTCTTTCTTTTTTTTTTCCCTCTTTCTCTTCATTCTATCCAACCTTCCCATTTCCAAGAAGCATAAAGGGGCTCTTCTTTCCTATACTAACATGCAAACAAACATGTGGAAAGTTGCTACCAAAAATTTGCAAGGTTTGATTTTTTTTTTTTTTTTTTGTGTATTTGTGTGGGTTTTTTAAAATTGATACACTAAGATTTTTAACTAAAGTATTTAGTAAGAATAATTATCATATTGAATCCTAATTAAAATAATTTATAAACAACAAATATTGAACATCCATAAAATTATTATTCTTAATAATGTCTTTGTTAGTGATTGAATTGGGTTAATTTAAAACTAACTTTTTACACTAATATATATTTTAGATAGACTCTGGATAAAATTAATTAATTAATTAATTTATTTATTTATTTATTTATTTTCTTTTAAGAATAATTAAATGTGAGTTTTCACAATGTTTACTAAAGAGTTTAAAAAAAAATTAAAGAAAAAGAAGCCTAATTTCAAGTACTCTAGTTCAAAAGATAAGGGTAATGAAAAAATCAAAACTTTTCCACCTAAAGTTGCTCCAAAAACTAAGAAGAAGGCTGTGAAAGAGCAAGGTGTCAAGTGTTATGAATGTCAAGGGTTTGGACATATTGCACTCGAATGACCATAAAAAAACCGCAAGAAAGTCTATATAGTGACTTGGGATGATGAAAGTAGGTTAGAGCAAGAACTCGAAGAAATCGAATCCGGTGAAGATGGAGATAGTACCTACATGGCATTCTGGTCTACCGTCACTCAACCATCTCTAAAGTCAATTGAATTTGCTTATGGTCAGAGTCTACACCGTGCTCCTACCTTTGATGGAAGTGATTACTTATTCTGGAAGATACGAATACGGATTTATCTTAGAGCTTATAACCCTGAAGGTTGGCAAGTAATTGAAGAGGATTATGAAAGTGCTGACAATCAGAGCAATCAAAGAGTTCTGAATACAATCCATGAAGCAATTTCTGAAGAAGAACAATAATGGATTGCTCACTGCACAAAGGCTAAAGATGCATGGGACATTCTTAGTTAAGTCCATAAAAGAGGTGAGACATTTTCACAACCATCTATCAACTTTCATGCTTTAGTGCTTGACTGGATGAGATAAAGAAGAAAGAGGAGCAAAAAGAAGATGATGAAACCTCGGAAAACAATGATAAGATTGATGGTGATGACCTACAACAAGCTTATGAAGAGCTTTACAATGAATCTCTACACCTATCCAAGATCAATGACAAACTGACTTTCAAGCTCAAAGCATGTGAAAGCGAGAATGTCAAGCTAAAGAGAGAGATTGCAACAGTAAAACAGGATGTTATCATGATCTCCAATGACAAGCAAGACCTAGTAGAAAACTTTTATCTTGTGAGACCGAAAGGAATGAACTTTTGAAAATCTATGCCACATATGAAGAGAAGATTGAAATCCTTGAGATGTCACAAGTTGTATTGAAAGAGATGGTCAATCAGAAAGAAGAAAAACTCCAAGTTCCTAGAGCCACGATTGATATGTGGAACAAAGGGTCAAAGACACTGGAAAACATCCTTGGGTCTCAACATATGAGTCGTGACAAAAGTGGGCTAGGCTATGGTAATGCAGCAGTTCAAAAGGGACAAGCCTTTATATCATATAACATCAAGACTCAAACAAAGGGAAAGCTGAAGGTTCCACAGGATGATCCCTCTCTTCATTAACCTAACAGGGGTAAGGTCAATAAAAGGGAGGTAAAACTTGTTTTTGTTTGTCATCATTGTGGTAGGTATAGCCACATTCATCCTTATTGTTATGAGTTGTTTGGTAAGGTGTCTCAAAAAATTAGAAATTCTAATACTTCATGGGTTAGGAGACAACCTTACATTTCTAGGCGAAACACCAAGATTCATGATGGTGCTCACAACGCCAAGACAATTACCAAGATTGCTAGTCCTGCTTCTGTTAAGACCAAAACAATATGGGTTAGAAAGAGTGATTTAACTTGTTTTGTTGTTCACACTGCACTAAAAGCACATGACTCACACATGTGATATCTTGATAATGGGTGCTCTCATCGCATGTTTGGGGACAAATCCTATTTTACATCTCTTGAAAAATATGAAGGAGGAATTGTTACTTTTGGAGATGGTGACACTTCTAGAGTCATTAGTAAGGGCTCTATAAGTGTGGTTGGTCTTCCCAAACTTGAAAATGCCTTACTTGTTGATGGTCTTAAAGCGAATCTTTTGAGCATCAGTCAAATGTGTGATTCCTACCATGAAGTATTGTCTTCAAAAAATAAATATGAAATTTTGGATAAAAAAAGAAATACTGTCATGCATGGGGTTCGCACCTCTGATAACTGCTATGAGATTGTTACCACAAATGATCTTACTTGCCACTCAGCCATCATAAGTAATCTTGACCTGTGGCATCAAAGATTAGGTCACATAAATTCCAAAGACCTAACTAAGATTGCCAACAAAGAGGTAGTGAGAGGAGTATCCAAAATTGGTAAGAATATGAACCATGTGTGTAGCCATGTTAACTTGGGAAGCAAACTCGTGCCTCTCATAAAAAGGTGAAAGCTTCACAACCAAATGTCCTCTTGAATTGATTCATATGGATCTTATGGGATCCATTCACATTGAAAGTATTGGAGGTAAAAGATACATTTTTTTAACTGTTGATGATTATACTCGTTTTTCATGAGTTAGTTTTTTAAGAGAAAAATCTGATACGTATGATGCTTTCGAGGCCTTAGTCCTTAAAATCTAAAATGAACAAGGTGTTTCTATTGGGCGTATCATAAGAATCCGAACTAATCATGGTCGTGAATCTGAAAATAGTTCATTTTCGGATTTTTGTGATATGTATGGAATTAAGCATGAGTTTTCTGCACCGATTACTCCACAGCAAAATGGAGTTGTTGAGAGGAAGAACAAGGTAGTTCAAGAGATGGCTAGAGTCATGCTCCTTAACAAGAAAGTTCCTCTTAAGTTTTGGGTTAAAGCCTTAAATATCACTGTTTATGTTGTGAATCGTGTGTATTTAAGACCCAGCACTTTACAAACTCCATATGAATTGTGGAAAGGGTTGAAACCTGATGTAAAATACTTCAAAACTTTTGGGAGTAAATTTGACTCCCAAAGTGATGAAAGTATTCCTCTGGCCAAATTTGACTCCCGAAGTGATGAAGGTATTTTTCTAGGGTATTTAACTACCAGTAGAGTTTTTCGTGTCTATAACATGCGTACTTTATCTCTAATGGAATCAATCAATGTGGTTATAGATGACATAGGTTCTTCTATGCCAGCAATATATGAGGAAGAATATGGTGAGTCTCCAATCTTGGATACTGAACCACAAAGTCAAGGAGAAGCACAGGGTCAAGCCCAAGAAGGTGAGCCAATACCAACTTCAATGGTAAGCCAAGTCCAAAGAGTGCACAAAGAGACACCACCTCTGATGCTCCAGTCACTACCAGCTCAGAGTTAAAACCATCAGTAAAAGTAAAACTGAATCATTCGGTTCAATAGGTAATTGGAAGTGTTTTAGACCGAATGAAAATCTGAAAACAAGTTCGGGATGACGTAACTCACATGTGCTATGTTTCGTTAATTGAACCTAAGAATGTAAAAGAGGCTTTACTAGATGATAGTTAGGTTAATGCAATGCATAATGAATTAGGTCAATTTGAACGTAACAAAGTTTGGACTCTTGTTTTCAGATCTAGAGATATAAATATGATAGGTACCAAGTGGATCTTTAAAAATAAATCTAATGAGAATGGTATTGTGGTTAGAAATAAAACTAGGTTGGTTGCTCAAGGCTATACACAAGTAGAGGGTGTTGGCTATAATGAGATGTTTGCCCCTGTTGCATGTCTCGAATCTATTCAGATTATACTTGGTGTTGCAAGCTTTCTAGGGTTCAAATTGATTCAAATAGATATGAAAAGTGCCTTCTTGAATAGGTACTTGAAAGAAGAGGCCTATGTTGAGCAACCAAAAGGGTTTGAGGACCTAAAATGTCCACACCATGTCCACAAGTTAGACAAGGCATTGTATGGGTTGAATTAAGCCCCTCGGGCTTGGTATGATAGACTTACTACATTTCTTCTTGATAATTATTTTCAAAGAGGTAGTGTGGACATGACCTTATTTGTGAAACAAACTAAGTCTCATATACTTGTTGCTCAGATTTATGTTGATGATATTGTGTTTGGATCCACTCCTGATTCTCTTGTGAAATATTTCTCGAATTGCATGACACATGAGTGCGAAATGAGCATGATGAGAGAGTTGTCTTATTTCTTGGGTCTTCAAATTAAACAGTCTCTTTTAGGTATGTTTGTCTCTTAGACAAAGTATGCCAAAAACTTTGTGTCTAAGTTCGGTCTAGAGTTGGCCAAACATGCTCGGACTCCCATGAGCACTAGCCTTCACCTCTCCAAAGACTCTTTTGGTATTGATGTTGATTCTACCCTTTATAGGAGTATAATAGGGAGTCTTTTGTACTTCACATCCAGTCGTTCTGACATTGCATTTAGTGTAGGTGTTTGTTCCTGTTACCAAGCCTGTCCTAAAGAGTCTCATCTTCTTGCGGTCAAACGCATCATTAAGTATGTTAATAGGACATTGTGGTATGGGATTTGGTTCTCGACCGACACTACAGTCAAAATCACTAGTTTTTCTGATGCTGATTGAGTAGGGTGTGCTGATGATCGTAAGAGCACATCTAGAGGATGTTTTTACCTTGGGAATAATTTGGTTGCCTGGCATAGCAAAAAGCTAAATGCCATATCTCTTTCGATCGCTAAGGCTGAGCACATTGCTGCAGGGAGTTATTGTGCACAAATGTTATGGATGAAGCAAATGCTTCATGATTATGATATAGACCAGAACATTATCATCCTTTTTTGTGATAATACATGTGCCATTAACATTTCTAAAAATCCTGTCCAACACTCTCGCACCAAATACATTGACATTCGTTATCATTTCATTCGAGAGTTAGAGGAAGAGGGCCTTGTTGTTCTTGAACATGTACCCACTAAGCATCGAAAGGCTGATATTTTTACAAAACCCCTTGATCTTCTTTGATTTGAGTTCCTGAGAAAGGCCTTGGGTGTAGTGCTCAGTTACTAGGATGTGACCTGTTACTTGAGTAAGGTGAGAGTGATTGGCTTTATGTGTACTTGGATGCTATAATCTCATTGTCATTGATTCTTCTCATATCTGCATTTAGACTCATATGAACACCTCTCATGTTACTTGCAAGATTTCATTCTTCTTTGTTCATAGCTCATTCTGAATGCTCATACCCATTGACTTCATGATCTCATTCTATACACATTCTTGAGATAAACTGTTACAGGGGTTTCCGCACAAGTGATCAAAGTTCTCTATAGATCTCTAACAGTGTCTCTTACACATTTTCAGAGGAATTGACCTATACTGGCATATCATGGGTGATGTTGAGTCTCTTAACCATCTACTATCATTTTTCAATTTTATGGTTCCTCCATCAGTTCATTGAAGTCTGGACATTAGGAAAAAGGCTACCTTAGAGGCACCAACCAGGCTATCCTTATTGATTCCATGCTTCTCTGGTTTGGTCTCCATACTCTTGAGCGTGGAAGCCACCAGTGAATGCCCACAAGAAAGAAAAGCCAAAAATCAAATGAAAAGAAAAAAAAAAGGACTCATTAAGTGATGAGGAGCCTCCACATTTACTCAACAAATACCACTTGATTCCTAGTAGTTTGACTTTTCTCAGTGATGTCTAGTCACTGTAGCTTGCTTTTCGTGCTCCTTTCGGATACAATAGCCCTACAGTTCGGACTCCCGTGATTCTAAATTTGATTTCACAAGTGCAATGTGAAATAGATAAACACAAATGAGTCCAAATCCGACAATTCTTTTGGAAAATCGATTTTGAATCAAAATGCCAAAAATGGACTGCTTTGCCAGATTTCAAAGTCACCACCTAAATATTTTTGGAAAATTTAGGAAACCTATGACTCGTGCCAAAGACCACGTGTCCGTCATCACCAAAGTGTCTCGGCTCAGAAACTTAAATACGAGAGGAGAAGGTCATGAATTGAGTACCCCACTCACTCGATCAAAGATTGGCCTTTACTAATCATGACATGATTCTTATTTACATTATATGCTCTTGTTCTGGTTATTAGGCTAATTTTATTAAGTGATGCACACAAGTATAGATTAATTCACAAAATTTAGAATGCATTGATTTCATGTTTGTTTTGAATACGTGTCACTTAAAAAAGCGAGCTTGTATTGACATTAATCAAATTATTCCAATTTAAGTAAAAGGACCTTCATCCACCGGCATTCAAACAGGTATATCACTTAAGCGCTTAGCATCATGGAAAACATGCTTGATATGGCAACAATCACACACAATTCAACATGCTAAAGCAATAAGTGCTCACTTAGTACTCCACGGCAGGCCAAACAAAGCAAAATAATTAGAAAACATACATGCTCTTAAATAATGCAATATGGCTAATGTAACATGTACAATCATGCAAATAACAAGTTTGGCTACTAGCATGGCATTTGATTTAATTCAAGACATGGGATAAAGCATGTATTCGAGCAAAGAATTTGATTTTGACATTGGTTAGAATGATGATACTGAACCCTTATGCATGCAAGACGAATGTATGTGAATCATGGAAAATGCTAAGGAAACATGATGCTCTATGCTACCGTTGTAAGCGAGCAAATAAAAGGGATAAAGAAATGGAGGTTGGAAAACATACTCCATTATTGCATGTTTTGCCCTCATACAAGAGGGTCCGAGTGTCCGAGTGTCCAAATTAGACTAATTATTACAATATCGAATGAATAATGGATAGCTAATAAACTATCTAATTTATTACAACAATGATATTACAATAATTACAACAATAAGAATAATACGAATTCACAAAGATCGCATGCGCGCTGATGAAAACAGTGTTCAGAAATTTCTCTATATTCCCAGACTGCTCTATTTCACCCTCAACCACTGTCTTCTGTTTCTGCCAAAAAAATGCTCTACTTACCAAACATTAGAGCCCGGTCGGCCGCCAATGAGGCCTAGCCGGGTCCAAACAAGGTCGGCCATGCCCTATTTTCATGCAGAAAAATGTTTTTGTGCTCTGAGGTGAAAACAGTGCAGAAAGAGCAGTTTTAAATCATGTTTGTCCCTTATGCTCTTCTCCGTCATAGGAGAACTCAAGAGAAGAATAGATTCGATTTCAAAACCATCAATGGTAGCAAATGGATTGCTTAATGATTTCGAGCACGTTTGGACAAAAGGTCATTAAACGCAATGAAAAATAACCACCTTTCCTTCTTATCATGAAGTTAGCTCAACGAAGAAGGTAGATATGCCTCAAAATTCATCAACATATCATGAATTAACATATGATGACTCTTAACGCGATGGACTTGGCATAACGTCCGGCTAAATCCAACCAATTTTGTTTATCTTCTTTATTTCATTGATTTTAAGTCATTTTGACTTACCTTTCCATTCTTTAATCCTTTTGTCCCAAAGTGATAATTAAGTCCACTAAATAAAGAGAAATGTCAAACGAGAAGTAGTTCTTAGCATGAAAGAGAGACTATGCCTTGACGATGAACCTCCGAAGAGATTAAGCCATTGAGCATAGGAAGTCTCTCTCTTATGCCTTGAATAACAATCAATTGCTTGAAATAACTCTTAAACAAAGAAAACCAAGAAAGGAGGGAGGATGTAGAGATGATGTGCGAAGTTGATTATTACAACTAAGTGAAAGAAAAGCCATTTAAAGGCTAAACAACCGAAGCCATGAGGACTTACAACACAACAAGTTTAAAATTCAAAGCATAAACTATTTAAATGAATTAAAACAACCCTAAATAGCCCCTAACATGTAAAAAAAAAAAACAGTAGCTAAAACATGTCAAAAGAGCACCAAAAAAAAAAAAAAAAGGGCCAAAACAAAGAGATACAAAACTAATAAGCAAGAGCAAGGAGAGATAGCTAACCCCTCCACTTTTGAGACTTCTAAACCATGTTTTTTAGCCCTTTTAAACTCTAAAAATCAATTTGTAGAACAAGGAAAATAGTGGTAAAACAAGGAAAATAGTGGTAAAACAAAGAGAATGAGCTATGAAGTAAGGTGCAAGAAAGGGTGTTAAGCCTCTCTGTCTTTGGTAGCTATTCAAACCCAAGTTCCAACACTTGAATGATCCAAAACAGTACAAAAACACAAGAAATAGGTAGAGAAAGATTGTAATGAAAGCAAAGAAAGAGGTGACAAACTTATACCTTTTGCTCAAGGTTGAATTATGATTCGCAAGGCTCAACCAAGGTTCCCAAGTTCAACTCTAAGGGAGTATGTGATGTATAGATATGATCCAAGGATAATATAATATCTCAAAGATAGCTTGTAAAGGAAGAAGGAGTTCTCAAAGGTGTTTTGGCTTCTGTGAAATTTTTCTTAGCCCCAACATTGAAGCATCAGCTCATATTTATAGAATTTGAGCCAAACAAGTCACAAATATCTTCAAAAATGGACAACTGGTAAATTTTAGCCCAGAACAGTGTTTATTGCCAAAAAGGCATGACCGGCCCCAAATGGCCACGACTGGCCCCAAATAAAGCACGGTCAGGCCCCAATGTGGCTCCCTTGTTCCTCTGATTCAGGCTCAGTGTATGTTGGCATGGTGCTAAACAACGGATTTTTGTGGTACATAGGTACAGAAATAGCCTGGGTATGAAAGGTTGAGATTTTTGAGAGCTAAAAATTAGATTACTTCGTTGAGAATTCGAACCATTGACAACGTAGCGTCATCATCGAGTGCGCAGGACAAAGTGCCCAAGTCTTGCGGGCAGTCAAAAATAGGGTGTTTACAGTCACTCTTACTGGAGGTCTAGCCATCCGATCACTACGAGGATTAACTCTAGCTTTGTGGCCTCTCAAGGATTGCACACACACACACATTCATTATGTGAGCTCTCATGTTTTTCTTTGAGTTGGGCATTCTCATATAGCTTATGCTCATTGATCGATGTTTACCTGATTTGCTCATGATACTATGCTTCATATTGTCAACATTACGAGTTTGTGGGCTTCATGGTATGTAGATTATCCCCTCTAAGTGTCACTATTTGCCTTTGTCCTAATCCACTCTTGTTTTAGGTCCCACTTGACAGTGCGAAGTGTTTTTATCTACTCAGAAGGGTGCTTTTTGTCTTTGTTGTTGGTTCCTCCCCATTTGAGCGTCAACTCTAGCGCTCAAGCAAAGATTTCACCCTTCCAACACTTTTGTAGAGGCGACAAACTTTTGAGAGGTTATTTTTTGCGCTCGAGCGCATGAGTCCTGGCTCGAGCAAAGCCACGTGTGTATAGATTTATGCTCGAGCGTCAAATCCCTCGCTAGAGTAGACTGCATTGCTTTATAAACCCAGCCCTCAACCTTTCAATCCATTCTTTCCCCAATTCCTTTTCTCTCTCTTTCCTAGGGCTTCGTTTGCACTCTCACCCTTCCCACTTCCATCTTGGTTCGGTTTGCTCGTGACTGCTATTACCCTCATTCCAATGCTCCATCGTCTTCTCAAGTCTATCTCTCTATTCTTTTGTTATTCTTTTTATTTTTTTTCTTTTATTTTTTCATTAGCTCTATCTATTTTCGAAATGGTTTGTGAAGTGTCTTGGGTTTCCTAGGGTGTTGTGTGTCTGATTTGTGGAGTCTTTTACTAATCTCTCCATATTCACTCTGCTATTTGTGTGCCCATTGCTGCTACTAAGAAATTTGGACAGTTGGTTACTAATGGTCTTGTTTTTTTGTTAATTTGCTCCTATTATTTTGGTTTATGCTCTTGCTGCTTTGCTCTATGCTATCTGTGGTTTTGTCTTCTTATGGATAGTGATATTGGGTACTTGCCAGTTGTCGTTTGTCACTGCTTTATTTTTCTCATGAATTATGCTACATTATGTTTTGCATTTTGTCTCTTTGGGATTTTGTACTGCTGGTTGGTGTCAGATTTGTTCCTAATATTTTTTTTTGTTACTAATGTTTTTGGTTGTTGCCTTGGTTTTTTGGGAGGTGTTTTGTCTGGTTAGTGTTGGTTTTGTGTTGGGTTTAGTCATGTCTACCTCCAAATGTAGGAAGTCCACTGTCATTCGTCCATATTATAACCCCGACGGATTCCCATCTGCAAAAAAAGCCAAGTCTTTTAGAGAATCTTACACCTCTAGGACTGTCCACTTAGAGCGTAATGTCCAGCCTAATACATTTGAGTCCGTACCTATCTGGTCGCTATTTGATCCTTTGGGGGGTGACTTAGTTCTATCCTTTTCCAAGAGTCAGAACCTTGACTAGGTCTGGGAGTTTTATTATAATATCGACGGCATTGATGATATTGGCCCTTCCTTCAAGACCTGGGTTAGGTCTAAGTCCATCACCATTACCCCCGATCTTATCCGTGAGCTCTTTGGCATAGGCTTTCCCTTACGGTGTCACTATCACTTCCTTGTCTGACCCACTTGTGACTTCAACAAGGTGAATGTGGCCACTGCATTGTGTGGCTCACCCCAGACTTGGATCAAGGGGGCCTTAATCAAACAACATGAACTCCTTCCCTGATTTTGTTTGTTCAACTTAATTGTCTGTGCCAATATCATAGTCATCACCCATAGTTTCGAAATCAATCAAGAACAAGGCTATGTTCTCTTTTGCATAGATCACCAACTCTCCATCAATCTTTCCACCCTCGTTATTCAAAAAATGATGGTCGCATTTAAGCGAAAATCTTTAGGTCTCCCTTATAGTTGTCTTATTAACTGTCTTCTTACCAAACGTGAGGTTCCTACCTTTGAAGAAGATGAATTTGCCTTTCTTGTTAGACCTTTCACCAAAAGACCGTTCCCAGAGTCAGTCTCATATTCGGAGGGGTCCTTCTAGGGTGGGTGGTTCTGCTATAGGTGAAGATCCTCTAACCGAGGAAGTCGAGTATGATACCGCTGCTACAGGTGAGAGGGAGCAACCTCATCTGGCTCGTTCTATCAGGCCAATTACGTCAGTTTGAGCATGTCCTGGTTTCCTGTTTTGATCATTTGGAGAGTCAGATGGACATTTTTTATGCTCAGCTCACCGATCTCGAGACCTCCACCGATGCTCGGCTCTTGGAGACCTCTTCTAGCCACATATTGCTCAGTCTTCCCAGCATATTGTTCAGATCTTGACTCTGTTTCAGCTACAATAGCCTCCACCGCCGCCAGATCTATGATACATGTTTTTGTTTGCTTGGACAATGTATTGTTTCTTTGCACAGTTTTTTTTCTCTTGTTTCTCTTCTTTTTTTCTTTTTTTTTCTTTTTTTGGCTTGTCTCCCGGACAAAAAAGGGAAGTAGATGTTTTGGTCTGTTGGGATATGATTTGTTTAGCTCTTTTGGTTTATTGGGGTATGTTTTGTTGCTAGACATTTTTGCTAACTCATAGGCATGGATATTGGGATCTTTTGGAATATTGGAATAAATAGATTTGGATATACATATCTGTTTATCTTATTTTGTTCTTTCTATCTATTTATCTTATTATGTTCCACAGTTTTGGTTTGTATGTTTTTTTTTAAAAAAATACAAGTGGTTTGGTTTGTTTATGGTGTTGCTACCTTATTATGCCGATTTGGTTTGTTCTTGGTGTTGTGCATTAGTTTGTTAGTTAGTGTGTCTAGTGCATGTGTTTGTTAGGAAAAATTGTTAGAAAGTTTTGTCCAAGAATTGACAAAGAGGGAGATTATTAGGTCCCTATTTATTGCCAATTCCGCGAACAAGCTTGGGCTATTGAGTTGTATTTTTCCTAAGTGCTTTGGTCGTCCCGCTTGAGCGAGGAAAGTTGCGCTCGAGCGGAGGTTTCACTTTCTTAGTATTTTGGCTTGTTTGCAAAAATACTGAGAGGTGTGATTTTACGCTCGAGCGTAGACCCTGGTTTGGAACACGCATTTTGGTGACACCGCTCAAGCGGCCATTCTTGAGCTCGAGCGGAGATCGCATATCCAACTGCTATAAAGCTGCAGTTTGCTCCAAATCTAGGGCACGACTTCCAGATCTTCTTTAAGGGTTCTAGGGTTTTCTTCTGGGTCTATTTTGCTAGTTTTCTTTGATGTCTGGTTAACTATTAAACTCATGGTTTGACAAGCTGTAGACACCCTATTTTTGACCGACCTTAAGACTCAAACGTCACCGATTGAGCGCTAGGTGATGTTGCATATCGTGCTCGTTCAGAGGTTTCAGAGTCTCGGCTGCGAGCCTTGCCTCCGGACTTTCGGACTCTTTCATGCTTTGCCTCGGTTTGCGAACCAGGCTCGGTTTCCTCTGTTTTCTCTTCCTGAAGGGAGAGAGAGGTCTCGTAGATCATCTCTCAGTGGCCATAGGCTACGTTTCGTGGTCGTATGCCATTTTTTCTATTTCGGAGCCCGGTTCCCGATTTTCGGAGCCGTCACGCCGAGTGCCTCGGTTCAGGACCGCCTAACTACCTCCATTTGCTCCGATTTTTGGCATGCATCCTATTTCCTCCCTTTTGAGGGACACTGTGATCTGAGAGACCAACTTCGTGGTCGAACACCACTCCCGGTGCCTAACTGTCAGTTTTCGGGGCCCCAGACTGCACGTTTTGGCCCCCGAACCTTCATTTTGCATCGATTTGGGTTCATTTTTGGCAGGGACCTCTGTTTCATTGTTAGAAAGGTCGTAGAGGGGTGGGAGGCCAGTAATTGTTCTGACAACCAGTTTTATTCCTCAATCACCCTCCGTCGCCCGTTTTTCTCACTTGAAAGCCAATGTTGACCACCCTAAAGCCACTTTTTCTTGCCCTAAACCACATATTTGTGTTGTAGACACCTGGGAGGCCACCAATATCATATGGCCGGCCAGTAATTGTGTGTGACCCTTTTGAACCCCTCCAAAAAATGGCCTTTTCTCTCTCCTGGTTCACTGTTTCCAGTTTTTGACCACATGGCTGTGTTGAGCACACATGGGAGGCCACCAATTTGTGGTGGCCGGCCAGTAATACCACTTGACCCTTTTGACCCTTGGCCGGCCGGCCATGGGGAGAGTCGGCCGGCCACCTAAACCCTAGCAAGCTGGCTGGCCATGATCCTCAGGGTTGGTACATTACAAATATACCCTTCTTTTCCCCCCAGATTTTATATCTGGGGGGCCAACTTTTGGAGGGAAACTTGAATTATTTTTCCTCCCATTTTTCTCCCTCTTTCTCCCCCTCTTTTGCCTATATAAATAGCACCCCAGCTCTGGTTTTAGGGGTTAGAAAAATTGCTTTTGGAGCCTTGCATTACATCTCTCTCTTTCCCTCACTTCAAGCACCAAAACCCCCCAAATTCTACATCCTTTACTCTACAACCCATAGCCCCACCCTTCCATCCTCCATTCTAGCAGCTTGAGATTGTTCTTCAGAGCTTAGGAGCACCCAAACTTGGGCCAAAAGCAGCTGGAAGTTGAGTCTTCAAGGGTAAGCTTCATTTTCCCTCTTTTGTGCTTCATTTTGTTCAATATTCTAACTCCTTGTGCTTACATTTTTGGGCTCTGACCCTAACTAGAAATAGGCTTATTTTGAGATATTTTGCATGTTTGATTAAGGGCCTTTCACTGTTTGAGGCTTCCTTTTTGCACTTGCTTCTTTACCTCTCGTGTATGCCTATTTCTTGTGTAGTATTTTTGGCCTATTTATAAACTGTTTTGAGCTCTGTCATAAACTGTAAAGTGGCTTATTTTGATCCCTTATTCAACATTGTTGAAGGGCTCATCACTATTCGAGGCTTCCATTTGCCACTTGCCTTTATATCCCTCTTTTGGCCTTATTTTTGCATGATTTGTTAGCCTCTTGTGCTTCTGTTTTTGGGCTCTGGTACGAACTATTAATGGCCTTATTTTGACCCCCTCTTCATGTTTCATTAAGGGTCTTTTATTGTTTGAAGTTTCCTTTTTCCTCTTTGTGTTATAGCCCTCTTTTTTGGCCTTATTTTGCATGGTATTTTGAGCATTCTTGTGCACTGTTTTGGGTTTGGTCATCAACTGTAAAAAGTCATATTTTGGGCCCCTATTCAATATTGTTGAAGGGCCCTCATCTGTTTGGGGCCGGCAGCCATCACTTCCTTCTTTGTCTCCCTTTTGGCCCATTTCTTGCACGAGAGTTTAGCCATACTTGTGTTTGTTTTTGTGGTTTGTTGTAAACTATAAAATACCATATTTTGGGTCCCTCTTCAACATTGTAGAAGGGATCTTCTCTGTTTGAGGTCATTCGCTGCTACTTGCTTCATTATCTCGCTTTCAGGGCCATTTTTGCATGCTAGCTTAGCCCCATTTGTGTTCACTTTTTGGCCTTTATTAAAACTGTAAATATTCTTTTTTTGGGGCTTTCTTGATTCTTTCTTCACAATTCATGTTCAAATAATGCATGCATTGCATAGCCATGGGTCATTCCATGCGCCTAATTTCATGTTTCGGGATTCATTTCATGCATCGGGTGTCATTTTGCCATCTTTCGGGGATGTTTTGCATCACTTATTGCCTCTGAAATTTGCATGCTAGTATTCCATATTCCATGCTTTGCCATGTCTTGTTAGAGTGGCATTTCGTACCTTAGGATCGGTCCTCGGTTTGCGTGCATGTGTGCACGCATTTCGAGTGTCTCATTTTCATCTAATGGCCTCTTATGTGAGTGTGGCTGAGGTCCACTTGTATTGGTGTAAGTCCATCATGCATTGTATATGTCATTTCATTTCATTTCATAGCATCGTGTATGCTAGGTTGTATGTTAGCGCATCGTGTATGCCATGTTACCTCGTGCATCGTGTATGCCATTTCATAGCATTGTGCATATTAGGTTGTATATTAGTTGCATCCATGCATGTCATGCATATTGCATTGTGTTCGGGATAGGAGTTAATTCCGATCCAAAACACTCCGGATTATCCATGATGGAGTCTTGGTCTTGTTGTGTTTATATGTGCATTCATTCCATATTGAGTTGTGCAATTTGACTCCTCGGCCATCATGCATCGAGATGCGTGATTAGTGGCACGAGGATCGAGACATGCATACATATGTGAAAATACATTGCTATGCCCCTTTCCTGCTCTCTATTGCAGCAAATCAAGAATCAGCAGCCTCCCAGAGCTTGGCGCACTTTTCAAGAACAATTGCAAACAGAGGCTAATTGGGGCATCACAGTGGATTTCCGCGCAAGGCAGCCCAAACATACATCATTCATCAGAGTTGAGGCAGTCCCTGGCTTGCATGCCAATTTATTGCTTTCCTAGTTAAATTTGTTAATTAATTAGGGTTTTGTACTTATTCGGACTGTATTTATTTGGGACTGTATATTATTCTTTTGGACCCTCTGAGCGAGGGCATAATTGTAATAAGGGTGCGTGAGTGTGATGTATGTCTTCCAACCCCACGTCTTTCTTCCCTTTTATTTACCTGCTTATGATGGTTAGATTAGGGCATGTTTCAATTAGCATACAGTATGATAGCATGTTTGCATTCATTCATCTGTTTTGTATGCACCAGGCTCGGCGCATCATACTAACTGTATTTGTATTTCAAATTCCAAGTTGAATACATGATAGCTGTCGCATCTCATATGTCATGTTTAGAATAGCCGAGCCTGCTATAGTTGCATTTTTGCATGTGTTGCATTAGGCATTTCTGTATATTTAGGATCATGCATGGATTTCTAATCGGTTTCTGTTTTGGCTTGGAGTACTCGGTGAGTTTTTATGCTTTAGCATCCTTGCATGCGTATGAGTGACTGCCATGAATAGCATGCTTACCATGAGGCTAACTGCTTATGTGATATAACTGCTTGAATGCTTGTGGGTGAAGGTTGGGTTGTTTAGATTGGAATAAATCATCGACTGTTTGTTTTAAGCCCACTAAATAGTGGCAAAAACATGTTTTCTAAGCCCACCCGAGGGTGGCAAATCCACGTCTTAGCCTACTTGCGGGTAGCACATCAAGCCATTTTCAAAACAAACAAACATGAAATGTTTTGTTCCAATTCAGGCGACCCAGTCTATACTTGTATGCTGTGCGCATCACATAGTAAATCTAGGCTAATAACCGGAATAAGAGCGCATAATGTTTTCAAAACTAGATGTCATGGTTAGTAGAGGCCGATCTTTGATCAGGCGAGCGGGGGTGCTCACGAAGTGACCTTCCCCAATCGTACCCAAGTTCCCGAGCCGAGGCAACTTTGGTGATGACGGACACGTGGCCTTAGGCAAACGAGTCAGGGTTTCCTAAATTTTCCAAAAATAAAATATTTAGGTGGCAACTCTGTATCTGGCAAAGCAGTTCATGTTTGGCACTTCTTTTCTAAAAATCTGTTTTCTCAAAACGATTTGCCGGATTTGGATTCTTTGGTTCAAGATTAAGAACTGTGACACAAATCGAGTACGAGCTGTAGC
This sequence comes from Camellia lanceoleosa, assembly GCA_025200525.1. Classification (NCBI taxonomy): domain Eukaryota; kingdom Viridiplantae; phylum Streptophyta; class Magnoliopsida; order Ericales; family Theaceae; genus Camellia; species Camellia lanceoleosa. The sequence continues at coordinate 6,019,548 of CM045764.1, forward strand.
GAGGTCCCCCGCGGGCTTGCCTACACAAGCATACATCAAAGAATTGGTTGATTGTTCAATTTCAAGAGTGTTCTTCGTCGGTGGAATCCAAAGCTTCAAGCGTAGAGCATTCGAAGGTGTTTGAAACTGTGCGTAGTCGTTAATTCGACATGGATGTTGTGGATTCAACATCAAGCTGATCAATTTCGAGACGAAGGCAGTGGTGAAATAGATACAGATTGTTGAAGACAAATTGATTGCGTTTGGATAATTTGTTTTGGTAAATTTGTATTCTTTCTTTCTTTTATAGTGGATTGATTTATGTTGTTTCGCCCGTAGTTTTTTAATCACAATTGGAGGTGCTCCAATTGTGGTTATGCCGATTTATTATTTTTCAAAGCAACAATCTAAATCACTTTTATGCGTGTTAGAAAATTTAGATTGTTAGTTTTAATCATTTGGGAATTGTTGCAATTAATCTTGATCCGAATCACAAATCGCTTAGGTTTTTCAAAGGATAAATAAAACACTCCAAGGGAACATCATAGATTGGGGGACTTCACAAACAACATATTGAAATCCTATTATCGACATATCCCAGCAGCAAACATCAATAGAAACATTGATAGTGAGAAGGAGAAACAGGCAGACGCTGAGTGAGTAAGAGTGATACAGAGGATTTATACCTCAAATTGTTTTTAGGGAGAGTTGAAGATACTCTAAAAAATCGCGACGGTGAGGGCCCTGGTGGGTGAGACATTGTAGAACAAGATAAGTATGAGAAAAAGGAGTAAGAGAAATCAAAGAGAAAAAGTAAGACACAGAGATATAAACAGAGAGAGACAGAAAGTTGAAAAAAATACCTAGGTGAATCTGAAATAGCGAAGACGAATCAGAAATGGTGAAGACGGTGGAAAGACGAGAACAGCAGACGGCAATGTTGATGGTAAGGTGAGGTGATTGGCGCGACTGAGGTATGATCGAATTCGACTGAGGTGTGAAAGAGGTGCGTATTTATTTTTAATGTAAGTGTTTGAATTAGTAAAGTTATCCCTTACAAACATGTTGGTCGGCTAATGTTTGAATCTGCATTTAGATACCAAAACGATGTCGTTTTGAAATCTGTGATTAAATTATATTAGTCGCTAAAAGATCATACTGCTCCTGCCCAGTTTTCATTCTCCCGCCTATGTTTTTGGCGACAAAAATTTTAAATTGGTCTCAAAAAATCACTTTTTTGCAACAAAATATTTTTAGTCGGTAATAGTATCAACTTTTAGCTACGAAATTTTATTTTGGTCGGCAAATATCATTTTTTTTCGACCAAAATTTTTTTAGTCGGCAAAAGTGGTCAGCAAATGTGTAATTTCTTGTAGTGTAGGCATGCCAAACATAGCCAAAAAAAAAACATATAGTTAATTTAAAAGAAAATAATTAAGGCGCAGACAAAGGAAGAGAAAGAAAGCAGTGGTGCTACATGCACCAATTAATGTACACATTAGTGTACCAATTAGTATTATGTCATTATTGTCGACCCCACCTATTATACAAATTATAAATACCCAAAACCTCCAAAATTATGTCACATCATCTATTAGTATACTAGTTAGTACATTAATTGGTACATGTAGCATTATGCGAGAGAAAGAGGGACTAACAGTTGCTGATTTGATAATTCAATGCCCGTCACCGTTTCCTCCGTCCGTTCGCTCTCATGATTTGTTCAAAACTTCCAATAGAAGAATATCAGTCACGGAGCTTGGAGAAGAAAAAAAACAAGACAAGTAGGGGTGATTGCGAATCGAATTGGGTTGGGTAACTTTTTATTCTCCATTTATCTAAAATTAGGCGAATTGAAAAAAAAAAAAAAAAAAAAAAAAACTGCATCCGTTCACCTATTTGGTGGATACGGATTGAGCGAGCCGTGTGAGTTAGCAAATGGATGCAATCGGTTTGGATTTTACAAATTTTGGATATTTTTTTTGAATTATAATTCATAACTTTTACAATCTCCAATAACTAGTAATATAAAAAAATATGTATTATTTGCCTATAATAGGCCATAGCACTACACATGCATATGTTTAAGATATTATTTTCAATTTTTACAAAAATATATATTTTATTATTTTTACTCTATATTTTTACTTGTTAGTAGTTTTTTTTTTTAATTATTATTTGTGGAGTCTTGAATCACTATCTATGGGAAAAATAAACCAACCACTATAAAGTGTAACTCTTTTTCATAAAAGTTGAATTCAAGAACTCACACCACAAATTGCTACACACCCACCAAGCCAAATATCTTTATTATATGTTTTTGATGAATTTGTTTGGTAGAATAATTAAGAGATGGTTGTGGCTAGGACCGTAAACGAGTCGAACCGAGTCGAGTTTTAGTATATTTGGGTTTGTTTATTAAGATTTTAATGAGTTCGAGTTGAACTCAATAAAAATTTAACGAACTGAGCTCGAGCCGAGTTGGTTTAGGCTTGATTCGAGTTCGAGTCTGTTCATCAGCTTTAACAAGCCAAAAACATTGCAAATTTATATTTGCGCATAAGACTAAAATTACAATTAAAATTTTGATTATACAATATGACAGGGATAGGCCCATAGAGCCCACGGCCCACCATTCAAACCCCATTATACAACCCGGTTAGCCAAACCCAACACAGCTGGAGTCCAACCGGACAGGAAAGACCAATGATGCTCGAACAAGTGGCAGGCGCAGAGCAGGCCACGTCAGCAGACAAAGATCTGCAAAGTTATTGCCACAGCACATCACCATTAATGCAGCCCATCACAGCATTTATTACGACAACACCTCTCAGCCGGAAACACACCCCCTCGCCCTGAACAAGGCGAACCACGCCTCAAGCTTTCGGCGGGGACAATCGAGCAACGAGACAGCGAAATGATTACAGTTGGATATAAGCTAAACTCGAAGAGAAGAAGAAGGTTAAGTTTTCCGTCTCCTATCTCTCTCTCTCTACATTTCTTCTGTATTATCACCTTTTCTAATTCCTACACCGGAGGGTTCACCGGGGGACTACCCCGTTCCCCGATTGAACTTGTTTGCAGGTTATCCAGTGGGCTTGAGGAGCTTGGATCGGTCCAACCCATCCACGAGGACTCACTGTAAGATCAGTTGGCGCCGTCTGTGGGAATCGGTTTTATCCGTGCGCCAGTTGTGTTCATTGCCGCCGGAGACCCTTTTCCAACAACCTTTTTCACCTCATCCGTCACGTGCATGGTAACGACCAGATCCATGGCTTCCCACCACAATGCTGCAGATCACCAGACCGACCCTCCCAATCCAAACAACCCACCACAGTACTTCATCGAACTCACCAACAGCATCAACCGTATGGCCGAACAAAACCAGGCCTTAATCAACGATCTGCTCCAACGGAACCTCCCTATTCCTCCACCACCTCCAGACATTCCACCCCATCCGAAACAAGTCCCAGGCCATACTGTCCCGCAACCCAATCCTCCCAACTCGGGGGGCTTGCAACCCCCTCGCCCACATATGCATCCTCCTCCTCCACCCCCACGTCCCTCAGTCATAGCCCGGCTCGAGGAGAAGCCGGCGCGTCAACATCTATCCTCTCGAGACGACAACATTCCTCTTTGGGGCCAGAACTCCGGCCATGAAACTCCGGCTCAAGGGGTCATGCAAAACATCCAACACAAGCCCTCCACCACAAACTCCCCCTTCGTCGCCTCCATCCGCGACAAACCCCTACCCCCCAAGTTCAAAATGCCTACCATCGACCCCTTCGACGGAACAACCGACCCCGTCGACCACCTGGAAACCTACCGTACACTCATGATCCTCCATGCTTTCCCCGACGAAATCATGTGCCGAGCCTTCCCCGTGACCCTAAAGGGATCGGCTCGGCTATGGTTCAGCCAGTTGCCTCCAGATTCGGTCTCTACATTTCAAAACCTCAGTGACTCTTTCCTGAGCCACTTCATTGGAGCCCAACGCCAGCGACGTCCGGCGACCCAACTCCTCAACATTCGTCAGACCGAGGGGGAGTCACTACGCAGCTTTGTCACTCGCTTCAACACCGAAGCCTTACAAGTTGCTGAAAATGACGATAAGGTCATCCTCACGGCCTTCATGGCTGGTCTGCGGTCATCCGATTTCCTCTTCTCTCTCTCCAAGAACCCCCCGACATCCATGGCAGCCTTGCTCTCCAAAGCCCAGAAGTACATGAACGCCGAGGACTCTCTAGCCGCTCGGCAGGAATCCACAACTAAATATCTGACCCCCAGAGAAAAAAGAAAAGACCAAGAACCCAGCAACACCCGGTCTCATAACCAAACATCCCGCTATGCTGACCGACCCCCTCGTGCCGATCGGCCGGCCCCAACCAGACCCCCCGGTCGGTTCGAGCAATACACCCCTCTCAATACACCCATGGAACAAGTTCTTAACCAAATCCAACGGGACTACCCCCTCAGGTGGCCTCTTCCTCCACGGAACCCTTCCAACCGCAAAGATCAGTCCAAATATTGCCGCTTCCACCAGGATCATGGCCATAACACCGACGACTGCATCAGCCTCAAAGATCAAGTAGAGACCCTCATTCGCCAGGGGCGCTTGAGCCGATTCACAGATACCCGCCCTCAGCAGAGACAAAGAGCCGAGCCCCACAGAGACAATCGCAGGCATACCCCTCCACGGCGACCAGTTCAGCCAGACCAGGGGCATGACCGACCCCACCAACAACCTCGGCCTCAAGGTAATCCGCCTCCACCAGTCGGTGAAATCAGAGTTATCTCAGGCGGTCTTGCTTGTGGGGGACCATCGCGCTCAGCTCAGAGGGCAGAGCTTAGAAAGATCTGACAGGGGCTCGGACAAAGGCGATCGCCACGGCCGACCCCCAAGCAACCCAAGGTGGAGAGCCCATTACCTTCACACGCCGCCGATGCGGGCATCCGTTATCCACACGATGATCCCCTTGTCATCTCCACTGTCCTCTCCAATTATAAAGTCAGACGAGTCCTCATTGACAATGGCAGCTCGTCGGACATCATTTTCTTAAACTGTTTCCGCCAACTGAAGATCGGGGAAGAAAGCCTGTCTCCGCTCCAAACTCCTCTGGTCGGTTTCACCGGTGACCGGGTGACCTCTATCGGCTCCATTGATCTCCCCATCACCATTGGAGAGTATCCACGGCAGACCACAAAGCTGCTTACTTTCCTTGTTGTTGACTGCCCCTCAGCGTACAACATGATCCTCGGCCGCACTGCCCTCAATGCCTTCCAAGCCATCACATCCACCTACCACCTTGCCCTCAAGTTCCCTACTGATTTTGGGGTCGGAACAGTGAGAGGAGAACAGACTGTCGCCAGAGAATGTTATGTGGCCTCACTTAAAGAGGTCAAACTGAAGGAGGCAATGATCATTGAAGGACTTGACGTCCGAGATGAGGACGAACTGATCAGAGGCGAACCCGTGGAGGAACTCGTCGAAGTTAGCATCGACCCAACCAACCCACTCAAAACTGCTAAGATCGGCAGCCACCGTCGCTCTGCCAAGGCCGACCTCACCGCTCTCCTGATCGAACACAAAGACGTCTTCGCTTGGACCCATGCAGACATGCCAGGCATCGACCCCTCTTTCATAACCCATCGCCTCAGTATCGAGCCTCACTTCCGACCTTATCGGCAGAGGCAACGATCTTCCATCCCGAGTGCAACAACCTCATAGCCGCAGAGGTTGACAAACTTCTCAAGGCCCGGTTTATCCAAAGCGTGGACTACCCTAAGTGGCATCCAACGTGGTCTGGTCCGCAAAAACAACGGCAAGTGGCGTCTCTGCGTCGACTACTCCGACCTGAACAGAGCCTGTCCCAAAGATAGCTACCCTCTCCCCCGCATTGATCTACTGGTCGACGCCACGGCCGGTCATCAAATGCTCAGCTTCATGGATGCATTTTCAGGGTACAACCAAATCGTGATGCACTCATCAGACCAGGAACACACATCCTTCATCACCGATCGGGGCACCTACCACTACCGTGTCATGCCGTTCGGACTAAAGAATGCTGGGGCCACCTACCAACGTCTGGTCAACACAGTCTTCCACCATCAGATCGGGCGGAACATGGAAGTGTATGTAGATGACATGCTGGTTAAGAGCAAACTCTCCGCCGACCACCTCACCGACCTACGAGAGACTTTCGCCACACTCCGCAAATATCAGATGAAACTCAACCCGGAGAAGTGCGCCTTTGGTGTAGGATCTGGCAAGTTCCTGGGTTTCATGGTCAGCCAGCGCGGCATCGAGGCCAACCCTGAGAAGATCAAGGCCTTGGTTGAGATGCAGTCACCCAAAACCGTTAAAGAGGTCCAAAGGCTCACAGGCAGGAGTGGCGGCCCAGAATCGTTTCATCTCCCGCGCGACGGATAGGTGCCTACCATTCTTCAAAGTCCTGCGGCAGAGTTTCGAATGGACAACTGAGTCAGAAGAGGCCTTTCAGCAGTTGAAACAATGCATGGCCAACCCTCCCCTTCTCTCACAGGCAATCACCGGCGAGCCCCTCTTTCTCTACCTAGCAGTATCAAGCACCGCAATCAGTGCAGCACTCATCAGAGAGGACGGCTCCGTCCAACGACCGGTTTATTACATCAGCCGGGCTCTCAGGGGAGCAGAGCAGAACTATCCCCTATTAGTAAAGCATCACGGCCTTGGTCACCGCCTCCAGACGACTCCGTCCCTACTTCCAAGCCCATTCGATAGTGGTTCTAACCGACCAGCCGCTGAAGAAGGTCATGCAGCAACCCGAGCTCTCAGGGAGACTAATGCAGTGGTCAGTAGAACTAAGCCAGTTCGACATCTCTTATCGCCCCCGGACAGCAATCAAGGGACAGGCCGTAGCCGACTTCATCTTGGAGTTTACCAATCCAGCCTCAACCACTGACCTTCCATCCGCACCAACTCCACCAGAGCCTGAAGATCCTCATTGTTGGACACTCAATGTTGACGGCTCGTCTCGAAGGGAGGGAAGTGGGGCTGGCCTCATCCTCACATCCCCCGAAGGGGGTTATTTCAAGTGTGCCCTCCGCCTCTTATTTGCGGCCAGCAACAATGAGGCCGAATCTGGCATTGATAGCAGGGCTCGTCGGCCAAAGACATTGGTGTTAGCCACATCCGAGTGTTCGGCGACTCGGCTTATCGTCGGCGGATCACGGGTGAATTCGATGCCAAGGACGCCACAATGCGAGATTCTGAGAGACATGGCTCTCACCCTTGTTCGACTCTTCAACACCTTCCAGATCAAACACATACCTAGGCGGACAACTCCAGCGGATGAGATGGCTCAGCTTGCCTCCGCCGACCAATCCGACCTCAGCCACGGAGTTCGCCTCGAATACGACCCGGCCCGACCATCTCGCCCGACACGCAAGTGCAATTCCTTGACGGAACCCATCCTTGGGCATCGACATCTTCCTCTTCTTGACCACGGAGAACTCGGTGACCCGGTGACGCTAAGGTCGAGAGTCGACCAACTACATTCGGTCATGGCGTCCTTATAAGCGGCTTCTCACGGTCGTACCTGCGATGTCTCAGCCCCGCCCAAGCAACCTATGTAATGCAAGAGATCCATGAAGGAATATGTGGCAACCATTCAGGTGGCAGATCTCTCGCACACAAAGTACTCCGTCTGAGCTACCTCAACAAAGATGCCTCGATTTCGTCTTTGAAATGTGACAAGTGTCGGTAACCGCCAACATTCCCCATGCTCCTCCACCAGGTGATCTCCTCTGCAGCCCTTACCCGATTAGCCAAATGGGGTATCGACTGGTTGGCCGCTTCCTCGCCGAGGCTGCAGACCAATTCGCAATCGTTGCCATTGATTACTTCACCAAGTGGGTCGAGGCAGAACCCCTTGCCACAATCACCGAGCGGAACACCACCAAGTTTATCTGGCAATCGATTGTCTGCAGATTTGGCATCCCTCAGGCCATCGTCTCCGACAACGGCAAACAGTTCGATAACGCCAAATACAGGAAATTTTGTGCAGATCTCCAAATTCAACCATGCTTCTCTTCCCCCGGCCATCCCCAAGCAAATGGTCAAGTCGAGGTCACCAACCGCTCTCTCCTGAAGATCATCAAAACTAAGCTTGAGGCCGCCAAAGGCCTTTGGGCCGAGGAACTACCACATGTACTCTGGGCCTACCGAACCCTTTGGGACTCCTCTTGGAGAAACCCTTTCGCCTAACATATGGCCGAGGCGGTCATTCCTGTAGAAGTCGGTCTGCCCACCCCCAGGGTCTTACATCCAGACCTCGCCTCAACCGAAGAACTCCGTCGAGCAGACCTGGATCTCATTGAGGAACTCAGAGAGACTGCTGCTATCAGACTGGCCTCATACCAGCAGAAAATGAGAGCACACTACAACCGCAGAGTCCGACCGCGGGAGTTCTCCATTGGCGACCTTGTCTTGAGAGAAGCAACTCTTGCCACAAAGAATCCAGCTGAGGGCAAGTTGGCAGCGAAATGGGAGGGGCCCTATGTAGTGAAAGCCCGACCGCGACCAGGCACTTACCGACTTCAAGATATGGATGGCCGAGACCTTCCCCATCCCTGGAATGCTGAACATCTGAAACGTTACTATCAATGAATCCTCACTTTTGTATTGTCAAAATTGTTGTATTTTCCTTTTTCAATACATAATACAAATGTCGACTGGAGCTCCCACTCTCTATAATTCAACTGTCTGAATGTAACTTTCATGCAACTCTTCTTTGCAGCACCACTTTTTCAAAAGCCTCGGCCAGACCCGAGCACTTCCAAAGCCTCGGCCAGACCGAGCACTCGAAGCCTCAGCCAGACCTGAGCACCTCAAAGCCTCGGCCGGTCAGGCACTCAAAGCCTCGGTCCGAGGCACAGGCACCTTCAAAACCTCGGCCGGACACAGGCACTCTCAAAGCCTCGGCCAGACCGAGCCCTCAAAGCCTCAGTCCAACTTGAGCACCTTCAAAAGCCTCGGCCAGACCGAGCACTCAAAGCCTCAGTCAGACCTGAGCACTCTCAAAAGCCTCGGCCAGACCGAGCACTCGAAGCCTCGGTCAACTGAGCACCTTCAAAGCCTCGGCAGACCAGAGCACTCAAAGTCTCATCCGACTGAGCACCTTCAAAGCCTCGGCGGGCCGAGCACTCAAAGCCTCGGTCGACTGAGCACTCTCAAAGCCTCGGCCAGACCGAGCACTCAAAGCCTCACCCAACCTGAGGCACCTTCAAAAGCCTCGGCACTCAAAGCCTCAGCCTTACCGAAGCACCTTCAAAGCCTCGGCGGGCCAGGCACTCAAAGTCTCAGTCCGACTGAGCACCTTCAAAGCCTCGGCCAGACCGAGGCACTCAAAGCCTCGGTCAGACTGAGCACTCTCAAAGCCTCGGCCAGAGGCACTCAAAGCCTCGATCCAACCTGAGCACCTTTAAAAGCCTCGGCCAGACCAGGCACTCAAAGTCTCATCCGACTGAGCACCTTCAAAGCCTCGGCCGGACACAGGCACTTCCCAAAGCCTCGGTCAGGCACAGGCACCCTCAACAACCTCGGCCAGACCGAGCGCTCAAAGCCTCCGCCAAACCTGAGCATTTTCACGAGCCCCGGTAAGACCTATGACTGAAGGCTCATCAAACAAAACACTCAGCCATGGCCTGACACTTAATCACAATTTCAACATACTTTGACACTTAGTCATATTTGCCCATATTTCACTTGCAAATCACATGTTCAACATTGCATTTCAACCTACTTTTTCAAGGCAATTTGACACTTAGTCATATTTTAACAAGGTCTAACCATATTTCATTGGCAAATTACATCTCCAACTTCACATTCCAGCCTACTCTTTAGGTAGACATTTGACACTAAGTCATGAACACCTCAGTGCACAAAGTAATTACAAGAAAGATATACAGACCAAACCAACACAAGAAGAAAGATATATTGGCATCATCAATTAGAACCATAAATGTTCTTTTATTTATTCAAAAATGTGTGTACAAGCTACATACATCCCTTGCAAAAAAAAAAAAAAAAACAAAACAAAAAAAACAAAAGAAAACAAAACATGTATACAAAATTATTCCCCACATCATTCCTCCCCCTCACTGGAGACCAGGTCCACCTCTTCGACCCCCTCGTCCAGAGGGGTCTGGGCCACATCTTCTTCTTCGACCACCACTCTGCTAAAATCGAGTTCTGGGAACAGTTCTTCAGCCTTGCGCTTGAACATTTTCCACCCACTGTCCCAGTACTCTGCCATTTCATGCTTATAGAAGTCCGACTGCTGGAAACTTGCAATCACGTCAGACTCAGCTCTCCCAGCAGTCGTCCCCGATGGCCCAGCCCCTCCAGTCCCCTCCCTCGCCAGACTATTGGCCACCGCAGCATCAATCGCCACCTGAAAATCTGGCGACGCCTTGAACTGTTCCACAGCTGCGATGCACAAATCAGGATAGGCAGCCCTCTCCGAGGCCGCCTTCGCCCTCTCCTCAACCAACTCCTTCATCAAGCCCTCCCTTTCCGCGGCAGCCTTCTCCCTCTCGGCCTCAAACTGCTTCTGCAGCGCCTCTTTCTCCCGATCACCTCGCTTTCTGCCCCCAACTCTTGGCGCAGACTCTCCTCTGCTTTCTGCCGCCTGCACGCCATCTTCAACCACTTTTGCGGCGCCTCCAACTTAGCATCCGCGTCCCTCTGCTCGACGGTCTTTGCTATTCATGGCCTCTTCATGGCGCTCGATCGCAATAGCACAGGCCTCTTTGGACTCTTCCAGCTTCCTTTGCTCACCAGTCAACTGGAACTCGAGCGACACAACCCTTCGGCGTGTGTCCTCCAACTCAGACTTGACCAATGGCAACTCAGCATAGGCAACCTTCCAGGCAGCACTCTCCTTCTTCACCTTGGCTAAGTCTGCCTTGGCCTCATCAGCTTTTATCTTGGCCGCTGCGCCCTTCCTCAGCAAGGCCCCTGCCAGGGTAGTTACCTCCATTTGGGCAGAGCATAACCCCCTGAACAGGTCGGCCTCCCCAAATCCGGAGGCCGAACGCAGAGCTGGTTCCTCCACCATCTTCACCAGACGGTCTGCCACCGCCTTTGCTGGTCCCCCATCTCCCTCCAACCTTCCAGCTACAGCACGCGTATGGTAAATGGTGGCCCCCAGACCAACCCCTCTTTCCTGAGGCGCAGGCCCCCTTGGCATCTGCTCCCTCCCACTCGGCTCTGCCACGACCAACTCCACTGTCGCTGGTACCGCGGGGGTCTTCTCCAACCCCCCACTTGGCTCGCCCCCAGCCGGACCAACCCTCGCTGGCTCTGATGGGGCCTTTTCCACCACGTCCCCCGTTGGTGGCTATCCCACTCGGGGTCTCTTCGTCACAAAGGCCTCTGCCCGGTGAGACGATCGCCCTTCAGGGTCTGCTCCACCTCCCCACCCTCCACTCGCTTGGCCAGGCTGGCCTCTTCCACCCTTATCTCCTTCCTTCTTTTCTGGGATGGCTCCTCTTCACCTCGCCTCAACCTCTTTTTCTTCTTCCCCACCCCCAGTGCCTCCATCTCCTTCAACGACCTCTCCTTCAGAGGGTCTTTTGGAAGCAGTCGTGGAGCAGACCCCTCCAACCCCTTCTCTCCCAACGCTTTTGGCCGAGGGCGAATCCTCTCCCTCACCACTGGCCGAGGAGGTCGCTCGACTTGGGCCTCTGCGAATTTCTGAGCCCTCAGTAGCATTGCCTGATCCTCCGCCTCCTGCGCCTTCCTCTTAGCCTCCAACTCCGCTCGGTCGAGGTCTGCCCCGACCGGTTGTGGGCCCAACCCCGCTTCACACAGAGCAGATGGCAGAACGAGCTCGTCCCACCTAACTTTTTCCCTCTCCCTCCACTCCTTCACCTTCCTTACTCTCTCTTCCATCGCCGTACCCCTTTCGACTCCACAAACTTGGTGGCACCTTCCGCCTTGCGTGCTCGGCCCCTCCAGAGTTGGACACATAGAACCACCTATGCCTCCAGCCTTTGACCGAGGTTGGCAACCCCGCCACCAAGCCCTTCCTGCGGCTTTGTAGGGTTACCCAAGTCTCCCCGCTCGACGCTTTGTAGCGACAAAAATTCATCATTGTCATGGCCTCCTCCATTGCCTTCGCCGGTAGCTTGCACACGATAGCAAAATCTTCACGAATTAGGCATCGGTATCACGGTGCCATGTCCAAACGATTAACACGTCCACCACAATCTGCGGCAACGGCAATCGCAACCCACCCTTCAGCGCCTCCTCGTAGAGGGAGAACTCCCCTGGCCTCACGTCCGATGGCCGGTCCGTCGACTTTGGCACCACCAACCCCACTTCCGCCGGAATCTGGTACCTTTCGCGGGTAGCCTCCAACTCCGCCGCCGTTACAATGGACCTATCATCCCTCGAGTGCCAGTGATCCGGTTCCACCTGGTTGACTGGCTCCGGCACCGATGGCACCTCCACACTCATCGATCTATCTTCTTTGCGCCCACTCCACAAGATCGCCCTCTCTAGCGGATCCATCCTCACATTCCCGGTCCCTTCCTGCGCCATTGCTAAAGCAGATTTGCGAATAGCCCGGATGAGTTCCAGAAATCATGATATTTTAATGGGGTATCGTGAAACGGCGAATTGATACTTTGGATATTTTGAGTTTTTGTAAACAAGTAGGTGAATCGTATGATACCAAAAGCCCACGGTTTGCCGTATTCCAAGGATCCCAATTAATTTTCGCCGGTTTGAAAACTTTTCAAATCTTCCGCCAAAACTGTCTCATCAATGCCCATAATAATACCCGACGTTTCACTCGATCCAACGCTGACGTTCCACATCCCCCACGTACGGTCGGATGCAATCGAACTCGCCTCACCTGTCTTTTCCACTTCAAGTCATCACGTGACACGCCGCCTCTTGAGCCCGCGCCCTTCGGCTGCCACCTCACGGCCTCCACTCGGCCACCTCACGGTCGGCTTCTCATTCGGTCACCCTCACGGTCGGCCCTCTCGGCTGACCACCCTCACGGTCGGCCTCACTCGGCCACCCTCACGGTCGGCTTCTTCCCGCTCGGTCACACCCTGCGGTCGGCCCCTTCGCTCGGCCACCCCTCACGGTCGGCCTCTCCCACGGCCACCTCACGGTCGGCCGCCCACTTCCCGCTCGGCCACCCTCACGGTCGGCCTCTCCCTCACTTGCCGGTCACACGGCGCCTGACGGCCGATGAATTTCTTACCACTATTATTCCGTTGGACTAAAGCGCACTCGGGGAATGGGGACTCTTGGCGAGGATAGGCCCATAGAGCCCACGCCCACCATTCAAACCCCATTATACAACCGGTTAGCCAAACCCAACACACCGAGTCCAACCGGACAGAAAGACCAATGATGCTCGAACAAGTGGCAGCGCAGAAGCCACGTCGGCAGACAAAGATACGCAGTTATTGCCACAACACATCACCATTAATGGAGCCCATCACAGCATTTATTGCGACAACACCTCTCAGCCGGAAACACACCCCCTCGCCCTGAACAAGGCGAACCACGTCTCAAGCTTTTGGCGGGGTCAATCGAACGACGAGACAATGAAATGATTACAGTTGGATATAAGCTAAACTCGAAGAGAAGAAGAAGGTTAAGTTTTCCGTCTCCTATCTCTCTCTCTCTACATTTCTTCTGTATTATCACCTTCTCTAATTCCTACACCGGAGGGTTCACCGGGGGACTACCCCGTTCCCCGATTGAACTTGTTTGCAGGTTATCCAGTGGGCTTGAGGAGCTTGGATCGGTCCAACCCATCCACGAGGACTCACTGTAAGATCACAATATATATATATATAAACATACTAAAAAAAGTAAATATTTTATCAAAATAATAATATCTACCACTACTATTATATAAATATATTATCTATAGTTAATTATTACTTACATATATATTTTTTAAATATATAAATAACATATTTATCTTATTTTGTATACATATTTTTACATTATTTAATATGTAAATAATAAATGTTAAATGAACCAACTAACGAGCCAAGCTTACAAGTCGAACTTCAGTATATTTTGGTTTGTTCATTAAAAATTTAACGAGATCGAGCTTAAGTTTGAACGCAAAAAATATTTAACAAATCAAATTCGAACGACTTCTTATCAAACTGAGCTCAAGCTTATTCATAAACAGTTAAGTGGCTACTTTGAACTTTTGATCACCACATTCCAATGCAAAGGACAATCATTAAAAATCAGAAGTAATGATCATGTTAAGTGAATTTAAATTTTAAAATCTTCTTAAAGAATTTTTTAATTTAAAATAAAGATAGGTTGATGTAATTATTTCATAATTATTGATTTTAAAATAAATATTTTCGTTCTATTCAGGTAATGGAGAGGGGATTCAAATCTCATTCAAGTCATAGCGTTCACCTTCAAATACCATTCTAATAGTATTACAGAATATAATACTTAAAGTCAAGATATTAAGAAATTAGTCCAATAACATATATTAACTTATCCAATGTGTTCCCTCACATGCAACTTGTCTTACACGTGGGGAGATAAATTGATAAGCAAACAACCAAAAAAAAAAAGAAGAAACCAAACAAGTACAAAATATCCCAAATCATTTTGAATCACCTATTTTTTAAAAAGCCTAATGCAAAATAACCTGAAGATGCCATTATAGCAAAGGTCAAGATTATGTTTACAAATCAAGAACTGCAATGAATTTCACTATGAATGTAGATATTGTACGAGTTGACTCTCTCAATAATCCTTTATCACAGAAACTATTAAAATATCATTTTAACCCTAAATCCTAAAATACAAAATACCAAGTCTATCTGTATTGGATTGTACATATTGCCAATGAGTAATGAGCATAATTTACAAGGATTTGTTCGAGCAGGGAGACAAGTGAGCAGCTTGAATTGTTCATTTGTTTGTCTCTCATATTGACATCCCTTTCACCCAATAGTGAAGACCCTATTCACACACAAGCCTGGGTTCTTCAACAATGGCTTTATTAGAGTAATGCTTATCCCCAAGTTGGGAAGGATTATCTTTTTTATCTTGATTCTCTCACATAAATTATTGACAAAGACAAACATGTTGGTCAGCATATATATCTTACTCCAACTACTTTGATTTGGTACATTGCATTTGGGTTTTGAATATTAGTAAAAAATTGTACAAGGAAAGAAAAAGAGATAAAAATAATATCACTTTTTCCTTTACTTCTTTCCCATTCACAAATGCATGCCCAAATTCAAGAAGTGAACACAATCTTAATGAATTTGTTTGTTGCAGCATAAAAATTCAAATCTCTTTCGTAGTGATATAATAAGATGATGAGAAATGAGTAAAATCAAAATTAGTTAGTCACTCGCTTATAAAAATATATATATATAAATATACACAGAAATCGGTTATAGAATTAGACACAAAACACTCTTATGATTGTGGCCTCACACGTGATTGGTTTTTGTGTTCCTCGCATTAATCAATAAAATTTTCTTTTAAGAGCCTAAACTTCTCACATGTTGAGTTTAATAGGCCTATTGTTAAAGCATCCCTCCACTCAATTGGCGTATAGAACAAGTCTAAGACTCTCAATACATGCAATTTTGATATCATGTTAAAAATCAAATTTAAAATTAATTGGTAATGACTGGAGAGATTTTTGAAGTATATTAATTAAATTTGAATGACTTAAAGAGACGATCTAGGATAAGTGTAACACTGTTAATAAAGATATATAAGCCTTTTGATTTCCATAAAGATATATAAGCCTTTTGATTTCCATAATTTGTGTCAAAATATTTGGTACTGTTTTTTTATTATTATTATTTTTATTTATTTTTTATTTTTTTACAGTTTATGAATAAAAAAATTAACTTAAATAAAATAGAAAAAGCTCATAACTAAAAAGTTAAGGGGTATATCTTCTATCTAATTATTACTTTTAACTTATAAGAAACTACATCAAATAAACTAATTCATTATGGAAATATGTACTAGGTTTCATTGAAATTTTAACTCCCCCATTAGCAACAAAATCAAACTTTGCAGATATTCAAATGGTATAAAATATATTTTAACTCCATCATCATTATCATCAACAACAACAACAACATCATGGTGACAATATAGAGAAAGGAAGCATCCATGCTGGTTCATCTGTTTCTATGACTAGGCTGCAAGTAATTTCGTTGACTTATCCTCTCTTATTACATTTTCCCCCCTTTTGACAATTGTATTGCGACGCACACTGCTGGTACAAATAGCCATAAACTCTTATAATATCAAGTCAACAGTAACAATGTTACAATCTTACATCAGATCAGGACAAAAGAGACTTGGCCTAGTGAATATTGTCTCTTGAGCACATTTTCCTTGAAAGCTGGTTTCATTTGGTAAGAGGGGGTATATATGCTAAGGTGTCGAATACTAATAAGTGAGTAAAACCATTGCCTTTTGGACACCCTACCCTTACAAACCTTCTTTGAGGGGACCCTCTTTCGCCTTTCCAAAATCCAATATTTCAAAAAAATGATATTCTGAAAATCTATAGAGGATTGCTTCAGGAAGCACATTTTGGCTTGCCATTAGATTGAGTAGGTGTTTTGAGGTTAACTTTTTTAGTGGTTTTTTTTTTGGTTGACTTTTTTCATCTTTAGTAATTGTTATAATTTTTTTTTGAAAAACTCTATACTTTTGGGTTTTACTTAACTAGATGGGTTGGAAAAGTAAAAAACAAAATAATAAAAATAAAATTTAATTAAATTTGAAGAAAAAACAAGTCTAGTAAACTTTCTTTTGGATTTTTTCAAATTTTGTTACTTTTTAAATTGTCTACATAAGACGGACTTGGAAAGTTAAAAATTTTAACACAATTTTGAAGAAAAAAAAAACACTAAAAATAAATAAATAATACATAAACGTAATTTTTTTAGTTGTATGCCAAACAACCCCGAGTCAATTAATCAGTTCGGGAAGAAAGATAGAGGCACTACAACAAAACTAACTATTCACGGCATTATATTTACGACATGCATTAAATGCATGTCGTGGTTAGTACATTCTACGGCATTTTTTTTTTTGCAAGCCGTTAATGTTTTGTCAATAACAGCATACATAACATGTAAGTCATTGATTCATATATTTATAGCATGCAAAAGCATGCCGTAAAAACGATGTTTTTCGACTTACAAAAATATATGTAAAATATTTACACTTAAGGCGACATACATTTCATGTTATAAAATATTATAACTTTACACGGCATGCATTAACATGTCGTGAAAACTTTTGTAAAAAAAAAAAAAATTCAATCCGGAATTTTTTTATGGCATGCAAAAGCATGCCGTAAAAAATGTATATTTTCACGGCATATAAAAATATGTCGTAAAATATTTGTACTTAAGACGACATACATTTCATGTCGTAAAATATTATAATTTTACACGGCATGCATTAGCATGTCGTGAAAACTTTTATTAAAGAAAATTTCAATTCGATTTTTTTTTTTTGATTTAAAAAAGCTAACAATTTCCAACCACGCTTCTCACTTTAAATTTTCCTAATTGAGGAAAATGTAAAAAATAATTTATACATTATTTTATAATTTAGTGCCTCTTTTAAGGGATAATTGCGCCCAATGGGATTTTGGGAAAAAAATTATATATTCATGAAAAAAGTTTATAATTTTCATAATTAATATTTATATGGCTTCTCACTAATTAGTAATTTTTTTTTACAATTACCTTGATTTGATATTTTCCCTTCTTTTAATAATTTATTTATTTTTTACTTTTTAGATGTGTCTAATCTGAATACAACTCAAAAGTAAAATATTTGTAAAAAAAATATAATAAAATATAATATATATGAAATGTATTAAATTTTATATTTTTTTGAATTGAATGATTTTTTTAAAAAGTTAAAAATATTTTCTGTTAAATATATGTTAATTATTTAAATTTAAAAAGTAAAAAAAAAATTATTTAAAATATTTAAAAACTTACAATAACTAAAGCAAAAAAAAAAAAAAAAACACTCAAAAACATTATTTTACCCTCGTTTACCACTCTCCCAGACGACTCTCATTCTATCTATATATATTTTTTGCCCAAACCCTCTCCTCTCTCTCTCTCTGCGAGCTCTCGAGCTCTCTTCGAGCATTGCCTTGATCGATCGCGCGATTTCGCATGGCCTCACAATGTATGTCATTCACTTTCTTTCCCAATCGATCAATTTTTCTCTGTTTCTCGATCATTTTTTCCCAAAAGCTTCGAATTCATCATTTCATTTGAAGTTAGGGTTTGGTGAGAGCCATGGAAATGTAGACTACGAAGCCAAATGCATTCTCAATCAATTGATCTCAAACCCTAACTGATCTCTATACGCTCTTCTGTATCGAACGATTCAGTGAGTTTGAAACTCGTCATACTTCGTATTTTTTCTTGTGTGTGTGTTTACTGGATCAATTGAAGTTTGTATTGATAATTCGGTTTTTTTGGAGGTCTGGCAGATCACTAGACAAGTCGATTTCAACGCTTCAGATGGAGCTGGCTGCTACTCGAAGTTCTGAAGAGATGTGAAGATCTGATGAGTTCACTCACATCTCTGAATTGACTCATGAGGGCTTGCCAAGGAAGAAGGCTTTCATAGTTATTGGAATTAATACTGCTTTTAGTAGTAGGAAGAAATGCATAGTGCATTTATTTGTGCTTGTGTTTCTTTGTTAGCATAAAATTATAATCTGGTGATAACATTTTCCATTCTTATCCCTGATTAAATTAGGTTGCACAAATAGAATATTCAACTAAAGAATATGTACTTTATCTTCTGCTCCTGAACTTTTGTTGGTCAATTGACAACTTAGTCTATGGGGGAGAATTCTTTCAAATAGGTGTTGTAAATGTAATGCAGTATAGGATACTGTTCTTTATGGTGCACTGTTTGTGCCTTATCTATTTTTGGTGTGTATTGAGACTTGCCCGGTTCAGTTTGTGTGTTAGTGGACTGTTAGCAATAGGGATGCACTAATGGGACAGTTAGAAGGATGGCAGCTCCTTCATGTTCCTGTGGTATGCTCAGTGGGAGTTTTCTTTTATGTGTTACGCTATAGGATTTAGATTTTCTTCGGTAAGCTTTAAATAATTATTGAAACACGGTTCTTATTGAGTCTGTGATGTCTACAAATATCAATTGAGTGAAGTAAATAAATCTTTGGTAAAGCTTGAAAAATGGAGGAAATTTTTCAATACATTGTCAATGAAATAGCCTTGTACGTTGAACATGATTGAAACTGGGAAGTAGTATCTCTATATCTCCCTCAGATTTCTTCGCCATATATTTTAGCCCCCTTTGCTTTCTTTCACTTGTTGATTCGTGGCATATGGCTGCTTCTATTTCTTCTCCCAACTCCTCTCATACCCAACTAGTAATGATGAAATCTATATCGAAGTAAGGATAGTACAGAGGATTAAGTTAGGTGTAGAGCAGATTTTCTCCACCATGCTAGTGTGCAATAACATCATGCATAATATATCTTTGAACATAATCTTATGCTGCCACATGACTGCCCAAATAATTTTCAACTGCGAAAGTCCCCCTTGTGTTTTGTTACTGTCTTCCAGAATTAAAAAATTGCCCTGTTGAAATAGCATTCCAAGATTTCTGATCTGTCAATAGCTTCCCTTGTGAGACAATCTAAGGACCACTAGTGCTTTCATTAAACCATTTGATGATAATCCCGGACTGTCACTTTTGGCCAACGACTATTGAAATATTGGTATAATTGTATAAGATTATTGAGGCTTTGTTAGGGTTCTCCAAACTCTGCAGATCTCAATTCAGTGGTGGTCACATTTTTTAAAATTTCATTTTTAATAAAAGGTGTCTTAGTCCAATTGAAATACCTAGCCAAATGGGGATTCAAATCCACGTGGCACATTTCTAATGGTTCACATCTACCCAACATAGAGAAATGCTATTTGTAGCTGACATGTAACATGGGTCATATTACAAATAAATCTCAGTTTTGCAACGTATTTTTTGTATTCTAATTTTGTTCTCATGCATATATTCACAACAGGTGCAACTTCTCCAATAAATATTGGATGCAATAGTAGGTCTATTTTAGTGGTGTTTCTTAGCAATATGAAGTTTAAAATGGCACGAAGTAACATAGGTCTTGGTCTCGTCTCTCATCTAATCATTCATGTGGTTTACATGCTTTTTATTTGAAATTTTCTATTGATTATTGACACTTTTTTGAGTTATTTGAAACTCTTCTTCTTTTTTTTTTGAAATTTTATTTTTTGTGATGTTATGTTTAGCAGTTAATTAAATAAAGGTGGGTTGAATTTGAACATGATTTAGAACAATTTGAAAATAGTTGAATAATTAACAATTTGAGAGACATTCTTGGAAAAAAAAAATGAAAAAATTAATAATAGAAAATACCTTATTAACTTTGTTTAAATACTTGAGATGATTCTCTAGTACTAGGTAGCTTATTTGATTTGCCTCTCTACTTAACAATCATAGATTCATGAAGTTCATATAGTTCATATAGTGAGGTGGAAACTAATCCAGTTCTATTTTACCTGTAAGAAGGGGAAGTTAAGAGCTTTTTGCTAAGAATTGAATTTTTTTGTGACAGTCACTGACCCAATTACTTTTCAATTTTCAGCAATTTTTTCTGTTTTAGTGATGGTGTCTATGGATGACAGCGTGGTTTAAGGATTCTTTCTTTAATGTTGAAGTTCTATTTCTTTGTTTTGTCTCTTCCAAAGCTCAATGTAAGCATCATCAAATCTAACTCTATATCTCAAATATTCTTTCTTGCTTTCTTTCTTTTATCATTGTCAAATTGATTCTCCAACTATGAAATTGAACTCATGAAGTAGAAAAGGAGTGAGGTTTGTCAAGTTATCAAAATTCCTGACCTCATTTATTAGTTAGACTAATCAACTAATTGTTTGTGCCATGATTTTCATTTTTGTTCACTGGAGGGAGAAAAGCATGATCTTTTGTAGGTGTAGCTTTTTTGAAATGGATTCTGCTTCAAACTCTACACTTAAATCAACTTTGGAAAATTGTGGACTTCAACTTTTGGGCATCATATATGATCTATGGCAGGTTCGCAGCACCTCGTGTTCTGCTTGGTTCACACACGTATACACTATATTGGGTTCACTTATGCATGTACAATTAAAAATAGTTTATTTAAAAGAAAAAAGAAATGAAAGTATGGATTGCACAAATATTGTGACATCGTTGTCATATTTGATGTTACAATGTTTAGGTATTGTGTAGTCGTATTTCTTTTAGCAACGTTGAATAACTTCATACAATATATAGTTAGTCTTGCACTCATTTCTGCATTACTGGATGCTTATGCAAATAGTAGTTTTTATGATGAAATGCATTCTTCATAGAATATTTATTTTAATGTTGCAATCATTCACCATAAGTTTGTTGCTAAACTATCTCTCTCTCTCTTCTCTCTCTCTCTCTCTCTCCTTTTTTGTTGTGCCCATGGTGTTTGCAGATTGTAGTGAAGCTGGTTCAAGGTGTAAATGTCATCTATGCCAACCACATGAAGCTGGTTTCATGTGGTTTCAGTTTAAAATGACAATAATGTCAGGAGGGATTTTTGGTGGCTGCTTGTCAAATGTTTGCTAGTCATTGTTGTTTTCTTTTCATTTCCAGGTTTGATACATTTATTTTTGCGAATTGTATTAACTCTTTCAATCACTTTCAACCTTGTCCAGTGAAGTAAATATTGCATATGATAAATGTAGAATATCCTATTTTGGGTCAGTGACTGTCACAGAAAAATTGCTGAGAATTGAATTTTTTTAATTTGTTAATAATTTATTTGTTGATAATGTAGGAAACTTAGTATCATCAAAAATAATGGTTAATGGTGATTCTAGATCTTCAGAAGATGATAATGAAATAGAGGGAGAAGTTTTTGATAATGTGGTTGATGCCCTGCTTATAAGATTATTGTATCTACAGTTATCTAGTTGAGCAATACTAAAGAATGAACCTAAGCTAGCCCAACGCCGTTGAACTAAGCTGTATCTAAAATTAGGCACCCATAGTGTGGAGCAACAGAAGACCCCTCTTTCAACTCGGCTTGTTTCTATCAGTGACCTTGGCATGACAGCTATTTGTTTCAAATGACCGGCCCACTTGTTTGTTTCAAATGAATTTGGTTGACACATTCAATTTGAAACAATAATTTGGAAACTTTGTGTTAGGATTTTTCTGTCAATATGAGCTGGTAAAAATAATAAATAAATAATTGTTAAAGTGGGTAAGAATTCATAGATGATATATTTAATGGAAGCCATGAGGATTGAGATGGTGCCTCTTTTGACTTGAAATAAAATTTAAGTGGTATTCGTATGAGCGTCACATTGGACTTTCAGATATGAAAAGAATTCGTATGGTTATGCCACAGTTGGCAGTACACAGTTTATTCCTTTTGGAGGTCTCTGCCTTGAGCAATGAAAAGTCATTGTTGGGTTATTTCCACTTAGTGGGTTGCCAATTTTGGGAAGTTCAATGGTTGTTTTATTTGTGTTATCTCGTAAGCCATTTCATATATATAAATGTGGGTGTATGGGATTGGCTATCCAAAGTGTGGAGTTATATTATGGTGTGAGAGAAAAAATACAGGGGTGAGCAAGGGCTCAACTACCTTGACATGGGATTCGAGTAGTGGTGTGAGTTTTGTGTATTTTTGGTCATCTCACGTATACTCTATTTTTTTTTCGTATAGTGAATTTACCTCTCTTGTGGATGCAAGCATTTGGGCCAAACCAAGTTAAATATTGTGTGACTATTTTGGGTATGCTTCCATTATCACATGGGTTCATATTTTAATATGGGGTATCAGAGTTTTTAAGGTGGGATTTTATTTCCAACACTTTGGACACCAGATAAAAATGACAAGTGCACTATAAACAGCATGAGTCTTGCATTGCATTGTTGCAAAAATTGCAATGCATATTTTGTCATGAAAGTAAAAATTAGATGAATTAATGCTGTGCTATTTTTAAAATTGTTGCTATGACAATGATTACTACTTGTACCTTTGGCGTGGTTGAAGGGGAATTAAATGCTTATACTCATTTATATTATATTACCCCTTTGGAAGTTTGGATGATTGAGTATCTCATACATTCCTTGCTACTTGTTCTGGAATGCAAAAAGATAGAATCAGTTGATTATTGATTATTCTTGCTGCTATTCTTTTAATGGATGAATGTGTTTGATTGAGGATCTTTCTTTTTTATGGTGTTACCGGCTTGCAACTTTCTTTTAACCGCTGAACATGACTTCTTATCTGATGATGCATCTTGTCTCGGGGAGATTACAGTTTTTTTATCTAAGATGCACTATGTTTTTCATTTGTTTCAAAGCATCAGGTTCCCATAGTCTTTGCTCTCGGACATGGGGTCCTGTTTCTAGTTCCCATTTTGCTCCGCATTAGACTCAATTTTCCACTTAGTGACAAAACATAGTAGCAAAATACTAACAACCTCTAATTGTTGTTGTGAAAGTGCCAACTTTTGTTAGTCATCATTTGAGAAAGAAAGAGAGTAAGGGAGAGTGGGCTACCTGTTTCATCTGCTTGGGTAGAACCTATTTTCTCAATTTGTTTTAATTATAGCTTTTTTAACACTTTCAGATTTGTGTTTTTTTATTATTTATTTATTTTAATACAACTCTCATAATGAGGACTCCAAAATATTAGATTTTTTTGCTTACTTTATAGTTGCTGCTTTTGCTTGGTTTGTAACAGGTTGCATTTTATAAGCTATTGTCTATATACGATTGGGCAAGGTCATGTTCCTATATATATATTATATTAAAAATAACTTTTTACGGCATGCAAAATTATGCCGTGAAAAGTGTAATGATTTATGGCATGTAAGAAAATGTCGTAGAAGATTATATACGGCATGCAAGGCATGTTATAAATATATTAAAAATGACCTTCTACGGCATACAAAATTAGGTCGTGAAAAATGGGATGATTTATGACATGCAAGAAAATGCCGTAAAATACTATATACAACATACAAAGTGTGTCATAAATATATTAAAAATAATCTTCTACAGTATGCAAAATTATGTCATGGAAAGTATGATGATTTATAACATGATAAAAATGTCATAGAAAGCTATATACGACATACAAAATATGTCATTAATGTTTAATTTATTACTTTTTACAACTTTACTTGTATGCCGTAAATGATACTCAACTTTTCACGGCATGTCATATAATGGCATTTGTGTGCATGCCGTGAAAGAGTTTTTATAGCATGCATTGCAAGCCATAAAAATTCAATTTTGTTGTAGTGAGGTATGGGTAGAAGAGAAGAAGCTTTGGTTTTTCATGGTCAATAGTAGGAAATTTGATTTTGTTTGCATGTTAGGTTTTCCATGGAATAAGGTTCTATTAAACAATAATCATATTTACTTGGACAATGCCCACAAGACATGCCATCGAATCTATATGGGAACCTGTTTGGCCTATCCATGATATGCAATATTTAAAAAAAAATTAAGGGCGCTCGAATTAAAAGTTTAAATTTAAATTTTCTTTATACAAAGATTCAGATGTTAGATTTTCTTTATCCAAAAGAACAAGTTACTATAAAATGACCAAACTATCTATATGTGTATATATTATGAGAAAAGTTAGGGATCATGAAAATTTTTTCATGAAAATTATCATGAAAGATTTATGATCCTTGGATTACCTTGATTAGTGTGTTGTACTTTATTCCAAGTGTAATACAAGGATTACAAAGCTTTTATGATTATTTTCATGATACCTCTCTTTCTTCTCCGATTTGAACTTTACCAATGTCGCCGCCACCGTCACTTCCTCCATCTCACCCTCGCCTCAGATCATCTCAAGTTCTGTCGCAGTCTCCAGATCTAGTCGGAGTTTGCAACAAATCAGAGCTCCAATCTCCTCTCTTCTTTCTCTCTCTTCTCTCTCTCTTCTTCATGTCCTCCATCTGTTCATCGCTGCCGAACACCACGGCGTCAACGGCGCGAGAGATCATCGTGATCTCTTCCTCCATGACTTTCCTGAGCTCTAGTACATATGGCGCCACCAATTGATCTTCCTTTCCTCCCATGGCTACCGAACCATCACTACCGACCTCTGCAGCTTCAGTGACACCAACGCCCTGCCTTCCGCCTCAAGCTACACTACCTTCTACATCATCGGTGATATCCTACCTGTTGGAAAAAATGGTTTTTTGGTGACTTTAATTAAATATTAAAGTGGGTCCCAACCGTCTATTGTGTTGAGTCCAAGTGGGTCTAGATACTTTGCAATGAGATCTTTACACCACAAATAGAATGGCTAAAAACCATTGAGAATTGAATGAGAAATTGCCCCCATGAAGTTAACTTCATGAAAGAGTTAAGGCGGTTTGTAACTTCTGCTTTTATTGTAGAGTTTAATAGTGCATTAATGGGATTTGTAACTCCTGCCTTTATTGCAGTGGTTAATGGTGCATTACTGATCAGCCATAAAGGCTGGAGGCTTCTCTTCTCTCCCCTATACATGTATAAATTGAGACCCTCCTGTCAAGTCTCAAACACAGAAATTGTTTCTTCCATTCTTTAGTCAGTTTGCTAGAAATTTCTACAGAGAAAGTGTTGCCACTGTTTTTGTTCGCTAAGCTAGACAGAAAGTGCTTCTGCCGTAGCTGGTTTTGACCGTCGTACCCTGGGAGACAGACGCCGGGATTCCTCAAGCACTCGACCCGTGAGGCGGCGGAATCTGTTTTAAGGAAACTGTTACCGTGCAGGCTTCAGTTTGGTTTCTTTACCATTTTATTGTTTTGTGTATTTCTGTTGAAGTTTAGTTGTAATTATCAGTATATGTTCTTGGTATATAATTTTGATTTCTTCATAAATCTATTTCTTTAATTTCACAATTTGAACAACAAGCTTAAAATAATGTTACTAAAAACTGTTGCGGAATTGCTCACTATTTCAATGATTGTAAATTATGCAAGTTTTGACATGTTATTTAGTTTCTAGCTTTTAGTTTTCTTACAAGATTTAATCTTTAGAATAATTTGCATACTTAATTGTATTAGTATGATCTTATTTTATGTGTATGGTTCATCATTCCCCTACTATGATTTGCATGAATTTTTAGAGTTATAAAATTTGTGTAACTTGCCTATATTTATTTACATGGTTATTGTGAATTAAATTCTTATATAATTTATGGCAATTAATTTTTAATTTAACAGTTAGAGTTGTAAGTTTTGTAATTTATGTAGAAGTTATAAGGTTTTGTACACTACAACAAAATTGACTTTTTAAGGCTTGCAATGCATGCCGTAAAAACTCTTTCACTGCATGCACACAAATGCTGTTATATGACATGCCGTGAAAAGTTGAGCGTCATTTACGGCATGCAGGTAAAGTTGTAAAAAGTAATAAATTAAACATTAATGACATACTTTGTATGTCGTATATAACTTTTTACGACATTTTTATCATGTCATAAATCATCATACTTTCCATGACATAATTTTGCATGCCGTAGAAGATTATTTTTAATATATTTATGGCATATTTTGTATGCCGTATATAGTATTTTACGACATTTTCTTGCATGTCATAAATCATCACTTTTCACGACATAATTTTGTATGCCGTAGAAGGTCATTTTTAATATATTTATGACATGCCTTGTATGCCGTATATAATCTTCTACGACATTTTCTCACATGCCATAAATCATTATACTTTTCACGGCATAATTTTGCATGCCGTAGAAAGTTGTTTTTAATATAATATATATATATAGGAACATGACATTGCCTAACCGTATGTAAACAATAGCTTAAAATGCAACCTGTTACAAACCAAGCAGAAGCAGCAACTATGAAGCAAGCAAAAAAATCTAATATCCATACACCAAACAAACTGCATACTAACTTTTATCCTCAACTTCTATCATATCAAGCTGATAACAACCTCAAACATACAAATCAAAAAAAATATCCAAATCATAAGATTCACTAATCTCTAAAATACGACTTTAAACATCCAAAAAGTATAACTACATTTAAAAAATATCCAAATCATAAGATTCACAAACTGCATACTAACTTTTATCCTCAACTTCTATCATATCAAACTGATAGTTAAAGACAATGATAAATAAATAAGGTAAAATGAATGTTTGGTGTAATACTTTAGTGTTTTAGTCTTACTATATAAAGTGATGGCCCCATTGGATACACTACGGTTGTATTTCAGACTTGATATCTGCATCATCGATCTTCCTCTCTGACACTTTCTCAGTATAAATGAAATTAAAATTAAATCACCAAATATAAAAATATAGACACAAATAAATTGACAATTATAAAGTAACATATCCTCTCAAATGCCAAAATACTACCTTTTCCTTTAATGACCTCAAAAGCATATATACAAAGAAGAAATTAATCTCTTCCATTTTTCTGTAAGAATTTTTCTTTTTTTTTTTTCCTGTGGTTTTTTGCGGCCTTTAATTTTAATTTATTTTTCTGAAAAATTGCACTCACAACACACAACAATGAAGATAATCTGCAAGACAACAGGGCAGGTGATAGAAAGGCTAGGGTTTGATTTTCCCCTAGGGTTTGAGTCTTTGAGCATAAAACACCACACACATTTGGAATTCAGACAGGAGGCAGAAGAATAATTGTAAATTAATGTAAGCTTTACACATCTCCCTCCCAAACAGCAAGTTTATCTTGATTTCACGTAGCAATCTTGTCAAAATCAAGTTCAAATTTTGCTCCTAGAGGTCCATCCAATAGATGTGCAAATTAAGATGTCAAAGGAACCATTCACTGCCCTATCTGTGATAACAAAGCTCAAAGCCACCCCCCATAACTCTAGTGGAAGCCATGGCCAATGGAGAAGTCAAAAAATGAACCAGACCCAAAAGATCCCTTCCCTAATGACTGCTTATCCTCGAAGGTTGGTCCTAATAATTCTTTTCAACCAAATGTCACAAATCAAAGTAAGCATGCAGCACAGAAAATGATGTTCACTTTCTTTTGCCAAACCCACCAAAATAATGCCCACAAAAAATGTTAATATCAGGGGTAATCATGCAGTCAAGAAGATGTGAGGCCCACAAGAAGTTGATAAATATTAAGGGATTCATCTTTTAGGAGTCTTTGATTTAATTGTATTTTGATTTTAATAAGACTAAAGACTTTTAGAAGATTGAATCATAGAATTTTAGTACTATTAACTTACTATGTTAGATAGGCTTAGTTTTAGAGGATATCTACGTGTTTTAGGAGTCTCATGAAGCCTATAAATAGGCCTTGTTGATGTAAAACGAAATTACACTTCGAAAACGAATAAAAGTTCTCTCTCTCTCTCTCATCTTCTCAGTTTCTACTTACATCTCTCAGTCTCTTCTTCTTTCCTCTGTTGTTGCCTTTTTTCTTCCCCTCTACCATGCTGTTTTTCTTCCCTGCTACAAGCCTGCAACTGCTACAACTGTTGCCTGTTGGAAAGTGCGTAAAATTTCCTGCATATCCAAAATAGTCCAATATAGGCTGAAAATTAATTGAGACAGAATTGGTAATCCATTGTATCAATTTCTTGCTAAAATGGTCTATTGTACTGGTTTCTTGTTAAAATGGTACGTCCAGCCAGCACCGGCTGGTATGGAACAAGATTCACATCCTTGGATGACTTGACCAACATCTAGAGAAAGAAATCAAGTGGGAGTATGAATCAAGCAAGACTCCAAGATAGAAATCCTACAAGATTCTCTTACTATCCATATGCAGATGCTTTAATCTGTCAATTATGGGATCCCAAAATCACAAGTTCCTAGGACTATTCCCTAAAGCTTAAAGGTAGACCAAGTACATAATGGGTTGTACATTGTGCACAAGAATCCTAAATGCAGCTGGGTTTAGTTGAGGCAGGCAGCCTTACAACCCCCACCCCACTATTTTGTGGAGAGGCTGATTCCACAAAGGACGGGCCTTTTACTATTTCCGCGCCCTAAAAACTGAGCCATCGTCTACAAAGCCATTATAAATATTCTAATCTAAGTAGAGAAGATACAATAAGGCACACAAATACATATACAAGAAGGAAAATGGGAATGTCCGGGTGGTTACACTGCCTAGTGATCCTTTGACTGTCGATCTAAGCACTACCCACAGTTCCAATCTGATTAAGAACACCTAATGTGTTGATAATTTCTTAGTACATGTGTTCTAGACCCACCTGGGGAGGTGAAGACAAAAATGACTATTATAGACATGATGGTGCGTTGATAATATCTTAGTACATGTTTTCTAAGGCATTAAGTTCAACAGACCTCTAAATGACAACAAGATTGATTTGTACAAAATCTTCAAATAATATTCTTGTTCTTGAACATCCCAATCTTGGATGAGAAACAGGGAGATGAATTAAAGATGGAACATAATCAGTTCCAATAATTTTATATTGGCAATAAAATTGTTTGCACACTAAACTAATCCCAAAATTAGGCAATTTATAGGTGTTTCATGCCACTATTTCAGCTATTTTATATCTGAAGCGATAGTGCTAGATAGCATTTTCTCAGCAATTAGGAGCTTAGTAATAAGGAAATATTACCCATCCCAACTGTGATCCGTACTTGGGTTTTACTTACTACTCTACTGAGCTTTCTAAAATAATTTCCTTTATCAAAAAAGGAATGAAAAAAAAAGGAGACTATCTTACTCCACCTCAACAGCTTGATGCAACCCATTCAAATTTCCAATGGTCTTTGCCAACAATATTTGGAATAGACCAAAGACGAAAACCAGCTCATGGAAGAGTAGGGGCAAGACATCATGGAAAATTGTTAAAAATGAACCTGAACAAGAAGTTAAATGTGGGTGCTTTGATGACCATAAACTGTGGGCGTTATTATTTCATTTAATTTTATTTTCTGACCAGCAACAAAAGTAGTTTAATTGATGAATAAAAGGAAAAATAGAAAGAGGACAGATGTCCTCTTAAAGAAAAAACAGCCATTACATCAATAATCATTTGTAGATTGTTGCACAAATAATCATTTTCTGTCAATTCTTTTTTTTTTTCTTTTTCCCAAGCACATGGTATTTTTCTTTTTCTTTTTCTTTTTCTTGCAAAATACTATTAAAACTAATTCTCTCCAAACTCAAACCATAGGCCACAACTAAAACACTAACTCTTCACAACAACAAAGTCAAATAGATATAAAATGTACATACAAGTACTCACCTGTACAACATGTGGAGCCAAACTGCGGAATGAATTTTCAATCCCGTAATAAAAGCCTAATCAAATGCACCTGAAACACATCTCCATTTCAATTCGAATCATGATACTAAAAAAATAAATAAATAAGAAATTGAGATCTATGAGAAGAAAATCACAAAACCTAGTTTTCTTCTTTGAGGCTGAGAGTGCCAGCGATGAAACTGGTGTGATCTTTATCGGCTTTAACATCTACAATGCATCCAACCTGTAAAAAAGAAGATTACGAACCAGATGAGTGTTTTGTCAAGTGTAAAAGAGATGATGTTGAATTGAAGGGGGTTTGATTTGGAGAGTTGTTCAACCTAATCAATCTATACTTGTGAAACATAAGTAGAGATTGAGATCAAAACAACAAAAAAAAACACGGAATCAAGAGCGAAATTACCGAATAGAGAACTGAAATAGCAGTGCCAGAGAGAGTCTGAGATGAAAACACGATCGTCGATGAGCTTTGCTCCTCAAAAATTGAAGCCAAGTCCAAGTCGAAGCAGATTACAAATTGATTCAATGGAAGCGTGATTGCTTTGTTGAGGAATGAAGCGAACTGCGTCACTCCACTGATTCAATTGATTGAAGACCAAGGGTTTGAAGAACCCTTCCCACTTCACCTAGGTATTTCTTCCTCCTCTCTTATTAGAAACTCGGTGTTTTTTTTTTTTTTGAACTGTATTAGTATGTTTGATAATAAAAAATAAATTAAATATTTTTTTTTTGGGATAAGTGACGCCATAATATTGGGTCTTGGCGCCTGAAATATTTTGGGCATACCATTCACGACATACATGGTATGTCGTAAAGAGTGACCTATTTTTAACGACTGATATACGGTAAGTCGTAAAATGTGACCTATTTTTAACGACTGGCATACGGTAAGCCGCAAAAAGTGACCTATTTTTAATTATGAAAATTATAAACTTTTTTATGAATATATAATTTTTTTCCTAAAATCACATTGGGCGCAATTATTCTTTAAAAGAGACACTAAGTTATAAAATAATGTATAAATTATTTTTTACATTTTCCTCAATTAAGAAAATTTAAAGTGAGAAGTGTGGTTGGAAATTGTTAGCTTTTTTAAAATCAAAAAAAAAATTTGAATTGAAATTTTCTTTAATAAAAGTTTTCACGACATGCTAATGCATGCCGTGTAAAGTTATAATATTTTACGACATGAAATGTATGTCGTCTTAAGTATAAATATTTTATGACATATTTTTGTATGCCGTGAAAATATATATTTTTTACGGCATGCTTTTGCATGCCATAAAAAAATTTCCGGATTGAATTTTTTTTACAAAAGTTTTCACGACATGTAAATGCATGCCGTGTAAAGTTATAATATTTTATAACATGAAATGTATGTCATCTTAAGTACAAATATTTTACGACATATTTTTGTAAGTCGTAAAAACATACGTTTTTTACGGCATGCTTTTGCATGCTATAAATATATGAATTAACGACTTACATGATATGTATGTTGTTATTGACAAAATATTAACAGCTTGCAAAAAAAAAATGCCGTAGAATGTACTAACCACGACATGCATTTAATGCATGTCGTAAACATGATGCCGTGAATAGTTAGTTTTGTTGTAGTGGTAACTTGTATAGTATCTTAATTCCTTAGTTATTTTGTTATTTTATGATTTACTAGAAGGTTAAATAATATTTGATTGTATGTATAATTGCTTTAGATTAGTTGCTTTATATTATGTTGTCGTTTGCTACTAACTTTCTTTGTAGGCATACCTAACCGTGGAAAGGAATTTTATGGACTACTTATAATCCTCAATTGGATTGGTTTATTTTTCCTTTATATTTGAAGAAATTTTTTGCTTCAGATTTAGTTGGTTTGTTTACCAATTTGTAGTAGCAAGTTTTATTTGCTTGTATTAGTAGAAGCATTTTTTATGCATGTATTTGGTTGTAGCAATTTTTAAGTTGCTTGTAAGTTTGGAATTTGGTTTGATTTTCTATAATAGAAACCAAAGTGTTTAGCCTTGGCTAAAGAGTAGTTCTTATTTGTTCAAAAATGACAATTAAGACGGATTTGGTTTCAAACCTTTGGGGTTTGAGGAAGTCTTTGGGTTTAATCATTTTATTCCCAAAGTGTTGGAAAACCAAGTTTGGAGAAAGCCTTTGGTTATAATCTGATTATTTCCAAAGTGTTTTGATTTGAAAAAAGAAACCAAATTTTAGCATTAGCTAAAATATCTCTGATTTTTATTTAGAAATCATGGGCTCAGTTCCGGGAGTACCGGTTAACTTTCACGGGCTCAGTTTCGGGAGTACCGGTTAACTTTTATAAGTGGTGTAATTCTGGTAGCAAATTTTATTTGCTTGGGAATTGGTTTGTTATAACCTGGTTTATCCCCTAGAAATCTTAATTTTAAAGTTGTTTCCCATGGACTAGGAGTCAACATGCTCTTAAATGTTTTGTCAAAAAGTTAACTAAGTTTTAAGTGGGACCGATGTGACTCCTCCAGTCTTCTTGGGAACATTCCTGACCATGTTCGATTCTAGGTTAAATGGTGAAACTAGTTTTGAATTAAATTTCCATCTGTAGACACCCCATTTTTGACCGACCTTAAGACTCAGACGTCACCGATTGAGCGCTCGGTGATGTTGCATATTGTGCTCGTTCAGAAGTCTTAGAGTCACGGTCGTGAGCCCTACCTCCGGACTTCCGAACCCTCTTCTGTACCTTGTCTCGGTTTGCGAACCAGACTCGGTTTTCTCTGTTTCTTTTCCTGAAGGGAGGGAGAGGTCCTGTAGACCATCTCTCGCTGGGTAGGGTTACATTTCGTGGCCGTAGGCCATTTTGCCCATTTCGGAGCCCGATTCCCGATTTTCGGAGCTGTCAGGCCGTGTGCCTCGGTTTGGGACCGTCTAACCATCTCCGATTCCTCCAATTTTTGGCATACATCTTATTTACTCCCTTTTAAGGGACACTGAGGTCTGAGAGACCCACTTCGTGGTCAAATGCCACTTTCGATTATATGACCAACCTGTTTTGGGACCCCCCGAGCATTCGTTTTGCATTGATTTTCGTTCATTTTTGGCAGGTACCTCTGTTTTATCACCAGGAAGGTCACTGAAGGGTGGGAGGCCAGCAATTATCTTAGCAACCAGTTATATTCCTCCGGCGCTCTCCGACGCCCGTTTTTTTTCACTTCCGAGCCAATGTTGACCACCCTAGGGCTATTTTCTTCAACCCCAAACCACATATTTGTGTTGTACACACATGGGAGGACCCTAAAAGTCTATGGCCGGCCAGTAATTGTTGTTGAACCTTTTGAACCCCTCCTAAAAGTGGCTTGTTGTCTCTCTGTTTCTGGTTGCCAATTTCAACCAGAGGGTCTTGTTGAGGATACATGGGAGGACACCTTTTGTGGTGGCCAAAATTCCTCTGGACCATTTTGCCTTAGGTGGCCACCGCCATAGGGGTGTGCCACTGCCACAAAATAAAATAGCAGGCCGGCCATGTTTTTCCCCCAAAATATCTGATTTCGGGGGACTTTGGTAGAAGAGGGGAACTTAATCCCATTTCTCTCCCTTTCTCCTCCATCCTTGCATACATACAGCAGCTCTAGCTCTCCCTCAAGGGTTGAAAAACTTGGTTTGAGCATATAGATACATATCTCTCTCATTTCCTCTCAAAATCTCTAAGTTTTGCACCATTTCTCCATCACTACCAAGCACCACCACCACCACTCCATTTCCAGCAGCTTGGGGAGCTTTCCAGCAGCTAGGAAGCAACATTCCTTGGTCCAAGAGGTAGCAAAGAAGTGGTCTTCAAGGGTAAGTGCCAATCTCTCTCTTTTGTAGCACTTTTTTGCACCATTGCTTAGGCCTATTTGCTTGCTGTTTTGGGCTCCGACCCTAACTTAAAGGGTCATTTTTTTGAGTCATTCTTCATGTTTGTTTAAGGGCTCAACCCTGTTTGAGCCACCCATTTGGTACTTGCTTCAATACCCCCTTGTATGCCATTATTTTGCATGGTATTTTTAGCCTATGTGTGATCTGTTTTTGAGCATGATATAAACTGTGAGTTGGCTTATTTTGAGTCCCTCTACAACATTGTAGAAGGGCTCAACACTGTTGGGGGCCTCCATGCTGTACTTACCATTATACCCCTCTTTGGCCCCCATTTTTGCATGCTTGCTCCTGTTTTCGGCCATGCTCAGAATTGAAAGTGGCCATATTTTGACCCCCTTGTCATGTTTCATGAAGGGTCTTTGGCTGTTTGATGTATATTTGGCCTACTTCATGTTATACCCTCTTGTGACCTTAATCTTGCATTGCATTTTGAGCATGTTTGCATACTGATTTGAGGCTTTTCATCTACTGTAAATGTTCATATTTTTAGTCCCTCTTCAGTGTTGTAGAAGGGTATTTTTCTGTTTGGGCTTTGCATCTACCACTTGCTTCATAGCCTCCCTTACGGAGCCATTTTTGTATGCCATCTTGGCCCTACTTGTGATTGCTGTTTGACCATGTTTTGTACTGTAAAAATGTGAGTTTTGGGGCTGCCTTGCTTCTGCCTTTTCATGTCATGTATCAATTATGCATGTATTGTATAGCTGTAGGCCATTTTATGCATTGAAATCCATGTTTCGGGATCATTTCATGCATCGGGTATTATTTCGCCTCATTTCGGGGCTGTTTTGCCCCTCATTTTGCCACTGATTTTTGCATGTTTGCATATCATATTCCATGTCTTTGCCATGTCTCATTAGAGTGGCATTTGATTGTCGAGGGTCCGTTCTCGGTTTAGTGCCGTGGGCACTTCGAGGTATCTTGTTTTCATCGATGGCCTCCTATGTGAGTGTGGTGAGGCTCTCTCATGTTGGTGTAAGCCCATTATTGCATTGCGTATGCCATTTCATCCATAGCATTGTGTATGCCCGTTGTGTATTACCTCGCAGTGTATGCTATTCCATGACATTGTGTATGTTAGATTGCATATTAGTCATTGCATGCATATCATGCATATTGCATCGTGTTCGGGATAGGAGTTAGCCCGGGCACGGGAAACGAGGCGCGTTCCGTACTCCGAGTGATGGAACGGGTCTCAATTCCCAAGTCACCGACACTCCGGATTATCCATGATGGAGTTAGGTTTTGTTGTAGCATTCATATGCATTCACCCTATATTGATTTGTGCAATTCGGCTCCTCGACCATCGTGCATCGATATGCGTGATTGGTGACACGAGGATCGAGACATGCATATATTTGTGAAATACATTGTTATGCCCCTTTCCTGCTCTCTGTTGCAGCAAAATGAAGAATCAGCAACTTTTCAGAGTCTGGCACGCATTTCAAGAAAAGGTGTAAACAGAGGCTAATTGGGGCATCCCAGTGGATTTCCGCGCAAGGCACCAAACATGCGGATTCATCGAGAATCAAGCGCCTCTGGCTTGCATGCCATTCTGATTTTCTTACTTAATTTGTTAATTAATTAGGAATTTGTATATTATTGACCGTAATATTTTGGACCGTATTATTCTTTCATTTGGGATCAGATATTTATTAGGACCCTCATGCGAGGGCATAATTGTAATAAGTGTGGGTGAGTGTGATGTATGTCTTCCAACCCCGTCTTTCTTCCATTTTATTTACCCTTATGATGGTTAGATATAGGGCATATTTCAATTAGCATACAAGATGACAAAGATGTTTGCATCATTCATCTGCTTTTGCACGCACCGCTCTCAGATCATACAAACTGCATTTGTATTTCAATTCCAAATTGAATACGTGTTAGTTGTAGCATCCCATATGCCATGTTTAGAATAGCTGAGCCTGCTATAATTCGCATCTTTGCATGTGTTGCATTAAGCAATTCTGTGTATCTAGGATCATGCATGGATTTCTAACGAGCTTCTGTTTTGGCTTGGAGTACTCGGTGAGTTTTATGCTTTAGCATCCTTGCATGTGTGTGAGTGACTGCCATGAATAGCATGCTTACTATGAAGCTATGTGCTTATGTGATATAACTGCCTTGAATGCTTGTGGGTGGAGGTTGAGTTACTTGGATTGGAATAATTCATCAAATGTTTGTTTTAAGCCCACTAGATAGTGGCAAAATCACGTTTTCTAAGCCCACCCGAGGGTGGCAAATCCACGTCTTAGCCTACCTGCGGGTAGCACCATCAAACCATTTTTCAAACAAACAAACATGAAATGTTTTGTTCCAATTCAGGCGACCCAGTCTATACTTGTATGCTGTGCGTATCACATAGTAACCTAGGCTAATAACCGGAATAAGAACATACAACGTTTTCAAAAACGGATATCATGGTTAGTAGAGGCCGGTCTTTGACCGAGCGAGCGGGGGTGCTCATGAAGTGACCTTCCCCAATTGTACCCAAGTTCCCGAGCCGAGACAACTTTGGTGATGACGGACACGTGGCCTTTGGCACCGAGTCAGGGTTTCCTAAATTTTCCATTTAAAAAACATTTAGGTGGCGACTCTGTATATGGCGAAGCAGTCCATGTTTGGCACTTCTTTCAAAAAACTGCTTTTCAAACGACGATTTGATTTGGACTCTTTGGTTCAAGATTGAGAACCGTGACATTTGAGTCCATCGAATCAGAGTGACCCAAGATCAAACCGTAACGGGGACTCGCACTCTTTCCTCGATGCGTCGGGACGTCTACACCATCTGAGGGATTTTCTAAGGGTTAAGTTTAATTTCTAGAATCACAGAAGTGAAATTCTGTTGTGATGCTTTAGAAATGGCTTCAAAATGTGATAAAAAGAAATGTTGTTTCACCTGACAACCTTAGCCTCACGAGATTCTTAAAGGAAGATCTTGAGAGATCAAGTATGATTAAAGGAAATCATAAGATTGTATGATAACATTTTTGAATTGATTAGAGGCAATTAGTATGGTATCCTTGTGTTATTTATAGCATTTATGATTGCTATGTGACTTTGCTTGAAAGCAAAGATGAGACAACCCGTTAGGGTGGGTGAATATATTTTTGAATTTTTAACTTCCAAATATATTCTTAAATTGGTGGCTCCTAGTGAATACAAGATCACTAATCACAGAGATAGAAAACTGGTAGTTCCTAGGAAATGTTAGACCACTGGCTACACAGTTATGAGGTTGTGGTTCCTAGTAGTGAATAGATTACTGATCACATGTCAAGACATGATGGTTCCTAGTAGTGGAGAGGCTACTGGTCATATGTCAAGACATGATGATTCCTAGTAATTTGATCCTATGTCAAAACGTTGTGATTCCTAGTAGTAAAGTGACTACTGATCACAGGTTTAAGACATTGTGATTCCTAGTAGTAGAAAGTCTATTGACCACATGTTGAGAAGTTAGTGATTCCTAGTGATAAGACTACTGGCTAGGTTATGAAGTTTCGAATAGTAGACTATTGAATACTAGATTTGTGTTTCCTAATAGTAAGACTATTGGCTTCAGAGTGATAGGTTGGACCAAATATATTTGGGTGCCTAATTCGGTTGATGATATTCTGGGAATGTATTTACTGTGATATGATTTTGAGAGTTTCATAATCATTGTGACACAAGGATTTGTTTAAGACTTTGTATAAATTCTACAAAGAAGACTTAATTATCCGACTCCGAATTGAAGAGGATAATAGAAAGACAGGAGGGCGTACCTCTTCAGTGAATGCCAATGTCATTGAGCATGGAAAATTTTTTGGAATGAGGAAGAAGTCCCCCTTGAACGAAGTCCTGTATGTTCCGAACTTTCGTATGGTTTTTGAGTCTGACAAGGTTGTTCTGACGAAACACAAGTGTGAAACTTGTGTTGAAGCGAAGTGGACAAGATCCCGTATGAGTTATGGAACGGCGTTAAGCCTTCTTATAAATTCTTACAAATGTGGGGATGTCATGCAAAAGGTAGGAATACCTAAACCCAAGAGGGTTAGGATGAGCCTAAAAATCCGTTGACTATGTATTCAACGATTGTGCACAATATAGCAGTGCATATCGATTTCTTGTGGTTCAATCTGCTATTCCAGATATACACATTATTCTATCCTGGAATCAAGAAATGCATCTTTCTTTGAAAATGTATTTCCGTGTCGTCTCTAAGAAGGGATTCAGAGTTCCATGAAATCGGTTGAAGGTGACAATGATCACATAGCTAATCAAACAAATGATCACTTGCGTGATCAAGCTAAAGATGTAGATGAGCCAAGAAAGAGTAAGAGGGCAAGGACTACAAAGTCTTTTGGCCTGGACTTCTTGACTTATATGTTAGAGGGAGAACCTCAAACTTTCCACGAAGCTATGACTTCTCCTAGAGTCCTTGATGGAAAGAAGCGATCAAAAATAAGATTGACTCCATCTTACAAAATCACACCTGGGTGTTGGTAGATTTACCTCCATGTTGTAAGCCTTTAGGCTAAAAATGGATTTTTAAAAGAAAGATGAAGGCCGATGGGTCAATTGACAAGTATAAGGCGAGCCTCATTATCAGAGGGTACAGGCAAAGAGAAGGCCTGGATTACTTTGATTCGTACTCACTTTGATTCGTACTCACTTGTTACTAGGATAACATCCATTCGCATGGTGATTGCGTTAGTAGTTTTGCGCAATCTGGAGATACATTAGATGGATGTAACGACAGCTTTCTTAAATGGAGATTTGAATGAAGAAATTTACATGGAGCAACCCGAGGGGTTTTCAACTCCAAGACAAAGTAAGAAAGTCTATAAGCTTGTCAAATCTTTGTATGGTTTGAAGCAAACGCCTAAACAATGGCATGAGAAATTTGACAACGTAATGTTGTCAAATGGGTTTAGAATCAACGAATGTGACATGTGTGTTTATGTCAAAGACACTGACAGAGATTATGTCATTTTGTGTCTATATGTTGATAATATGCTCATTATAGGTAGTAACGATGAAATGATCAAAACTACCAAGAAGTTGTTAAACTCTAAGTTTGACATGAAGGATATGGGTATTGCAGATGTTATTCTGGGAATTAAGATTACTAGAACATCTGGCAAGATACTTGAGAAGTTTAGTGGATTAGATACGAGTGTGTCATCGACACCTGTAGACTTAAGTCTACATTTTACCAAGAATAATAAAGAGAGTGTCTAAAAGAATTGGGCAGGCCAAGATTCAGCAGAGTCACCTATATGAGTGTGAAATGGGGCCACTTCTAAAAGAATTGGGCTGGCCAAGATTCTTTGAAACCACTCGCTGAACCAGGCTAGTGCCCGGGGCCATACAGGGCACACCAGTGAGAACAAAATAGTGGTAGGAGTAATTCCCGTGTGAGATCTATTGTCTCAGTTTACATAAACGACAGAGCAGTTTAAGATGTCATATTCACTGATCAGCCAGTAAACTCGATAGGTTTTCACTAGGAGAGGTTCAAAGCCAAAAGCTACCTTCTCTGATGTCGGGGTTAGTCCGTTGAACTCTCTCCAAGTCTTTATTGTTGAATAATGTCCGTTTGTTGAATCATTCGGTCAATTTTTATTCATGTGGGGAATTGTTGGAAAAAATGGTTTTTTGGTGACTTTAATTAAATATTAAAGTAGGTCCTAACCGTCTATTGTGTTGGGTCCAAGTGGGTCTAGATACTTTGCAATAAGATCTTTACACCACAAATAGAATAGCCAAAAACCATTGAGAATTGAATGAGAAATTGCCCCATGAAGCTAGCTTCATGAAAGAGTTAATAGGGTTTGTAACTTCTACCTTTATTGCAGAGTTTAATAGTGCATTAATGGGGTTTGTAACTTCTGCCTTTATTGCAGAGGTTAATGGTGCATTAGTGACCAGCCATAAAGGCTGGAGGCTTCTCCTCTCACCCCTATGCATGTATAAATTGAGACCCTCCTATCAAGTCTCAAACACAAAAATTGTTTCTTCCATTCTTTAGTCAGTTTGCTAGAAATTTCTACAGTGAGAGAGTGCTGCCACTGTTTTTGTTCGCTAAGCTAAACATAAAGTGCTTCTGCCGTAGCTGATTTTGACCGTTGTATCTTGGGAGACAGACGCCGGGATTCTTCAAGCACTCGACCCGTAAAGCGGCAAAATCTGTTTTAAGGAAACTGTTACCGTACAGGCTTCGGTTTGGTTTCTTTACTATTTATTGTTTTGTATATTTCTGTTGAAATTTAGTTGTAATTATCAGCATATGTTCTTGGTATATAATTTTGATTTCTTCATAAATCTATTTCTTTAATTTCACAATTTGAACAACACTACCCACCTCTGTGCCCTGGGCCTGAACCAGAGAATGACGTGATGAGCTTCACCAAAGCCAAAGCTAGGGTTTCAATTTGCACCACCTCCGTCAGATCCAACTATCGCTGTTGACGCCATAACTCTGTCTGTCTATCTATATATATGTATATATTTCTCTGTATGTATACATATATATATTTGGATTTCTGATTTTTTTTATTTTTTTTTATTTTTAGTAGTAGTAGTAGTAATAGTAGTAGTAGTAGTAGTAGTAGTAGTTCTTCTTGTTGTTGTTGTTGTTGATGATGTTATTGTTGATGTTCTTGTTGTTGATAATGAATAAACAGATTACAACATATTAGAAGATATTTGACAGATCTATTCAAAATTTGAACAGATTGCTACCTCCTATCTCCAAAAGCTCATATTTGTTCAAAAAGTTGAACAGATAGGGAAACTGATCGCAACAGTTAGGGAGAGAGGGGTACAGAGAAGAAAAAAAATTGAACAGATAAAATTTTACTTGAGCAAATATTTAAACAAATAAAGGGAAA
Source organism: Camellia lanceoleosa (assembly GCA_025200525.1). Classification (NCBI taxonomy): domain Eukaryota; kingdom Viridiplantae; phylum Streptophyta; class Magnoliopsida; order Ericales; family Theaceae; genus Camellia; species Camellia lanceoleosa. The sequence goes on from CM045764.1 coordinate 6,060,693, forward strand.
TTTGAATTGAAAAAATTACAAAATTAAACAGATAGGGTAAAAAAAACTAAATAGATAGGAAAAAAATTGAACAGATAAGGAAAAAATTTGATCATATAAGAAAAAAAAAATTGAATAGACAGTCAACAAAAGTCAACAGATAAAATTAAAAATTAAATGTCCTTCAAAGCAAACAAAATGACTCTCACCAAAATATTTCACAAAAGATGAATCTCTCAACAACCAAAAAAAAATATTCACAAAATCTAATACTTTATACATTCCGTAAAGTAGATTTATCATTAATTTACTCAAAAATTAATTATCTTTTTTTTTACTGCCAACCACAAACACATTCTGACCAATCAATATTAAGATTTGATTTGAGTCAATTATTCCACTTGTAGATGAGAAGAAGCTTTGGCTTTCCCATTGTAGGAAATTTCACTTAGGCCTCGTTTGGGAACAGACTAATTTAGTAATTTTTTAGTTATTTGACTAAAATATGAGTTAAAAAAATTAGTATGTTTGGAATGATTTTTTGATTTTTTATGAAAAGATATGCAAAAAGTAGAGAGAAAAGAGAATCTTTGACTTTTTGGTATGGATTATTGACTTTTTGACTAATTTAGTAACTTTTTAGCTTTTTAGCTAAAAAGGGAGGTTCCCAAACAAGGCCTTAGTTTTTCAAAAATATTTTTTAAAAAATTCTATTCTTTTGTTTTTCATATTTTTTTGTTTTTATTGAATTTTTTTATTATTTTAAACAATTTTTTAATTTTTAGACACATCTAACATAAAATACACATAAAAAATATAATTTTTGTGAAAAAAATCTTTTAAAAATTTACTAAATACCAAAAATATAATTAAAAAATACAAAAATTCAGTATATTTTTTATATTTTTATGTATTTATTAATTTTTTAAAATATTTTTTATAAATTTTTTACTTTTTAAATACGTGTAAGTAAGGTGTATCTAAAAAAATAAAAAAATACTTAAAAATTTAAAAATATTTACTAAAAATAAAATAATATAAAAAATAAAAAATTCAATTTTTTAAAAATTTAATTCAAAAAATTCAAACTAAACACAGACATTAAATTTGGTTATTCTTCAAATCAGAAATTGCTCTCCCAGGCTCTTCTCCGTACTCTTTCCTACCTTGTTTTGTGGATCTCACTTCGAGGGCATAATGATGATTGAAACCGTTTTGTAGGCTCAACAATAAAGATGAATTGTATAAAAAATTAATTTGATTTAATATCACTAAATATATAAACAAATTACATTTTACTTTTAAAAAAAGATGGCTACACTCCACCAAATCCAAAAAGGGAAAGGACACATACCTTTCGGTGAGTGAAGAACAAGGAAATATCGATGCCAGCATTTCCCAGAAGGTGCCAACTACAAGTTTAAACTCAAAACAATCATTTTATAAAACAAAAATGCTTCGGACTCCCACTGGCTAAATATAAATATAAAACAATCATTTCACAGTTGGGTAAATATAATTTTTTTTTTTTTTTTCATATATTATCTTTACTATAAGGTTTATAGATTGAATTGTTCGAATTATCATTGTGGGCCTAAATGGACCCCACAAAATAAAGTATGTAGAAATATTTATTAAGTAAAGTTTAAGCGGTTGGATTAAATTAGATACAAGTTGGACAAATTAACTCAACTAATCTATTTACTCTATGGATTATTTTCTTCCTTGTAGATGGAGGTAGTGGCGGTGGTGGCAACAATGTTAGAGTGACAACAATAGTGGTGGTGGTAGCAAAGGTGGAGTGGAGGGGGGTAGTGGTGGTGGTGGCAACAACGGTAGAGTGACAGCAATAGTGGTGGTGGTGGCGGTGGCAGATGTGGAGTGAAGGGGCTGGTGGTGGTGGTGGCAGCAATGGTAGAGTGACAGTAATAATGGTGGCGGTGATGGTGGCAAAGGTGAAGTGGAAGGACAGTGGTGGTGGAGTGGTTGCGGAGGTAATGGATACTGAGAGTGATATTTATTTACACAAGTACTCATATCTAATTAACTTAAATTTAATTTGGGTGAATTATACTTGTGGTCCTTGTAGTTTAAAACTTGTGTCACTTTAATCCTTAACTTTTCAATTGTAATACATTTGACTCTAAATTTTAAATTTTATTCCAAATAAAGATATTGAAGATACCGTTGCTCCATTTCAAGGGTAAAATCGTTAATTTAATAAAATATAAACTAGTTTGACAAAAATAAATGTCAAAAAAATATTTTTGAATTTTTTAAAATTATTTCTACCCACCAAAGATAAAATTATATAAAAAAGATAAATCTTTTACACTTTTATTTTTTTACAAAATTAACTTTTAGTATGTATTTGAATGATGATCATGTAATGAGTGGTTATTTTTGTTGATGTTTTGAGATGGTTATCATGTAATAGATAGTTGTATTTGTTGTTAACAGATATTGTTAGATGGTTATCATATAATTGATGGTTATTGGGTTTTTAATGTGTAACTGATATGTTCAATATATGAAATGTTTTAAGTTTTTAATTTTTTGATTTAATGGATTGGTTTTATAATGATATCAAAATTGTTGCCATGTTTGACTTTTGAAAAAATAAAAACTAATTTAACGAAAATAAATATCAAAAAAAATTATTTTATAAAATTATTTCTACCATCTCATAAGATAAAATTATATAAAAATGATGTGCTTTTATTATTTTTATTTTTAATTTCTTAGAAAAAAAATTTGAAAATAGATTCTCAAAAATCAAACTAAACAAAATTTTATAAATAAATTCCAATATTATTCATTAAAAAAAAAAAACCATTACATTTCAAACAGCATACAACTTAATCAATACACAATAAGATGTATGGCAACTTTATTCTTGAAATTGATCATTTACAAATGAAACATATTTGATTATCCTTGTTTAAAACAAGATTCACAATTCAGGTCAAATGCATCACAATTAAAAAGTCAGGAATTAAAATGACACAAGTCTCAAATTACAAAAACTATTAATGTAATTTATCCATTTAATTTTAATTGTTTGATGCAATTTATATATAAATTTATTAGAATTTAAATAAGTTGTAAATAAATGTAATTGGAAGATTGAGTTTGCCCCTCCACCTAGTTGGTGCTTAATTAGATTCCCCTAAACTTTTCAAACGAATAGGTTAGATTTATAGAGTATATTAAACAACAATATCTACTCAAGACAGTAGGATATGGTTTTATATTTATTTTTTTAATTTCTAAGCACATGGTGACCATAGAATTAATAAACACCGACTGTTCATGATCATTTATACGTTTATTAATCGTATCCACATCTTTATCTCTTTTCTGTTCTTTAATGGGATATAGGGTCCACATCTTTTCTTTCCAATTACTTCTCTACAAATTTTTTTTGTAGGTGATCTTTTGTTTTTTTTTCCCCTATAACTTCTAGGCTCTCTTTGTATTTATGAATTTAAAATGTATAGATTTGACATAATTACTCAAGGAAAAAACAAGAAAAATATCTTAAATTCGGATTTGATAATTTACTTAAATATTTCATGTTATATTAAAGAGTTTTATCATGACCCATTTGAAATATCTATGCAAAAATAGTTATTTAACTCCCTTTTTAGCTAAAAGATGTTACTAAAATATATATTTTTTAGTTTCTCTATTTCAAGTAACTCTCTAATATTTTTATAAAATTCAGCCTCAAATTTCTTGATTTAAAATATACATCAATCCAAATGAAGCCCTATATATATATATATATATATTTAGGTGACCTAACTTCCCATATGAGTACAGTGTGTTTAATAAATTAAATTGTCTTTTGTTTTGTGTAATGGCGACTTCAAAAATTTTAGTCAAGATAGTTATTTAAAAATTTAATTAGAATTTATGCAGAAGAAATTTCATTTATCAATATCTAAACATTCACTTTTAATAATTTTTTTAATTTGAACTTTTTCAATCACAAAGAACGAAAAAATTTAATACATTGATATTTTTATTTCAACAACAAAACAAATGATTCATAGAGTTCTACAATTGCTCTCAATAAATCAAACTTCTACATAGTTTTGAGGGAGTTTGAAGTCAGTTTTTTTTTTCTTCAAACATTATGCACTAATTAAACATATAAAATATGTTTACCCAAAGATTTTGAGTTTTTTTTTTTTTTTTTAAATGCAAGAAAGTTTTTTGTTAGTACTTAGAAATTGGAATGGGTGAATTGGGTGTTCAACATTTATAAGTCAAATTGGTGACAAATGCGATAAAAAATTATCCAGATTATTGAAACGGACCTGTAGCAAATTCTACACCTCTTTTTTGTTTTTTTTTTTTTGTTTTTGGGTATATTATTAGTAAAGTTAGGGGGCGACCATAGATTCAATGGTTAACACTTAACTTAATAACCTTGAGGTTCTGGGTTCAAGTCTTGGGACTATCACTTTATGCATTATGTCAAAGATTAGATGTATACTTAATCTTTTTCCTCCCAAACACACTAATTGGACGTTATTTTATATTATTAGTAATGTTAGATTATAACCAAAGAGATTCGCCGTTGTTCCATCAACTTGAATCCCTAACTTTCTCAAACCATATCTTAAGATGAGACTATAAGACTATCAAAAATGATACAAACCTTTTTTTTTTAACTTTTACAATCTCTATAGACACACATGTCAGTCAGAAATAGAAAAAAATAAAATAAAACAAAACAAAATAAAAATAAAAAATTGGTCTATCACAATACATCGGGGGTAATAGATGTTCCTAAAAGAGAGTTACAGCATTTTTTCATAAGACCCCGTTTGGGGAGTGGCTAAATTAGCCAATTAGTCAAAAAGTTACTTTTTTAGCCAAAAAGTCAATAATCCATACCAAAAAGTCAAATATTCTCTTTTCTCTCTACTTTTTGCACAACTTTTCGTAATTAGCCAAAAAGTCATCCCAAACATACAAGTTTTTTTTCCTACCTTTTTAGCCAATTAACCAAAAAATTACTAAATTAGCCTGTTCCCAAACGAGACCTAAGTCAAGTGTCTAGATTCACCTAATATTTTAATTTTATAAAAGAATAAAAAGTTGGGTACATATGCCGCCCTCATTCTGTGACACAAAAGAAAATTAAAACGTAAAAAGTTATGGATGTGATGTGTTACAAAATTACTGTCTTTGGTTTGAGATTTTTGGATTGAATTTTTTATTTTTCATATTTTTTTTATTTTTAGTGAATATTTTTAAAATTTTAAATATTTTTTTTTACTTTTTTAGATGTACCTTATTTAGATATATTTAAAAAATAAAAAAATTGTGAAAAAATATTTTAAAAAATTAATAAATACATAAAAATATGAAAAATATATTGAATTGTCGTTTTTTTTTTTTTTGTACTTTTTATATTTAGTGAATTTTTAAAATATTTTTTCACAAAAATTATATTTTTTATATGTATTTATGTTAAGTATGTCTAAAAATTAAAAAAATTACTTAAAATATTAAAAAAATTTAGTAAAATTAAAAAAAATACGGAAAAATAAGAAAGTAAAAGTGTTTTTAAAGAACCAAAAACAATTGACCTTAAACTTGAAAAGATTCCAACCTTGGCTCCATGTGTATATCAGCCACAGAGGGTGTATAGATGCGAGTAACAGTAGTAGGGATATTCTGTACTTTCTAAATCTCTTTCGATGCATATCATTTTCCTGTACCTTTAATTTCATACTGTTAATGAAAATTTTCTTTTTTGATCCAAAAAAAATCAACCACAGAGGGTGCCTTTTATACCAAACATAGACCTAAATTCACTCATTGCTTGTTTCTTCTTTTCATCTGTCAATGACATTAGTTTATGAAAGAATTTTAGGTCATGTTCTTGGATCAATAGTTGATAGCCTCAGTGATGCTTTGACCATGCTACGGATCGATGACATGGCAAGTTATGTTTCACATGTCGTTATGCTAAAGAATCCTCGGGTTTCTATAAACAACGAAAAAGGATAGGTAGTGGATTTCTTAATAACCTTAGTCGTGATAATTGTTCCATATGCTCAGCAATTATGTTGTCTTTCCTCATCTTTAGTTTTGTGTTCTGATAGATTTGTTGTCTATATAAAGAAAGGACTAGAAGAGGCATGGATGGTAAGAGAGCTCCAACGAGCCATTTATGGAGAAGTAGACATGGCGTGATGTTGGTCCGGCTCATTTCTTTCTTGTTGAAAGTTTTGAGACGAGCCGAATCAATATCACTCTTGTATACTTCTTTATGCAACTTTCCCTTCCATGTAGCCATTCTGATTATGCTTAATGATGGTACAATGTCTTCAACTTCTTTCATCCTTACTAGTATTCCTTTTTAATTTCTGTGGTTTAAAAAACAGGTGGCTTATCTCTTTCTTGTTGAAGAGCTAGTTTGGAGACGAGCCGAATCAATATCACTCTTGTATGCTACTTTTTGCAACTTTCCTTTCCATATAGCCATTCTGATTATGCTCAATGATGGTACAATGCCTTCAACTTCTTTCAACCTTACTAGTATTCTTTTTTAATTTTCGTGGTTTAAAAAACAAGTGGCTCATCTCTTTCTTGTTGAAGAGCTAGTTTGGAGACGAGCCGAATCAATATCACTCTGGTATACTTCTTTGTTCAACTTTCCTTTCCATATAGCCATTCTGATTATGTTTAATGATGGTACAATGTCTTCAACTTCTTTCATCCTTGCTAATATTCCTTTTTGATTTTCGTGGTTTAATTTAAAATATAGGTATCTGGCAAGAGGAAAAAATTGATCCATGAAATGGTTTCCAAGATGTGTTCTATTGTAGTCTTCTTTAATGAAGATTGATAATATTTCTTGTTTAGTTAGATCGATCTTCATACGAAAGTTTTTATCTGAAGATTTTTTACAAGAAATTTTTTACCTAAGATTTTTGCTTGAATTAATTAGATCAAAAGAATCATTTGCTTAAAAGCATACGGAAGTTTTTATCTCAATTTTTCCAAAGTAAAGTTCTTAATTTTTGATCAGCAAAAGAGAAAACTTTATTGATTGTAAGAAAGGTACAAAGTACATAACATATATCAATAAAACTTGGAGGAGCAAAAACATCAAAGCTAATCTAGGTGATCCCAACTAGGATGGCACCATAAATGAAGCGCAATCATTTACTAATTTTCATCCAGATTGATGAGAAACCAACCAAGCTTGAACAAAAAAAAGAAACAAAAAGCCAAAACAATAACCCAAGCAAGCACCAAAAACAGCAACCCCCTATAACCATCCATTGCCTTTCACACCAGTAGTCAACATCAACCCACAATTAAGCAATCAAACAGTCCAACATATAACTTTCATTCCATAAAGACTCAAGAGCAGTCTCTAATTTGCCTCAAGTTGAACACAAAGTCATTAACAGAATAAGGGAAGTCCTTGATTGAACCTCTGAGCCCAAGAGCAATTATGATTTTAATAAGATCACATAAGTCAAGGCCATTGGATTGAGCATCTTTGAAAACACATTCATTCTTGTGCTTCCGGATTGACCATAGAGCAACTAGGGGAATGGCTCTCCAAATTTTCCTAATAACGTTAGAATGCACTGTCGTTGATGCTATCTGAAGCCCATTCATATTGTGCTTTGTTTCATTTCATTTGATTAGGTTTCTAACAACCAAATATGGATGTAACTCACTGCCAAAAATCTGCCTCTACTTTCTCTCTCTAAGTTTTCTCTCCTAAGGTTGCTGAATGAGACTGTCATTTGGGAGGGGGAGGGGGGCTCCGGCCTCTCTCCGGCTGCCTCTCTCCTCTCCTCCCTCTTTTTTCTTTTACTTTCGCAAAATAGATCTTAGGAGATTATTCTTTCCACTCTCTCCCTCCTTGTGAGGTGTTTCTTCCCTTAGGGTGGAAGTTTTTGAGTTTTCTCCTTCTCCCCCCTCCTAGCTAAAGCTAGATCTGCCGCCTCTCTGCCGCATCTCACCATTTCTCACCGCCACCACTACACCACAATCGGAGTTGCCGCCCATTGCCGCTTTTTTCTATCGACACCACCACCATCACGTTGTGACCAATCTTCCACCAGATCTGACTTCTTCTTCACCCAATCTATGTTTTCGTTTATTTTTTGAGTTTTTTTTTTTTGTGTGTGCTTATATTCTATATTTGTGTTTGTATGGGCTTCATGGGTGTGATTGTGGTAGCTTACCCTTTCTGGGGTGGAACTTTTTGTGGTATTTCTTACTAGCCCTATTACTGATTTCTTATGATCGTTTTTGCGTTGCAGTATGGGTTAGGATCTTATATGATCATGTCTTGATATTATTTTAGTTTTATCTGTGTGTCTCTTTGCTTATTTTTCCTTTGTTTAGAGTAAGCTCTATTTGTGTAGGCATGGAGTCCATTGTAAATACTGTTTAGCTTATCCTTAATAGATTTTACTTTCGTTTCAACAAACAAACAAAAAAAAAAAACCAAATGGGAGTTTATGTGCCTAAGTAGCTGTGAAACTTCACAAATTTGCAAAAGACACACCATGCTTAGTGCCTTTAAGTGTAAGATTGCCTTCTATATAACTTAAAACAACATAGTTTCTAATAAATTTGAACAGTGTTACACCTTTAAGGAACATCAAATTTTAGCAGATTACCTAAAACATATATTTGATGAAAGATCAATTGGAGTTGATTTCAAATCATATAGTGGAAAGTACACACTGGGGCATATCATTATCTATTCTATTATATCGAAACACATAATTTACTTGGAGTAAACCTTTCTCATATTATTTTAATCCCCAAAAAATCACATCAATATTATATTTTCCTCACATACTTACCTTTGCTTAGCCGTTATTATAAGGATTAAAAAGTAAAATCAACTGTTACCCATTGCTCAACAGAGACTCTCTCTTCAATTCAATCTCAACCGTCTACAATTTTCATATTAACAAATTTTTTTTTAATTATTGAAAACAATTTTAATCATACATAGTGAACTCATACTTCTAGTATGTATATAAAAGAACATAAATAGATCTTTTAGACTCATTATAGGATATTATTATATTGATATTAGTTAGGCAATGGATAAGCTTCCAATATTGGTCTAAGAAAATCTTTATCCATTCCTTTTAAAATTTTTATATTTCATTTCAACAGCTGAAAGCTGAATTCTTCCTTTGATCAAGGGCTAGGTAGGCAATGATGAGACATCTCTTGAGGTTTTTATGTATTTATTTTTACTTTTTATTTTTATTTTTGTTGTTGATCTGGTCATGCTCCTTTTATAATAATCCTCCTAATTCCTACTTTGTCTTGTTGGTGTTTAATCAGACCAATTGACCTCATGAGAAGCAGTCCACCGCCCTGACCTGCTAGCCCAACAAAAAAATTAACTAAATAAATAAGTCCCAATCTCGAACTGTTGCTAGCATATTTAGGCTAAGCCCATCGGCCATGGCGTGGGCTTATGGTTTTTGGCTCTGGACCAACTTGACTCGGCTTGTCAAGGTAGTCGATTGAGCTTGGACATCAATTTCACAGCTTAGACCAACCATGCTCGACCCAACGCCAACCCTTAGTTGTGTTGATTGTGGCTATATGATCATTGTTGCTCTTAGGGGTTGGTTAAATGTTGTACTCTTATCTTCTTAGTACTTTATTTTTATTTTTTTAAGTTAAAATAATACATCCCTCTAATTTAGAAACTTTAAAAGAGCATTAATAATGTGAAGAAAAAAAAAATCAAAATTAAAATATCATATCACATAAAATTCATACATCAATTAAAATTATTAGCGCTCTTTAGAGCTCCAATCCTTTTTTTCTTTTTCTAGTCTCACCAGGTTGTCAAATCTTCATATCCATTTAGGCGAGTAATGAATGAAATTTTTGACTGTTGACTCAAATTTGAGGATAAGTCATAATTTCTTATATACAAGTCACAAGCTTTGCCTACTATATGGATCCGTTTATTTTTAGGGGTGGAATTGAAGAGATTGATAGTGAAAAAATTAATGAATAATGCTTGGGAGCGCGAATCCGCGCCCCCCCGAATCCCCCGATTTTCAGAAAAGAGAGAGAGAGAGAGAGAGAGAGAGAAGAAGAGAGGGAGAAAGAGAGAGACAGAGATCGGGGAAGAGGAGGAAGAGTCTCGGCGTCACCGGCGTCGCCTCGCCTGGCGTCTCCTCGCGGCTGTCGCCTCGCCTCCGCCCGCCTCCGGCGACTCCTCCTCCGCCGCCTCCGCCTCCGCCTCCCCCCTCCCTCCTCCTCCCCCTAGTTTACGGGCCCCCTCCCTTCTCTTCCTCCCTCCCCTCCTCCCTCCCCTCTCCCTGCGTCTTCTGGTTTGATTGAACGAAAAACGACGTCGTTTTTCGTTTTCGGGGGATTCGGGGGCCCTATTTTCGAGCGACGTAGCACGATTGAAAATTAATAGTGAGTAGATTATTAGTGAGGAGATCAACAAAATTATATTTATTTTGATGATAGTTGTTAGTATAGGAATTATTAAATTAAATAAATATAAAATAATAAAACAAATTAAATCATGATTTTTACTTAACCAAAAAAAACAAAATTCATTAAACATTAATATCGAAAAAAAATGTCCAATATGTAAAAAATAAAATAAAATTTGTAGTTGACTGGCCAGACGTCTGGCCGAAAGTCCGAGAAGACGATCGGTAACACCCTAAGCCAAACGGATTATTTTCTAATGCCATCTCTCAGGCCAGACTACTAATACTCTCGCCCAAGGCCTTTCATAGTTCGAAGGGACTACTAATTTGGAGTCCCATAAACCAAATAAACATGATTTATGTTCACTATTGATTACTAGAAGTCCGAAGTGAATTCCTACCGCGGAAAACAATCAGAGCTTATCAGTACATCTGTTTTTATAATATGAATAAAATGATAAGCTTTTATTTTGGTTTGCAACGTCTCAACCGCCCCCTAAATATAAGATACCATTCTAGCCTATTTGCAAGCTCATGAATCAAATTGACTAGAAGGAATAACCCAAGATTTTGATTCACCCTTGAAGTTTGAATTCCAAATTCATTGAATTTGATGTCATTTTCAGAAGAGTTGTTTATATTGTAGTTTTTGCTTTCTTTCAATCCATATTTTTTACTTCTTTTTTCTGTTCTAATTTCTCAATAGAGTGAAATGAGTAAGAGTGGCTGGCATCTTGCAAAAATTGTGACATTTGTATGAAATATCATGTGATTATGTGTCTATAACTAATAGTTTTTTGTTATTTGGCTATTATTATTTATATTTTTTAGACTATATAAGTGTATAATCCCTTGTTATAACTTGTTTTGAGAACTAATTATTTAGTTGATATTTTAACTTTCACGAAAAAATATGTAAAAAAATAGAGAGAAAATTTGACTTTTTAACTGTGATTTTTTGACTAAGTGATTGTCAAACCAACTCTTAAAATCCTAAGTGATTTAGATCTGCAATGGTCTTACAATAATTATCCAACGACTTATACTTAAAATTAAAATAAAATTATGTTATTTTATGATGTGTGATTTTAATATTATTTTAATTTAATTTTAATATGAACCGTTAAATTATTTATTTTGCTTACCATGACAACAATGTAACAAAATTATTATAGATGCTACATAGGCTTGATGGGTGTTGGGGGTCTAATTATCAGCACCCATCAAACTAGAGCTAGTGGACAACATCAAGTTAAAATAACTATCTTCTCGTTCGATAATTTCAGGTTGACAATGGGTGTGTTTGATTGGATGAACTAAAAAAAGAGGGATTAGAATCCATCGGACTTGAGTCCTGGGACTGTGAATCCCCCGGACTATTTGGTCAGATTGGATATGTATCCTGTGTTTGTTTTTTCATAGGATTAGACATCTGAAAATGACTATTTTCAGTGAATCCAACGTTTGGTTGGACGGATTGGATAGGATTAATGAACAAAAGACTATTTTGTCCTTTTTCAATTAATTATTTTTAATAGGATAATTATTAAATAAATTATTTTTGGATAGGATAATTATTTGGTCGGATTATTTTTGGACTGGATAGGATAATTATTTTTGGACAAATGAATCCAATGTTTAATTATTTTTAATTAAATAAATTTGTTTTTTTTAAATTAAATAAATAAATAAATAAAATATCAATAAAATTTGTTTTAAATCATTACTGTATAACAAATTATTATTTTTTTTACATACAAAACTTTACTGTGTGGTTCAACTTTACATACAAGTCATTAGTGAATCCAATTTATTTTTTTTACATACATAACTTTACAAAAAATAAATTTTACATACACAATTAAATAAATAAATAACCACTAAATTTGATTTAATAAAATACTGTATAACCTGTATAAAAAATTTATATTATTTTTTTAATTAAAATTTTAAATAAATTTTAAATAAAACACCTATTACAATTTAAATAATGAAATTAAATAAATTATAAACAAAATTTTAAAATAAAACATCAATAAAATATCTATAAAAAATTATTTTAAAAAATTAAATAAATAAAACATTAATAAAAAGTTAAATAAAATTATTTTATTTTTAAATTGAGACATTTAAATTTTATTGAATTTTATTAAATATAATACATAATTAAATAGTAGAGGGTCAAAATGATCATTTCATCATCTAATCCAAACAGTGATTAGTCTCCTACATTCTGTCCCACCCCCCAGGACAGGATAGTCCCCCATATGGGGGACATGGAGTCCGGCCGAACTCCATGTCCGGCGGACTAAAAAAAAATCAAACAACGGATTAGGAACACTATTTGGACTCAAGTCCAAATAGTGGATAGTCCCCCCCAATCCCCCAATCAAACACATATGTCAAATTAATATGACATAAAATGATTAAATGACTCTGAAAATAATAATAAAAACTAATGAATAAATTATAAATTATAAGTTAGCATTGATTAAGTACACAAACATTTTTGTTTTTAACTGTTGGAAAAAAAAAAATTACAAAGCGAAAGACAATTATTGAGAGAGGAAAAGACAAACATTAAACCACTCTGAGACTTATTCTTTGATTTTAGTTTTTTATATTCAATTTTTTAAAAATTGCGAGTGTCTTTGATTTGTGTTTTAAAATAAATGTTCAAAAAAAATTGGAAAGAGAGTTTAGAATTTTTTTTTTTTATTTTTATTTGATGGTATATTTTAAAAATAGTTTTGGAATTTGAGAATTTGGGATGATTTGATATTTACTGTAGTTGAATAGATGTGTATGAGAGAAAAAAATAATTGAGAAGGAGAGTTGAGAGAAAAAAAAATAATTGATTAATGTGTAGGAGAGAAAAAATGATTTTAAAAAAAAAATTCAAAAAATTTAAACCAAACAATTGTATCTTGAAATACAAACCAAACATGCCCTTGGTGTTCTAAGTTCAAGGGGCTAGCTTGATGGAAGAGACTTGAGTTTTAGGGGCTTGTTTCTTTCAAAATTTTAGATTTTGTTGTTTAAAATTGTGAAATTAAATAAATAGATTTATGAAGAAAACAAATTATGTACCAAGAACATATGCTGATAATTACAACTAAATTTCAACAGAAATACACAAAACAATAAAAGGGTAAAAAGACGAAACCGAAGCCTGCACGGAAGCAGTTTCCTTAAAACAGATTTCGCCGCCTCACGGGTCGAGTGCTTGAGGAAACCCGGCGTCTGTCTCCCAGGATACAACGGTCAAAACTAGCTACGGCAGAAGCACTATCTGTCTAGCTTAACGAACAAAACAATGGCAGCACTCTCTCACAATAGGAACTTTCTGGCAAACTAACTTGTAAAAATGGAAGCAAAAATTTCTCTATTGAAACTTGACAGGAGGGTCTCAATTTATACATGTATAGGGGAGAGAGGAAGAGCCTCCAGCCTTTAAGGCTAGTCATTAAAACACCAAGCATCCATAGCCCCTTTCCACAAAAATGAAAAGTATGGATGCCCAAAGGATTCACACCCTTTAGCCAAGAAAAAAAGATTTAAATACTCTTTAAAATCCTATTCATGAATCTAACATCATGAAGTAATTTCTTGGCAATTTCTTATTCAAAACCCAATGGTTTTTTGCTCACTTGGACCCAACACAAAAAGTGGTAAGGACCCACTTTAATATTTAATTAAAGTCACCACACTTTCATATTAAATTAAAGTCCTCAAAAATCATTTTTTCCAACAATCCCCCACATGAATAAAAATTGACCGAATGACTCAACAAACGGACATCGTTCAACAATAAAGACTCTGAGAGAGAGTACAACGGACTAACCCCGACATCAGAGAAGGTAGCTTTTGGCTTTGAACCTCTCCCAGTGAAAACCTATCGAGTTTACTGGCAGATCAGTGAATAAGACATCTTGAACTGCTCTGCCGTTTATGTAAACTGAGACAATAGATCTCACACGGGAATTACTCCTACCACCATTATGTTCTCACTGGTGTGCCCTGTGTGGCCCTGGACACTAGCCTGGTTCAGCGAGTGGTTTCAAAGAATCTTGGCCTATCCAATTCTTCTAGAAGCGGCCCCACTTCACACTCACATAGGTGACTCTACTAAAGTATCCTGCAATACTTAGCTCAACAGCTTAACACATAAGAGTCATTAAAAGCTCAGCTTATCCTCTACACTTGCAGGTATCACTGATAGAAGGAATGGCTGGAGGTTTAACCTCCTCAGTGACATACCACCGTTACACGCAATTAGGTTGTCCCATTGAACCTAGATCTTGGGATCTCCAGTCAACTAGGTTGGGTTTCCATTCCGGTAACTGTAGACACCCCATTTTTGACCGACCTTAAGACTCGGACGTCACCGATTGAGCGCTCGGTGATGTTGCATGCTGTGCTCGTTCAGAAGTTTCAGAGTCGCGGCCGTGCGCCCTGCCTCCGGACTTCCGAATTCTCTTTTGTGCCTTGTCTCGGTTTGCGAACCAGGCTCGGTTTTCTCTGTTTTCTTTCCTGAGGGAAGGGAGTGGTCCTGTAGACTATCTCCCGGTGGCCGTGAGCTACTTTTTGTGGCCGTAGGCCATTTTGCCCTTTTTGGGGCCCGGTTCCCGGTTTTCGGGACCGTTAGGCCGTGTGCCTCGGCTCGGGACCGCCCAACCATCTCCGAGTTCTCCGGTTTTTGGCTTGCACCTCTGTTTTATAGTTCCGTGAAACACTGGGGCCTTTGATGCCCAATTCGTGGTCAGATGCCACTTTTGCTCAGAGTTTTCGGGACCCCGAATCGCGCGGTTTGGGCCCCGAGCTTTCATTTTGCATCAGTTTTCTCTGATTTTTGGCAGGAACCTCTGTTTTGTCATTCCGAGGGACACTGGGGTCGCAGATACCCACTTCGCTGCCGTACACCATTTCCGGCACCCGCAGCCCATTTTCGGGATCCCGAATTGCTCGGTTTTGGCCCCGAACATTCATTTCTCATTAGTTTTTGTTCAAACTTGGCAGGTACCTCTGTTTCAACACTAGGAAGATCACTGGGGGGTGAGAGGCCAGCAATTATCCCAGATAACCAGTTTCGCTCCTCCGGAGCCCGTTTTTCTCACTTCCGGGCCAATGTTGAACACCTTGGGGGTATTTTCTTCCAACCAAAGTTACATATTTGTGATGAGGGAACATGGGAGGACCCTAAAAGCTACTGGTCGGCCAGAAACTGTGGGTTTCATTTTTAGGCCTCTCCTTCAAGCTCTATGTTGTGGCTCCTGCTTCAGTGTTGCCAAATTTCAACCTTGGATCCTTGTTCTACACATCTGGGAGGACACAAAATGTTGGTGGTCGGCCAGAAATTGTGAAGTTCATTTTTGGGCCTCTTCTTCAAGCTCTATCTTGTGACTCCTACTTCAGAGTTGCCAGATTTCGACCATGGGGCCTTATTCTACACACTTGGGAGGACACCTTTCTATACTGGTCGGCCAGAAAATCTTTTGTTCATTTTTTGGTGGTGGCCGGCCGGCCATGGTGAGTGGTGGTCGACTGTGGGGTGGTCGGCCACCTCCCGTGAATCTACTGGCCGGCCACTTCGCTTCTTTTTACAATGTCCGGATATTTTTGCCAAATATCTCGCCCATCCGGGGGATATTTTGGGAGGGAAAGCTTGGATGCTTCTCCCTCCCCTTTTACACCCTATTTGGCCTATTTAAAGGGCTGGACAGCCCCTTCCCTAGGGTTAGAAAATTTTGTCTCAAGAGCCCCCTCTCCAAAACCCTTGATCTCCATAGCCAAAACCTCAAAAACTTTCAAGCTTCCTAGCTCAATCCTTCACCAACCCTTAGCTCCACCATCCACAACTCCATTCCAGCAGCAAGGAGTTGATTTTCAGAGGCCAAGAATCAACAAATTGGAGCCAAGAAGCAAAGAAAGAAAGGTCTTCAAGGGTAAGTGTCTAAATCCATTTTTCTAGCAATTTCTTGCTTCCTATTTCTACCTTACTTGCCTACTGTTTTGGGCTTTGACCCCTACTGATTTTGTGCTTATTTTGAGCGTCTCTACAACTTTGTAGAAGGGCTCAACCTCATTTGATGTCTCCATGATATACTTCCTTCAATACCACTCTTTAGGCCATAAATTTGCATGCTTTATTTGCCTTATGAGTAATCTGATTTCGAGACTGATGTAAACTGTTAGTGGGCTTATTTTGAGCTCCTCTTCAACATTGAAGAAGGGCTCAACCATGTTTGGTGGCTCTAGCATGTACTTCCTTTGAAATTCTTCCATTTTACCGTTAAATTGCATGCTATTTTGAGCATATCTACCTTCTGATTTTGGGGTTGTCATCTACTGTAAATATGCATATCTTGGGCTCCTCTTCAGTGTTGTAGAAGGAAAGTTTGTGGTTTAAATTTTCTATATACTACTTGCTTTGTAAATGCTCTCTTGGCCACTATTTTTGTATGCTAATGTTGCCCTACCTATGCTAGCTGTTTGGCCATGTTTGTTACTGAAAAATACTGTTTTTGGGGCTGCCTTGCTACTGGTTTGCATGTCATGATCATATTTTGCATGTTTAGCATAGCCGTAGGCCATTTCGGATGCTTAAATCCACTTTTCGGGATGATTTCATGCATTTCGTATCATTTCGGGACTGTTTCTCCCCCCATTTAGCTGCTGGAATTTCATTTGCATGCTTGCATATCGTTTTCCATGTCATTCCATGCCTTAATGCATTGCCTCGGTTTGCGTGCCAGTGGGCACGCACTTCGAGGCACCTCCGTTTTATCCGACGGCCTCCTGCGTGAGTGAGCTGAGGCTCTCCCATGTTGGTGTAAGCCCATTGCGGCATTCCGTATGCCATTTCATTGCATTTCATCATCGCTGACATACGATTGGCACGCGTTTTGAGGCACTTCGGTTTTATCCGATTTTCATCTTTCATCATCGCCTCGATTTGCGCGCCTGTGGGCACGCGTTTCGAGGCACTTCGGTTTTATCCGATTTTCATCTTTCATCATCGCCTCGATTTGCGCGCCTGTGGGCACGCGTTTCGAGGCACTTCGGTTTTATCCGATTTTTATCTTTCATCATCGCCTCGATTTGCGCGCCTGTGGGCACGCGTTTCGAGGCACTTCGGTTTTATCCGATTTTCATCTTTCATCATCGCCTCGATTTGCGCGCCCGTGGGCACGCGTTTCGAGGCACTTCGGTTTTATCCGATTTTCATCTTTCATCATCGCCTCGATTTGCGCGCCTGTGGGCACGCGTTTCGAGGCACTTCGGTTTTATCCGATTTTCATCTTTCATCATCGCCTCGATTGGCGCGCCTGTGGGCACGTGTTTCGAGGCACTTCGGTTTTATCCGATTTTCATCTTTCATCATCGCCTCGATTGGCGCGCCTGTGGGCACGTGTTTCGAGGCACTTCGGTTTTATCCGATTTTCATCTTTTATCATCGCCTCGATTTGCGCGCCTGTGGGCACGCGTTTCGAGGCACTTCGGTTTTATCCGATTTTCATCTTTTATCATCGCCTCGGTTTGCGTGCCCGTGTGCACGCATTTCGAGGCACTCTATTTTGTCCGATCTGCATTTCATGCCATCGCCTTGGTTTGCGTGCCCGCGTGCACGCTTTTCGAGGCATATCATTTTCATCTCATTTTCACAGCATAGTACACACTAGGTTGCATCTTAGATTACATTCATACATTTCCTCGATTTGCGTGCCCGTGGGCACATATTTCGAGACATCTCATTTTCATAGCATTGCGCATGCTAGGTTGCATATTAGTTGCATTTCATGCATATCATTGCATTTTGCGCGGGGAACGAGGCGCGTTTTGTACTCCGAGTAACGGAACGAGCCTCAATTCCTAAGTCACCACTACTCCGGATTACCCATGACGGAGTTAGGTTTTATCCGCATTCATCCCCATATTGAGTTGTGCAATCCGACTCCTCTGCCATCATGCATCGGTATGCGTGATTGGTGGCACGAGGATCGAGGCATGCATATATTTGTGAAAATACATTGCTATGCCCTTTTTCCTGCTCTCTGTTGTAGCAAAATTAAGGATCAACAACTTTTCGGAGTCCGGCGCGCATTTCGAGAAATACTGCAAACAGAGGCTAATCAGGGCATTCCAGTGGATTTCCAGCAAATTTCAACAAAGTGGCATCTATCGAATAAGGCGATCCTCGGCTTGCACGCCGCTTTACGCTTTTATTAATTAATTTGTCAATTAATTAGAAATCTGTATATTCTTTTATTCGGATTGTATTATTATTTGTTCGGACCCTCTGCGCGAGGGCAATGTTGTAATAAGGGTGTGTGAGTGTGATGTATGTCTTCCAACCCCACGTCTTTCTCCCTTTTATTTATCCGCTTTGGATGGTTAGATATAGGGCATATTTCGATTAGCATAACAGTATGACAGCATGTTTGCATCATTCATCTGTTTTGCACGCATCGGGCTCGGTACATCATACAAACTGCATAGTATTTCAATTCCAAGTTGAATACTTGATAGCTGTTGCATCTCATATGCCATGTTTAGAATAGCCGAGCCTGTTATAGTTGCATTTTGCATGTGTTGCATTAGGCATTTCAGTGTATTTAGGATCATGCATGATTTCTAATCAGCTTCTGTTTTGGCTTGGAGTACTCGGTAAGTTTTATGCTTTAGCATCCTTGCATGCGTGTGAGTGTTGCCATGAATAGCATGCTTGCCATGAGGCTATGTGCTTATATGATATAACTGCCTTGAATGCCTGTGGGTGGAGGTTGAGTTGTCTGAACTGGGACAATACATTGACTGTTTGTTTTAAGCCCACTAGATAGTGGCAAAACCATGTTTTCTAAGCCCACCCGAGGGTGGCAAATCCGCATTTTAGCCTGCCTGCGGGTAGCACCTTCACACCATTTTCAAACAAACAAACATGAAATGTTTTGTTCCAATTCAGACGGCCCAGTCTATACTTGTTTGCTGCGAGCATCACATAGTAACCTAGGCTAATAATCGGAATAAGAACTCACAAAGTTTTCAAAAACAGATATCATGGTTAGTAGAGGCCGGTCTTTGATCGGCGAAGGGGTGCTCACGATGTGACCTTCCCCAATCGTACCCAAGTTCCCGAGCCAACTTTGGTGATGACGGACACGTGGCCTTTTGGCACCGAGTCAGGGTTTCCTAAATTTCCCATTTTTAAAAATATTTAGGTGGCGACTCTGTTATCTGGCAAAGCAGTCCATGTTTGGCACTTCTTTCAAAAAATCTGTTTTTCTTCAAAACGATTTGCCGGATTTGGACTCTTTGGTTCAAGATTTGAGAACCGCAACAAAATCGAGTCCGAGCTGTAGCGAGGTCCCTCGCGGGCGTTGTTACAGTTTCTGGCGACTCTGCTGGGGAGTTAGAGAACTTGACTCGAACTCATGATATCTGGTTTTGACTACACTTGTGTGTTTCTTTGCATTGGTGCGCCTAGGACACCGTGTTTGCCATCTGCTATTCCTGAGCGGTTTGCCGGAGGCTTGTCTTGTCAAGGCATGTCCATAAGGCTGATCGGTTACTGCTCGCCAAGATAGGAACACAAACCCGGTTTTACCAGGCACTCTTTTGACCATTCGACCTAGTGCATATTCGGATCCATAGTGACCAATCCAAACTAGGACAGGTTGCTTACCCGTTTATAGGTTGTTTGAAACCGCTGCGTGCGTAGTGAAACCCTAGTTCCTGACAAAATAGGACAGGGAAACCCTACCCCAACATAGGGGTGTTTTGGCTCTCACTTATCTGCTATGTGCTTGCTAGAGTGTGTCTCTACAGGGAATGCATGTATCAGTATGAGTTTGGGCATCAGGCCTGCGGGCATCAGTTTTGAGTTGGCACGTTACGCCTGCGGGCATCAGTCAGTTATTTGAGAATCAGTTGTCTGCGGATATCAGATTCAGTTTTGGGGAACACTAATACAGGAACAGTGATCAGTGGTTGAGGACAGTGTATTTCCAGCTTATCCAACTGTGTGTTGTATGCCCGACTGTGTGTTGTGTGTATTTAAATTTAAGCTGTTATGCTGTCCGTTTTTCCGGTCATTTATTTCCTTTTGCTTTATTATCTTTTTTTACTAGGGCAGTTTGTGGCACGATTGCTTCCGAGCCAGTCGATACTCCCCAAGCAATCTGGACACGAGGTCGCCGACTCAACCGATCCGAGGATCTAGTTGACGGACATCCAGTGTTCTATTCATTACCCCCAGTCACCAGAAGAAGGCCGAGAAGGCACAAGCAGTGTCGAGCACGGATCACCTAATGTTAATTTATTCTAGTATCGAGCATCGAGTTGAGACTCCTGTTTCTGCTATAGAGATACACTTACCGGTTTCTCAGATGGAACAACAGAACACAGCAATGGAGGCGATGATGCGCCAGATGAGTGAAAGCATGAAGCAAATGCAAGATGATGCTATCCGCCAGGCGGAATTTTCCAAACAACAAAGTCATTATGGCCCAACACCGAGTTGATCACCAGACATAACAATGAACGCCAAGATCTGCTTCACACCAGGTCCCTCCTCTACCAGGGGCACAACAGGTCCCTCCACCAGGGGCTCCATTACCCGAACAAGCATCTACTGGGCAGAATCCTCCCCCAAATCCCCAGAATCCCCCTCCAAATCCCCAGAACACCCAAGCTAACCTCCCAAATCCACAAAATGCTCTGCCGAACCCACGAAACACCCAAGAGGACACGGGTCTTCCAACGGGGCTGGCTCCGCCCCCGCTTCTACCACAACTGTCCAAAAACATTACACCTAACTACCCGGACGCTCCATTTGAGTTCGAGGTAGACCACACAGCTCTGAAATTGAGCAAGTTGGAAAAACTCTTCAAGAAATCACAGGGGGTGAAGGCCATCCCGGACATTGAAGACGGCTATACTGATGTGGCCGTGACGTTGCCGGACAGATTTAAGATGCCCCAGATCGATCGCTTTGATGGATCCGGGGACCCTATGGTCCACCTCCGGCTGTTTTCAGACGTCTTAAGACCAATGGGCCTAACCCGACCGCAAAAGCTTTCTTTGTTCGGTCGAACCCTGTCGGGTGTGGCATCCACTTGGTATTCGAAGCTGGAAGATCAGGTGAAAATAAACTGGGATGAGATGGCCGAGGCCTTTGTTGCACAATATTCATATAACACACAGATCGAGATTACCACTCGTGATCTCGAGACAACAAGGCAGGAGCCCAAAGAATCTTTTTCTGACTTTGTAACCCGGTGGAGGGCGAAGGCATCGATGATGACCTTAAGGCCAACAGACAGAGATCAGATCCGGATGATTGTGCGCAATCTCCAACCGGCGTTAATGAAGAAGATGATTGTAGTCCCTTTCCCCACTTTCGCAGATCTACATGATATGGGGATGCAAATAGAGGACGCAATGAAGCAAGGTCTGTTTGACCAAGACCGGGATCAGCCCCGAAGAACATTTAATCGGAATATCAATGCAGGCCCGAGTGGCTCTGCCAATACAAGAACTCCAGAGGTCGGAATGGTCACCACCAATCCCCCTTCCCAACCAAGGTCCACAGCGGCCACACCCTTTTCTGATGCCTCTAGGAGCAGTAACCAAGCTTCAAGGTACCAACCCAGGGGTCAACGAACCTTCTCTCCACTACATATGCCTTTATCCAAAGTCCTCGGGGTTCTAATCAGAAAGGGGCATCTGAAACCCTTGGAACCGAGGCCCCCACCAAATCCACTCCCCCCTTCCCATAACCCAGCCAAATATTGCAAATACCACCAGCAGCATGGTCACGACACCGACCAGTGTTTCAGGCTGCGTCATGAGGTTCAGGACCTCATTGACAAGAACATCATCCTCCCTCCCGAACGACCCAATGTTACAACCAACCCACTCCCAACACATAACCAAGATCCACCCAAAAGAATCAATTTTATCCAAACTGGGGACGTGTCTTACGATCCTAGTATCTACATTACTCCCTCCCACCTACCCAAGCCGGAGGTGATCCTCCCTGATAGCACGGACTTGTGCATGGTGGACACCTCCACAACCCAACCTAAGCCAAAGGTGGTGACCACCGAGAATAGAACGGGGCAGGCTTCCGAAGAGAGCAAAACTGTTGAGTCTGAGGTGGAGCAATCTGAGAATTTAGCTGGCAGAGCTTATGATCCGAGTGGATATATCTTGTCAATGAGCCAACCTAAGCTGAGTATGAGGTTGCCAGAGAAGGCTGAGTTGTGTATGATCCGGGGGGATAAACTTGAATCAGCGGGGGATGATTTGACTGCGGCGGAAGAAGGCTTCGCCAACCTTCAATTTTTCAACGATCAGGAATCGGGTGATGCATCAATTAACTGGTTCGATTACGAGGAGTCAGAGGAAGTCGTCGGGTGGTTGGATGATCAGCCTGACATTGTACCATTTGTGGCCGGAAGGGTCAAGGTCGAGTGAATTCGGAGAGCGCCGACGAAGAATTCGCCGACCAAGACATTTTGAAAACTAAACAACTGACGCTGGAGGAACAAGAAAAGAGATGGGTTTCTGAGAGAGCCCGAAAAGCGAAGAACCATGAGGAAATTAAGAGTGCTGTGGGCACGAAGACTGAACATGCTGTGAGCATGAGGGAGGAAAATGCCGAGAGCACAAACAAACCGTAACTGACAGTGCTGTTAGATGCTAATGGAATGTGGTGGGAGGATGACGACTTATATCTCGCCCACCTGCATTTAAGATCAAGTGGCTAACCAGACAAAGACTGTACCTCGAGGAGGTAGACCATATGACTAGAAGTGGGCGGTATTTCAAGCCCCCACACCTTGATCAACCTGAGGTATCAGGGAAAGATAAAGAAGCAGAGAAACAGAAAGAGAAGCAAGTGGAAGAAGAGGCATCTTGGCGGCTAAAGAAAATACAAGCAGATATCTCCATCTGGGATCGCCATGGCCGAGGGTGCACCGCAGTTGTCTTATCTGCCATGGACAAAGCGTAACTCTCTATCGAAACTACGCCAGAACAACTAGTTGGGCTAGTCTTCCCGGGAGGGGGTTCCCCGGGATTGCCCTTTACAGACAAGGAATTGCCGCCTGCGGGCGTGGATCATAGACTCTCTACATCTCTCAGAGAATCACGGGGATAAATGGATTCGGTGGTCTTGGTTGATCTTGGATCCGCTATTAATGTCTGCCCGGCCAGGACGGCTTATGCAATTGGGTTAAAGCCTGCGGACTTCACCCCAACTTCTCAAGTGATCAAAGCCTATGACAATACAAGCAGGGATGTCCTGGGGACAGTAAAAATCCAAACCAAGATTGGGCCTGGGCAACAAGAGATAGATTTTCACGTCCTAGAGGTCCCCGCATCCTTTAACATGCTTTTGGGGCGACCCTGGTTGCATCAGGTGAAGGCTGTCTCATCTACTCTACATCAAATGGTGAAATACCCCTATGGAAAGGGAGTAGCCATTGTTTTTGGGAATTCATCAATCCATCCTCCTCCCGAGGTATCTACGCCAGTCCTGGAGATTGAACACGGCATGGAGGATATGTTTATATCGGGATTTACTTTGGCTGAGGCCCGGGTGGTACAAAACATCATGGCTGTGAATGAGGGTGTGTATGTCAGCGCTCAAGCCGTCTACCTCATGAACAAGCTACAGCATATCCCGGGGATGGGATTGGGAAGAAGCGGCAGAAAAGGAGTCGCAACGTTGGCCGAAGTGCCACATAATCCACATACCTTTGGATTGGGTTATCTGCCCACCAAAGAAGACTGGGCGAGGAAAGGAAAGGAAATGGCAGGCTCGAGCCGGGAAGCCTTTTGATCTAATACATAGGCCCATCTGGGGTACCCTGAACGGACGCTTCGTCCGGGAGGGGGAAGATTTTCCATTCTGTGGCTTCCCAGAGCCATGGTTTAACGCGGAGAGGAAGCGCGTACCAGGTTTCGAAATCTTTTTCGACCTGCAGAGCAGACAGACCCAACAACTGAGGCTGAGCAGAATAAGGCAGAGGATGCTGAGGGCACGGAATTGGAAATGGGGGTAGCACTGGCATGTCTCCTCTCTGATCCTCAGATCGACCAAGATTGCCTGGGGAATAACGTCGCGGTGTCCATGATTGGGGATGAAACGGCTGCGAGCCAACCAGCAGCTATCTTGGATGCATCCATCGCACCCTCTCTCATTTGGCAGTACGAGGAGGGATTCTTATCCAGCAGTTCCGGGTCAGGTAGTGAGCCGGAATCTGATTCCACCGAGTCTTGTGAGTCGGAATCAGGTTCCAGCTCGACTGAGTCTGAGTCTGGTACTCCTGGGGATGTTAACCCGGATGCCAGAGTCTTGTCCAGGTCGTCTTTTTTCCTTTTCATTTGAGTCTGTTGTAACCGTTGAATCAGACGATTTGGATGAACTTAATGAGAATGAGGTGAATGTGGTTTCCAAGTATTTTTCTGTGCCCCTAATTTATTGCATTAATTCAGACTTTCAAAATTTTGATCAAAACGACGAGGACGAAGTTCCTCCGGTTTTACAACGTCTAATTGAGCAAGAGCAAGAGAGATTTGTTAAGCCATTAATGGATGAAATCATTTTTGTGAATATTGGTACTGAGGAGGACCCGCAGCTGGTCCAGATCGGGTCCACGTTGTCTTCAGAGGAACGCGAGCGCTTAGTCGCTTTATTAAAAGATTTTAAAGACGTTTTCGCGTGGTCCTACGAAGACATGCCTGGAATCGATCCTGAGATTGTACAAAGATCGGATCCCTGACCCCGAGGCCCGACCTATCAAGCGAAGCTCGAAGGATCCGCGGATTGGGCTCAAGATTAAGGAAGAGGTCACCAAGCAAATTGACGCAAGCTTCCTGCTAGTATCTGAATATCCGACTTGGTTGGCCAATATTGTTCCGGTGCCGAAGAAAGACGGCAGGATCCCGGTGTGTAGACTTCAGGGATTTGAACAGAGCCAGTCCGAAGGACGACTTTCCTTTGCCACACATTGATGAGCTAGTGGACTTCACGCAGGCATGCATTGCTCTCATTCATGGATGGCTTCGGTTACAATCGATAGTAATGGCGCCGAAGACGAGAAAAGATCGCATTCACCACCCGTAGAACATATCGCTACCGTCATGCCGTTTGGGTTGAAGAACGCCGGGCTACTTATCAACGTGCGCGACCACAATACTACATGATATGATCCACAAAGAGGTTGAGGTGTACGTGGGCGACATGATTGTCAAGTCCAAAGAAAGAGAGGGCCACTACCCCGCCTTTGCACAAGTTTTTCCAAAGGATCGTGGAATTCGATGCGGCTAAACCCTCGAAATGTACGTTTGGTGTTACAATGAAAATGCTGGGTTTCGACACACAAAGGCATCGAGGTCGATTCTTCCAAAATCAAGGCCATCTTAGAAATGCCACCACCAAAGACCTAAAAAGAGGTGCGAGGCTTTCGGGTAAAGTGCAATTCATAAGGCGGTTTATTTCAAAACTAACCTTGACTTGTGAACCACTTTTTGGTCTTCAAGAAAGGCAAGAAGTTCCAATGGGACGGCCGGTGTCAAGTCGCGTTTGAACAGATTAAAGAATATCTACGTAACCCACTGCTTTATCACCAATGAACCAGGAAACCGTTGATTTTGTATCTGCTGTTGACGAGACCACGACAACAGATGCTTGCGCAAGAATCGAAGATAGGACGGAAAGAGCCATCTACTATTTGAGCAAGAAGATACTAGAATATGAGACCCAGATATCGCTAGAAAAGGCTTGCTTAGCTCGTATGGGCTACTGTGAAGGCTGCACTACCTCGTTAGCTCACTCTGTAATGTTGGTTTCGCGACTTGATCCCATCAAATATCTTTTTCGAGAAACCAACCTGGTAGGCTAGCTCGTTGGTTGTCATGTTTCTCGAATTTGATCTCACATATGTGACGCGCAAGTCAGTAAAGGGCAGAGCAGTAGCAGAGTTCCTTGCCGACCATCCGGTTGAGGGGGATGAAGCAGTTGAGTACCTATTCCCAGATGAAGCAATTCTGCATATCGACGAGGAAACTTGGACAATGTACTTTGACGGAGCGTCAAATCAACATGGGTATGGGATAGGAGTGTTGCTGATAGCACCCGACAATTCCCGTATCCCTCTAGCCTTCAAACTCCGTTTCAAAGTCTCAAATAACGAAGCAGAATACGAAGCGTGCATTGCTGGTATGGAAGCAGCCCTAGAATTAGGGGCAAGACGGCTGGACGTCATTGGGGATTCGAATCTTGTTGTGTCTCAAGCTAAAGGAGACTGGAAAGTAAAAGAGGAAAATATGATGATGTATCACCAAACCTTGGATTTGCTGATTCCTCGGTTCGAAAAGTTAAGTTTTACTCATCTACTAAGAGAGAACAACAAGTTCGCAGACGCTTTAGCAACTCTATCATCCATGATAGACATCCCGTGTGGAGTCCGAATGCGTCCAGTCATCATCGACCAGAAATTTGTACCTGCTTATGAGTCGATTGCAACCATAGATGAAGTTCAGGACGAACACCCCTGGTACTACGACATCTGGAATTTCTTGGAGAAAGAAACATACCCGCCAGGGGTGAATGCCAAAGACAAGAGGGCAATCAGAAGGTTAGCCGTTCACCATCATCCGGGGTAAACCGTATAGAAGGGGTCATATGGGAATGCATAAACCGTGTTGATGTCAAGAAGAATCCAAGCGTCGATGGAAGCCATCCACGGGGTGAATGTGGTGCACATGAATGGGGTGATGTTGGCCGGAAGATCCTTAGACAGGTTATTATTGGTCCACCATGGAGGAGGATTGTATGGGTTTTGTCCGGCGATGCCACAAATGTCAGATTCATGCAAACCGCTTGAACATCCCACCGTCGAGGTTGTACAACATGACTTCGCCATGGCCATTTTCAGTCTGGGGAATTGATGTGATCAGAGCCGTCACGCCGAAAGGGTCGAATGGGCATGAGTTCATCCTCGTAGCGATAGATTATTTCACAAAGTGGGTTGAGGCCCAATCTTATGCAGTGTTGAAAGCTTCACACGTTGCAAAATTCATCAGAAACAACATTATCTGTCGGTACGGAGTCCCGAACGAAATAGTTTCAGACAATGGTTCCCACTTCAAGAAGGAGGTGATTGACTTGTTGGAGAAATACAATGTGGCTTTTCATAAGTCATCTACTTACCGCAAGAAACCAACGGAGCGGTTGAGGCGCCAACAAGAATATCAAGCGATATTACGTAAGATGGTGGAAACCTCAGGATCGGCCAGATAAGCTGCCGTTTGCTCTGTGGGGCTACAGGACTTCGATCAGAACTTCTACTGGGGCGACTCCGTACTCATTAGTCTATGGGATGGAGGCCGTTCTACCAATTGAGATTGAGGTCCGTCATTGCAGTATTGGCCGAGTGCGGATAAAGCGGATTGGCAAAGAAAGGAGTTTGAAGAACTCATGCTCTTTGATGAAAGAAGGTTGAAAGCATTGTACCACGTCCAAGGTTATCAACGCAGAATCGCCCGGGCTTTTAACAAGAAGGTTAAGTCCAGAACTTGAAAGAAGGAGATTTGGTACTAAAGACAACCGAAGCTCCCATCCACGCACGAAGGGGCAAGTTCGGACCTAATTGACCGTGGTCCTTACATTATTAAGTCAGTCTGGCGAGGTGGAGCTGTGGTTCTGGTGGCTCTAGATGTCTTAGAGTATTCGCAAGCGATGAATATGGACAAGTAGAAGTTATAGTACCGTTGAGAGGCTCGCAAGGCGGAAAACCCGAAAGGGGGAGCTAGGGCAAATACAGAGCATAGAAAATTTGAAAATTATAAAAACTGAGCTCGCAAGGTTGAAAACCCGTAAAGGGCGGCCTTGGCAAAAGTTAGAGCGCAAAAGGAGAGCAAAAATACTCGAGCGAACCTGACCCCGAACTACGTAAGGCTTGATTCCCATGTTTGGGATACGTAGGCAATTTCATCCTGAAGTCCAGCCGTAAAACGATTCAAATTCGATTGTGTCCATGCGATGGTTCTGGTCATCCTTGTCTTCTCTGTATCTGAGGATTTGGTTGTGCTCGTCACTCGAGGATCGATTCAATGTGCCATCAAACAATGGGGCAACTTTTGCCATTCAAAAGGCACGGTTTCATTTCAAACAGGGCGACTCTTTGCCATTCAATGCGCCAAGGTTGCTCAAACAAGGGCAACTTTCGTTTATGCAATGGCCCAAGCAAAGGGCAATTTTCCTCGGTCGAGGTTGTGCATCTCAAGAGTAGGTTCCGCTTGTTGAGCATTGGCCGTTGCAAAAAATAGTTTTTGAGAATTTTTACCGAGGTTGACTAATTCTCAAAATTATCCTTTTTTCCAAAATCGGACCTTTTCTGGACTCAAAAAAGGAACTTTTCAAAGGCTCATAGTTCGAATCGCATGATTTCAAATCAAAATCGAACAAACATGTTAATCTAACTCTCATTTTGGTCAAAATTTTTAGGAGAAAGCTCAAAAATAAAAATGGTCAAAATGATGAACTAGGGGCACAATTGAGTTAGGTGTCTACGTCTTTTCCCGTAGCCAATGCATTTGCGGAAAAGGGCACCATACTAAGAAGTGGCGCCTACCTTGCGGAAGATGGCACAACGGAAGCTAACAAAAAGGGCAAAGCTCTCATCCTCTAAGCAATGAGGTATCAAGCCGCGGCACGAACCGAATGGGGCCAGATACACTACATCCTCATCGCTCCAAACCTGCCACGGAGGCATCCGCCAGGCATCGATCGATGTGCAGATTTGCTACATACCCATTTGTAGCACAACCCCTCTCAGGGAGGACTTCACCACCGTGAGTGAAGAAAGAAAATCTAGCAGAATGCTAGAGGCACGAGCCCACAACTTGCTATTTATCCATCAACCACCCAGGGGAGGGATTGAAAAATGAGAGATTAAAGAATAGAGAGATGTACGAGGAGAGAAAAGTAAGATAGGGTTTTGTGAGGAAAAATTGAGCCCGAGGGCCGAGTGATGTGAGCAAATATACATGTGAGCTTGGGTGGGAAACATTACCTGTAGCAGTAGTGGACTCCCCGCAAACCTGGCTGTCTCCTGACGGTAGAAGGCATCTAGACCCATCAGTGTCTCGGCCAAAGTCATGGCAATACAACTCTTTCCCTCCCTCAAGCCTTGAGCGACTTCGATCAAACGGATGTTGGCTCCTCCCGAGCCAGAGACGAACAGAAAATGAGATAGCATGCACAAGCAAAGGGCATGCTGTCGGAAACCTTGCCAATGGTGGTCGCTATGTTGCCGCATCGAGAATCGATAATCGACTCGGATGTCCAACATCCCATTACCAATCGAGATCGAGCATTATGCTGCCGAGACCGCACATTCGCCCTAAAGCTTGGGCATGGCCAAAACGAGATCGAGGCAAGATCTCTTACGAAAGGTCGACTCCATTAAGGCTTGAAAATCTTCAAAAGTAGGACATACCTCTTGCCCGCCAAAGCTAAAGACGTACACCGGTTCCAAAACCTTGCTGCCAAGATGGAGGAAAGGAAGATGCATGGAGTCCGGCTTAGCGTGAATAGTGCATTCAGTTTAAACCCGAAAATTCAACTTCTCCGAGCCATCTAAAGAAGAAATCCAAGATGTGAGATTTTCAAGAAATGCTTCCATTTTGAGAGAGAATGTGATGAAATGAATGAGTTCCAAGATTGGGGCTTTTATAGGAGGCCAAAACACTATTCACGGACACTTGTCAACATTTTGGTGGTCAAAGGAAGGGCCGCCACCTATCCTAGTAGGCCGCCACTTTTGTTTTCCTGCACAAAATGCTTTCGGCCTCGTGTTGGTCCTGTTTTGCCCGCCGGAAGGAAGTTTGAGGCACTTTCGTGCATCAGGAATGTCGAAGGCCTCCATTTCTATCAGTTTTGGGTACGTCCCATCATCCAGATCGTCTGTCTGAAATACATTTTGTCGTGTTTTTGCTTATCGAGTTGTTGTTTTGATTATCGAGTTGTAAGTTTGTCGAGCTGTCGCATTTTGTGTTTTGAGTTGTTACCCTTTGGTTACACATTTTGTTAAGTCTTGTTTATTGAGTCGTTAACAATGTTGTACTTTGCTTATCGAGTTGTAAACTTGCTAAGATTCTGTTATTTCTTAGCGGGTCGGTTTGTTTTGATTTGTTGCGTCGGTTCACTACCTGACCCGATAAATACATAAGGCACGTTTCCATTCAATTCCATTTTTGTGCAAAATGATGCGATGCGATGCTAAGAATTTCAAATACAACATCTTTTCAAAAGCTGTTTCATTCCATCATATTTTACAACAATTAAAGGTACAAGTTTTACAAAAATTAAAACTGCCTAACAATGTGCAAAGTGCTACAAACTACTAGCTGAAAAAGTAGAATAAAGCAGGAAATAACATCGTGTCCCTGAACGGAATAGGAGGCCCTCTCATCCTCTTCATGGATAATCTCTGATCTTCATCACCATCCGGATCGGGCTGCCATCCTCCGGATCCTCCTCAGTTCGCTCTCCGCTCCGGAACCAAGACCGTGGCCTCTCTCCAGGGGATGCCTCGACACATGATCTGCGACCTCCTCCTCATCCTCGACAATGGGTGCCACTGCTCAGAGACGACCTCGCCTCGAGAAGGCTCGATGGCCCACCGAGAAGGCCTAGATGGCCCAAGACTCGACCTCCGAGAAAGCCCGGAGGCCCACCATGTGGAGCATATACGGAGGCATCTCAAAATGAAAAGTGCAATACATCGGTTTAAACATAAAAGCAGTGCAAATGTAGAATGTGAATAGGGCGTGTGTCGGATGTGCTCTAATACAGAAGGTTCAAAGTCGAGTATCATCGTAAAAATGCTAGTACAGGAAAATGAACAAGACTTGACACCCACGATGCTCATCTGCCTCCTCCGTAGGATCATGCCTCGAATGTGGCCAAGATCCCGAGCATTTCGTCCAGATACTCAACAGAGGTGCAAATATGCATGCAAAACCGCCAAGAAGGAATCAATGTCCAAATATTCGATCGATAAATCAAAGTGAAAAACATACTGGGCGAAGTGGTCCCTAACATATCTATGATCAGCAGAGGAGGCTCTAGCGGAATCGTAGTAGGCCCCAAATCGCCAATTCGTCAACTCACGCATCTCTGGCCATCCAGGGTGATCAAGAGTCGGAGGGATCGGAGGAATCGAACTGCCTCTACCTCTAGAAGTGCCGGCCCTGCTAGAAGAAGGGATATCTGTAGCACGGGCGCGACTCGAAGATGCTGCGCCAGTGGACCTCCGTGGTAGAGCCCGTACTTCCGTCAAGGAGGGCATCAGGTATATGCGACGATAGGTGGCGTAGTTTCCATCAAGAAGATGTAATAAAGCATCACTGCCCTGCATAGCACTACTGACCTCCTCAGGGGATAATCTATCGCCAATTCAAGATAGTGTCTGGAGGCACGCAGAGGGTCTGGGAATCACACCCCACACTCGACGGCGTTCCCCAGAACCAAGCTCGCCGACCGCCCTCGAAAGGAACCTATCTCGAGCCGTCGATCCTCCTGGATACTGATTCTCGAGGTCATCGCCAAACACTGCCCAAGGCTGCCAAGTGATCTGCGGACAACCAGTGCATAAATCAATCAGAAGTCAGAATATGTAACAGATCAAAGATGAAAATGAAAGGAGTTGAGAGTTCTGAAATACCTGCCGCCCAACAAAGTGTCAAAATACTGCCGCAGAGAAGAGAGTCTCGAGGCCCCTAGATGCTCACCCTCAAACATCAATGAATACGAGTCGCCGGAGGCCCCGCCACCTCCATCTCCGAGCTAATGGGAAAATACACATACACCCATAGCTGAGAAAAGCAGTGTAGAATGTGAATACAGAATGCAAAGTGCGCCGTGCGTGCAGTGAACAAGTAATAAGGAGCAAAATGTAAATCAAGAGGACAGAATGTACCTCCTGTGCTCCAAGAGTCACGAGTAAGTCCCTCAGCGAGAGATCGCCATGTAACAAAGACAGGTAGCTAGGCCGCCTTCAATCATAATCGGGCCGACCTGCGAGAGGTCTACCAGAGTGCTCAGGAGATATAATCCTACCATGTTCCCTCTATCAGCAAACAGGGTGGTGGCGAAGAGATACATAAGGAAACCGCGGGCATACTGCTCCGCCTCTTCAGGAGTCTCAGGCTCCATCTGTGGTCACGGAAATGGGAAGCAAACCAGAGTATCGACCTCCCCGAACCTCTGCTTCACAGCGGTGTGTCCCCAATAGGTGCATCCAGTACCTCCCAATCGACCCATATCCTCGTCAGGGAATGGGCCCACCGCCACGCCTAGGCCTAGCACAAAGAAGTCCAATGGTCATGGTCATATCCCCGGTGGCAGAAAAATGGAAGGAATTGGTGGTGTCCTACCATCTCTCCTCCAAAGCAGCAAATAAAGTCCTACTGGTGAGGCAATGAGATAATCCTCTACAGAATGGCCCGAACCCTGCAAAGTCAACCAATTCCCGGACGGCTTCCGGAAGCTCAAAATACCATTCCCTCGCGGCGACGGAGCCATATCCTCAAGATCAGGCGAGAGCGAACTCATTTAGAATGAATGCATAGATCAAGAAAATGAAGTGAAAATGAGTCGCGGCAAATGAAGTGAAATGAGTCGCGTGCAAATGAAGTGAAAATGAAGTACGTGTGCAAATGAAGTGAAAATGAAGCTGCGTGCGTGCAAATGGAGTGAAAGCGGCCTGCGTGTTCAGTGAATTTGGTATTTGGGTTGCGTGTTCAAAGTTTCAGAAAATCAGTGGGCAGTGTGTTCGCTCCAAGTTTTGAGGACTGTGTGTTCTACTCAATCAGTGGGCTGTGTGTTCGCTTCAAGTTTGGGGACTGTGTTCTACTCAATCAAGCTGTGTGTTCGCTTCAAGTTTTGAGGTGTGTGTTCTACTCAATCGATGGGCGTGTGTTCGCTTCAAGTTTTGAGGATGTGTGTTCTACTCAATCAGCAATGTGTTCGCTTCAAGTTTTGGGAGACTGTGTGTTCTACTCAATCAAGGTGTGTGTTCGCTTCAAGTTTTGGGGACTGTGTGTTCTACTCAATCAAGCAGGTGTTCGCTTCAAGTTTTGGGGACTGTGTTCTACTCAATCATGGGAATGTGTTCGCTTCAAGTTTTGGGGGACTGTGTTCTACTCAATCGATTAATGTGTGTTCGCTTCAAGTTTTGGGGACTGTGTTCTACTCAATCAAAGGGTGTGTGTTCGCTTCAAGTTTTGAGGATCGTGTGTTCTACTCAATCGGGCCGTGTGTTCGCTTCAAGTTTTGGGGATCGTGTGTTCTACTCAATCGGGCCGTGTGTTCGCTTCAAGTTTTGAGGACTGTGTTCTACTCAATCAAGGTGTGTTCGCTTCAAGATTTGGGGACTGTGTGTTCTACTCAATCGATTGGTCGTGTGTTCGCCTAAAGTCTGGGTCATGGTTCGTAAAAATCTGAGTTTTGAGATCTGTGTTCTACTCAATCGGGCCGTGTGTGTTCGCCTAAGTTTAGGGTCAGGTGTTCTACTTTTAATCGATTGGTCGTGTGTTCGCTTGAACTGGCCGTGTGTTCATTGCATCAAAGTTTAGGGTCAGGTGTTCTACTTTTAATCAAGGCCGTGTGTTCGCTTCAAATCAGGTCGTGTTCGTAAAATCTGAGTTTTGAGGCTGTGTTCTACTCTTAGTCAAGATGTGTGGCGCTCATTTTCAACTTCGTCAGGTCTTGGTGAATCAATGTTTGGCCGTGGTGTTCAATTTCTAACTAATGTGCACCGTATGCTCACAATCATTCAATATGCCGTGTTCATGAAATTCAAGTGTTTAAGTCACATGCTCGGGATGTAAGTATCATGTCGTAAGTTAAACCGGTATCTAAGCATGCCAAGAGTATGAAATGCACGAAATACAGAGAATAAAGTGAAATACCTCGCATCGAAGGAGAGGTGCCGCTCGGCCTCAGAGAAGAAGATCCCCGTGTTCGATCGTTGAATTCGTGAAATGACGAAAAGTGGCTCATGGAAGCCTATGCAATCACCGAGCATAACGATCGAACGAAAGGCGGACCCTCGAAGGATGTCATGAGATCAAAATCATCCCCAGACTGGAGAACCTCCACCGAATGGGAAATGACCCGCCATATCGAGAAATCTGCAAAGAGGAGCCAAAATGAGCAAAACGGGCCAAAATTGGAAAAAGTCAACAAAAGTCAACTCCCGGGAAATGAAAAGTCAACCAAAAGTCAACTCCCGGGAAAATTTTCCAAATATTGAAACAAAATTACCTCAAGTAGTGAAAATGAGAAGAGAAGCTCCGAAATCGAAATTTAGTCGCTTCAAAGTGCTTAAATCTGAAAGATTTCGCAAAAACAACTTGCGTGGGAGGCCGAGGGGCACGTATAAAATGCAGATCTGAAAGAGAAAATGGCTTAGAGAGCAAGAGGAGAGAATTCCACACTTGGGGGTGTGATTTCGGAGGCAATGGGCAAGCATATATATAGAAATCCGAAAAATGACCAAAATGCCCCTACTTTGGGCAAGTGGCCGGCCGGCCACCTAACCTGGCTGGCCGGCCATCTGCTTTTTGCCCCCTGGCCGATGGCCTCTCCTAGGGAGGAGAGCTGGCCGACCATCTTCCCCACCCCCTCCTCTACCTCTCTGCAAATTTTGAGGAAAATCGAGCTCCGGGACCAAAAAGTTGAAGAAAAGTGCACTTCGGCGCCGAATTGCTCACGAGACTTTAATTGCAATTATTGGCATGTGTCTCATCATTATTCATCAAAATCGGAGTGTATCCTTTTTAAACATGTTGTGACCTCCGGAAGTAAATCGAGGTCATGATCGAGTTGCCGAATCGCGTTTTTCAAATTGTTGTTGCAAGAACAAACCCAAGATCCCGATTTATGCTCGTTTGTCATTATTTGGCTCATAATTTGCATTCTCATCTATGTTTCGCCTTGTCATGCATGTTTTCTTGGTGTACAATACTTCTATGCTTGAACACGCGTTGACACGCATTATCTTTTCTCATTGTGATGCATCCTTTCACCGACACTGTGTGTGTCAAACTTTTCGAATCCCGGGAATCGCATTGAATATATGTTGTTAGCATATTGTTCTTGTTGCATTTCTCTCTTTTGCAGGCACGATATTGTATGTACGGTTCATTTGAGGCTGGTGCGACTGCATTTAATCGCACAGGTATCGTATCTTCTCCGTGTGAGACGCGACGAGAATTGGATAGTTCTCCGCATTCCTAACTGCATGAAATGTAGTTCTTGCTTTGCATTCTTGCTTAAAACTGTTGCATCTATTTGTCAATACTTGCTTCATTACAGCTCGTTGCACTTGCACAATCACCTGGCTCCGTGCCTATCATTTGCATTCTTGCCCCGCTCATGCAAGTACACATTTTGTTTATCCCAGATGATTGTCTAAGTCTTCTACTTATCAAAAATGGGTCGTCTCGGCTTTGACATTCACTCACGCCACTTCTTGACTTCCGAAGTTACAAAGAGGGCAAATCAGAGACACCCCATTTTTGACCGACCTTAAGACTCGGACGCCACCGATTGAGCGCCGGTGATGTTGCATGCTGCTCGTTGAAGGTTTCAGAGTCGTCGCCGGCCTCCCGCCTCTCGAATTCTCTTTTGTGCCTTGTCTCGGTTTAACCGTGCTCGGTTTTCTCTTTTCTTTCCGAGGGTAGGAGTGGTCTCAGAGACTATCTCCTGGGTGTGAGCTACTTTTTGTGGTCAGAGGCCATTTTGCCCTTTTAGGGCCGATTTGCTCTGGGACCGTTAGGCCGTGTCTCGGACCGCCCAACCATCTCCGAGTTCTCCGGTTTTTGGCTTGCACCTCTGTTTTATAGTTCCGAGGAACACTGGGGCCTTTGATGCCCACTTCTGGGTCAGATGCCACTTTGGTGCTCAGAATGGTTTGGGACCGAATCGCGCGTTTGGGCCCCGAAGCTTTCATTTTGCATCGGTTTTCTCGATTTTTGGCGAGAACCTCTGCTTTTGTCATTCCGAGGGACACTGGGTCGCAGATACCCACTTATTGCAGACACCATTTCCACCCGTTTCATTTTCGGGATCCCGAATTGCTCGATTTTGGCCCCGAACATTCATTTCTCATTAGTTTTTGTTCAAACTTGGCAGGTACCTCTGTTTCAACACTAGGAAGATCACTGGGGGGTGAGAGGCCAGCAATTATCCCAGATAACCAGTTTCCCTCCGAGTCTGCTTTTCTCACTTCCGGGCCAATGTTGAACACCTTGGGGGTATTTTCTTCCAACCAAAGGCACATATTTGTGATGAGGGAACAAGGGTGGAGCCTAAAAACTACTGGTCGGCGAGAAACAGTGGGATTCATCTGAGGGCCTGCCCTTCACGCTCTATGTTGCGGCTCTCGCCAAGATTGCAAATTTCAACCTTGATCCTTGTTCTACACATCCGGGAGGACACAAAATGTTGGTGGTCCGAAATTGTGAAGTTCATTTTGGGCCTCTTCTTCAAGCTCTATGTTGTGACTCACCTTGAGTTGCCAGATTTCGAGCCTTATTCTACACACTTGGGAGGACACCTTTCTATACTGGTCGGCCAGAAAATCATTTGTTCATTTTTTGGTGGTGGCCGGCCGGCCATGGGGAGTGGCTGTCGACAGTGGGGTGGCTGGCCGCCACCTCCCGAATCTACCTAGCCGGCCGACTTTCGCTTCCAACTCTTACATTGTCAGGATATTTTTGCCAAATATCTCCCCCATCCGGGGGATATTTTGGGAGGGAAAGCTTGGATGCTTCTCCCTCCCCTATTACACCCTATTTGGCCTATTTAAAGGGCTGGACAGCCCCTTCCCTAGGGTTAGAAAATTTTGTCTCAAGAGCCCCCTCTCCAAAACCCTTGATCTCCATAGCCAAAACCTCAAAAACTTTCAAGCTTCCTAGCTCAATCCTTCACCAACCCTTAGCTCCACCATCCACAACTCCATTCCAGCAGCAAGGAGTTGATTTTCAGAGGCCAAGAGTCAACAAATTGGAGCCAAGAACCAAAGAAAGAAAGGTCTTCAAGGGTAAGTGTCTAAATCCATTTTTCTAGCAATTTCTTGCTTCCTATTTCTACCTTACTTGCCTACTGTTTTGGGCTTTGACCCCTACTGATTTTGTGTTTATTTTGAGCCCCTCTACAACTTTGTAGAAGGGCTCAACCTCATTTGATGTCTCCATGATATACTTCCTTCAATACCACTCTTTAGGCCATAAATTTGTATGCTTTATTTGCCTTATGAGTAATCTGATTTCGAGACTGATGTAAACTGTTAGTGGGCTTATTTTGAGCCCCTCTTCAACATTGAAGAAGGGCTCAACCATGTTTGGTGGCTCTAGCATGTACTTCCTTTGAAATTCTTCCATTTTACCGTTAAATTGCATGCTATTTTGAGCATATCTACCTTCTGATTTTGGGGTTGTCATCTACTGTAAATATGCATATCTTGGGCTCCTCTTCAGTGTTGTAGAAGGAAAGTTTGTGGTTTGAATTTTATATATACTACTTGCTTTGTAAATGCTCTCTTGGCCACTATTTTTGTATGCTAATGTTGCCCTACCTATGCTAGCTGTTTGGCCATGTTTGTTACTGAAAAATACTGTTTTTGGGGCTGCCTTGCTACTGGTTTGCATTTCATGATCATATTTTGCATGTTTAGCATAGCCGTAGGCCATTTCGGATGCTTAAATCCACTTTTCGGGATGATTTCATGCATTTCGTATCATTTCGGGACTGTTTCTCCCCCCATTTAGCTGCTGGAATTTCATTTGCATGCTTGCATATTGTTTTCCATGTCATTCCATGCCTTAATGCATTGCCTCGGTTTGCATGCCAATGGGCACGCACTTCGAGGCACCTCCGTTTTATCCGACGGCCTCCTGCGTGAGTGAGCTGAGGCTCTCCCATGTTGGTGTAAGCCCATTGCGGCATTCCGTATGCCATTTCATTGCATTTCATCATCGCCTCGATTGGCGCGCCTGTGGGCACGCGTTTCGAGGCACTTCGGTTTTATCCGATTTTCATCTTTCATCATCGCCTCGATTTGCGCCGCTGGCAGGCACGCGTCGAGGCACTTCGATTTATCCGATTTTCATCTTTCATCGCCGCCTCGATTTGCGCTATTCGATTTCCATGTTTCACGATCGCCTCGCTTTGCGCGCCCGTGGGCGCGCGGTTTGAGGCACTTCGGTCTTATCCGATTTTCATGTTTCATCATCGTCTCGATTTGCGCGCATGTGGGCACGCGTTCCGAGGCACTTCGGTTTTATCCGATTTTCATCTTTCACCATCGCCGATTTCCGCGCCAGGCACGCGTTTGAGGCACTTCGTTTTATCCGATTTTCATCTTTCATCATCGCCTCGATTGGCGCGCTACCAGGCACGCGTGTTTGAGGCACTTCGGTTTTATTCGATTTTCATCTTTTATCATCGCCTCGATTTGTGCGCTCAGGCACGCTGCGTTTGGCACTTCGATTTATCGATTTTCATCTTTATCATCGCCTCGGTTTATGCGTGTGTGCCGCACGATTTCGAGGCACTCTATTTTGTCCGACCGCATTTCATGCCATCGCTTGTTTATGCGTGCGCGTGCACGCTTTTCGAGGCATATCATTTTCATCTCATTTTCACAAAGATAGTACACACTAGGTTGCATCTTAGATTACATTCATACATTTCCTCGACGGCGTGCCTGCAAGGCACATATTTCGAGACATCTCATTTTCCTAGCATTGCGCATGCTAGGTTGCATATTAGTTGCATTTCATGCATATCATTGCATTTTGCGCGGGGAACGAGGCGCGTTTTGTACTCCGAGTAACGGAACGAGCCTCAATTCCCAAGTCACCACTACTCCGGATTACCCATGACGGAGTTAGGTTTTATCCGCATTCATCCCCATATTGAGTTGTGCAATCCGACTCCTCTGCCATCATGCATCGGTATGCGTGATTGGTGGCACGAGGATCGAGGCATGCATATATTTGTGAAAATACATTGCTATGCCCTTTTTCCTGCTCTCTGTTGTAGCAAAATTAAGGATCAACAACTTTTCGGAGTCCGGCGCGCATTTCGAGAAATACTGCAAACAGAGGCTAATCAGGGCATTCCAGTGGATTTCCGCCAAAATGAACAAAGCGGCATCTATCGAA
Organism: Camellia lanceoleosa; assembly: GCA_025200525.1. NCBI lineage: Eukaryota > Viridiplantae > Streptophyta > Magnoliopsida > Ericales > Theaceae > Camellia > Camellia lanceoleosa. Next base: position 6,100,403 of record CM045764.1, read on the forward strand.
GCAAGGCGATCCTCGGCTTACACGCCGCTTTTATCACGCTTTATTAATTAATTTGTCAATTAATTAGAAATCAGATATTCTTTTATTCGGATTGTATTATTATTTGTTCGGACCCTCTGCGCGAGGGCAATGTTGTAATAAGGGTGTATGAGTGTGATGTATGTCTTCCAACCCCACGTCTTTCTCCCTTTTATTTATCCGCTTTGGATGGTTAGATATAGGGCATATTTCGATTAGCATAACAGTATGACAGCATGTTTGCATCATTCATCTGTTTTGCACGCATCGAACTCGACATCATACAAACTGCATAGTATTCCAATTCCAAGTTGAATACTTGATAGCTGTTGCACCTCATATGCCATGTTTAGAATAGCCGAGCCTGTTATAGTTGCATTTTGCATGTGTTGCATTAGGCATTTCAGTGTATTTAGGATCATGCATGATTTCTAATCAGCTTCTGTTTTGGCTTGGAGTACTCGGTAAGTTTTATGCTTTAGCATCCTTGCATGCGTGTGAGTGTTGCCATGAATAGCATGCTTGCCATGAGGCTATGTGCTTATATGATATAACTGCCTTGAATGCCTGTGGGTGGAGGTTGAGTTGTCTGAACTGGGACGATACATTGACTGTTTGTTTTAAGCCCACTAGATAGTGGCAAAACCATGTTTTCTAAGCCCACCCGAGGGTGGCAAATCCGATTTTAGCTTTGCTGGGTAGCACCTTCACACCATTTTCAAACAAACAAACATGAAATGTTTTGTTCCAATCTGACGGCCCATTCTATACTTGTTTGTCATGAGCATCACATAGTAACCTAGGCTAATAATCTAATAAGAACTCACAAAGTTTTCAAAACAGATATCATAGTTAGTAGAGGCCGGTCTTTGATCGGGCGAAGTGCTCACGATGTGACCTTCCCCAATCGTACCCAAGTTCCCGAGCCAACTTTGGTGATGACGGACACGCGTGGCCTTTTGGCACCGAGTCGTGGTTTCCTAAATTTCCCATTTTAAAAATATTTAGGTGGCGACTCATATCCGCAAAGCGCCCATGTTTGGCACTTCTTTCAAAAAATCTGTTTTTCTTCAAAACGATTTGCCGGATTTGGACTCTTTGGTTCAAGATTTGAGAACCGCAACAAAATCGAGTCCGAGCTGTAGCGAGGTCCCCCGCGGGCGTTGTTACAGTAACTTCCAAAGGCCTTAACCCCATTCCTTTTGACGACGTTTCGACTAACACTCGACTTAACCCTTTGGTTAGCGGATCCGCAATGTTATCCTTAGACTTTACATTATACATATTACTCTGTGCCCTACCAATTGCAAATTGACTATCACAATGAATACAAATAGCTGGCACAGGTTTAAACCAACGTGGAATATCTTCAATGAAATGGCGAAGCCATTCAGCTTCTTCCGTTGCTTTATCCAAAGCAATAAACTCTGATTCCATCGTTGATCTAGATATACACGTTTGCTTAGAAGATTTCCAAGACACGGCTGCCCCACCAAGAGTGAACACATATCCACTAGTGGACTTTGAGTCTTTTATATCTGATATCCAATTCGCGTCACTATATCCTTCAAGTACCGCTAGATATCGAGTATAATGCAGCCCATAATCCCGAGTGTAGCGTAAATACCTTAACACCCCCACAATGCCCTTCTAATGAGAAGCATCGGGATTACTTGTGTATCTACTAAGCCTACTAACTGAGTAAGCTATATCCGGCCTAGTACAACTCATCAGATACATTAAACTTCCAATTACCCGAGAATATTCTAACTGAGAGACACTCTCTTTATTATTCTTGGTAAAGTGTAGACTTAAGTCTATAGGTGTCGATGACACACTCGTATCTGATCCACTAAACTTCTCAAGTATCTTATCAATATAATGAGACTGAGAAAGTACAATTCCGCCAGATGTTCTGGTAATCTTAATTCCCAAAATAACATCTGCAATGCCCATATCCTTCATGTCAAATTTAGAGTTTAACAACTTCTTGGTAGTTTTGATCATTTCATCGTACTACCCATAATGAGCATATCATAACCTCTGTCAGTGTCTTTGAAAAAAACACACTTGTCACATTCGTTGATTCGAAACCCATTTGACAACATTACATTGTCAAAACTTCTCATACCATTATTTAGGCGCTTGCTTCAAACCATACAAAGATTTGACAAGTTTACAAACTTTCTTGCTTAGTCCTGGAGCTGAAAACCCTTTAGGTTGTTCCATGTAGATTTCTTCATTCAAATCCCCATTAAGAAAGCTGTCTTTACATCCATCTGGTGTATCTCAAGATTACGCAAAGCTGCTAACTCAATCACCATACGAATGGATGTTATCCTAGTAACAGGTGAGTACGTATCAAAGTAATCCAGGCCTTCACGTTGCCTATACCCTTTGATAACGAGCCTCGCCTTATACTTGTCAATAGACCCATCGACCTTCATCTTTCGTTTAAAAATCCATTTGTAGCCTAAAGGCTTACAACCTGGAGGTAAATCTACCAACTCCCAGGTGCGGTTTTATAAGATGGAGTCAATCTCACTTTTGATCGCTTCTTTCCATAAAGGACTCTCAGGAGAAATCACAGCTTCGTGGAAAGTTTGAGGTTCGTTCTCAACCATATAAGTCAAGAAGTCTGAATCAAAAGACTTGGACATCCTAGCCCTTTTACTCCTTCTAGGCTGATCATCACCTTGATTCGCAACTTGATCATCAAAATGATCATCATCACTAGCAAGCTCATCAAATTGCTCCAAAACCTCAGAACCCCTTATCAGGTTCGGCAAGAAAAAATGTCTTCAAAGAAACATGCATTCCTTAATTCCATGATGGTATTCCTGTGTATGTCTGGAATTTCAGACTTATGAACAAGAAACCGATATGCACTACTATTATGTGCATAACCAAAGAATATACAATCCACAGATTTCGGGCCTATCCTAACCCGTTAGGGTGTAAGAATCGCCACAATAGCAGGACACCCCCATATTTGTAAGAATTTATAAGAAGGCTTAACGCCTTTCCATAACTCATACGGGATCTTGTCCACTTCACTTCAACACAAGTTTCACACTTGTGTTTCATCGGAACGACCTTGTCGGACTCAAAAACCATGCGAAAACACGTTTACTGAGAAGAGTCCTTGAGACAAGATTCTAACAAATGTCCGGAACAAACAGGACTTCGTTGGCTCTTTCCTAAGGTTAACTTCAGGACCACCTTTCCTTTCCCCTTAACAAACGAGGTAGAATAGTTTCTCATAAACAACTTCTTACCATTTGGAACTGGTTCGAAAGTTGTAAACAGCTCCTTCTCGGAGCAGAAGTGGCGTGTAGCCCTAGTAAAGCTAAAACCCCTCGCTACCACAGTTGTAGCACTTCCCAAAGAACCGATAACCAGGTTCCCGCGGCTTGTATGCCAGTTTCTTGGCAACACCACCCCTTAGCCCCAGCTTAGAGCCCTTGTTCACGGGGGGCTTCTTCCTTATCCCAGAAAAATTTGCCATGCTCAATGACATTTGCCTTCACTGAGAAGGTACTCTCTCCTTTCTTTTTATTATCCTCCTCAATTACAGAGTCAGATAATAAAGTCTTCTTTGTAGAATTTATACAAAGTTTTTTGAACAAATCCTTGTGTCACAATGATTATGAAACTCTCAAAATCATATCACAGTAAATACATTCCCAAAATGTCATCAACCGAATTAGCCACCCAAATATATTAGGTCCGACTTATCACTCTGAAGCCAATAGTCTTACTATTAGGAAACACAAATCCAGTGTTCAATAGTCTACTATTCGGAACTTCATAACATGGCCAGTAGTCTTATCACTAGGAATCACTAATTTCTCAGCATGTGGTCAGTAGACTTTCTATTACTAGGAATCACAATGTCTTAACCTGTGATCAGTAGTCACTTTACTACTAGGAATCACAATGTCCTGACATAGGATCAATAGACTCTCATTACTAGGAATCATCATGTTTTGACATATGACCAGTAGTCTCTCCACTACTAGGAATCATGATGTCTTGATATGTGATCAGTAATCTGTTCACTACTAGGAACCACAATCTCATAACTGTGTAGCCAGTGGTCTAACACCACCTAGGAACCACCAGTTTTCTATCTTTGTGATCAGTGATCTTATACTCACTATGAGCCACCAATTTAAGAATATATTTGGAATTTAAAAATCTAAAAAATATTCACCCACAATAACAAGTTGTCTTATCTTTGCTTTCAAGCAAAATCACATAGCAGTCTTAAATGCTATAAATAACACAAGAATACCATACAAATTGCCTTTGATCAATTCAGAGATATTTTAATGCAATCTTATGATTTCCTTTAATTATACTTGATCTCTTAAGATCTTCCTTTAAGAATCTCGTGAGGCAAAGGTTGTCAGGTGGAACAACATTTCTGTTTGTCACCTTTTGAAGCCATTTCTGAAACATCACAATTGAATTTCACTTCTGTGATTCCAGAAATTAAACTTAACCCTTAGAAAATCCCTTAGAAGAAAAATTAATTCAAAAATTAGTCTCACCACAAAACCTAGAATCGAACATGGTCAAGAAAGTTTCCAGGAAGACTGGAGGGGTCACATCAGTCCCACTTAAAACCCAGTTAACTTTTTGACAAAACATTCAAGAGCATGTTGACTCCTAGTCCATAGGAAACAATTTAAAAATTAAGATTTCCAGGGGATAAACTAGGTTATAACAAACCGATTCCAAAGCAAATAAAATTTGCTACCAGAATTACACCACTCATAAAAGTTAACCGGTAGTCCCGGAACTACGCCCATTATTTCTGAATAAAATCAGAAATATTTTAGCTAATGCTAAAATTTGGTTTCCTTTCTTAAAACCAAAACACTTTGGACATAATCAGATTATAACCAAAGACTTTCTCCAAACTTGGTTTTCCAACACTTTGGGAATAAAATGATTAAACCCAAAGACTTTCTCAAACTCCAAAGATTTGAAACCAAATCCGTCTTAGTTGCCATTTCTGAACAAATAAGAACTACTCTTTAGCCAAAGCTAAACACTTTGGTTTCTATCACAGAAAACCAAACCAAGTTCCAAACTTACAAGCAATTTAAAAATTGATATAACAATTACATGCATATAAAATATTTCTAACAAAACAAGCAAATAAAACTTGCTACCACAAATTGGTAAACAAACCAACTAAATCTCAAGTAAAACATGCTTCAAACATTTAAATAAAATAGCCAATCCATAAGGATTCTATTTAGTCCAAAAAGCCTTTTCCACGCTTAGGTATTTCTATTCAACACAAAAGTTAGTAGTCCAAACATTTTGTTTTTACATCCCAAATACAATTCATTTGGTTTTATATTTGTTTTTCGCATTGGTATCCCTACAAAGAAAGTTAGTAGCAAACCACAACAAAATACAATTTGTAACTTCAAAATTAAATTACAACTTTAAAATAAAGTTCAATACTCATGAGTCATGAATGAAATTAATTCATAATAAACATTTAAACTAATAACTCCAAATAGATAAGTCAAATACAAAGTTAATGCAACCAATTAAATAATACCTAATTAAATAATTCAGATTAATGCACCTAATTAAATAATTTAGATTAATGCACCTAATTAAATAATTCACATTAATGCACCTAATTAGATAACTTAGATTAATGCACCTAATTAAATAATTCACATTAATGCACCTAATTAAATAATTTAGATTAATGCACCTAATTAAATAATTCACATTAATGCACCTAATTAGATAACTTAGATTATTGCACCTAATTAAATAATTTAGATTAATGCACCCAATTCAATTTAAATTAATCATGTACTCTATAACTCCAAATACATTAAAATATGTAATCTAGCCTAGAAAACAATAAGCATGTAACAAATTGAGACTAGAATAGAATTCGCATGTCAAAATTGCAACATCCATAAATTATATTTTATAACTTTAAAATTCATGCAAATCATGGTAGGGGAATGATGAACCATATGCATAAAACAATATCATACTAATACAATTAAGTATGCAAATTATAATAGAGCATTCTAATTAAACTAAGCAATTAGAGAATAACATTGCATGATTTACAATCATTGAAATAGTGAGTAATTCCGCAACAATTTCTGATAACATTATACAAAACTAACCTAATAGTCTATATAAATCTATTCGATCAATTTCATAGAAAATATATATAAATCTGTTTTAAGCTTGTTGTTTAAAATTGTGAAATTAAATAAATAGATTTATGAAGAAAACAAATTATGTACCAAGAACATATGCTGATAATTACAACTAAATTTCAACAGAAATACACAAAACAATAAAAGGGTAAAGAGACGAAACCGAAGCCTGCACGGAAGCAGTTTCCTTAAAACAGATTTTGCCGCCTCACGGGTCGAGTGCTTGAGGAAACCCGGCGTCTGTCTCCCAGGATACGACGGTCAAAACCAGCTACGGCAGAAACACTATCTGTCTAGCTTAGCGAACAAAACAATGGCAGCACTCTCTCACAATAGGAACTTTCTGGCAAACTAACTTGTAAAAATGGAAGCAAAAATTTCTCTATTGAAACTTGACAGGAGGGTCTCAATTTATACATGTATAGGGGAGAGAGGAAGAGCCTCCAGCCTTTAAGGCTAGTCATTAAAACACCAAGCGTCCATAGCCCCTTTCCACAAAAATGAAAAGTATGGATGCCCAAAGGATTCACACCCTTTAGCCAAGAAAAAAAGATTTAAATACTCTTTAAAATCCTACTCATGAATCTAACATCATGAAGCAATTTCTTGGCAATTTCTTATTCAAAACCCAATGGTTTTTGGCTCACTTGGACCCAACACAAAAAGTGGTAAGGACCCACTTTAATATTTAATTAAAGTCACCACACTTTAATATTAAATTAAAGTCCTCAAAAATCATTTTTTCCAACAGATTTGACTATCCTCGTCAGTAAAAACTCTTGGAGTCATGGACCTCAGAGTATAAATTCTATTTCGAAAGGCTCGGACTGTAGGGTAACCTTATTTCGAAAAAGCTTGTTTAAGTTATAAGGACTTAATCTGGTGAGCGCAAATTGATCTAAGATATCCTATATATCCAAATATATATATATATATATATATGATATTCTATACTTAGGCCTAGTTTGAGAATATATCATTTTAATAATTTTTTGATTAAAATATGAAGTAAAAAATTAGTATATTTTGAATATTTTTTAATTTTTTACAAAAAAAAAAAAAAAAAAAAAGTGTGAAAATGAAGGTACCATTTGGTTTAGTTTTTAAATTAACATTTGGATTTAAAAATCAAAAAACATGTTTGATTTACCAATTTTCAAAACTCTTTTTAAAATTATTTTTTTCTCTCTCCTCTCTCTTTCTCTTTTTTTTCACTACTAGAAAAGTGGCCTTTTGCTACCATATAATTTGCGACCCTCTGGTAATCAGTCGCAAATAATTATTTTATTCCTTATTTTCTTCAATTTATTTTCCCCTTTTCCCTTATATTTGCCCCAGCCCTCACAATGATCGTTCTCTTTCTAGCACGCGTTCTCGCTGTCTCTCTCTCTCAGTCTCACACTGAACGAATCTCTCGCTCTCTCTCTTCTTTCGATCTCACTCTCTTGATGTTCTTCTCAATCTTGTGCTCTCTGTTTCTTATATTCTAAAGATACAGTAAGCTTTTCCCTGATTCTTTTGAACTCGATCATTGAAGGTACTCTCTCTCTCTCTCTCTCTCTCTCTCTTCTAGTTTCTTTCTCCGTTTGTTCTTGTTTTCGGATACCTAGGGTTTCGATCAAGTTCAAGGTACTCTCTCTCGGAAGTTCTTCTCTTTGTTTCTATTTTCCTTCGTTTCTTCTCATTTTGTGATTTGAAAATGCTCCTAGGGTTTGAATCGATGGATGACCCTCACAATATTCAAATTTGATGATTTCTATTATTCGATGAATGCAATTCAATTTTATTTTTTCATTTCGAATTTTTTTTTTATGCTTCTTAAGCCTGAAAATTCAGCATGTTTTTATTGTCTGATCATATTTCTCCATTTTGCCTCTATTTATCTGCTTAGAAATTGTCAGAAACTAAAATTGAAGAAATTGAGTTTTATTCTTTAGCTCTGTTTTTAGTCCCTTGGAATGAAAATTAAGATAAGAGTTTTATGCTGTACATTTTTCTGATAATATTTATAGTTTTTGCCTCTGTTTTGTTGCTGAGAAAATGCCTGAATATATATATATATATATATATGCAGCAAAGTTGTTGACAAATTCTGATGAGATACAAAAGTTTTTGAATTTGCAGGACCTTATATAGTGATTATTGGTTTAGATAAGATATATGATAGGTTTCCTAGATAGCATTATGAGCTGCTAGATAGATATAATGTGGATAGTTTTGGAAAATAAAGGAGCATTAGTTAGATATGTTGATGTAATTAAAGATATATATGTACATCTAAGTTGTAACTATTGTTTAAGTAGAGGAGAAACATGTGAATTTCTAATGGTAATAGGTTTACATAAAAAAAATCAATACTAAGTCCTTATGTTTTGGCATTAGTTATAAATGAATCTATTATGAACATTCAAGACCATGAAGTTGGACATGGGACAACGTCTGTGGTTATTATATATATATATATATATATGCGTGTGTGATTTCGATTTAATAATAATACTCAAATAATGCTTGGATTCACCTTCTCTCTAGTTGGAGATAGACTTGACTAGTCTAATCTAGTTGATTCCAAATGGACTTACCAGTGTCTATTTCAGTGATTTAATTCTTTTAATTATTAGGTTTGTATATGATACTGGAAGGCTCATTTTTTAAGTTCTGTTTTCCATCAAATTTATATATATATATATATATGGAGGTGGAGGTGGCGGTGGCGGTGGGGGTGGGGAGAGAGATAAGACAAATTTCACTTTATCCTTTGTGGTTTACTCTCTTATTAGTTGAAAATAATTGCATAACTCTTTTACGATTTGTGGATTAAAATGCACTGTTAGACATTCCGTCTAAGTTAATAGTAAATATGTAAAGCATGCTCCAAAACATAAGGGGTTACATCAGGTGGATAAATTGAATATGAATTAGAACACAGGTGTTTAAAATGAATTTTGCCTTCCAAAAAATACTGAACATGTCTGTGATTTGTATATTGAGGTTACTTATATGTTCTTAAAAATTGCATATGGAAGAAAACATAACTCTTCATTTCCAACTGACTGTGACTTAAAAATACAAATAAGTTAAACTACAAGGGGATAGAGTAAAATTTGTCCAATGTGATAAATCACGTTAAAATAATAAGATTAATCTCACTTCTTTATGTGTATATATATATATATATATTGCACATGAAATCCTAAAAAATGAATTGGATCCTAAAAATGAAATCATCCAAGTGACCTTCTAGTGGGAATAAGACCAAGAACATGGAAATTGGTCACAAAATAAATATGGAAGGACAAAATATTTCATAAATAAATTCCATCAACTAATTCTATAAATCTGATTTCTACGTAAGTGTTTGGTGGAGAGAAGTCAATTTTTTAATAATTTAGTCATTATTTATGGTTGACTTTTCTCAATTTATGCTTGCTTGTGTTGATGCAAATAGAGGGGAAGGTTGAGACATACAAAGAGAGGGTTTCCATAGATGAAGAGAACAAAACAGTCCATTTGACAGCATTGGACACTACTAGAAAGTTAGCTTTTTGCGTCTATTTTTTTGCGACCGTCTATTTAACCGTAGCAAAAAAATACTATTTTCTAATCTCGTTTATGTATGTGCTTTATTTCACTTATTTTCTTTTATTTATTTCACTTATTTTCTTTTATTTATAATGAAGGATCGGTAGGTGGGGAAATTGTTGATTTACAGACCTTTTAAAGATACTAGGACCTCATTTTGGTTGACACATCAAATTGTATCATGATACATACTTTGTCTAAATTTTGTAGTTGATTTGAACTTCTTATTCCAGCTTGGCTGTCTGTGATCTGTCCAATTTAGTGAAGCCTCAGGATATCATCATAACAGAGCATTTGACAACCCTCCTTGCTCTTGTCCCTAAATACTCACAGAAAGATTGGTTGTCAAGCTACAAGACACTCACCGCTTATGTGGTAAAAATCCCTTTGCTGTTTATGACGTCACCTTATTTTGTAATCATGACTGTCAGTTTATTATTTGAATTTGAAATTGCATGGTAGCTGTAATTGCTACACCACAGATTTAATTGGCAAGTTCACCGAGGATTAGAGAATTGTGCTTGTTACATATTTTACAATTCAGAAGTGCCATCTTTCTTGGTCATGTATTGTATCAATGTTTGAAGTAATGGAATTTATTACTATTTTTTTTTTTGGTTGCTTACCAAAAAAAAAAATTACTTTTTGATTGAACTAATCGTTTTAGGTCCACAGAATATGCTCTTTATCAGAATAATCGCTCATCGTGATCTCGACAACTTTAGAACTAAGGCACGCGACAGAGGTTTTCAAGTGAGTTTGTCACTCAAGCAGCCCTTGTGTTTTTTTATGCCTATTATGATAACAATTTTAGCTTTTGTTTTGTTGAAATTCAAGAATTTCTAGCTCCTATTCTCTGGTGAGATAAGTGGATGAATAATATGTCAAATATAACGATCTCAATAGCAGGTGCCTTCTTATGTATTGCATATTTGATTTTGCTTGTGATTCGGATTCGTGACTTTGAATATAATCCAGAAACACAAGAGAGTCGGAAGAAGGAGCTAGAAAAATTAATGCAAGATCAGGAAACACTCAGAAACTCTCTTTGCAATGGTGCTATGCAGCTATGGGGAGGTACTATTTTTTGTAAAACTTTCTAACGGTGTTAGGTGGTTCTTCATAATATTTGGAATTGGATCAAACCAGTGATAATGAAATGGAATTATTTATCTTTGGGTAAATTACACTCTACCCCTCTGTGGTTAGGTCAAAAAACAGAGAGTCCCCTTGTAGTTCGATTTGGTACAATGAACACCCCTTGGGGTTAATACCAAACAGCAAAAATGACGTTTGCTGTCAAAATTAACCACACATGGTACTTCAATTTGGCATGTTGTCTTTTTATTTATTTATTTAATTGAGGGTTAGTTGATCCCACTTGATTGGTACACAAAGCTTTGTTGGGTTGGGTTTGGCTATTTATTTGATTTAGGGTATTAATCTAGCAATTTCTTTGGGCTCAATACTTTTTTAGTAAATCCTTTTGACTTGATGATTTAATCATTGAACTAGTACATATTGTCTTCTTTCTTTCAATGCTTTCTCTAGATCAACCCAAGGGTTGTTTAGACACTCTTCCAAAAATATGTGCTCGGTATAAAGTACAGTAGGTTACATTACATTTGTGTGGCAGTTGCACCTTCTTAATTTGCAACCTCTTTTTGTACAATATAGGCCTGATGAAGAAATTTACAAAAACAACTAACAGTGTTTAAATTACATTGCACTGGCTTTCATTTTTTTTAATGGAAACTGTCAAAAAGTCCTACTTTTCCTATAAAAGTAAACCACTAACTCATATTAACAACACTATGTTGATAGGGTTGAATCATATGTTAATAGGATTCAATAGTACTTTTATGGAAAAAGTAACTTATTGGGAATTTCCTCTTTTTTTAAATCATATTCATCATTTACCTAGAAAGCAAGTAACATGCATATGCATAAAGGATATGCATGGTGCTTTTGGAGCATTCCCAGTCAGGGGTGCCTCAATACCAATGTGATTATGTGTCTAATATTTTGTGTAGGTGTTTAGCACAAGGAGGGAGCAGGACATTCTTATTGCCCCAATACCAATAAATTTTCCGTCCCCTCGTGACAAAATAATGTTGCACATGAGAGATAAAATGGTCTTGGTTAAATGTTGGGTGGGATAATTTTATCCCTGGATTATTTAATCTTACCCCATCCCCTTATCAGCATATCAAACATGGCATATAATTTTATTTTTATTTTTTTCCATTAGGTGTATTATTGTAGTTTTTCTTAACATTAAGGTGACTTCGTTGTAAGGTGGCTGCCTTCAAACTACCTGACATAAAGATGATTATATTTACTTGTAAACTACCTGTTATTGAGGTGGTTAGTCCTAATCAGTGTTTGCCTTTATTGTGATCAGCGTGGCTACTAGTAAGCTATTTGTTGCATATTTTTATATTTTTTCCCCAATTATTTATCTCCAGAGCTCTCTACCTGAGCAAAGACCCTTGTTTGCTGTTCTCCTTTTATACTTAGATCTTCTGGTATGCTCCTCAAGTAAAAATTCTTTTGCTGATAGTGAACATAAGTATTAATTAAACTATGATTACGTGTCTCTGCTTGTTCTGATCGACATCGCAATATCTTGCCATTTGAAAACATTGACTTGCTGAATACCAGTTGAATTCATACTTTGTTTATTATGTTTATTATGCTACTCTGCACATTGGCAGGTTTTGCACTGCATATCTCGTTGTTAAATTTGCAATAAGAAATATATAGCCTCCTGCTATTTGAAATCTGGATTGTGACATGTTACCTTTTTTCAATCTAATTGCACTATATCCATAGGAGTGATTAAAATTGATAATTTTTATTTTGACAGTATATAATTTTTATCATTAATGCCTGCAATTTTTGTTGCATAAGTGCAATGTGGTGATGTGGAACTTGAAAAGAAAATTGATGAGAAGATTGGCTAGTTCATTGATAGAGTGGAGAAACACCCGAGCAAGAAAAATTGATGAGAAGATTGATCAGTTCTGGATTGTATTTTTTTCATAAAAGAACTTTTCCTAAGTTTTTAGTTGTAATAACTTTCACATATGGCTCAAATTTTGAGACTCAAATGGAATGTTCAATAAAACTACAATGCTATATTGTCTGAATTCTTGTTATGGTTATTCCTAGAGTGCTTAACGCTATACATTTATGCTTTTTTTTTTTTTTTTTTTTCCGATGTGACGGTAACAAGATGGTCGCCAAAGATCATGTTTTTCTTTGTTTTTTGCGACGGCAAAATAGCAGTCGCCATAAGTAGTTCAGGTGGTCGCAAATAATTTGCGAACGTTGCTTTGCCGTCGCAAAAAGTATTTGCCACCTCTATATTCGCGACCCTCATTTGCCATCGCATGAGCTGTCGCAAAAAGTCTTTTGCGACTGTTTTTTTATTATTTGCGACGGTTTATAGCGGTCGCAAAAAGTGTTTTTTTTAGTAGTGTTTATTAATAAATAAATTAATTATTTTTTCTCTATCCTCTTTCTCCTCTCTCATTCTTTCAAATTTTATATATTAATCAATTAAATTTTCTCACATTCATCTATTTAACTAAAAAAAAATTACAAATCATTTCAAAATTCATAACCAATAAATTTTTAATTTTTAAAACTCTTTTAAAAACTAAACCAAATAGAACCAAAATCTTTGTCTTTTTATATAATTTATTGACTTTTTAAAAAAATTTAATAATTTTTTAACTTTTAAATTAAAAATCAAACTTCCCAAATTAAAATCAAACTTTTTAATTAAAATTTTTTTTATATAATTTACTAGATAATTTGCAGTCAAGTTTGGTTCCTTCACAATGTCCAACAAGCGTGGAAGTAGAAACAAACCGTGAACTTAGCGCCTTTTCCCGGGTAATTTGAACCGTTCGTACCGATTATTTATTCACACGAGTATTTATTTTTTTGCTGTTACAATCGAATAATATTATATATATCAATTAATATATATATTAATTAATGATGTAATATAATTTAAGAAATTTTTAAGATTTATAATATAATTAATGAGTGAAATTAATAATAATGTCATAACTAGTATTGGTACATTAATTAATATACTAACTGGTACATCTAGTATGCTTACTTGACCGTTGACTCCAATTTTCATACGATACTGCTGCAGAGAATCAGTTTCCTCTCGCCACGTGTCCTCAGACATTGCGTAAATGTAAAGGGCTGTAATTTGATTGGTTCATTCAAGAGAGAGACGTAGTCCCGTCTACAGTACGACTCCGAAAACAAACTATTTTAATAATTTTTTATTTTTTAATTAAAATATGAGATAAAAAAATTAATATATTTAAAATAATTTTTTAATTTTTAAAAAATATATATATAAAAAATAAAGAATTTCTTTTTTTTTTAATTTTTTGATATAAATTGTTAACTTTTAAATTAAAATATTAAGTTATCAAATCAGTTCTTACCGTTCGTTACTACGGTGTCCTGTTCAGAGAAAGCGTTTCAACCGTGGAGAAATTGTATCATGTTGTTGGAGTAAATGGCAGAAATAACAAATACACCCCTGTTTAAAATATAAATTATTTTTATAATTTTAAAAATTATATTTTGTCTTTTAAAATTTTTATTCCATAATAAATAATTTTTTTATAAATAAAATTATCAAACAATTAATAATTTAGATAATTTTATAATTGTATAGAATAATAGTTAAAAATTTTATTTTTTTAATTAATTTTGTTAAATCAAAATTTTGATAAGGAAATATTTGTAATTTTATAAACTATAGAAGACAATCTATATTTTAAATAAATTTTAAGAAATACATTTGTAATTTATTCGAATATATGTATGTGAATATGATTTTTAATTTGATAACTATTGGCTTAAGGGTAATGCGATTTTGAGAGTTGTCAATCAAAAATAAATATAAATAAAATATTGGTCTGTTTGGTAACCATTTTGTCTTCATTTTATATTTATAAAAATTTTAAAAAATGTCATAAAAATTTGTTTAATAATTTTTTTGATTTGTAAATGGTTGTCTCAATTTGTAAATTTAAGAAAAAAAGGTAAACTTAAAAAATGAATTTCCATTGATTTTTAAACAGAAATTTAAAAATTTGATTAACAAAATTTTTTTTTCAAATAATTTTTTTTCTCAATTAAATTTTTTTTCAATTAATTTTTTTTCTCAATTATAATGTGTATGAGCCCATCGTCATAAATAATAAAAAATAAATATAAATATTTTAGACATGAACAAACATATTTTTAGTTTATATTTTTAAAATTTTTCAAACATTTTGTTCAAACCAAATACGTTTGTAGTTTATGTTTTTCTAAAAATAAACAAAATCCAATTTATAAAAATTTTGTAAATATAAACAAAAAATGTAAATGTTACCAAACGCTGCCTTACACTTTTGATATATGTATTTTTAATATTTTTACAAATTTTAATTTACTTTATATATATACACCCTTTACACATATATAAAGACTAATGACTGTCTCTTAAAATTGTTTTAGCATTTTTCTTGGTTTAAATAATAAGTTTGTCATTTTCTTATTGATGTTTTAGAAGATTTTAAAATAAATTATATAATGGTTCATTTAAGGGAGCTTTTTTGATAAATCTCCTTTCTAAGAGTTTTATTCCATCCAATCCATATTCTTTTTAACTATTCCACTAGGTCCTATTTGAGATCAGAAAACCAAAACACCATCAATCTCTCATGTCCCCTATTTTATGTTGATATTTAATATTGATTGTCATTATATTTTGATAATTCTCATATATCAAGATATTGACTGTCATTATATTTATATTAATTTGAAATGAATTTTTGGCATTGTGTTGTCAATTACATGATGTGAATATTCACATCATGCAATTGAAATTAATTTGAAATGAATTTTTGTCATTGTGTTGTCAATTACATAATGTGAATATTCATACTATAACATACGAATGTGAACATTCAAATCACTACATTAGATAAGAGAGAATATTTATATGTTGTGAACGTTCACATCACTATATGTTGTATATAATAATGTATAGTCAATTAAAAATATAATGAACGTTATTTTTAATGTGTTGTCAATTAAAAATAAGAAGGTTCACATATTGTGAACGTTCACATCACTACATTAGATGAGAAAAAAAATTTCAGGAAGGTGTTGTGAATGTTCACATCAAATGAGAGAGAATGTTTATATTATTTTTAATATGTTTTCAATTAAAAATATATTCACATCGGATGAGAAAGAATGTTCACATTATTTTTAATGTATTGTCAATTAAAAATATATTCACATTATATAATAACATAAAATAATAACATCAATGCTATTTAATTTGTGTATGAAATTTCTTATGTCTTGGTCCTTTCCCGTCTCTCTCCTTTCCCAACATTAAGTATCAACACTAAATATCAATGTTAAATAAAATGGTATAAGAGTCTAAGAAAATAGTGTAAAT
This sequence comes from Camellia lanceoleosa, assembly GCA_025200525.1. Lineage (NCBI taxonomy): Eukaryota > Viridiplantae > Streptophyta > Magnoliopsida > Ericales > Theaceae > Camellia > Camellia lanceoleosa. Next base: position 6,116,717 of record CM045764.1, read on the forward strand.
CAAGAAAAAAGATTTTCACTACAAGAAAAGTCCTTATAAAACACGGAACTTTTTGCGACAGCGCGTTTCTCGTCTCAAAAAATGATCTTTTGCGACGACAGTTTAAACCGTCGCAAATAAATAGCTTTTGCGACGGTAGTTACCCTGTCGCTAATAAACATACACGAAAAGGTGTGATAAATACGAAAGTATTCGCGATGCCTTGTGTATCGTCACAAAAAAAAAATTTAAGACGGGAGAAATTTGCTGTTGCAAATAGTGGACTATTTGCGACGGCAAATGTCTGTCGCAAAAAATCCCTTATTAAAATGGCATCGCTTTACCTATTTTTATTTATCATTTGTGACGGTTTAAATATTCCGTCGCAAAAAGTAATGAAAATTTTTTGTCCCACTTCTCTCATTGTTTGGCGCTCGATCATTTTGATCTAAAATCCCTAAAACTTTGAAACATGATTTTTTCCTCCAAAATCCCCAAACAAGCTCGGGTGTTCACTGACGATTTTTCTCTCAACGAGTGACGACGGTGAGCAGTCTCAATTGCTCTCGATGACGGCTAACGGTGGTGCGCCGACACCGTATTACGGCTAGCAGTGGTGTGGCGTCTCTATCTTTCTCTCGCGTGAGCTCAGTCAATCTCAAGCGCTCCTCTCTCACTCATTCAACGAGTGACACATGTATGCTCTCTCTCTCTATATATATATGTATTATATATGTCTCCTTAGAAGATGCACTCAGATTTTCATTAAAAAAAATATCATTTTGCCGGTAAAAAAAATATTGGAGCCATAAGCTCTATGTAACACTTTCCAAAGTTTGATAGTTGAGACGAAGTAAAATGTATATGGATTGTTGAAAGTTGAACATGTAAATCAGAAAGAGAGGAAGAGAGAGGGATGGGTGAGAGGGGATGGGGATCATCTGAGATGAAGGTCATGAGAGAGAGAGAGAGAGAGAGAGAGAGAGAGAGGAAGAGGCTTGATGGTGGGATATAGTGATGTTTTTTGTAAGGATATATTGTGTGATGGCCTTCTAGTGAATTTTGTGAAAGTGAGATCAACGGTGTGAGATACTGAGATCAACACTTAGTTGTATGGAGTTTTAAGAGAGAGCAACAACTAATATTTTTGATTAGCCCTTGTGCCAAAATAGTATTTACATGTGTGGAGTAATATTTCCAAACTTTGATACTTTGACATCGTACAATGTCAAATTAGAGGTTCGACATTGTTATATTCACCAATGCAAATGCACTTATTATATAAAAACATTTTATTTTTTGAAATAATAGAGACAAGTATACTTTATTAAATAACAATGTTAGAGTCAGAAATTTAATTCAAAAAATAATAAAAATTTAAGTGTGTAGATAACATGACTCACTATGTACTAAATTTAGATTTAGACAGTATACTTCATTTTTTGATCACTTTTTAAATTACTTGACTTTTTAAAAAATTAATACCAAACAATGCCTAAGAATATGTAGTGTATATATACATACAAGTACACACAAATATAGACAATAGAGTCACCCGTGTATGTATGTAGTTTTCAGTAAGCTTTGAAAAAGGGAGAGCACTTAAAATCAAGGTAGTGGTCTTTTTGGTCATATATGTATTCGAGTGGCTATTTGGTGCATTGGAGAATATGGTGAAATGTTCGTCAATAATACTGGAATGCTTGGTATAGAAGAACCAATAACTGTAAGTTTACTTATGCAAATTTTTCTTAATTTGGATTTTGTTGTGGTTGATCTCCATTAATCTGGTGGTGACATATGCTATAACTATAAGGCATTATGCACGCAAAGTTTTCAATTTTGAGTTTTGTCGCAATACTCTTCAAAGTTTGAATTGGAATTTCTAAATGGCTAAATAACACGGTTTTGAAATGTGTAGTTTAAAATAAATTAAATTTTTTGATAGTTAAATTTTTACACAACATATATATACATATATATAATAAAATTCGAATATGATTAACACATTATGTATGGACTGTCATAGGCTCCTGATGCATTGAGTGGCCACCGGGTATTTAGAGAATCTACAGGAGATGAGACTCCATATACACCACCACCAGAAGATCGGGTATAAAATGTATCTTTGCATTCTAAGCTAATAATAACCATGCATTAACTGTACACAGCCAAATATGATAGAGACTAATTCCATAATTAGAAAAAAGACAAAGGATTTTCCATTGTTAGCACAAAATTTGGCACACATGACTGCCTAGGCACGAGAGACTTATGCGAAAAGATGGGACTCAAATCGGGTTCTCGATTTGGGAGTTAGAGTCGGATTTCATTCTAAGCAAACTAGTTTTTTAAGAAACTTAGAATTCAAGGTGTTAACGCCCCAAAATCACCAAATGGTGTCGAATTAGCATAAAACTTGGCACACACGACTGCCTTGGCACAGGAGACTTGTGGGAGAAGATAGGACTCGCATCGGGTTCCCGGTTTCGGATTTAGAACCGAATTTCACTCTAGACAAACTAGTTTCTTAAGAAACTTAGAATTCGAGGTGTTAACACCCCAAAATTACCAAATGGCGTCAGATTTGCATGAAACTTGGCACACACGATCGCCTTGGCACGAGAGACTTGTGGGAGAAGACGGGACTCAAATCGGGTTTCCGCTTTGGGAGTTAGAGCCGGATTTCACTATAAGCAAACTAGTTTTTTAAAAAACTTAGCATTTGAGGTGTTAACGCTCCAAAATCACCAAATGACATCGGATTAGCACAAAACTTGGCACACACGACCGCCTTGGCACGGGAGACTTGTGGGAGAAGACAGGACTAGCATCGGGTTCTCGGTTTGGGATTTAGAGCTAGATTTCACTCTAGACAAACTAGTTTCTTAAGAAACTTAGAATTCAAGATGTTAACGCCCTAAAATTACCAAATGGCGTCGGATTAGCACGAAACTTGGCACACACGACCGCCTTGGCACGAGAGACTTGTGGGAGAAGACGGGACTCGAATCGTATTCCCGGTTTAAGAGTTAGAGCCGTATTTCACTATAGGCAAACTAGTTTTTTAAAAAACTTAGAATTCGAGGTGTTAACACTCCAAAATCACCAAATGGCGTCGGATTAACACGAAACTTGGCACACACGACCGCCTTGGCACGGGAAACTTGTGGGAGAAAACAAGACTTGCATCAGGTTTCCAGTTTGGGAGTTAGAGCCGGATTTCACTTTAGATAAACTAGTTCTTTAAAAAACTTAGAATTCGAGGTGTTAACGCCCCAAAATCACCAAACGGCGTTGGATTAGCACGAAACTTGGCACACACAACCACCTTGACACGAGAGACTTGTGAGAGAATACGGCACTCAAATTGGGTTCCCGGTTTGGGAGTTAGAGCCGAATTTCACTTTAGGTAAAACTAGTTCTTTAAAAAACTTAGAATTCAAGGTGTTAACGTCCTAAAATCACCAAACGACATAGGATTAACACGAAACTTGGCACACACGACTACCTTTGCACGAGAGACTTGTGGGAGAAGACGGGACTCAAATCGGGTTCCCGGTTTGGGAGTTAGAGTTGAATTTCGGTCTAGGCACAATTATTTACTTAATTATCTTTCTAATTGTATAGTAGTTAAATTTTTATGTTTTTTTTGTAATTAACATATTAACACATAATTATATTGTCATTAATTATTTTTATTTTTTTTTCAGATATTTTCGGAGTAGGAGTTTGCTTCTTGTGGATTTCATGCTTGTGAAGAATGTCACTAATTTTTGTTTTTGTACCACGGAGAATGCTGAGGAAAAATTTTAATTTTGATTTATGTTATTTTAAATTATGAATAACATTATGTATTTAAACATTATATATATATTATGGAACATTATGTACTGGGTTAATTTTGCTGATGTATAGTTATGAATGTAAGAATATGTTTATTATGGAGAAATTTTTATTTATATACAGAAATTTTTATATTATTATGTAATTATTGGTTTTTTTTAAAATTATTTTTCATTGAATACAAGTAATTTTAATATTTTTAATTAATTCATAGTAGGTTTTTTAGTTTTTTTTTTTTTTTGCAACGGCACCAAACCGTCGCAAAAAACAGGTATTTTATAATTTTTAATAAATATTTCATTTTTTGCGACGGCACCACACCGTCACAAAAAATATAATCAATGCCATCGCAAAAACAAATATGCCGTCGCAAAAAAAAAAAAAATTTGCGACGGCAATTTCTACTGTCTCAAATAATACTTTTTACGACGGCAAAACAGTAACGTTGCAAAAAAGTCTCTATTTTTACACATTATTGGCGATAATAAAATGTCGTCGCAAATACTAACATATGCTGTCGCAAAAAAAAGGCAACAGCATGACGCCATCGCTAAAAGTTTTTTGAGATGGCATAATGAGTATTTGCGACAGCATTTTGTTGTCACAAAAAATCAAATTTTTTGTAGTGTTTATGGAATAAAAGTATAAATACATGGGACTAAGTGGATTAAAAAATTTCTTAATGAATTTCTTGGGTTAGAACACTTTTAAATGGAATTTATCACTAAAAATCCCTCATTTAATTTAAGTGAAATTTTATTTTAATTTTTATGGTTTTAACTTGAACAATTTAAACTCTACATTTTCGTTTTGTAACAATACGGTTCCTCAGCTACCTAGTGTTAGAATTTTGAAGGGAAAATGACAACATGCATAATTAGAAGGACCAAAGTATAATTTAAAAGTTTTGCCCGTGACCTTTTTCTATTCAAAATGTTAATGGCCCGCGATTAGGAGATAATATTGCAACAAAATTTAAAAAATATATTTCAAATTATTCAAATTGAAGCTACATAAATTAAAGTGACGCTTTCCTCATTATATGAATCAGTAGTATAATTTTATTTAAAGTGTCGATTTAGTACTTCATCTGTCCCAAATTGTTTGTGTGGGGAGAAAAATAAAAATTTTAAAATAATATATTTTTGTGTCAAGTTTTTTAATTTTTTATTTACAAATTAAAAATATTTAATGAAATCTTTTAATAAGTTAAAAAAAAACTAAATACTTGTTAAATACAAAATATATTATTTTTAAATTTTCGCATGACAAATAATTTGAGATAGAACAAACGGATGTATGAATTTTGAGTAATGTTAGAAATCAATTAATGTGTTTGGTTTTAATTTTTTGTAAATGGAGATTTTTATTTTTCGTATTTTTTTATTTATAGTGAATATTTTTAAAATTTTAAGTAAATTTTTTTTACTTTTTTAGATACACCTTACTTAGATATATTTAAAAGTAAAATATTTTAAAAAATTAATAAATATACAAGAATATGAAAAATGTATTAAATTCTCGTATTTTTTTTATATTTAGTGAATTTTTTTTATAAATATTATACTTTTTAAATATATTTATGTTATGTATATCTAAAAATTTAAAAATTACTTAAAATATTTTTAAAAATTCAATAAAAATAAAAAATACAAAAAATAATAATTTTAATTTTTTTAAAAAGTAAATCTTAAGTTATGAAACAAAAAAAATTACTCCATCAAATTTTTTACCAAACATTTATATCAATCCACACCTGTGGATATCAGTTTGGTAAAAAAAATTGATAGTTTTGTTGTTGTTTGGTAGCGTTTTTTCATGAATTATTATTTGAATAATGTTATATATATCAATTAATGTACTAACGGTATTCTTAACATTACCCTTTGTAATTGAAAAATACTATAGGCGTCAAATTGTTTACCAAACAAATGACCAAATATCTCATATGAGTGTAGGGTCCATAAAATTGTGGATTCTATACACCTATATGAGACATTTTATTTGTTTGATAGAAAATTTGATATTCCTGGCATTATTCTTTGTAATTGGAAAATGCTATAGACCTCAAATTTTCTACCAAACAAATGATCAAATATCTCACATGGGTGCGGACCTCATATGAGACATTTAGTCATTTGTTTGATAGAAAAATTAGTATTCCTAACCTTACCTTTTATAATTTGTATCGGTAGTGCTACATTCACCAATTAGTGTACACATTAATTTATCAACTAGTGTTATAATATTATTATTAACCACATTTATTATACATGTTACAAATATTCAAAATTATACAAATAATAACACATCATCTATTAATACACTAATATGTATATTAATTGATACATTTAATATTGTTCAATTTGTATAATAGGTGAAACGATACTAATGACATAATACGAATTAATTTATTAATGTGTACATTAGTTAGTGGATGTAGCACCGTTATTGTCCACGGAATGAGAATTATTTTGGAAAGTTGATAAAAAAAAAAAAAAAAAAATTTTGACATTTTAATTTTTTTTTTTTTTTTTTTTTTTTTTGTGTAAAATGTAAAAAGTCAAACTGACTTTTTAAAATTCTTTCCAAAGACCCCGAATGGATGCCTAATAATTATTGGAAAAGACATAAAATAAATAGTAATGCTAAGTATCATGAAAATAATTATAAAAAATTTTTGACCTTTGAATTACACTTGCAATAAATTACAACACACTAATTAAAGTAATCTAAGGATCACAAATTTTTCATAATCATTTTGATGAAATTTTTTTTTAAGATTCCTAACATTTCTCTAAAATAAAAATTTAAATGGAAATATTTACGAACCTGTCATTGTCACTGTCTCGTCTCACGCCCGGCGGGAGAAGTCAAATGACTTTCCTGCTAGAAATCGCGTTGGAGAGTAGTGGTCCTACAATCTCTAGGTTTCTCATCTAATTTTCCCGGAAACTTGTAGTTTTTCACGGGAAAATTCACTTTTCAGGGAAAACAACTTCGCGGTTCGGGGATTGAATACTGATTCTCTCTTGGTTTTGCCGAGGTGTTCTTGGATTTTCACGGACCACTCCAAGTAAGCTGATCAAATTTTGTATATATATGTGTGTGTGCGTGTGCGCTTGCTTTCTTGCTTGTGATTTTAGCTGGATAAAGAAATTGTAGTTTTTATTGATTTGAATTTTGATATATCTTCTATACATTGTCAGTTGCCGAATTTAGATATTTGATAGTTTTAAAAAAAGTTTGTTTCTTTGAGAAAATGAAGGTAAAGTAAAGTAAATTTCTATTTGTATTAAAATATTCAATTTTGATGTCAGTAACAAAATTGGATATGTTTTCTTATTTGTAGTTTTTCCTTTTACCTTTGGTTTATTGGGAATTAGAATGGAAGGTATACTCTGTTTGGTTGCCAAGAAAATGGATGGAATTTGAATCATGAATCTAGGGGGTTTCATTGTCTGGGAGCTGCAAAGCTATATACTTCACTCAACTATATCGAATTCAATTGCTGGCAAAGTCAAACTGATTATTGAATTTTTTTTCCCACTTTTTGAGTAAAAAACAGTTTTGATAAACGAGCCAAACAACCAGCCGAATAGTTAAATGTTCAAGCTTGATTTGAAAATTTTAATGAGTTTCAAAATTTGTTCAAGCTTGATTCATTAAACTTTTGAGGCAATCTCAAACGAGTTTTTGTTGAGCCAAACTTGAATAGTTCGGTATTTTTATATAGTTTTAGCCTTATCAAACTGAGCCAAATGAGTAATTGATTGGTTTGAAAATTGGAAAAGATTGAGGCCTCGAACGTGGCTCGAATTGTTTTTTTTTTTTTTTTTGAGACTGTTGGTTTGGTTGTTTTTATTTTTATTTTTATTTTTATTTATTTGTTGGTAGTGTTAGTTTGGTTTTTTTTATTTATTTGTTGGGCTGTTGTTATTTTATTTTTATCTTCCTGATTTAAAATAAAAATATAATAGGGACTCGTACAAAACTATATGGAATTAATAAATTTTAACCAACAGTTTAACTGATTAGTCAATTTCATCACTCAATCAGTCCAACCCAACTCACTCATCTTATCAAACCACATAGGCTAAGTTGTTGTTTTTATTTTTATTTTTTATTATTATTATTTGTTGGGCTGTGTTGTTTTTTTTTTTTTTAATTTAATTTTATTTTATTTGTTGGGCTGTGTTGGTTTGATTTTTTTTTTTTTTTACTAGGGTTTAGATTTTAAGGTACACATAACCACCTTTTCAAAAAAAAAAAAAACCAAACCAAACCAAATCAACATAGCCAACAAAAAAAAAAAAAAATCCAATTTGAGGCAAATTCGCTCCTCTCTTTTCGAGGCCTTTAGCACGGCTCTTGAAAATTTTAATGAACTTCAAAATGTGTTCAAGCTTGGTTTGTTTATTAACGAACTGAGCTCGAACAAGCTTTTAATGAGCTGAACACAAATTGAGCTTGAATTGTTTGGTTTGTTTATCACCCTAGTTAGAAAACAAAAAAGAGCTTAAAATTCAAAAACTTTCTTCTTTCCTTTTCCGTCATTTTTCTTGGCAATCAAATGGATGGTAGATAGTCCTTTCAATATAATGTGAGCTCTCCAGTAGGCTATTTCTCTATTTGATGGCTATTGTAATTACAAAGTTCAGTTGGAGTGCACTTTGCTTTCCTCTGCATCTGTTTTGTTATAATTATTACTAACTTTTTTTTTTTACTTCATTTTTAATCATGAAGTTGGAATTTGATGCAGGCCCTTGCACCAAAATTTTTACCACTTTGATCGGTGATCAAATTCAATAGCCCCATACACAGTAGGATTGGAGTTGAGGGTAGTGTTTCTATCCTCACTCTACCTATAATGAGATGGCAAACAATGTAATTACTAGTGCATCACTCGTTCTAGCTTCCGAAATCCTCTCTGAGACGATCCTGGCCATATCTGAAGCCATGAATGCCACCAAGTCAGTCCTTATTCAAAAGGAGAATTTCAACAAATTTTCAACTTACTTGGAGAGAATTGCATTTGTCCTAAGAGAATTGTTCAAGTCAGATATAAAAACTTCAGTCAGCTTAAAAAATGCGGTAGAGATTCTTAATGGGGAGATCAAAGTTGCCAAGCAACTAGCTCTAAATTGTGGTAATAGAAACAAGGTCTATCTCTTATTCAATTGCCGGAGAATTGTTAAACACTTGGAGAGCAGTACAAAAGAAATTAGTCAAGCTTTAGGCCTCATCTCTTTGGCTTGTTTGGATGATCCATCATCGGTTATAAACGACGAGGTTAGTATGCTATGCAAGAATATGTTGGAAACAGAATATCATTTGACGGTAGCAGAAGAAGAAATCTTGGAGAAAATTGAGTTGGGAATAGAAGAGAGGAATGTTGATCAATCCTATGCAAATGATTTGATCATTCGTATAGCTGAGGCTGTGGGAATCTCAACTCAACAGGCAGAATTAAAGAGGGAATTTGAGGAACTTAAAAGTGAAATGGACAACAATGAGCTGAGGGAAGACGTGGTGAGTGCTTTACAGATGGAACGAATCATTGCGCTGCTTAGTAAGGCCGACATGATTACAACCTACAAGGAGAAAGAGATAAAGTACCTAACGAAGCGTAGTTCTTTGGGTAGGCAGGAATTGGAACCTCTCCAATCGTTTTATTGCCCAATCACGGGGGATATTATGGTGGACCCTGTGGAGACTTCCTATGGGCATACTTTTGAGAGAAGTGCAATACAGAAGTGGTTAGCAGATTGTAACCTTTGTCCTATTACCAAGAGTCCATTGAACGCATCACTTCTGCGAACCAACAAAACTCTCCAAAAATCAATTGAAGAATGGAAGGACAGGAACACAATGATTACGATTGCTTCCATGAAAGTGAAAATACAGTCGGACAAGGAGCAAGAAGTACTTCATTCTCTCAGCATGCTGCAGGATCTATGCGTGGAAAGAGAGTTGCACAAAGAATGGATGATAATGGAGGACTATGTACCGATTCTTGTTGGTCTTCTTGGTGTTAAAAATTTTGAAATACGAAAGCATGCTCTTGACATCCTTTGCACCCTTGCAAAGGACAATGAAGACAACAAGGTATTTCTTACCTCAACCTGAAGAGGCTTAACTCGAATCTTGAAGTCGACTGTTTTTAATTTGTCTGATGAATAGTAACTAAACATGCTTGAGTTTTCTTTATGTGGCTCTCTGTCGTTTGCCCATATGATTTCTGTCAAACAGTGTTAACAAATGAAGATATCTTAGAATCTATCTTTTTCCTTCTGATAACATATGATAACATCATCAGCGTGTTGCCTGTTAGTCAATTTTTGTGTTCCCAATTCAGTTTTGATCTTAGCCTAGTCATGGTAGTTCTTGTTATTTTTTTTTTTTTGTGTGTGTGTGTGTGGGTAAATGAGTGGTTTATTTCCAAAAGAGAAAAGATATACATTGAAGCTCAATAGAAACCATTCAAGGCTACAAACTACAAAGACTAAAACCTCTACCTCTAAGAGGCTACAATCAAAGGCCTACAAGGCCTAGGCTCTGCAAACAAAATAAACTGTCACAACCGGAGAGCCTAGCTCTAAATTTAAGTAAGCTCTCACAATATGAGAGCGTAGGTTAGCTAAGAAATCTTGGTAGTTCTTGTATGATCTGTATCTTCCTAAAGTATTTGATTATGTTTTTGTTACCATTACCAGGACTATTTTGTTGGTCTGATGAGCAGTTAGGGTTTGTGTCTTCCTTCAAATTGTGTACTTTTTGGTCTGTTTTCTTAGATCAGAACTCTTTCTCTTGCAGGACAGAATTGCTAAAGTAGATAACGCTGTTGAATTTATTGTTCGGTCCCTTGCACGTAAGGTCGAAGAGAGCAAGTTAGCATTGCAGTTGCTGTTGGAATTATCAAGAAACGGCATAGTACGAAACTTAATTGGAAGGGTTCAGGGTAGTATACTTCTACTAGTGACTATGTCCAGCAGTGATGATACTCAAGCTGCAAAAGATGCACATGAGCTTTTGGAGAATCTCTCCTTTGATGATCAGAATGTTGTACAGATGGCAAAGGCAAATTATTTTGGACCTTTGTTGCACTTTCTTTCTTCAGGTATTCCTTCTGTTTCCACTTCAATTGTCAAATTCTTGACACCATCATCTGAAAATTTATCAGGTACATGCATCTTTCTTTTTTTTCTTTTTTTTTGGATAAGTCATATTATAACCAAAAAAAAGAAAGATAAACAATGAAGTTCGATACACATCTTTTGTAGGGAGCACAAAAATAAACAAAAACAAACTACTCCCATCAAAAGAAACAAAACTAAGCCTATAGAAGACAAAACCAACATTCACAACAAAAATGATTCAAAATTTCCCTCTAGCACTCTTCAAGTTATGAAGTTTCGCTTTGAGTTTTCTTCCGTTATCCTCCTTTGTAGTCTCCCCATTACTGGGGTTACTTGAAGATGGACTTCCTCCATTTTTTAGGCTCTTCATTTGGCATAACCACTCTTGACTTGATTCTCTGTTCCCTAACTCTCCCATATCACACAATTCAAGGACATCAAAGGCATTAGATGTTGAGGGAGTGGTAGACTACGTCTCTCTCTCTCTCTCTCTGTTTATCATTGTTGTTGAACCTTACCCACCATCTCTCCACTTTTTCTTCACCTCTTCCCAATTAGTCGGAATTTGTATTTTAGTCTCCTTGACTCTCCACTCTTGTTTGAAAGAGGGAGGATTCAAAGTCTTTGACTTTTGAGGGCACAAATTAGTGGTATGACCAAGTGTCTTACAAACATCACACCTTTGAGGCTTTCATAGAACCTCAACTTGAATCTCATATGGGTCACCATAACCGAGATTTATTTTGAAAGACTTAGGGATCTCTTTATTTGCTAGCACTTCAATACATATTCTCACAAACGTAAGTCTGCTTCTCTTGAAAGTAGGCTCATCCAAATAAAGAGGAGTTCCCATGATGCTAACAATGTAACCCAAACCCTCTTCAATCCAAAGCCCCGAAGGAACATTATACGACTTCATCCACAATAGCACACTTGCTCACATTTTGTTAGTTTTAGTCCAGGTTGTCATTTTTTAACAACAATCAATCTAGCCCCAACGTAATAGGAGCCATCTTCCAAAATTTTGTCCATAGCCTCTTTACTTCTTACTTTAAAAATAAAAAAACCATTATCAATGGAGACAACATCCTCAAGCAAATTCTCCCAAAGTTTCTCTACCCAAGTTTTCACATAATGGAAAAATAATCTTTTATCAATGACGTATCCAACCAAGGCATTTTCCTAATGGAAAAACCCTTGTTTTGAGATCTCAATAGGGACATTGTACATGCTATCTACTAGGTTCTCAATCTTATGGGCACCTATCTTGTACTTCAATTTTGACACTTTGTTAATCTCTTCTTTAACTAAAGAGCTCCAAGCTTGTAGAGGCTTACCTGATATAGCTGGTGTATCACCATCAAGACATTTACCCTTGTTAGATTGTGTGTCTTCCATATGTAGTTCAACCGAATCTTCATTTCTACAAGCTCAAACATTTTCATCACTCTTCCATTGCTTGTTGCCCATTACTTCTCTCCTCTGATTATCATAGTTGCATCTTTGTATCTGCCCTAAATCATTGTCATGATGAACCATGTGAAACTTGGTCATGTTCTCTGGCTTCCGCATTATCCCTTCTTTTCTTTTCTTTTTTTCTTTTTTTTATTATTTTATATATTGATATTGCTTTAGAATTGTGTTTTCAAATTAGTTAATTTAGGTTTCTTTTCTTTATCTATTTTATTAGACCATAAATGTTCAGCCCCAACTGTAACTAATCGTCCAAAGAGTAATTTGCTTGGTGGTTCCTGAATTTCAGAAAATGTTGATTCTACATGTTTAAGGACTAATCATCCAAAGAGTAATTTGCTTAGCCGTTCCTGAATTTCAGAAAATGTTGATTCTACATGTTTAAGGAAGGTGTCATGGGTTATTTATCCAAAAAAAAAAGGGAAGGTGTCATGGGTTTCGTTACTTCTTAGGAACAAGATTTGCATAATTCTTTTAAAAGTCATTTATGTGAACAGGACTTTGGTTACTAATGAACTCTTAGAGGACAATACTAAACATTAGTCCTCTTTAAAGTTTCAAGGCTTCCTTTGGCATCTACTTATTAGACGTCTTCTTTTTTTTTCAGCTTATTTTCATGTTTATTGAATTTTTAAAAAAAATTGTGCCAAGTTTTTTTAGTCGACGACCCTGAAATTTTTAAAAATTAAAAACAATTTCAAAAAAAGTTCACAATAAGCCAATTTTTTATATAAAAGAATTAAAAATAAAATAAAAACTGGAAATTTCTTGTTAAATTGTTCTAACAGGAGGTTTCCAATCCTTAATATAAATTGCCTAGTCACAACTGTATTACATATTAGAATTCTCCAATTAATATGCTAATCAATATATATGTGTGTTGCAATTGATGTAAAAATAGATTATCATAGGTGCATTTGAAGTTATTTTAAAAGTATATATATTCTAAAATTTTAATTTAATTGTCATTCTAGCTGAAAATAACTGCAAATATGTTTCTGAAGTTGGACATGTTCCTATCAATAACTTATAAAATCGGGTTGAGCTTGTAAACTACTCAATAACTTATAAAACCAGGTTGTTTAGCAACAAAATGTGCAATTATACTTGTTTTGATGCAGGAACTGAAAGTGTTCAAATGATGATGGCCAAGACTTTATCAGAAGTCGAGTTGACCGATCACAGTAAATTGTCTCTATTTAAAGACGGGGCGCAAGGACCGCTTATGCAACTGCTCTCACACGGAGATATAGAGATGAAGAAAGTGGCCGTTAAATCTCTTCAGAACCTCTCAAGCATACCACAAAATGGACAGCAGATGATTAGGGAAGGTGCCGTGGGCCCACTGTTTGAACTTCTCTACTGTCACAGGTTATCGTCATCAAGTTTTCGCAAGCAAGTAGCAGCTACGATTGCGCACCTTGCCATATCAAATACTTCCCCTGAAGAAGATGAGATGCAAGTATCAATATTTGAGTCGGAGGAAGATGTTTTCAAACTCTTTTCCCTCGTTTCGTTGACAGGACTGGATGTACAAGAAAGCATTCTCCAGATTTTCATTGTGACGTGCCAATCTTCCTCTGGTTTTGAAATCAGGACTGCATTAAGACAGGTATGTATGACTCTCAGTAACAAACTTATTCTTCTTTTTTTTCCTGAAAATCTTTGTTGTTGTGTGTTTGTTTCTCTGCATAATGAACAAATTTTATGTCCTGCTAGTATTTGTTTTGTCATTTTTGTGAGGAAATTCAGCTATATTCATGGTTATGTCTGAAACTATGAACAACTGTTTGGTTATGCATTTTGTTTTTTGGTTTTGGTTTCATGGGGAAAAAATATATTGTTTGGCAAATTATTGCCAAAAATTGTTTTTGGGGAAATTTTCAGAAACAAAAAACGAAAAATTAAAACAAAAACAAACAAGCTAGGCATCCATCACAGAATCATCACTTATTGTAGTATAACCTGACTACCATTTCTTTTCCTTCGCCGTGTTTTAGTCCTTGTGGGATTACAAAGCTTCCACATCGGAGCATTGTGAACTCGCTTTTGAAATTCAGAAATCATTTTCATTTTTCTATCATATTGCTCACAAACCTAAGCGAAGCAAAATCTAGCTGCTATTTTGATGGTTATAGTTGTGTCTATTTTATTCATCAGATTTCTGCGACTAGAGTGCTGGTCCAACTATGTGAACTCGACGACTGTGCAGTCAGGGCAAACGCAGTGAAGCTCTTCTGTTGCCTGACACAAGATGGTGATGAGAAAACCTTTTTGGAGCACGTGGGCCTGAAATGTATCGAGACCTTGTTCAAAATTGCAAAAACTTCTAACAAAGTGGATGAGATTGCTTCTGCAATGGGTATCGTCTCTAACCTCCCTAAAAATCCTCAGATGAATGAATGGCTTCTTGATGCCAATGCACTTCAAGTCATCTTCACTTGTCTAGTGAATGGCGATACTGATACTTCTTCGTACAAAAGAGAGGTTGTAGAAAACGCTGCTAAAGCTCTCTGTCGTTTTACTCTCCCAACAAATCAAGAATGGCAGAGGAAAGTAGCCGAGGCTGGCTTTATACCCGTGTTGGTACAGTTGCTAGTATCTGGAACTGTTTTCACAAAACAAAATGTTGCCATTTCGCTAAAACAGTTTTCAGAGAGTTCCTCGAGTTTAAGCAGGGAAGCAAAAAAGCAGGTGGTTTTTTTCGGGTGCTGCTTCGCCTCACCTGAAATTGTGTGCCCTGTGCATGGGGGCATATGCACGCTCGAGTCCTCATTCTGTCTTCTAGAGGCCGATGCTGTGAAACCCCTCGTGAGGGTTCTTGAAGAACAAAACAGTGCGTGTGAGGCATCTTTGGATGCTCTCTTGACATTGATTGAAGGTGAACAATTGCAGAGAGGTAGCAAGGTGTTAGTTGAAGCCAATGCCATTGTTCCGATGATAAAATTGCTGAGCTCATTAACCCCGACATTGCAAGAGAAAGCTCTGAAGGCTTTAGAGAGGATGTTTCGGTTGGTTGAATTGAAACAAAAATATGGGGGATCGGCAGAGCTGCCATTAGTTGACATTACTCAGAGAGGAACTAGTAGTATGAAATCTCTAGCTGCCAAGACACTAGCTCATTTGAATGTCCTTCATGATCAGTCCTCTTTTTTCTGATCAGAAGCAGTGAGGATTTTTTAATCCTCCATTTTACTGCAAAAATTGAGCACTTCCATCTTCTAATACATTGGTTTAGTTTATGCATGCAAAATGGGTGTAGCTAAAATTTTCTTGTGGATAGATTAAATCCAATGGATATCTAGTTATTGATTCAAAGTCGATTGACTTTTCTACACAGTTATGGCTCCGTTTGGTTGAATTTTTAAAATGAATTTTGAGTTATATTTTAAAAGATAAGTTGTTGAAAAAAGTATTGAAAGTTAAAAATTTGTTTAATTATTAATATTATTGGATAAAAAATTTTTAGGTGTCGTTCGGTAACACTTACGTTTTTAGTTTTCTATTTATATTTATAAAAATTTAAAAAACTCAAATAAAAATTTGTTTGGTAAATTTTTTATTTATAAATCAGTGGTAATAGTTTATAAATTTGGTCAAAAAATGTAAATTCAAAAAATATGTTTCCATTTTAAGTTTTGAGTTTTTTTTTTTTTTTACCACCCAACACTAGCCACCACCCGTCACCTATTTTCCACCACTGTCTTCCGCCACCCATCCCCGACCACCCACCTGCCACCACCACCCACCTACCACCACCGCCCACCACCCGCCACCACCACCCACCTACCACCCACTTGCCACCACCACCCATCCCTCGCCACCACCCACCACCGCCACTACCATCCACCACCACCCACCCACCACCACCACCCACCACCCACCCACCGCCACCCACCACCCACCATCCCACCCACCTACCACCACCACCACCTTACACCACCACCATCACCCACCCACCCACCATCATCACCCACCACCTACCCGCTACCACCACCCACCCACCATCATCCGCCATCCACCGCCACCCACCACCTACCACCACACCACCACCACCACACCCACCACCACCCACCACCACCACCCGCCACCACCACCACCACACCACCACCGCCACACCGCCACCACCGTCACCCACCCACCCACCATCACCACCCACCCGCCATCACCCACCGTCACCACTTTCCACCACCGTCTTCCGCTGTCACTTGCCACCACTTGTCATTTCTCACTCTTTTTTATATTTTTAAATTTTTTTAAACATTTTGTCAATTACCAAATGCGTTTGTAGTTTATATTTTTCTAAAAATAAACAAAAATCAGTTTATAAAATTTTTGTAAATATAAATTGAATACGTAAACGTTACCAAACAGACCCTTAGTGTTTGGGAAGATAGTTGAGTTTTTTTGTGGTTGGATGTGATGTTTGTGAGAGAAAAAGTGAAATGATTATGGGGTTTGATGTGATATTTTGTTTGGATTTTTTTATTTTTTTATTTTTGCAAAACCTTTGTCTTTTAGTGGAAAAAATGAGAAAAAAATCTGGGGAACTAAGTTCCCAAACACCACCTATGAGTTTTGAAGATGGTTTTTTTGATGATTTGTAATTTTATTTTATTTTTTTATTTAGTTGAATGTAGGTGTAAGAAAAAATTTAATTAATTGATGTGTAGAATGTGAGAGAGGAGAGAGGAGAGAGGAGAGAGAAAAAATAATTGATTTATTTATTAATAATAAAAAAAGGAGAAAGGAGAGAGGAAATTGAGTTTTGAGTTGTATTTTAAAAATTAGTTAACTAAACAAACTTTTTAATTTTTTCATCCAAATCATGTTTTAAAAATCAAACCAAATACTACCTATGTTTTTATACGAGTTTGTCGAGGGTAAAAAATAAAAAATAAAAAAATGACTGATAGAGGCGACAAATGACCTTGGAGGCTCAAAAAAACATGAATGATTCTATTTGCAAGCAAATAACAACTTAGTATGTCCAATTAAAAAAATAAAATTTTTAATTCCTATTATACTCTAGTAAAAATATAAAATAAGAACAAAAGACATTAAATTTTAAAATAAAATATTTTTTTTTCATGGTACACCCAAACCGTATTATTCATATTCAAGTTTATTCATTTTGTTTTTCAAGTTTCAATTATTTTCACTTCGTCTTCTTCCTCACTTCAAAATTTAAATCCATCCCATCAAAACTCATCATTATTATCAACATTATTGTTTCTTATTTAAAAAATAAAATTAAAATTTTGAGTCATGAAAAATGATTGATTTGTGACAAAAACTCAGATTGTTGCTGTGAAGTTATTAATTCTATGATTGGTGTATCTCAATTAGTTGCCAGAAACAACATTCCCATGATAATACACTTACTTGAAACAACTAAAACAGGGGAATTTTTGGGTTCAACAAATCAACTATCAATATAAAAAAAAATTAAATAAATAGAAGTGTGTTGACCGGATTCAACATATAATGGTGTAAAAAACAACCACTAGCTAATCTATTTTTAATATACATTCCATAACTGTGTTAAAAATCAACAAAGCAAGCATAAGCACCAAACTAAACAAGAGTAGCGATTTTATAAACCCCAGGGTGAGATGGTGATTGTGGAGGAAAACGTGAATTCCCATTAGAACGTTAGGGTGCCAATTGATAATGAGACGCCTTTAGCTTTGCCTGACGATTAGAATACCATTAAGATGTGCAATGGTATTCTAATCGTAATAATGAGTGTAAAAAACAGGACCTAAACAATGCAAATTAAGATGTGCGATGCTCTAATGACGAACGAGAGAGAGAGAGAGATGATGTATAATTTAGAATTTTTAATTTGTTTATTATTTGTATGTACTTTGAAGGGTAATTTGGAAAAAAAAAAAAACATGGGATATATTGAAAGTAAATTATAATCCTAAATAATTTAATAAAGTGTACTAAGAAATTGGGCATACTTAATGATTTTTTGGGTACAAATGGAATTCTCCAAAGAACATTTAGATTGCAATGATAGACAATGGTCTAGAAAAGCCCCAGAAATCTGAATAAAAACAAGTCTCATACTAAAATTTAAAAAAATATATATATATATATATCAATAGAGCGACGATCCAATTGACCATCATTGCCATGGCATCTATCAAGACCAGCATGTGAACTTCCTCTGTTGAAAATCCCTTCATCTGGGAAAATAAATTCTTCAGACCGATGCTAGTGTTTGTTATTGGGTACTATTCTCCTTGAAGAAGCCAAAGATGAGGCGAAAAGAACTGCATTATCATTACACTTGCAAAGAAAATTGTTGTTGGATTAGGCTGATCTATTGCCTCTCCGGGAATGCTTTATGAGAGAACCAGACTAGTAGAGGGTCAACAGTGCCGCCACCAAGAAAGAACCAGTTGACATTTGAGTTGGGACTGAGGTCCCCAAAGATGCTGCAATGCCCAACTAGACCCCAAACAAATGCCGTCCACAGGGCGTGTCCACAAATATAATTACTGATACAAGTGTGAAATGTTCCCAGAAGGCACCACCTGAAATGTGATCAGTTTAGCTTTCATACAAACATTGTTCTATTCTAGGTTCAAATCTTCATTTAGTTAGAAATGTTAAAGCTAGTTAAATGGCATAATAGGATTTCAAAAGAAAGAAAATTTTACCTCAAAATGTTCCAAAATTGAGTTTGTTTACCTTCCCATTCCATTGATAGGCACTGGAGTTGCAGAAAAGAGCGGCAAATTATTTCCCGATATTCTCGTCAAGAGGAGAGTCGGAATCAACCATTTTCAACATATCGTTTACTGAACCACTCGACATGAAGAAATCATTGCAAAATTATTAAAAAGTTATTGGATTTGTAGATGTTGTACAATGGCAAACATTGGCTGTGGCAAACCATGAGGTAGCTAGTGAACTCCCAAGGTATGTGATCTAAATGCTCTCTTCATTCAAATCTTAAGATGCCAATTGCAAGGCCTTGGAAGCCTCTGAGCCACCGATGAACGTTGAGGAAGAACTGGGTCCTCGTCGTGTCACCTTTGGTTCTGTGCTCGTCCTCATGTAAAGCCCTGCAACATATTGGTATGGTAATACATACAGTAAATGCGATGCAATGACCCATTACCAGATTTAACTACTAAACTGAATTAAAGTTCACACACACCGGTCAAGTCAGATAACAAAATAAATCCGAAAACAATAGCTGCCAAGGAAACTGGACAAGGAATAATTTTTCCAGACATGAACACCTAACGAGACCTGAACCAAATTACCCGACCACTGCATTTCTCCGGCGTGGAACCCTCTATTCCAAAAATTCATATACCCTTGTTACTGATATATTTCCAGCCGCGCAATTGTGTCTCAAGATTTTTAGGGACACAAGATCCCTGGTCCATTTGGAAAAGCCCTGTACACACCTAAATGTGAAGAAATTATCAATATTATGATCTTTTTAACATAATAGTAACATCATGGGTAACTATAATTATTCATGATAATGTGCTAGTTCGATTTATGCTTCTACAAAAGAAAGAGGCTATCATTAAATAACTTCTATATATGAACATGTCTTGGTGAGGCAAAAGGTAATTATATTATTATTTCAGAGAATTTCAAAATTTTGTCGAGTTCCATTAACTCAAAAACTGTTCGTTACTTGCCCACCATGATATGACTAGTTAGCCAATAAGATTATGAACAAGACAGAGAGAACATTCGAAACAAATCTGCCAGGATTACTGCATTCGAAGTATCATAGTAAGCTTTTTGAAATACTTTCATATTGTGTTTGCATCTTAAATTTGTGAAGTGATTTGTGGAGAAAAAATAAAATAGAAGTAGGACTGCAAAACAAATCAAACTACTAGACCTTGACTTGTACTTAGTTCATTAAAAATTCGTTTGAAATTGGCTTGTTATGTAAACTAGCTAAAAACTTAAATACATTTTATAACTCGTTAAGTTTTCAAACAAGCTTGAAAAACCTACCATTCAACTCGATAAACTATATGCACAATAAAAAAACCAATCGTTAAAAATTTATTTGAAATTGAATCATTATATAAACAAGTCAAACTTAAACACATTTTTAAATTCATTTAATTTTTCAAACCATACTTGAACAACTTACTATTTAACTTGACTTGATTACGAAAGAAATTTCTTGAAAAAATAACTTCTATTTCATACATGTTTTTTATTTTTTTGGTACAACTTCTATTTCATACACTATTCCCTCCTTTGTTTTTCTCCTCAAATTCCTTTTCAAATTCAAAATCAAATGAAATACACTCCAATCACCAATGCAACTCCCCATTTTGTATGGCGGATAAAGTTAGATGAGGTTATAAGTATAATAGGATTAAATGTTGAAGTTCTTAGTCTGGTAATATTAGGTAAGAGATGCAAAATAAATTGTATTTATTTGTGCACTAGAGTGGTATTATTAGTTATAGTTGTAACTAATTCTATAAAATTCCGTAAAAGGTCTTAAATTTGTTGATTTTATAAGAAGGGGGATTATGGCTAGTCTTACCATTGGAGGGATTGCTAGGCCTATGGGATAGCTAATCCAACACTATATTATCTCAAACAATGGAATAGCTAATCCACGGACTACTAATCTAATCCCCAAACAAACAGATACATAGGATTAGATTGGAGAGAGAATCCTGGGAGCTCGCGAATTCCTTCGCCAACGAAAAAAACACCTACCAAATAGTTTGATTGATTACAAGTCACGAAACTTCAAAGCATTCTGTTCTCAATCTTTAATGAGTTAGAGAGAGAAGCAACTGGTACCTACATTTCGTTGTCTAAATTTAACGAAATGTAAATGTTGTTTTGTCTGTGTTGATAAGCAATATATATAATATATGAGACTCACAATCTCAGACTGACTGATATTATTCTCAATAGTAATTCTTGGCAATCTAACTACCCGCAAGAGACTAAATTGTTTATTTTATTTTTTAAAATTTTCCCTTACTGGACAAAACTATGGCGACACCAAATTCATTATTTTAAATTACTTGAGAAATATTGCAAAACCAATTTTTTTAAATGACCAATATATATATTCAAACCAATTTGCCGTCTTACTCTTTCAAACATAAAACAGAAAACACAACGCCCATATCGACAGTATCCCCTAAAAAGTTTTGATTGACAAATACAAAAGGCAACACAAGCACAACACCGTCCAGTCACCATTACGCTTTATTTCTTCTACTTTTTTTATTTCCTTTTTTTATTTTTTTCTTTTCTTGTTCACAAGTAAAAACCACTAACGTTGTGTCATGTTCTTTGTTTTCATAGGAGCAATGACAGAGGAAGCAACCCACCTGTTGTAGCAGGGTGGCCTTGGGTGGCCTTTTTCTTTCACAACAGGAATTGAACGATTATCCCTACCCTCAGTAGTTTACGAGTTTATACCCACCCCACCCTTGACCAACTGCAACGGCATGTTCAAGATGGGTCAGGTAGAGAGGATTGTAATGTGGATAATTTTAGCATCCTGAAATGAGACCAGGGTGCAGAGCAAACATTGAGGAAACCACAAAAAAATAAGTCCTCACAACGGTCTTTTTCATCAGAAGAACGATGCCCTCATTGCGAAACTTTCCAATATTTGATTGCAATCATTCTTCAGATCAATGTAGACTTCTTCGAACATGCATGCCTCTGTAAAGCAGCCGCAACTGGATATATCCAATTCACTAATCAAGCTGCTTTTCTTCATTCATCAACAGCAAGGATCCACTAGTTAGCACATCCAGATCCGATTAAAAACTACCTGATCCATTATTCTGACGCTAATATGACTAGTTTAAACGATCGATTAAAAGTAATATGGGACAAGTACACCCTTCAACGCTTTCGAGGTTAAAATAAGAATATGTGAATGTTACAGCCTAAGTGGTTCAGGTCATAGGCAAAGCTTTCCCACATCTTTAACAAAGCCAATCACTGTTATTAGTTTCCTTCCATAATTTAAGAGCATTAAACACAACACTACTTGAGATTAGGACCTCTTACCATCGTAACGCTGCTCCAACCAAGCTAAACCCCTTGAGGTGCATCTGCATAATCATGATCTTCACTCCCCAAAAAGATCTCCTGGGGAACTTCATAAAAAGAGAGTATAATTTCCCGAGCCACAGAATTCCAGCACGACATTCTTCATCCATCCACCTACTAAAAAGTCCTCACTTCCAACAGCAATTAACGGAATCGAATGCATCAGGACAGTTCATTGTTTAATTCTCATGAAACCCATTACCGCTGTTTGCTAAGAGAACAGTGACTATATCCAATGTCAAAATAAATCTAGCAACAACCTTTTTCTCCTTTGTTTTGATAGATTGGAGACGAAAACAAGAGGGGAAAATACTTGAAATGTTTGAGATCCCCTTTATGTAAAATGTTTGAATTTTGCCTAGCAAAAACAAACATATGAAAGTGGGGACCTTGACCACTAAACTACTATTTTTGTGGCTTAGAAAATCAAAATTAAATAAAGGACAAAAACGGACAAAGTTTTTTTTGTGTAGAACTACGAGTATATGAATAAAAATCTTTGGAAACAAGCAAGACAAATAAGTAAAATGCTACAGTGCCTATCTCACAGCCACCATTGTTCATTACTAATTATAATATATATATATATCCAACTATGAAATCATGATCAAAGGACATAAAAAAGAGAAAAGCAATCTTTTGTACTGAATCTAAATATAAAATATAACAGTACCATAGTCTACTGAAACCGTATTCGACAGAAATTATAAAAAATAAAAATAAATAAGACGCCTTATAACTTGAGCGACCAACCCTCAATTATTAAAATCCCACTCAGTACAAGCTTGTCCTAACGAATGCGCCAACTCAGGGAAATGCAAATTCTTGAAACTCCAACGCCGTTGATTAATCTCTCGCTATCACAAAACTCGCAGACTCAAGTGGGTCCTACACAAATGCGGGGTTTCACAATTTAGTGTGACTCGCCATTCCAAAATATACTTCCTTTAATAGAGCCTGATGGCCATTAATAGCAAAGGGTGGAACGCATGGGGGATAGTATTTGTCACCTGTAGAACCGCATAATTCAACGCTTGCCACGATGCCCGCCACCTGACCTTGCACCAGGGTAGCGAGCAAACTGCAGCTGTAAACTGACCGAGTCACGGTCATGCTCATCGAATTTATAACCTGCAAAATTGAGTTTGACTAATTCACGCCATGCAACTAACCACGCAATTGAACCACGATTATGGATATCATCATATAGGTGACAATTAGACGTACAATTATCACTTCAAAGAAAATACAAAAGCTCACTCGCATGAAACGTTCGTCATCACTTCCCAGTACCCTAAGGTCATGTTTGTTTGGACAAACTGGATTGTGTATCCTATCCCATGTTTGGATTGGCTCAAAATTTTGAAAGGGAATTGACAAAATCTTACCAATTTTGCAATTTAATTAGTCTAAACCTCTCATTAGTCCTCCATTTTGTATCCCACCCCTCTTGGGATCCAATAATCCCACATATGGGGGTTACTATGTCCAGATAGACTGTTAATCCAGACCCACATTTTCTTAGCCAAACATCGGATTGGATTATACATTTTGTTGGATTATCAATTCAATCCCAAGTCCATATCCGCCCAAACAAACATGGAATAAGGTTGCAATTGCAGGTCCACCACTTATTATCTGGTTAGGCACAAGGATACAGCCGTACGAGCTAAAGGAAAAAAAAAGACCATAGTGGTAGGTAAGTACAGCCAGGCTTTGTGTTGTCAGAGTTCAATGGATTAAAAGCACACAGTAAGGTGGAGTGTTGTTGGCAAGGAAAATAGGGAAAGGTGTCGCTAAACATATGATTTATTAACAGCATTGTTGTTTTGTTAGACACTAAACAGCATGGCATGTCCAACAAGTGATCTGAGAAGCCACCTTCGGCAATCCAGGCCTATGGCACGTGCATAGACAAGGCACTCATTATCCTAGCTCTTAGCATTGAGTTTTTCACATCAACTTGAAAGATTAGAGCCACCAATATTAGATTGAAGAGTTTTGAGAGTTCTTCATAATTTGGCTTATTTATTTTGAAAAATATCATAAGCTTTGGGACTTTCAACACGTGAAAATCTACTGTTCTTTATTCTTAACAGCACTGGGTGAAAAAAATTATATTGTCCCAGTAAATTTATTTGCTTTCTATTTTAGTTCATTATATTGTTAAAACTGACTAGAAAATTTGATTATTTACCAATTTGATTTTAATCAAAGATTTGAAAGCTTTGTGAAAATTACAAAATACATTTGCCCAAAAAGAAATGAGGTAATGTTGCAGAAAACAAAAACAATAATCAAGGATCCGGCTGATTTTCTTTTTCAGCTCAAATAAGTCATGCCTAAAAGGAACTTTGAGATCCCTAGGAGCTTTCTAGGTTTTGCATGAATTTTTCTCTAGGTATTATGAGGTAAGGCCTTAGCACAACATTAAACACAAAAATAGCTTCTCAGCAAGCAGGTGAAAGGTTGCACACATCTAACTCTTCCCATACTTCAAATTAGGGGTGAAAGAAAAGCCGGTCACACCGATTGGACAGCCCGAAACTAACCGAACCAATTGAATTTGGTTAGTTTTTTATATCCCTCTGTATATATATTATAACTATCTCTCCCTTCAGCACTTTTCCAAGAAACCCACATATTTTATACATAAGAATCTCACCTCCTAGTAAAAATAAACCCCTCGTCCCTCTCACTTCATCCATTCGTTTCAATCATATTCTCCAATGAAAACAAAACCCTCTCTCTCTGTTCATCCATTACACCTCTCAATTCTCTCGCTTTTCTTTCATCATCTGTCCACTTTAGTTCTCTTCTCTCTTTCCTCTCTACTCTTTCTTCTCAATTCTATCCACCCGTTATTCTTTTCCCCACATTTTATTCATCACTTTTCCCTCTCTGCTCTTTCTTCTCATTTTTTTTTCTCTATTTGCTATTATTTCTTTCCCCAGTTTCACAACTCCCTCCCCTCTCTCCACTACCTTCTCTTTTCACTCTATACCCCTTATGCAACAGACCATCACAATCCAATGAGTGTATAATTTGGAGCATATGTTTTGAAGCCTAAGTTGTTGATTCCACAGTGGTCGACCAGATTGTGGGGAATCCGTGGCTTTTGGTGACGCCAAGCATGAAGAAACAAGCAAAAGAGATAACCCCACCAACATTCATTGAGTTACTGGTTTCTATAGTAAGATCCAACACAAGATCTATCACCTCAATGAATCTGGACTTGGAAAATTTTTCATCAACTATTTGGATTTTTCTTTTGGAGATTTGGAAAGGTAAGTTGTACATCTCATTTTCATATTTCGATTGGTGGTTGGTTTTTCTCTATTTATATATGTGTATGTATATACGTATTGTGTGCTTGTATGTAGTTATGGCTGGAAAATGAATTCTCGCTCTCTTGTTCTAAATTTTCCAACTAATGAAACTGAACAAACTGAACCGCTATGAAGCAAGGACACTTCAAAACAAGTGTCGTATCCGTGTCAAACACAAACACTTTGGGGTCATGCGGACACGGTGAGGACACGTATGGGACACACCACATTGCATGTCCCCTTATTTAATTAATCTACTTTTAGGGAACACACTGAGACATGCCAAGTTGTCTTTTTTTCTCCCCATTTTATTTAGAGCTTTTGATGAATGTTGAATGTTTATTACTTTTTTTTTTTAGATTTAAATACTTAATAGATCATCCTTAAAAAAAATTATAAATTGTACTTTTATTTTAAATATATATATATAAAGAATTAGAATTAGTTTTTGTTAATATTGATTGTTTGTAAATGTAATATTAATCTAAATAGCACTAAAAATATATGAAAAGATATTTTATTGCCGTGTCCGTCTCCGTGTCCACATTTTTTTGAAATCATCGTGTCCCATGTTTGTGCCTACATCCGCATCCGTGTCCGTGCTACTTAGTAGAACCATATTGGTATACATCAGTTCGGGTTGACTATCATTGGTATAGTCAGTGTTGGTGCTTGTTTTAAAAAAATTGATAGATCCGGTCCGGCATGAATGTTTCCCTATACCACCAGCAGAACAATCTGGGTCAGCGAGAATGTTTCACCTTAGACTAGACCGAATCACACCGCTTTCACCCCTACTCCACAATGGCAGGAGCCTTGTGCACTATGCTGCCCTTTTCTCTTCTCTTTTTTTTTTTTCCTTCTTTTTTTTTTTTTTTTTCTCTCTAGGTATTATGTATGCCATACATTGCATACTGGGATGTGTAAAATCCAGCTATGAAGCATAGAGACAGGACATGGATACAACACAATAAGACACAGACATGTCAACACAACAAATTTCAAAAAAGTTGGGCATAGACACAGTTCAAATATGGCACAAATTTTAAATTATCTAAAAAAATATTGCATAGTTATATATGTCCATAACATATGCAAAATTAAATAATTACTTTATACTAAGTAAATTTTGTTTCTCTTACATGAATTTCTAGACTATTGAACCAAAGTAGTTTCCCTTTTTCATTTAATTTTATGTGAAACTTTTATAAGATTATTCTTAATAATTATACATTTTTTAAGGGTACAAGATATTCATATCAAATTCTCAAACTTAAAAAGTCATACATTAGCAAATTTCCAGTAATTGTTGTTCTCATTTATTTTTTAATGATAGATATGATCAAGAACACGTCACAAAATGAGTTACGGACGTGTCTAAAATTAAAATTTTAATTTTAATTATGGACATGGAAAAAAGAGTTCCGGGCACATGTTCAAGAGTATTTGAGTGTTGGTGTCTAACACAGACACGTCACATTCTTAGAAATGTATGTGCTTCTTAGATTTTTAAGCCACCACGGTTTAATTTCAACAATTATCTATATGCATATAAAAATAAATAAACACATCGCCACCACAGTTCAACGAAAGACGGTCATTCCCTATTCAGATCATCATAAAGAACATATGAGATCTCACTGTAAGCAAGAACTAAACCACAAAAACGCAGCATGGGATGCATCAAAAGTAGCAAATGAAGAGACAGACTAAAGAGTTCAAAATTTGCAAGAGGAAGTGGCACTACAGCAGATATTGCCAGAACTACTTATATGTAAAAAGAATGTGCAAGTAAAGCTCACCTTGCAAAGCATCCATAGCAGTGGCAGCATGGGCTGGACTCGCAAAATCAACAAAACAAAGTACCAAAGGATCATCCCCAGACTGCAAGAACCACAGTAAGAGAATTTATTGATGAGATACTAATTATTGATCAGCACAAAAGTTTTAAAAAAAATAATTATGAAAAAGATTAAAAGGAAAACTTACACGTCTTGGTTCCTTGGTCACCAGTCTCACTTCTTTGTATCCTACGAAAGGGCGAAAGATATCTACAACCCAAGTTAAGGAACAAAGCTACAAGCTAAAAATGTAAAGCAAAACAATTATAAAAAAAAAAAATAGTATATTATGAAAGCATACGAGAAACCTCCCTACGTGTACAGTTTGCAGGCAAGCCCTCCACAAACAAAGTACTGCTAGCATCAGGAGGAAGTGGCCTACCACCTCCCAATCCCATGGAATGGCTTTTTGTGGTCACCATTGGGTCTGATCCCCCAATTCCAATCATTCGTGGGTCATCAATAGGATGCCCACTTAGTCCACCAGTCAAAGGTCTAGTAGAACCTCCCCCACCATACAATGAAATTTGCTGGTATATTACACCTAGTATTAGATCTGCATATACAACTACATAAAAAGGCACAATATTGGCACCTAGTTTAAAATATGAATAAATAATATATACCGCACTGCGCATGTAACGATCATAGGATGCTCCAACGGAGTCAGAATCTCCAATAAAACGGTGTGCCGTTCTTTCATCAAGACCAAAATAGCTAGGCAAATCATGACCGCTGGAAACATCTACAATGTTAAGCAACAAAATTTCAGCAATTATATGTGAAGGAGGGTGGTGCCCTAAGCAGTACAGACACGGGCATACGACATGACATTGACACGACATGGACACGTTGATACGTTGATTTTGAAAAAATGCAGGACATGATTTTTTTTTTTTGATTTTTTTTTTTTTTTTTTTTGAAGTAATAGATATGTAGAGAGAAAAAAAATTGATGAGGAGGAGAGAGAGAGAAGAAAAATGATTTGATTGATTCTAGAGAGAGAAAGTTTTTTTTGATTGTTTGAAAAAAAAAAAAACAAAAAAATTTTTTTGGATTTTTTTGCTAAAATTCATCTTCCAAATTCAAACCAAACAAGCCCGATATGTTTAGGACAGTTAAAATTTTATATATTTATAAATTTATTATATCTCATATATGAATAATTTATTCAAAAATAATAAATAAAAAAAAGTAATATTACACTAAATTTAATTAAAAAGTTACATATTTTTCATAATTAAAACGTCAATATATCATTTACTTACATAACGTTATAACACACATGATGTATTCATCTTATAAATGTTTCAAAACATATTTGAAGTGCATAAGTTGTGTTTTGAAGAATGCAAAACATTGTGATTATGAAGTGATTCATCAGATGGGGCATATTTTGAGGGTTCAAGAAGTGTCGCCGAACTATCTACGAATTGTCGTTAAAGTGACCAATAATGTAAATATGAATTTTTTAATTAAGATACGTTGAAGAAGTGTTGGACACGCTTTTAGAAGTGTCCGAAGAGTGTCGACGTCTGACACAAATGTCGGACACGACACGCTTTCTCCATAGAAGTGACCGTACTTCTTAGGTGGTGCTTGTAGTTGTGATTGGGGGAGGGGGTGTTTGAAGAAAGAAATAGAAAAAAAGAAAAGAGCAACAAAATAGATAAATCAAAATCTTACAAAGCAGAGGATCACCATTAGAAACTGGGCGGCATTGCTAAGTACTTTTCCTAATTGCACTACTTTTTAAAAAACAAATAAACATGTAGGGTATGTTTGGTTTGGTTTTGAAAGATGAGTTTTTAAAAATTGTTTTGGAAAGAGAGTTTAGAAATTTTTTTGATTTTTTTGGTTGTGTATTTTGAAAGTAGTTTTGGAGTTTGGAAATTTGGAATGATTTGATATTTTGTTGTAATTGAGTAGATGTGTATGATAGAAAAAGTGATTGAGAAAGAGAGAAGAGAGAAAAAAAGTGATTGATTGATGTGTAAGAGAGAGAAAGTGATTTTGAAAATTATTTTGAAAAAATTATAAACCAAACAAATTTTTCAGAAAATTTTTCCCAAAATCACTCTACAAATCCAAACCAAACATACCCGTAAGTTTTCACAATTATAGAGTACTCAAATATAACTCATAGATCTCACAAACAGCCAAGTACTAATAGCCAAGAACTACCATTCACTCCTAATCGAGATGCTAAAATTGCTATTAAAAAAACAAAAAAAAGATGAATAAAGAGGGAAAAATTCACCTTACCCCTCCCTTGTGGTATGACCCCAAAAAGCACTTTGCCTCCTTGTGTTTCAAAAATAGCGAAACCCTCTAAGTGGTTTTAACCTAAAGTGCTACAATTTCATTTTTCATCCAAACTAACAAAATATGTGGTTCACGGGCCAGATTTGAAAGTGGGGTAAGAAAAAAATTTAGTCAAATTGAAAGTTTTTAAAGTGAAAAGGACCCAAAAAAAAACAAAACAAAAACGTTATCTTCACCTTTAACTTTAAAAATCATAAACCTAAACTATTCACCCCTCCCGCCGCCACCTTCCCAACCTCTCCCACATCCCCCATCTCCCCCACAACCACCAAGTACCAATAGCCAGGAACTACCATGTCACTTCTAATCGAGATGCTGAAATTGCTTTAAACAATAAAAAAATAAAAATAAAAAGATGAATAAAGAGGGAAGAACACTTTACCCTTGTGGTATGACCCCAAAAAACTTTGCCTCGTGTTTCAAAAATGGTTTTAACCTAATGTGCTACAGTCAAGGTTTTAAAAAGCGACCGCAACCATTACGTAACGGTTGTGATGGTTACCATCATCTGTTACGGCCGCTATAGTGGTGTGACGAAAATTCACATGTGTAACGGCCATTTCGGTGTTACGTAATGGCTGTAGCGGTAATATAACAGCCGTAACGGTCCATTACACCAATTTATAATATTCTGAATAACTTTCTTTCCTAAAAAAATAAAAAATAAAAGTTCACAAAATAAGAACAAATATTTAAGTGATCCAAACTCAAAGAAAAAATCTTATATAAATTTACTTTCTTTATAATTTTTTTTAATTTTTATTTCATTACATTAACATGTAAAATAAAAAATATATAATTAGTAGTTGCATTTATTTTTATAATCATTTTATTTCATCTTTAATTATAAATACTTTTTATTTTTTTACTATAATGTGTTGTCTAAAAAATGTCTTCAAAAAACTCAAAAATATTTTTTATTTATGGCACAATTTTTATTTTTATAATCATTTCATTTAATACTTAATTATAAATAATTTTATTTAATTACCTGTACAGTGTTGTCCAAAAAAATACCTCAAAAATAATTTTTATTTATGGAACAATTTTTATTTTTATAATCATTTCATTTAATAATTGTGACTATTTTTTATTTAATTAGTTTAGGTATTGGTCAAAAATAATTTGTAAACATTTAAAATCAATTATCTTTAAAGTCATTAACTATTGAAATAAAATGTAGAAAGCTTCTTTTATAGTAATTTGAAAATATGAAATATAATGAATCATACTTAAAAATTAACAAAAATTGATCAAAATCTATTTTAAGCACTAATAAATGTGATTCTAGAAAGAAAAAAAAAATGTGTATCGGTAAGTTTTCTTCAAATTGTGCAAAAAAAATTTTAAAAAAAAATCACGATTCCGGTTATCGCAACTGTTACGCTACGACCTTTATACCCCGCAACCGCAATCATGCCACCGTAACCACGTTTCGAAACCTTGGTATAGTTAAATTTTTCATCCAAACTAACAAAAAATATGATTCACACGCCAGATTTGGGAGTGGAAAAGGAAAAAGTTTAGTCAAATCAAAGTTTCAAAGTGAAAAGGACCAAAGAAAAAAAAAAAACCCTTACCTTCATCTTCTACCTTAAAAACCCGAAACCTAAACTTCTCACCCCTCCCACCACCACCCCAACACCACACCAAACTACCCAACTTCCCAACTTCTCCCACAACCCCCTCATTACCCCCTCCATATCCCCAACAACCCCCTCCATCCCTTCCAACCTCCCCTACCACCTTTGACCTCCTTCCTCGTTCCTCCACCTCCCTCCTCCCTGATCCAATGACGCTTTCAAAGTTCAAGGAGAGTTTCAAACTGCAAGTTCTCATGATTGGAGGGACCGATAAGCTTCCGGCATCAATCTTCACCAAGGAAACGAAAAAGAAGAAGAATAAGGCACTTGAGATGAAGTTGAGCTTGTAAAGAAGTACGGTTATGGGAAGTTGGGGAAGAAGTTGAGCTGTAGTCTAGATGTATAGTTATGTAATCCATATGTACAGATCTATAATTCATTTTGAGATCTATATCTATATCTGTAGATCTGTAATTCATTGAATGGAAATGGTGATTAACATTGTGTATATATGTATTTGTATGTATATATGAAAATATATAATTGGAAATGTAATTAAATTAAAGATCGCTTTAGAAAGTTAGAAATTTATGTAAAGAACTATTAATTATTCCTAGATCTATATCTATATTCATAGATTTGTAATCCATGGAATGAAAATGGTGATTAACAGTGTTTATATATGTATATGTATGTGTATATATAAATGTACAATTGGAAATGTAATTAAGTTAGAGACTATGTTTGAAAGTTAGAAATTTATGTGAAGAGCTATAATTTATTCCCATATATATTCTGAATATGTAATTAATCCATAGAATGAAAATTGTGATTATCAAGTGTG
This sequence comes from Camellia lanceoleosa, assembly GCA_025200525.1. Taxonomy (NCBI): domain Eukaryota; kingdom Viridiplantae; phylum Streptophyta; class Magnoliopsida; order Ericales; family Theaceae; genus Camellia; species Camellia lanceoleosa. The sequence goes on from CM045764.1 coordinate 6,149,171, forward strand.
TGTACAACTGGAAATGTAATTAATTCCAGTTGCACAAAGTGGGGACGAAAAAGCGAGGAAATATAGTAGTTTTTAAGGTTTGAAGCACCTATGGGAGCGTGTATATAATTTATAAATTTAATAGAAAAATATAGTCTAACAATTTTTTAATGAATTTATAAGGTGAGTGTGCAAAGTTAGGAATGGGCGAGTTGAGGTATTCACAATTTGTGAGATGAGTATTCAAATTTATAATACAGAAGAGAGGCACACACCCAAAGAGAGAGTGATATGGTTGTACTGACTCTATGGGTGTGTATTTGGTAGTGTAAATGGGTGTGATTGTAGCAAAGTTGAATTTATAAATTTATGAGCGTTCAAAATACTCCCTCTATGGATGTGTGTTTGGAAGTGTAAGTAAATATGATTGTAGTAAAGTTGAATTTATAAATGTGGGTGTTCAAGTTATGAAAAATTGGCTGATTAATATATATTACTATATATATACAAAGAAAAGAAAAGAAGAAGGAAAAAAAAAAAAAACTAAGGTTATTCAATTACCGTTGGTTATGAGTGCCGCCACCTCTGCCCCCAATAAATCAGGACAAAGGACCATTACGATTACTGAAGAAAAAAGACTTTGAAAGCATATAAGTAAAGTTCAATAAATGCATTGGCGCATAAAGACGTGCATGGGTTCGGAACAAGTCATATATCTTACTTAGCAACGGAATCAATGCATCATTTGACAAAACGATACTCTCAAATGATGAGCTCAATCACTCTAAACTCACTTCTATACTTTGCAGGCAGATCTAGGACAACAAACTTCGAGACAGCTAAGCAAACCTACCAACCCAAAAAATCCTAAGAGTACTGACTCCAGAAGATTTGATCATTAAAAATAACCAACCTACCCTAACAAATTTAAACCAGATACGTATGTGTGTATCTGTATATATGGAGATAGGCATCAATCCAACAACATCTGAATCAAAATCTGAATATTTATGCTGAATTGGATATAAATAAATGGAAAGCTCACTGCTCAGCTCCGCTAGGTCAGACAGTTGAATGAAATCGCAGTTTTAAGTCGAACTATTGACTTTCGAAATTCGTAACCTCAAACAACGGAAAATCAAAGATCGGAGAAACTTAACTCATTTACATTTTTTTCTGGGCAAGCAAACGGATAATTAATCACATATCTCGTGAAGCCGAAACCCTAGCTCCTCCGCCAACACACACACATATAGATAGATAGATAGATAGATAGATAGATAGACAGAGATGGAGATAATAAAAAAAATCAAAACATCTATCTCGTGAAGCCGAAACCCTAGCTCCTCCGCCAACACAAACACAAACACACACACACACGCACATATAGATAGATATATATATATAGAGAGAGAGAGAGAGAGATGGAGATAATACCGAAATCGGAGCGAGGGCGTTTCGAGAAGAGAGAAGGAAGAGTTGGCCTCCTGTCGTCTAACCTCCGGTAAGAATCCGCCATTTCCAAGAGAGAGAGAGAGAGAAGAGAGAGTATGAACAGGTCGAGACAAGCTTGTTGCGATTCTTTGAGGAGGACAGTAGCTCTTTCGCGAAGCAATCAAAAGCAAAAGCGGACGAAGGAGAAAAGAAGGTCGATCGGTGCTTTATAAGCATCATCATTGGGCCGGGCCGAAAAGTAGAACCCATGAGCTCTCCTGGACTAGGCCAAGAATAATCCTTTACTAGAAAAGGAAGACTAAACGAAGTGCACTTGGTCATGTCTGTTTGGTAACTAGTTTTTTTCTTCTTTTTTTTTTTTTTTTTTTTTGTTGAAGTATTTATAAAATTTTTAAAAACTAGTATACAAAAATTTGACTTTTGGTAACTTTTTAACTTTTGTTGGTTTATTCCCAAACTTAGCCTTAGTTTCAGTTATAAATAAGGTTGAAAAACATAAACACAAAAATGATGTTCCTATTTTTTTTAAAAAAATCTTTTTTTAGTGTTGAACTGTTTACTTACTGTTGTTGGAGAATCCAATTGGTATTATATGATGGCATGGAATTTGTGTCCCAAAATGAGTAGAAGCTTTACAATTATATAATTGTGGTTTGTATTTATGTATAATATTATTATTAGTAATAACATATTGTGAATGCAATATATTTTTATGTTTCACTTCATTATTGGTACTCTTAATTAAAAGTTTAATTAGTTAAGTTTAACATGTACTGTAATGGAAAACACAACCTAATTATGTATGTTTAACTTTTAAATGATCTATGGTTGGTGTTGTACTAATATATTTATATTTTGGATGTTTATTATATTTTTATGGTTTGTATAATTTTTGTTGTCATAAATAATTAAAAAACAAAGTAAATATTTTTTGCATTAATATTAATAAACATGTGTTTTGAGTTTATTTTTTAATTTTTTAAAATATTTTGTTCGAAACAAATGTGTTTGTAGTTTTTATTTTTCTAAAAATAAACAAAAATTAGTTTATAATATTTTTTATAAACATAAACCAAAAATATAAATATTATCGAACGCCAAACAAACACTTTTTTGTTTGTGAATCTTAAATTTGTTTAAACTATTTGGTAGGGCTTTTTTTTTTTTTTCTGTTTTCATGGAAAGAAACTATATTATTTAGCAAATTATTTTCAAAAATTGTTTTTGGGGAAATTTTCTGAAACAAAAAATGAAAACACCACCAAACAGGCTAGACATTGAATTACAAAACAAAAAAGGAAATAAGCTTTTTTTCTATTTTTATTATGAAATTATGGTGGAGTTATGGATTAAAGAATTATGATAGAGAAATTAGAGACAAAGGAGAAAGCAAAACGATGGAAAGAATATAGAGAGAATTTACATGCTTCATTATGTTGGCATAAAGACCAATATATAGACTACAAGATGGTGAATACAAACAAAACCAAACTTAATGCATATCTAACTTGGCAAGACTTTACGGCCAAGAGTTGCAAAATTTCTAACACCCTCGTCAAGCCTAGTCATAGGCTTTATAAAAGGTCTTCAAAAAATAAATACAAAGAGACAAAAATAGTTGAAGGAAAGACTACAGTTATTTGCTCTTTGCTACAGTTTTTATAATTATATATACACTGATACACACTGATACAATTATATATACACTGTCTACCCTCCCCGATTTTCAAAGAGATAGACTGTTGTAGATAAACTTTGGCTGAGCTGTTTTGTCGTGTAGCGTTGGTTGAAAGGATGTGACTGATCACTTTCTGCCTAATAATGCAGGTTGCTCCACGTGTCCTAGATAAGGTTGGAGTCGATCAGGAGACAACTGCATTTGATAGTGGGGTCCACTATGCTTCCATTCTGTTGATGAGATTATGATATTCTTCATCAGTTTCTGATGGAGGGGAATCAGGATCTTGGCTATATTGCTCATTCCGAAAATGTTCTACATCATCCGCAGTCATGGCTAGTTCCAACGGAAGATCCAAATTATTTTTCTTTTTGAGATTTATTAACATGTCAAGCGCCTCATTAATTTGTGTAGGAGACCTTTGATATGTTATGGGAAAATGGGTTACAAATAATATTCTACCATCTGTAACCATGAATGGCAATTTTGCTGAGCCATAGATGTTGGATGCTGCTTGTGAAACAGATATTAGATTATCTATCCAATATTCTGTCAAAGAAAGTTTTTAGATATTTTTCAATCGCTCTCTCTGATGATCTTCATCTAAATAATCATCTTCAAATTCAAAATCTTCAGTTTCTTTAAGATACCAAATCTAGTATGGTTGGAAAAAATGTTCTTGTTCTCGTTCTCGCCAACCAACAATGCTGGAGATCCAGAAAGTAAAATATTTGCTCCATCGAAAGATTTTTACTATCCATGAGAGCATTGCTTTGATGATCATTGGATAATCTATCAATTGGATTGAATCTAAAATTTGAAAAATAACTTGATTAGTTATTTCCCAATCTATATCCTCAAAAAATCACATGTCATGGTTTGCCATGATAGTTATTTTGGGAATTCCATATTTCAAATTTAATTTATCATAAAATCGTTCTAAGATTTGTCTAATCTTATCATGATGATCTTCAACTCGATTTTTGATTAACATAAAAATTTCTTTTGGAAGCAAAGTTCTTGCTTTTTTTTAAAAGACAAATTCTTTTTATTTGTTCAAAAACTGGATCAGAAAACTCATCTGATATGAGGTCTGATAGTTGAAGAAAATTGTTTATTTTTTCAAAATTAAAATCTTCATTCCAATTCATTTGTTTAAGAATATTGAAACAAAGATTTTGCAAATCTTTTAATTTAACTGTTTGCTTAGCTAATTTGTTGGCTAGAACTCTCATGTGTTTTCGAAATTTCACTTTGTTGTCTACAATGTGAGTTTTTCAAACTCCATTGAGTTCTGTATAAATTTATCTGGATATATCAGGGTTGAAAAAATCTTTTATTTCAGGTTCATCTAGTCTAGATGTCTGAATATTAGTTGGAACTGGGTTAGTTCTCATTTGACAAAAATTCTTTTGATAAACTGACATAACTAATGCACTGTAAAAAGCTTTTTTAGCTTTAGTCATTGCTATCGTTTGCTTTATAGCTCACTCCTGAATATCTACAAACTTGCAAATTGGCTTCATTCCAGTCTATGTAAATTCCAGGTTGTCTTCCTACAAACACAACATAAACTTTTTCTTCTCTAGGGATTGCTTTTTTAGCAATTGCCACCCAATCTTCTTGAGCGGGTTGTTTACCCTTATCCATTGTTTCCTCTTGGTCTAGAGGTCTTTTGCAAAAATTAAATTTACTTGTTTAGCAATTTAATTTTCTGAAACAATTTATGCTAAGAAAATTTGTAAGAAAATTGTTAGTACCTTTAAGATGTTCTACTTCAAAAGTATATTCAGAAATTTTATTATACCAGGCTAATTATCTTCCTTGCTTAATATTGATCAAGAAATCTCTTACTGCCTTATTATCAGTGCGTACAATAAAATTTTCTAGGACTAAGTAAATATGAAAACTTTTTATTGCCAATTTTATTGCAAGTAATTATTTTTCGAAAATAATATATTTCTGTTCATTTGGTTTAAATGTTCCAGAATTATATCCGCAAATTAATTCTTATTTTTGTAATTTTATGGATATTGGATTTTTTCTTGGTCTAATCCCATTTTCTAATAAAGGTATCTCTTTATCATGCCATAAATTACTGAGTATAGTTTTAAGAACACATCACCAGCATGCTTCTGAGGCGTATGTTTCTAAAATTAACTTATCACCTGTTTTAGGAAGATAAACATCCGGTAAAGTTTTAACATTTTCTTTAATTTGTTTAATTAAAGCAATATCTTCTGCTGTCCATTCAAAAATAACATTTTTTCTTAATTTGGTTAACTAAGTAATTTCTATTTTTGAAAGATTTTTGATAAAATTTCGTCCATAATTTAAAATGTGTAATAAACTCTGTAATTGTGTTATATTTTCAAAAGTAGCAGGAAAATCTCGTACTTTGGACAAAATATGTTATTGTAATTTTAAACCTTTCTGGTCTAAAATTATTCCCAAAAATTCAATTGATTCTTTTTCTAGTTCAATCTTTTTTTGCGACAAAATAATTCCATGTTTTTGGAATTTTTGACAAAATAATTTTAAATGTTTCTTATGCTCCTCCTTGGTTGTAGAGAAGATAAGTATATCATCAATATAAACTACACAACAATCTTTAAGGTCTTTAAAAATTGTATCCATCCACCGTTGAAATACCTCTGGTGCAATATTTAACCCAAAAGGCATAACATTCCAGTGGTAATGTCCTCTAGGTGTACTGAAAGTTGTCAATTTTTTTGACTCTTCAGTCAATTGAATTTGCCAAAATCCACTTTTATAATCAAATTTATTAAAGATTTTTGATCATTTGGTTAAGTTAATCAAAACATCTTTTCGTGGAATAAAATATCCATCAAATTCTAAATTTTCATTTAACCGTTTATAGTTGACTACCATTTAGGCTTTTCCTCTTTTAATTTCAGCATTGTTTCTTACCATAAAAGCTGGACTAGAGTGAGAGCTTATAGTTTCTTTAATTAACTTTTTGTCTAAAAGTTCCTGGAGTTGAATATCAAATTCATCTATATCTTGTCTAGTATAGATCATTGGTCTTACTCTAATGATAACATTAGGGTCTTTCAATTTTAAACTACAATAGTGTGGACTACGTTGCCATAGTTTTAATGGATGTTCACTAAAATTTTCTTCTAAAATTTTATAAATCCAATGTGATTCATTTATAGTTTTAATGATGGGAGTTAAATCACTATGCAGTACGGGCGCAAACTTTTTATCACAAATATATTTATGTTATTCTAACAAGGGAATATGAATTAAGACATTGTTTATGCTTAATGAAATGGCTTTTTCCTGTATTTGCATTGGAAGATATTTATATATAAAATTATTTCCAAGAAGAAAATCTCTATGCATATACGGAAAACATAAAATTTTTGGTATAATGAATTTGCTATCATTTAACCAAATAGCTATATTTTTAGCCTTGAATTATATGGAAGTATGGTTGCCATCAATTCTAGTAACCAAAATTGGATGTTTCATTAATGTCCATTTTTCCTTTGGTATGGCATTCTATTTACATGAGCTAACTGTAGCTCCTATGTCTATGAGAACACTGAGGCTATAGGGTTTATAACCTGCAAAATTAAATGTTCCCAATACATATGTATATCTTCTTTTTCCCTGGCTAGGAGAAAAAATAATGTCATCATTTTTTGTTTGAAAATAATACATATATGCAGACTTAATATGTTTAAGTTTTCTTGTTCCTGGAAAAATAAGAATCTGAACATTGTTTGAGGTAATGGATTCTTGATTAGAATTATTACTTGATTCTCCAATACTTAACATTGAAAATGATTTGTTAGGAAAAAAAATTCCAAATACAAAAGTTGATCTTTTAATTTTTGGAACTGTATTTTCAATATATAATTTTTTTCCCGATGCTTGCATTTGTAATTGTGCAGGTTTTTTTATTTTATTTTAGAAGATTCTCCTTGTCCCATTAGGTCTTGGATTAACCATTGTCGAAGGACTTCTAAATTGCTCTAATTCATTAAATGAGGTTGTATTACCGTGTCAAATGGTCATGGTTCAAAGATTTCAACGATTTTATTATCGTTTGATCTTGTTTTTGTTTCAGAAAATTTGGTTAATTCGTGAATTGTTTTCCAACGAATAGCCAAATCATGAGAATTTGATTTCATTTCTAATCATTGTGTTTTAATTCTTATTCTGACTGTATTTTTAAGATTAGGATCATTTATGGAAATAAAGAAATTTGGTCTGACATTAAACCAAACTACACCATTAGCCAAATTAGACTGAATTTCTCCAATGATTGCTTTCATTGGGTCGAAAAATCTTTTATCAAAAATTACTGCCAAAATAAGAGTATCTATCTCTTGGCGAAATAAGGCTGTTATGGCTACTTGAATTAATTCAATATGAATATATTGAATTTCAGGATATTTCTTTTTCCACATTGCAACCTTTTTCTTATCAAAAAAAAGAATATCAATATTTCCTTCTTCTGACCATTTTGCTTTAGTGTTACCACTGTATTGTTCAAACATTCTTGCTGAAAAGAAGTTGAATTTTAAAAGTTTGTAAATTTCTGGAACAGCAACTTCTTGCATTTTTTCGAATTTTGTTAATTCTTCGTCGGTAAAAGTTTTTTTTTCTCCGATTACATCTCCAAGTCAAATTGCCTGTAATTCTTCTTGAGATAGACTATCTGCTTCTTGAGATATTTCTTGACTATTATTAGTCATCATGAAGATTAGTTCTTCATCTGAACTTTCTTTATCACTAGAAATTTCATTTAAAATTTCTTCTTCATCAGAAATTTCTTCTCCATATATTATTTTAAAATCTTATTCTTCAAGGACTTTGATCATTTTCTTTGCACTTTTTTCCCTTTTTGGGCATTCGGGTGCATAATGACCTTATTCGTTATAAATGTAACATTTACAGGTTTTCTTTTTTGAAACACTTGTTGGTTTCTTTTTTCGAATATATTTTTTCTTTTTTGAAAAAGTTTTGTTCTTTTTCCAAGGTTTCCATTTATATTTTCTACGTTTTTTGAAAAGTCCTTTTTTTTTAGGAAATGTATTACAACCAATTTTCCAATTTTCTTTTAAAATTTTATCATAACATTTTTTGCCGTATTGTGAGTTGGAAATTTGATTTTTTATTTGTTTTTTCGCTTTTGCTTCTAGACACCGATATGCTATCAGTCTTAGAACATAATTAATGCGAAAACCAAGATTATCATATTCTTCCTTCTCTATTTTTTTGAGAAAATCAGGATATGTTTTAATACATAACTCATCTCATAGATTAGGGAGTTTATGAAAAAATTGATCTAATTAGGGTTGATTTGCTAGTGGATCAATAAGATAATAATATTTTTTAAAAGTTAGAACATAGTCTTCAAAAAGATAAATATTACATAATTCTAATTTAGTCAAAATACAATTTGCATCTACCTGCAAATTAGTATCTCCTGCAAAACCACATAAATTTTCTTTTATGATTTTTGCAAATTCAGCTAAAATTGTGTCAAGTGTGAGAAAATTTGTTAACGAAGTTGTTTTTTGACTTTTTCCAATTTTAGATTTTTCCCGCTGTCTTAACCATTGCAACACATCTCCCTGGAGAGTTGCTGCAATATAATCAAGGAATTTTTCCTTTGATCAGCTATTTTTATAATTGGTAATAATGATAGACAAGGATTGTGCCTAATCATCAATTGCTTGTTCCTGATCCTTAAATGGAACATGAGACAAGTCTAAATAAGTTCCATTTTGAGCTATTGGATATTTATGATTATTATCTTTTCTAGATATTACTAGCTCAGGTGTAAGATTTGAGGTACTTTCAATGTTAGTATCATTTTTAACTTCATTTGTTTGAATAAAGTCAAAATTTTCTCCATCTCCCCATATGCCAAATAATTCGGGATCAATTGATTCTTCTGCCTTTCTTTTCCCTTTATTTATTTCTGATGAAATATCTTGATTTATTGTTTCTTCAGATGAGGATGATTGGCTGTCATCATCATTAGTTGACATATTAATATCATAATTAAAGTGTTGTAAAAGGTTTTCATTTTCTAGATAAGTTTTTCTTATCTAATCTAGTAGCCTATTTCTTTCATCAATACCTAAATCTGGGTCTGTATATAATTTTCTCCAATAATCCAATATTTCAACAATATTTTCATATTCAGTTCTATTATAGGTATTGGTTTGAAGTACCATAATATTTTCTGTACCATAAAATAGCCTAGGGATGTAACTATCTCCTGGACTATTCATTCCGTCATTATTTATGAAGGATATAGTTTCTAATTTTGTCACCAAATTGTTTATTTGGTTTTTTGCTTCTTTATTTAAGTCAATATTTATTATAGAACCCAAATTGTCTATTTTAAATTCTATAGACTCAACTTTGGTCTTTAGATAATTTTGATTTATTTTTTGATTTTTATCTAATTTAGAAAACCAAGAACACATAATATCAGTAATATTATTTAAACTAGAACACACACTATTTATATTTGTAGATTTTTTAGTAATATGCAAACTATACAAAGGATACACAAAAAACTTAAACGAAATTTTTTTTTTCTTTTCTTTTTTATAACATAAAACACACCATACAAACTTATATATATATCAAAAATTTATACATATAGAAATACTTACATAGCTTGATCTTGCTTTCAAAAGCTCTTCACCAAGTTCTGATACCAATTACAAAACAAAAAAGGAAATGAGCTTTTTTTCTATTTTTATTAAGGAATTATAGTGGAGTTATGGAATAAGAAATTATGATAGAGAAATTAGAGACAAAGGAGAAAGCAAAATGATGGAGAGAATTTACATGCTTCATTATCTTGGCATAAAGGCCAATATATAGACTACAAGATTGTGAATACAAACAAAACCAAACTTAATGCATATCTAACTTGGCAAGACTTTACAACCAAGAGTTGCAAAATTTCTAACTCATAGGCTTTATAAAAGGACTTCAAAAAATAAATACAAAGAGACAAATGATTGAAGGAAAAATTATAATTATTTACTCTTTGTTACAATTTTTATAATTATATATACACTGATACACACTGACTTAATGTAGTGTATCCTGACACAGCCCTACCTCTTCCTTCGCTGTGTTTTAGTCCTTGTGGGGGATTAGGAAGCTTCCACATCATAACATTTATAACTCATTCGAAATTCGGAAATCACTTTCATTCTTCTGTCATTACTCACAAATTTAAAGAAAGCAAAATCTAGCTGCTATTTTGACGGCTATAGTTGTGCCTATTCTATTCATCAGATTTCTACTACTAGAGTGATGATCCAATTATGCGAACTCGACAACTGCACAGTTAGGGCAAATACTAGAGTGATGATCCAATTATGCGAACTTGACAACTGCACAGTTACAGCAAATGCCATGAAGCTCCTGTTCCTTGACACAAGATGGCGATGACAAAACCTTTTTGGAGCACGTGGGCCCAAAATGTGTCGAGACCTTGTTAAAACTTGCGAAAACTTCCAAAATGTCGAAGAGATTGCTTCTGCAATGTGTATTATGTCTAACCTTCCTAAAAATCCTCAGATGAATGAATCGATTCTTGATGCCAATGCACTGCAAATCATCTTCAATTGTCTAACAACTAGTGATACTGAGACTTCCTCGTACAAAAGAGAGGCTGTAGAAACGCTACTAAAGCACTACGTTGGTTTACTCTCCCAACAAATCAAGAATGACAGAGATATGTAGACGAGGCTTGCTTCATTCCCATGTTCGTACAGTTGGTAGTGTTTGAATTGTTTTCACAAAACAAAATGCTGCCATTTCCCAAAAATAATTTTCAGAGAGTTCCTCCGGCTTGAGCTGGCAAGGTAAAAAGCAGGTGGTTTTTTTTGCTTCACCCGAGATCGTGTGCCCTGCACACAGGCATATGCACGGTTGAGTCCTCAATCTATCTTATAGAGGCCGATGCTGTGAAACCCCTTGTGCGAGTTCTTGAAGAGCAAGATGCCAATGCGTGTGAAGCGTCTTTAAATGCACTCTTGACGCTGATTGAAGGTGAACAATTGCAGAGGGGTAGTAAGGTGTAAGTTGAAGGCAATGACATTGTTCCGATGATAAAATTGTTGAGCTCATTGACGCCAATGTAGCAAGAGAAGCTCTGACGTCCTTAGAGAGGATATTTCAATTGGTCAAATTGAAACAAAACAAATTATGGGTTATCAGCACAGCTGCCATTAGTTGACATTACTCAGAGAGGAACTAGTACTATGAAACCTCTAGCTGCCAAGACGCTACCCCATTTGAATGTCCTATATGATCAGTCTTCTTTTTTTTCCATTATGCAAAAATCGAGCACTTTCATCTTCTGATAAATTGATTCAATTTATGTTTCCACGAGACTCGTGGAGAGGGTAAAAAAATCTTTAAAAAAGGGAGACCAGAAAGAACATTTAGAATGCAATTATTGCGAATGTCTGGAAAACCCTCAAAAAATTTCACCCAAATGTGTCCTTTATTTATCTTAGGTTGTATTTGGATCATGAATTTGAATAGAGATTTAGATAGAAAAGGAAAAAGCGTGAAATATTTCATTCACATTTCACCAATTTTTTCTTTTCTTTTTCTAAATCCCTACCAAAATCCATCAACCAAATACAACCTTACAGCCTTGGGATATGAATAAACACCAGTCTGTCAGAGTATAATTCTTTTTAAATAAAAATTAAAATATTTACAGAAGACATAATTTTCTAAACAGCTTGAAAAAATAACTGGACAGATGATCAACTGATATTCCTTAAATCATTTTCGGACAAGATGCCAATGGTTACCTATCTGGACTGCCACTGCACCATTGAAGGGCCATGAATATCAACGCCAACACAATGGCTGTTCCGGCATTAAGACCACCAGAAAGGACATGACATGAACAGAGGCATCACAGAAAACACAGTCCACAGGGCTTGCCCACTCGCCGTTAGGCTGGCAGCAATGTGGTATCGTGATGGTTCCTATCAGCCACCATGCAGTTGACTCGTATACAATTACTGATACTAGTGTGAAATGTTCGCAGAAGGCACCAGCTGGAATGTGATCAGTTTTAGCTTGCAGTACAAACATTGTTCTATTCTAGGTTAGAATCTTGGCATAAAAGTAGAAGAATTTCAAGGAAGAAAAAATTTGTCTCAAAATGTCCCAAAAATGGGTTTGTTTACCTTCCATTCTATTGATATGCACTTGCTGAAAGTCGAATCAAACACCACCATATATGTCCATGACAAAGAAGGAGCTCATACGTAGAGAAACCATATTTCGCATAAGCATTCTCGTCATTGTCGTCAAGATGAGATTCAGAATCAACGATGTTCTACATATCACATACTAAACCATTTAACATGAAATGAGTGTCGCAAAAAATTATTGGAAAATTATTTGTTTTTTTCCCATAAGCCACTGATGAAGGTTGAGGAATAACTGGGTCCTCGTGTAGAGCTCTGCTCTGAAACAGTTACATACATGCCTTACAAACTTGGATAGTGAAAGTTCACAAAAACAATGAAATTGGACAATAAATAATTATCAAGATATGGATGCCTGAATAATGAGACTTGAACCAAATTACCCTTAATGTTGGAGACTCATAATTTAACATTTATAATTCACCTTTAATGATATTGTGTGAGAGTTAGGCCTTACAAGGTTAAAATTTCTAACAAATTAAAAGTTGACACATAACATGTCATGCCATTGTGGATAAATTTGGAGAGACTTTTTAGAAGTCTCAATCTTTCCGGGGTAAGGGTTAGTTACACCGAGATCCCCTCAACTTTTAGTGAATATCATTTTACCTCCCTCATTTATCAACCCGTACATCTTGGCTTCCACAACTAAAAAAATATATCACTTTCAACTCTCTAAGCCACCTCCAAAAGAAATGCATTTGTATAGTTTTCAAGATTGAGGTGATCAACATGTATGGATTGATAAATGGATAAATAAGGGAGAAAAGGTAATATCACTAATAGTTGAGTTGAGTCTCGGCGTAATTAACCCTAGGTAACTATAATCATTCATGATAATGAGCTAGTCTGATTTATGCAGCTACAAAAGACAAAAAAGCCATCATTGTATATCATCTATATATATAAACATGTTTTGGCCAGACAAAAAGGCAATTATATTATTATTTCAGAGAATTTCAAAATTTTCTCAAGTTCTGTCAACTTCAAAAACTGCTCGTTACTTACCCACCTATGGCTAGTAATCCAAAAAGAAGACTATGAACAAGACAGGGAGAACATCCGAAACCAAACTGCTTAGGATTATTGCATTCCAAAAGGATTGTGTATCCTATCCTATTTCATATACTATTTTTCACCTTCAACCCAACCCCCCCCCCCCCCCAAAAAAAAACCAAAAAAAAAAAACCCCCCCTTTTTTAATATACTATTCCCTCCTTTGTTTTTTTTCCACAAATTCCTTTTCAACCATTTAACTGAAGTTCAATCAAATACACTCTCATCTCCCTGTTTGTTTGGCGCATATTTGACAGATTAAGTTGGATAAGATTATAATTATGATGAAATTGAGTGATGAGATTATTAGTATAATAGTACTAGGTTGGAGATGTAAAATAAATTATATTTATTTGTACATTAGTGTAGTAGTGTTAGTTAGTTGAGACTAAATCTATGAACTTACACAAAGGCTTTTATCAGATACAAGATAATTTTGTTGATTTTATAAAGTACGGCCACATTTGTTTGGCGGATTAGGTTGGATGAGATTGTTTGTGAAAGGATGGTTAGTGAAGGGATTGTTAATGTAGAGATTGTTAGTAAAGAGATTAAGTAAAAGTGTGTTTGTTTTGATGATAATATGAGAGATGGTTAGTGATGGGATTATCAAATTATTTTTATATAAAATAAATAAATAAATATATTATTTTTATATTAAAAAAATTAAAACAAACAAGTGCACTTGATAAAAAAAAAATTATATAAAATAGACTCAACCCTCTCACTATTTTTCTAATCCCACCCAAAACTCAGCCAAACTGAGATTACTAAGCCCTTGGACTATCAATCTACCCTCCCATTTCAGTACCAAACATGCTGTGAGTGGGACCCACAGCCATGATAGTCCAATCTGGCCACTCAAGCAGCGAAACAAACATGACCTAAGAGGCAAAATTGTTTTTCAACCACCAATCCATGAGATTGGATTAGTAGTCCCAACCCCCAATAAGATTGGATTAGTAGTCCCAACCCCCAATAATACTAGTCTTACCATTGGAGGGATTGCTAGTCCCATTCTATTTTCCCTCAAAAAAAAACATGGGTCAAGATAAGGTCCAAAGAATACTAATCTAATCACCAAACAAACAAATGGGTACAAAGGATTAGATTGGAGAGAGAGAGAGACAGAGAGACCTGGGAGTTCACGAATTCCCCCAGTGACAAAAACATACCAAATAGTTTTCATTGATTAGAAGTCACGAAATTTCAAAGCATTTTGTTCTCAATATTTAATGAGTTGGAGAGAGAAGCAACTGACACCAACATGTCTAAATTTAAAGAAATGTAAATGTTGTTCGGTCTGTGTTGATAAGCAATATATGACACTCGCAATCTCAAACTGACTCATATTATCAATTACTTAAAATAAGATAGGCTCTCAATAGTATTTCTTGGCAATCTAAGAACCAACAAGAGGTCTTTTTTTTTTTTTAATTTACACTCACTGGACAAAACAATGGCAACCCCAAATTCATTATTTTATATTCCTTGAGAAATATCACGAAACTATTTGGGGAAAAAAAAAAAATGGCCAACATATATATATATATATTATTTTTCAAGCCAATTTACTGCAGTCCTCTTTCTAAAGCATCCCCTAAAATTTTGATTGACAAACATGGAAAGGCAATGAAAACACAACGCTGTCCAGTCACTGTTATTGTTTCTTTCTTTCTTGTTCACGAGGCTAAACCACTATTTTTGTGTCCCCCTAATATCCCCCAGGTTACAGAAACTCCTCATAGTACCAAGGACAGAGGAAGCAACCCGCTTGCAGTGACACGGTGGCCTTCACAATAGGAATTGGACGATTATCCCTACCCTCAATAGCTTGTGAGTTTACGTCCATCCCACCCTTGACCTACTGCAATGACGTTTTCAAAATGGGTCAGGTAGAGAGGATTGTAACGTGGATAATTTTAGCATCCTGAAACAAGACCATGTTGCAGTCATAACAAGGGGGAAACCAAAAATTAAGTCCTCACAACGGTCTTTTTCATCAGAATGATGCCCTCATCGTGAAACTTTCCAATATTCGATTGCAATCATTACTCAGATCAACGTAGACTTCTAAGATCATGCATGCCTCTGAAGTGTCAACTGGATAAATCAAATTCACAAATCAAGCTGCTTTTCTCCATTCATCCACAGCAAAATTCTGCTAGTTAGCACATCCAAATCCTATTAAAAACTTCCCGATCCATTATTCTGGCGCCAATATGACTGGTTTAAATGATCGATTAAAACTAATATGGGACAAGTACACCCTTCAACGCTTTTGAGGTTAAAATAAGAACATGTGAATGTTACAGCCTAAGTGGTTCAGGACCTAGGCAAAGCCTTCCCACATCTATAGCAAAGCCAATCACTGTTATTAGTTTCCTCCATAATTTGAGAGCATTAAACACAACACTACTTGAGATTAGGACCTCTTGCCATCGTAACGCAGCTCCAACCGAGCTAAACCACTTGAGGTGCATCTGCATAGTCATGATTTTAACACCCCAAAAAGATCTCATGGGGCATTTCATTAAAAATAAAAACAAAAAAGTATCTATTTCCGAGCCACAGAATTCCAGAACGATGACTCATGCTACGCCCACCATGTTCTTCATCCATCCACCTACTGGAAAGTCCTCACTTCCAACAACAATTAACGGAATCGAACGCATCAGAATTGTTTGTTGTTTAATTCTCATGAAACCCATTACAGCTGTTAGCTGTTAGCCAAGAGAATGGTGACTATATCCAATGTCAAAAAATATTTGTAACAACTTTTTACACCTTCGTTTTAATAGATTCGAGATGAAAACAAAAGGGAAAAATACTTGAAAAAGGCAAAATGTTTGAATTTTGCATGGCAAAAACAAACATATGAAAGAGGGGGCCTTGACAACTAACCTACTATTTTTGTTGCGTAGAAAATGAAAATTAAATAAAGGCCAAAAAGGGACAGTTTTTTTAGTAGAACTATAGATAAATAAATAAAAATCTTTGGAAACAAGCAAGACAAATAAGAAGCAAAATGCTACAGTGCCCATCTCACAGCCACCATTGTTCATTACTAATTATACATATATATATATATATATCCAAATATGAAATCCTGATCAAAGGACATAAAAAAGAAAAAACCAAATATTTTGTTGTGAATCAAAATATAAAATATAACAGTACCAGATTCTACTGAAAATGTATTCAACAGAAATTAAAAATAAATAAAAAAGATAACACGCCTTATAACTTGAGCAACCGACCCTCAATAATTAAAATCCCACTCGGTACAAGCTTGTCCTAACGAATGCGCCAACTCAGGGAAATGCAAATTCTTGAAACTCCAACGCCGTTGATTAATCTCTCGCTATCACAAAACTCGCAGACTCAAGTGGGTCCTACACAAATGCGGGGTTTCACAATTTAGTGTGATTTGTCATTCCAAAATATACTTCCTTTAATAGAGCCTGATGGCCATTAATAGCAAAGGGTCGAACGCATGGGGGATAGTATTTGTCACCTGTAGAACCGCATAATTCACCGCTTGCCACGATGCCCGCCACCTGACCTTGCACCAGGGTAGCGAGCAAACTGCAGCTGTAAACTGACCGAGTCACGGTCATGCTCATCGAATTTATAACCTGCAAAATTGAGTTTGACTAATTCACGCCATGCAACTAACCACGCAATTGAACCACGATTATGGATATCATCATATAGGTGACAATTAGACGTACAATTATCACTTCAAACCAAATAAAAAAACCCACTCGCATGAAACGTTCGTCGTCACTTTCCAATACCCTAAGGTCATGTTTGTTTGGATGAACTGGATTCTGTATCCTATCCCATGTTTGGATTGGCTCAGCATTTTGAAAGGAATTGGCAAAATCTTATCAATTTTGCAATTTAATTAGTCTAAATGTCTCCTTAGTCCTCCATTTTGTATCCCACCCCTCTTGGGATCCAATAGTCCCACGTATGGGGTTACTATGTCCGGAAGGACTCTTAAGCCAAGCCCCAATTTTCTTAGTCAAACATCGGATCAGATTATACATTTTGTTGGATTATTGATCCAACGTCAAGTCCATGTCCACCCAAACAAACATGAAATAAGGTTGCAATTGCAAGTCCACCACTTATTATCCAGTTAGGCACAAGGATATGGACGTACAAGCAAAAGTAAAAATGACCATGGTGGTAGGTAAGTACAGCCAGGTATTGTGTTGTCAGAGTTCAATGGATTAAAAGCACACAGTAAGGTGGAGTGTTGTTGGCAGGGAAAATAGGTCAAGGTGTCGCTAAACATATGATTTATTAACAGCATTGTTGTTTTGTTAGACAAAACAGCACGGCATGTCTGACAAGTGATCTGAGAAGCCTCCTTCAGCAACCCAGGCCTATAGCACGTGCATAGACAAGGCACTCATTATCCTACCTCTGAACATTGAGTTTTTCACATCAACTTGAAAAATTAGAGCCACCAATATTAGATAGAAAAGTTTTGAGAGTTCTTCATAATTTGGCATATTTATTTCGGAAAATATCATAAACTTTGGGACTTTAAACACGTGAAAATCTACAGTTGTTTATTCTTAATAGCTCTAGGTGAAAAAATTTATATTGTCCCAGTAAATTTATTTTCTTTCTATTTTAGTTTATTATATTGTTAAAACTGATTAGAAAATTTGATTTTAATCAAAGAAATGAGGTAATGTGCTGCAGAAAACAAAAACAATAATCAAGGAGCTGACTGATTTTCTTTTTCAGCTCAAATAAGTAATGCCGAAAAGGAACTTTGAGATCCCTAGAACTGATTAGTATGGCTCTAGATTTTGCATTGATTTTTCTCTAAGTATTATGAGGTAAGGCCTTAGCACAACATTAAACAAAAAAATAGCTTCACAGCAAGCGGGTGAAAGGTTTCGCACATCTAACTCTCCCCATACTTCAAACTAGGGGTGAAAGAAAAGCAGGTCACACCAATTGGACTGCCCAAAACTGACCAAAGCAATTGGTTTTGGTCGGTTTTTTATTACTCCTAATCTGCTAGGATTTTTTATGAACAAAACTTCGATTTTCAATTATTTTTGGTTTTCAAAATGTAGGAACTAATATCGACCAAGCCAAACACCCATATCCCTCAGTATATGTGTTATAATTATTTCTCTTTTGCACTTTCCAAGAAACCCACATTTTATACATAAGAATCTCACTTCCTAGTAAAAATAAACCCCTCGTCCCTCTCACTTCATCCATTCATTTCAGTCATATTCTCCAATGAAACAAAACCCTCTCTATCTCGGTTCATCCATTACACCTCTCAATTCCCTCGTTTTTCTTTCATCATCTATCCACTTCATTTTTTTATATATTTTTATTCTTTTGATATCCAAAACACTCCCTTTACAAGCTAAACTAGGGGAAGCTAGTCAATCCACCTAAACCGTCGGACTTCCACTTGAGTAGTAGAGGATTTGAACCCTAGTCAGTAAGGAGAGGAGCAACCTCCCTCACCAACTAGGATGGCCCCTTGGTGGTACCTCCTCTCTTTTCTCTCTCTAATATTTCTTCTTAATTTCTATCCGCCTATTATTCTTTTCCCCACATTTTATTCATCACTTTCCCCTCTCTCCTCTTTCTCATTTTTTTTCCCCTCTATTTGCTATCATCTCTTTCCCCAGTTTCATGACTCCCACCCCTCCACTACATTCTCTTTTCACTCTATACCCCTTATGCTACAAACCATCAAAATCCAATAAGTGTATAATTTGGAGCATATGTTTTGAAGCTTGAGTTGTTGATTCCAGTGGTCGACTGGACAGGGGGGAATCCGTGGCTTCTGGTGTGTTCAAGCATAAAGAAACGAGCGAAAGAGATAACCCCACCAACATTCATTGAGTTACTAGTTTCTATGGCAAGATCCAACACAAGATCTATCACCTCAATGATTCTGGACTCAGAATATTTTTCATCAACTATCTGAATTTTTCTTTTGGAGATCTGGAAATGTAAGTTGTACATCTCATTTCCATATTTTGATTTTGTGGTTGGTTTTTCTCTATTTATATGTATATCTATAAACGTATTGTGTGTTTGTACGTAGCTGTGGCTGGAAAATGAATTCTCTCTCTCTCTTATTCTAAATTTTCCAATTGATCAAACCAAACAAACATAACCATATTGGTACACATCAATTCGGCTCAGTCATTATTGGTATAGTCAGCATCGGTGCTTGTTTTACAAAACTGATAGATCCGGTTCAGCGTATACCACCACCAGACCGATTTGGGTCAGCAAGAATGTTTCACTATAGACTACGAATCACACCACCTTGTGCACTATGCTGCCCTTCTCTATTTTTTTATTTTTTTTTCTCTCTAGGTATTATGTATGCCATACATTGCATACTTGAATGTATAAAATCCAGCTATGAAGCATAGACACAGGACATGGATACGACACAATAAGACACAGCCATGTCAACACAAAAAATTCCAAAAAAGTACGACATCGACACAGTTCAAACACGGCACAAATATTATATTATCTAAAAATATATTACATAGTTATATATGTCCATAATATATGCAAAATTAAATAATTACTTTATATTAAGTAAATTTTGTATCTAATTCTCTTACATTAAATTTCAGACTATTGAACCAAAGTAGTTAAAAATCAGACATATGTAATTGTGACATTTCGCTCATGCTCCTTAGCCATTTGCTAATACATTCACATATCGTTTCCATTTTTCATTAAATTTTATGTGAAACTTCTATAAGATTATTCTTAATAATTATACATTTTTTAAGGGTACAAGATAATTATATCAAATTCTCAAACTAAAAAATGTAGCTTATTATATCAAATTCTCAAACTTAGAAAATTATACTATAGCAAATTTCCAATAAGTGTTGTTCTCAATTATTTTTTAACGATAGACATTGTCAATAATACGTCACAAAATGAGTTTCGGATGTCTCTAAAATTTTAATTTTAATTATGGACATGGAAAAAAGAGTACCGGACACGTGTTCAAGAGTGTTCGAGGAGTGTTGGTGTTTGACACAGACATGTCACATTCTTATAAGTGTCCGTGCTACATAGATTTTCAAGCCACCACGGTTTAATTTCAACAATTATCTATATGCATATGAAAAAATAAACACATCACCACCACAGTTCAGCAAAAGACAGTCATTCCCTATTCAGATCATCATAAAGAACATACGGGATCTCACTGGAAGAAAGAAATGAACCATAAAAACATAGCATGGGATGCATCAAATGTAGTAAAAGAAGAGACAGACTAGAGCGTTCAAAATTTGCAAGAGGATGTGACACTGCAGCAGATATTGCCAGAACTACTTATATGTAAAAGGAATGTGCAACTAAAGCTCACCTTGCAAAGCATCCTTAGCAGTGGCAGCATGGGCTGGACTCACAAAATCGACAAAACAAAGTACCAAAGGATCATCCCCAGACTGCAAGAACCACAGAAAGAGAATTGATTGATGAGAAACTAATTATTGATTAGCACAAAAGTATAAAAAAAAATGATTATGAAAGAGATTAAAAAGGAAAACTTACACGTCTTGGTTCCTTGGTCACCAGCCTCACTTCTTTGTATCCTACGAAAGGGCGAAAGATATCTACAACCCAAGTTAAGGAACAAAGGTACAAGCTAAAAATGTAAAGCAAAGCATTAAAAGAATAAAAATTAGCATATTGCGAAAGGATACGAGAAACTTCCCTTCGTGTACAGTTTGCAGGCAAGCCCTCCACAAACAGAGTACTGCTAGCATCAGGAGGAAGTGGCCTGCCATCTCCCAATCCCATGGAATGGCTTTTTGTGGTAACCACTGGGTTTGATCCCAAAATTCCAATCATCCGTGGGTCATCAGTAGGGGGACCACTTAGTCCACCACTCAAAGGTCTAGCAGAACCTCCCCCACCATACAATGAAATTTGCTGGTATATTAAACCTAGTATTAGATCTACATATATAACTAAAAAAAAAGTCACAATATTGGCACCCAATTTAAAATATGAATAAATAATATATACCGCACTGCGCATGTAACGATCATAGGATGCTCCAACAGAGTCGGAATCTCCAATAAAACGGTGTGCCGCTCTTTCATCATCACGACCAAAATAGGTAGGAAAATCATGACCACTGGAGACATCTACAATTTTAAGCAACAAAATTTCAACAATTATATGAGGGTGGTGCCGTAAGTAGCACAGACACGGACACGCGGCACGATATTGACACGACATGGACACGCCAACACTTTGATTTTGAAAAAATGCAGGACACCATACGTTTAGGACACATTAAAATTTTATATATTTATAAATTTATTATATCTCATATATTAATACTTTATTCAAAAATAATTATAAAAAAGTAATATCACCTTGTTTGGTTTTGATTGATTTTCTAAAAATTGAGTTTTTTATTTTTCGTATTATTATGTTTTCAATGAATTTTTTTACTATTTTAATTAAAAAAAAATTTACTTTCTACATGCACATAACTTAGATACACCTAAAAAGTAAAATATTTGTAAAAAAATATTTTAAAATTCAATAAATACACAAGAATACCAATGTGCAACGCATTTTTGCATTTTTTTTTTTTTGTATTTGATGAATTTTTTAAAATAAATTTTCTATAAATATTATACTTTTAAGTGTATATAGGTTAGTTGCATCCAAAAAAAAAAAAAAAAAAAACCCTTAAAATATTGAAAAAATTTACTAAAATTTTTTTTAAAAAAAAAAACACAAGTAAATATTACACTAAACTTATTTAAAAAGTTATATATATTTCATAATTGAAACATCAATATAACATTCACACAAGAATTACATTCTAAAGAATACAAAAAAAATTACAGAACATTGTAATACACATGATGTATTCATCTTACAAATGTTTCAAAACATAAGTTGTGTTTTGAAGAATGCAAAACATAGCAATGATGAAGTGATTCATCACATAGGACAAATCCGAAGGGTTCAAGAATTGCCGCCGAAATGTCAATAAAGTGTCCAATAATATAAATATGATTTTTTTAATTAAGCAACGTTGAAGAAGGGTCGGACACGTTTTTAGAAGTGTTTGAAGAGTGTCAGCGTCCGACACGGGTGTCGGACCCGACATGCTTCCTCCCTAGAAGTGACTGTGCTTCTTAGGTGGTGCATGTAGTTGCGATTGAGGGGAGGGGGTGTTTGAAGAAAGAAATAGAAAAAAAGAAAAGAGCAACAAGATAGAGAAATCAAAATCAAAGTGGCCTCAATTTTTTGAAACCAAACAAGGTAAATATTACACTAAACTTATTTAAAAAATTACATATTTTTCATAATTGAAACGTCAATATAACATTCACACAAGAATTACAGTCTAAAGAATACAACAAAAAAAAATTACAGAACATTATAATACACATGATGTATTCATCTTATAAATGTTTCAAAACATAAGTTGTGTTTTGAAGAAAGCAAAACATCGCAATGATGAAGTGATTCATCATATAGGACAAGTCCGGAGGGTTCAAGAATTGCCGCCGAAGTGTCAATAAAGTGTCCAATAATATAAATATGATTTTTTAATTAAGAAACGTTGAAGAAGTGTCGGACACATTTTTAGAAGTGTTTGAAGAGTGTCGGCATCCGACACGGGTGTTGGACCCGACATGCTTCCTCCTAGAAGTGACCGTGCTTCTTAGGTGGTGCATGTAGTTACGATTGGGGGGAGGGGGTGTTTGAAGAAAGAAATAGAAAAAAAAGAAAAAGGGCAACAAGATAGAGAAATCAAAATCCTACAAAGCAAAGGATCACCATTAGAAACTGAGAGGCATTGCTAAATACTTTTCCTTACTGCACTACTTTTTAAAAAAACAAATAAACATATAAGTTTTCACAATATAAGAGTACCCACATATAACTCATAAATCTCACAAACAGCCAAGTACTAATAGCCAAGAACTACCATGTTACTCCTAATGGAGATGCTGAAATTGCTATTAGGGGGGGAAAAAAAAATAAAAATAAAAAAATTAATAAAGAGGGAAAAATTCACCTTACCCTTTGTGGTATGACCCCAAAAAGCACCTTGCCTCCTTGTGTTTCAAAAATAGCGAAATACGCCCCTATGTGGTTTTCACCTAAAGTGCTACGGTCACATTTCATCCAAACTAACAAAATATGTGCTTCACGCGCTAGATTTGAGAGTGGGAAACTAACAAAATATGTGCTTCACGCGCCAGATTTGAGAGTGGGAAACTAACAAAATATGTGTTTCACGCGCCAGATTTGAGAGTGGGAAAGAAAAAAAAAAATGAATAGTCAAATTCAAAAAGTGAAGTGATGAAAAAAAAAAAAAAAACCTTATTTTCACCTTTAATCTTAAAAACCCCAAACCTAAACTATTCACCCCTCCCACCACCACCTTCCCAACTTCTCGCACATCCCCCATCTCCCCCACAACCCCCAAGTGCTAATAGCCAAGAACTACCATGTCACTCCTAATTGAGATGATGAAATTGCTATAAAATATAAAAATAAAAAAAATATCAATAAAGAGGGAAAAACACCTTACCCTTGTGGTATTACCCCAAAGCACTTTGCTTCCCTGTGTTTCAAAAATAGCCAAATAGCCCCCTATGTGGTTTTAACCTAATATGCTACGGTTACATTTTTCTTCCAAACTAACAAAATATATGATTCACACGCCAAATTTGGATTGGAAAAGGAAAAAGTTTAGTCAAATTCAAAGTTCTATATTGAAAAGGACAAGCACCACCCTCATCCCCCTCCATCACCCCCACAACCTCCCCTACTACCACCTTCAACCTCCTTCCTCGTCCCTCAACCTCCCTCCTCCCTGATCCAATGATGCTTTTGAAGTTCAAGGAGAGTTTCAAACTGCAACTTTATGTGATTGGAGGGACTGGTAATCTTTCGGCATTGGTGTTCACCAAGGAAACAAAGAAGAAGAAGGCACTTGAGATGAAGTTGAGCTTGTAAAGAAGTACGGTTATGAGAAGTTGGGGAAGAAGTTGAGGAGCTGTAATCTAGATGTATAATTATGTAATCCATATGTATAGATCAATAATTCATTTCAAGATCTATATCTATAGCTATAGATCTGTAATTCATTGAATGGGAATGGTGATTAACATTGTGTATTTCTATGTATATATGAAAATATATAAATGTATAATTGGAAATGTAATTAAATTAGAGATCGTGTTAGAAAGTTAGAAATTTATGTAAAGAACTGTTATTTATTCCTAGATCTATATCTATATTCATAGATTTGTAATTCAGGGAATGAAAATGGTGATCAACAGTGTCTATATATGTATATGTATATGTATAAATATAAATGTACAGTTGGAAATGTAATTAAATTAGAGATTATGTTTGAAAGTTATAAATTTATGTGAAGAGCTATAATTTATTTCCATATATATTCATCATAGATATGTAATTAATCCATAGAATGAAAATTGTGATTAACGAGTGTGTGCACAATTGAAAATGTAATTAATTCTAGTTGCACGAAGTGGGGATGGAAGAGCAAGGACAGATAGAAGTTTTTAAGATTTGAAGCACCTATGGGAGCATGTATATAATTTATGTATTTAAAAGCATACAAGTAAAGTTCAATGAATTCGTTGGCACATAAAGGTGAGAGAGATAAAAACACCGATGCGCATGGGTTCGGAACAAGACATATATCTTGCTTAGCAACGGAATCAATGAATCATTTGCCGAAACGATACTCTCAAATGATAAACTCAATCACTCTAAACTCACTTCTATATTTCGCAGGCAGATCTAGGACAACAAACTTCGAGACAGCTAAACAAACCTACCAACCCAAAAAACCCTAAGATTACAGACTCAGGAGGTTTTGATCATAAAAAATAACGAACCTATCCTAACAAATTTAAACCAGATATGTACGTGTGTGTGTGTGTGTGCGCGCGCGCGCATGCAGATAGGCATTAATCCATTAACATCTGAATCAAAATCTGAATATTTATGCTGAATTGAATATAAATAAATGGAAAGCTCACTGCTCACCTCCACTAGGTCAAACAGTTGAATCAAATCACAGTTTTAAGTCGAACTATTTCTTTCGTAATTCGTAACCTCAAACAACGGAAAATCAAAGATTGGAGACTTCTAACTTATTTGCATTTTTTTTTCTCAGCAAACAAACGGAGAATTAATGACCTATCACCATAACAGGAAGAAAAAAGAAAGAATCAAAACATCGATCTCGTGAAGCCGAAACCCTAGCTCCTCGGCCAACATGTGTACCCGAGGGCGTGCACACACAGATAGATAGATAGATAGATAGATAGATAGATAGATATCAGAGAGAGAGAGAGAGAGAGAGAGAGAGAGAGATAATACCGAAATCGGAGCGAGAGCGTTTCGAGAAGAGAGAAGGAAGAGTTGGCCTCCTGTCGTCTAACCTCCGGTAAGAATCCTCCATTTCAGAGAGAGAGAGAGAGTCTGAACAGGTCGAGACACGGTCGTTGCGATTCTTTGAGGAGGATAGTAGTAGCCCTGTCGCGAAAGCAAGCAAGAGCAAAAGCAAAAGCAGACGAAGGGGAAAAAAGGTCGATCGGTGGTTTATAGGCATCATTATTGGGCCGGGCCGAAAAGTGGAGCCCATGGGCTCCCCTGAACTATTTGAATCAAATTCGTAATCTGATCCGGTTCAATCCAATCTGATAAGTTTGGATTAATTTTTTGAATCCATACAGATCAGTTCTAGATTGGAACCAATCTTGACCATCTAGAAATAACTTATATTTATACCATATACAGTGCATGTTTTTTTCTTTGATTTCTGGTATAGTGTTATTTATTGTGTTAAGGAAGTAAGGCAAAAAGTAGAAGACTTAGTCTGCATGTTACCAATTAAGTGCATCCATAAAGATTGAAAGTTGGGCTCATTCCTGAAGTAACTT
This sequence comes from Camellia lanceoleosa, assembly GCA_025200525.1. Classification (NCBI taxonomy): domain Eukaryota; kingdom Viridiplantae; phylum Streptophyta; class Magnoliopsida; order Ericales; family Theaceae; genus Camellia; species Camellia lanceoleosa. The sequence continues at coordinate 6,175,591 of CM045764.1, forward strand.
GAGAAAAATAAATATAAATATATTACAATAAGTTAACCATATACTATGTATATATGTATTTTATATTTGACAAAAGCATTTATCATACTAAAACAATCCATTGATGAGCCATCTACCTTATTCGGTAGCAAACTGATTTATCAGCAATATTAGCTAATTTGGTAGAAAACAAATACATCACTAAAGAATTATGCATGATCTTACCAATTCCTAACATCAGAATGATGGTTCAGTTATTACTTAACAGTAACACACAAATAGACTCAGACAAAGGATGTTGTTTGCTTTAAATGTTATTTTTTTTTTGTTATTTAATTATGTGAATCCGTGATCCTAAACCAATCCAATTCGTGTTTAAACGGATTGGTTCAAATTGGTTTTACGATTTAAACAGATTGGATTGGTTCTAATTTTTCAGGAATCGTAGATCACGGATTGGTCCTGGTTTTCTCTCAATCCGGACCATGCTCACCTCTAGCCCTATCGCGAAGCAAGCAAAAGCAAAAGCAGAAGAAGCAGAGAAAAAGTCGATCAGCGGTTTATAAGCATCATTATTGGGGCAGACTGAAAAGTGGAGCCCATGAACTCTCCTGGACTAGGCTGAGTTTAAATTTTTGGCTTTGGCTTTGGCTTGGACCACGTTAGCTTGCTGGCCCGGCTGATGGATGGCTCGTTAATGAGTGATTCTATTTGCACTCAAGTAATAACTCAATACGCTTAATTAAAATCTTAAATTTTTCCTTGGTATCTCTACTTTCCCCCTCCCCCAAAAATTTTGTCCTAACTTACCATTCCACTTTTACCTTCAGTCTTAATCTTCTAACTCTAATTTTTCAAACCCTAACCCTAATCGCCTCTGGTAGTCGCCACCATAACCGACCACCTCTCACCGCTACAACCACCACTCACTTGGTCGCAACCAATCACCACCTTCACTGACGAGCACCCTCATCTCTTACTCTATCATCATAGCCCATCTATTAACTACCAGCTCTTCTTTCTCTTTTTTTTTTTTTTCTTTTGCAGATCTGAATCACAGAGAGAGATCGAGCCACATAAAAAGATCTTTACCTTAATCACTGCCGCTGTGATCGCAATCTTACAACATTCGCAAGAGAGAAAGATAAGAAGATGAAGAAAGAAAGGCGGAAACATGATGTTGTGGCTACAACGGTAGTGGTGAATGGCTGCGAATGTGGTGGTTGAGACGGTGGTGATCGCGATGTGGTGACAATGGTGAAGACTAGCAATGCAACAGCGGAAGTAAGCTAGCAATGGTGGTTGCCGAAGTTGGTGGGGGATGAAATTAGGGTTAGGGTTAAGGTTAGGATTTAGGTTTGGATTTGGATTTGGGATCAGGGGTATAGTTGTTATTAAAGTGGGGGTGTAAAGAGAAAATGGAAGGATTTCATTTTGCTGAATGGGGATTTAAAGAAGTGGAGGTTCAAAATAAAAAGGTAGGGACAAATAGCAGTCCTCATTTTAAAATTTTAGTTTATATTGTATCGTAATGTAAATTTATTAATAAGGATAATACACATTAAACACTAAAATAATTTTTTTCCTCATGATACACCCAAATTAGTTATATATATTCTTCATATTCAACTTGACAGGGATAGGCCCATGAGGACCACGGCCCACCATGAATAAACCCAAGCCCACCATTTAGACCTGATTACACAACCCAGCCAGTAAAGCCCGACAGTGAGTCCAACCGGCGAGAAAGGCCAATGATGCTCGGACACGTGGCGCAGTATCGAGCCATATCGGCAGACAAAGATCTGCAGTTATTGCCAAAGACATCACCATTAATGCAACCCATCACCGCATTTATTGACAACACCCTCAAAGGAATGACACCGCCTCCCCCTGAACAAGGCGAACCACGCCTCAAGCTTTCGGCGGGGACAATCAGAACGACAGAGACAGCGAAATGATTACAGTTGGATATAAGCTAAACTCGAAGAGAAGAAGAAGGTTAAGTCTTCCATCTCCTCTCTCTCTCTCTCTCTCTCTCTACATTTTTCTGTCTATCACCTTCTCTAATTCACACACCGGAGGGTTCGCCGGGGGACTACCCCGTTCCCCGATTGGACTTGCTTGCAGGTTATCCAGTGGGCTTGAGGAGCTTGGATCGGTCCAACCCATTCACCAGGACTCATCAGATATCGGTTGGCGTCTGTCAGGGAATCGGTGTGTCGCGCTTGATTGTGTTTATTGTCACGGAGACCCTTTCCCAAAGAACCTATTCCATCTCACCGTTCGTGCATGGTAACGACCAGATCCATGGCTTCCCACCATAACGCCGCAGATCACCATCCGACCCCCAACCCGAACAACCCACCACAAGATTTTCATTGAACTCACCAATAGCATCAACCGTATGGCCGAAAGCAAAACCAGCCTTAATCAACGCTCTGCTCCAACGGAACCTCCCTATTCCTCCACCACCAGACATTCCACCCCATCCGGAACAAGTCCTGTGCCATACCGCCCCACAACCCAATCCTTCCTAACTCTGGGGCTTGCAGCCTCACCCACATATACATCCTCCCTCCACCCCCACGCCCTTGATCATAGCCAGCTCCCGAGGGAGAAGCCAGCAGCGTCCAACATCTATCTCCCTCTGGAGGTGACAACATTCCCCTTTGGGATGCCGAACTCCGAGCCATGAAACTCCAACTCCAAGGGGTCATGCAAAACATCCAACATAAGCCCTCCACTACAGCAAACTCCCCTTTTGTTGCCTCCATCCGAGACAAGCCCCTACCCCCCAAGTTCAAAATGCCTACCATCGACCCCTTTGACGGAACAACCGACCCGCCGACCACCGAAACCTACCAGACACTCATGATCCTCCATGCTTTCCGACGAAATCATGTGCGAAGCTTTCCCGTGACCCTAAAGGGATCGGCTCGGCTATGGTTCACCGATTGCCACCAGATTCGATCTCTACATTTCAACACCTTAGTGACTCTTTCTGAGCCACTTCATTGGAGCCTAACGCCCGACGTCCGTGACCCAACTCCTCAACATCCGCCGTCGGGGGGAGTCATCAAGGCTTTTGTTACTCGCTTCAACACCGAAGCCTTACAAGTTCTTTGAAAATGACGATAAGGTCATCCTCACGGCCTTCATGGCCGGGTCTGCATGATCATCCGATTTCCTCTTCTCCCTCTCCAAGAACCCCGACATCCATGGCCTTGCTCTCTAAAGCCCAAAAGTACATGAACGCCGAGGACTCTCTAGCCGCCGCAGACTCCACAACTAAATACTTGACCCCCAGAGAAAAAAGAAAAGACCCAGAGCCCAGCAACACCCGACCTCATAACCAAACATCCCGCTATGCTGACCGACCCCCTCGTGCCGACCGGTCGGTCCCAACCAGACCCCCCGGGCCGGTCGGGCAATATACCCCCCTCAATACTCCCATGGAACAAGTTCTTAACCAAATCCAACGGGATTACCCCCTCAAGTGGCCACTTCCTCCACGGAACCCCTCCAACCGCAAAGACCAGTCCAAGTATTGCCGCTTCCACCAAGATCATGGCCATAACACCGACGACTGCATCAGCCTCAAAGACCAAGTAGAGACTCTCATTCGCCAGGGGCGCCTGAGCCGATTCACAGATACCCGTCCTCAGCAAAGACAATGGACCGAGCCCCACAGAGACAATCGCAGGCATACCCCTCCACTCCGGCGACGGCTCAGCAACTGGGGCATGGCCTGACCTCACCAACAACCTCGGCCTCAAGAAATCCGCCTCCACCGGTTGGTGAAATCGAGTTATTTCGGTGGTCTTGCTTGTGGTGGACCATCACGCCATTTCGGAGGCGAGCTCGAAAAAAATCTGACAGGGGCTCGGGCCACCACGATCGACGTCGGCAACCCAAGCAACCAGGGTCGGTGAGCCCATTACCTTCACGACGCCGACCGCAGCATCCGATTACCCTCACGATGATCCCTTGTCATCTCCATCGTCCTTCCAATTATAAAGTCGACGAGTCCTCATTGACAATGGCGGCTCGTCGGACATCATTTTCCTAAACTGCTTCGCCACATGAAGATCGGGGAAGAAGGCTTGTCCCACTCCAAACTCCTCGGTCGGTTTCTGGGTGATGGGTGACCTCGATCGGCTCCATCGATCTCCCCATCACCATTGGAGAGTACCCACGGCAGACCACGAAGTTGCTTACTTTCCTTGTTGTCGACTGCCCCTCCGCTTACAACGTCATCCTCGGCCGCACCGCCCTCAATGCCTTCCAAGCCATCACATCCACCTACCACCTTGCCCTCAAGTTCCCCACTGATTTTGGGGTCGGAACAGTGAGAGGAGAACAGACTGTCGCCAGAGAATGTTATGTTGCCTCACTCAAAGAGGTCAAACTGAAGGAGGCAATGATCATAGAAGGACTTGACGTCCGAGATGAGGACGAACTGATCAGAGGCGAACCTGTGGAGGAACTCGTCGAAGTTAACATCGACCCCACCAACCCACTCAAAACTGCTAAGATCGGCTGACCACCGCCGCTTAAGCCAAGGCCGACCTCACCGCTCTCCTAATCGAACACAAAGACGTCTTCGCTTGGACCCATGCAGACATGCCAGGCATCGACCCCTCTTTCATAACCCATCGCCTCAGTATCGAGCCTCATTTCCGACCTTATCGACAGAGGCAGCGAATTTTCCATCCAGAGCGCAACAATCTCATAGCTGCAGAGGTTGACAAACTTCTCGAGGCCCAGTTTATCCGAAACGTGGACTATCCTAAGTGGCTGTCCAACGTGGTCCTGGTCCGCAAAAACAATGGCAAGTGGCGTCTCTGCGTCGACTACTCCGATTTGAACCGAGCTTGTCCCAAAGATAGCTACCCTCTTCCCCGCATTGATCTACTGGTCGACGCCACGGCCGGTCATCAAATGCTCAGCTTCATGGATGCTTTTTCAGGGTACAACCAGATCGTGATGCACTCATCCGACCAGGAACACACATCTTTTATCACCGTCGGCACCTACCATTACCGTGTCATGCCGTTTCGGACTAAAGAACGCGGGGCCCACCTACCAGCGTTTGGTCAACGCAGCCTTCCACCATCAGATCGGACGGAACATGGAAGTGTATGTGGATGACATGCTGGTTAAGAGCAAACTCTCCGCTGACCACCTCACCGACCTGCGAGAGACTTTTGCCACACTACGCAAATACCAGATGAAACTCAACCCAGAGAAGTGCGCCTTTGGCGTAGGATCCGCAAGTTCTGGTTTCATGGTCACCAGCAAGATCGAGGCCAACCACGAGAAGATCAAGGCTTTGATTGAGATGCATCACCCAAAACCGTTAAAGAGGTCCAAAGGCTCACCACAGAGTGGCGACTCTTAACCGCTTTCATCTCCGTGCAACGGATAAATGCCTACCATTCTGCAAAGTCCTGCGGCAGACTTTTGAATGGACAACCGAATCAGAAGAGGCCTTTCAACAGTTGAAACAGTGCATGGCCAACCCTCCCCTTCTCTCACAAGCAATCACCGGCGAGCCCCTCTTCCTGTACCTAGCAGTATCAAACACCGCAATCAATCGGTCGGCCATCGAGAAGGGCGGCTCGATCCAACGGCCGGTCTACTACATCAGCCGGGCTCTCAGGGGAGCAGAGCAGAACTACCCTCAATTAGAAAAGCGCCACGGCCTTGGTCATCGCTTGCCTCGAGACTTCGCCTACTTCCAAGCTCATTCAATAGTGGTTCTCACCGACCAGCCCCTGAAGAAGGTCATGCAACAGCCCGAGCTCTCAGGAAGACTAATGCAGTGGTCAGTAGAACTAAGCCAGTTCGACATTTCTTATCGCCCGACATGAATCAAGGGAGCCAGAGTCGACTTCATCTTGAGTTTACCAATCCAAATTTCAACCATCGACCTTCCGTCGCACCAACTCCACGAGCTGAAGATCCTCATTGTTGGACACTCAATGTTGACGGCTGCCTCGCGAGGAGGAAGTGGGCCGGCCTCATCCTCACATCTCCGAAGGGTTATTTCAAATGTGCCCTCCGCTCTTATTTGCGACCAAAGAACAATGAGGTGAATCTGGCAAACATTGATAGCAGGGCTCCGTCTGGCCAAAGACATTGGTGTTAGCCACATCCGAGTGTTCAGCGACTCCCAGCTTATCGTCGGCTAGATCACGGGTGAATTCGATGCCAAGGACGCCACAATGCGGAATTACAGAGACATGGCTCTCACCCTTGTTCGTCTCTTCAACACCTTCGGATCAAACACATACCTAGGCGGAAAACTCCAGCGGATGAGATGGCTCGGCTTGCCTCCGCCGACCAATCCGACCTCGGCCATTGAGTTCGCCTCGAATACCGACCCGGCCATCTCACCCGACCAAGAAGTGCAATTCCTTGACGGAACCCATCCCTTGGGCATCGACATCTTCCTCTTCTTGACCACGGAGAACTCCCGGTGACCAATAGAGTCGCCAAGGTCGAGCTCGGTCGACTTAACTACATTCTCGGTCGACGGCGTCCTTTACAAGCGGCTTCTACGGCCGTACTGCGATGTCTCAAATACCGCCAAGCAACCTATGTAATGCAAGAGATCCATGAAGGAATATGTGGCAATCATTCAGGTGGCAGATCTCTCGCACACAAAGTACTCCGTACAGGCTACTTCTGGCCGACCCTCAACAAAGATGCCTCTGATTTCGTGCTGAAATGTGACAAGTGTCAGCGCTTCGCCAACATTCCCCATGCTCCTCCCACCGAGCTGATCTCCCTCTGCAGCCCTTACCCGTTCGCCAAATGGGGTATCGACCTGGTTGGCCCGCTTCCCACTGGCCGAGGCCAGACCAAATTCGCAATCGTTGCCATTGATTACTTCACTAAGTGGGTCGAGGCAGAACCCCTTGCCACAATAACCGAGCGGAACACCACCAAGTTTATCTGGCAATCGATTGTCTGCAGATTTGGCATCCCTCAGGCCATCGTCTCCGACAACGGCAAACAGTTCGATAACGCCAAATACAGGAAATTTTGTGCAGATCTCCAAATTCAACCATGCTTCTCTTCCCCCGGCCATCCCCAAGCAAATGGTCAAGTTGAGGTCACCAACCGCTCTCTCCTGAAGATCATCAAAACTAAGCTTGAGGCTGCTAAAGGCCTTTGGGCTGAGGAACTACCACATGTACTCTGGGCTTACCGAACCACTGCCCGGACTCCTACTGGAGAAACCCCTTTTCGCCTAACATATGGCGCTGAGGCGGTCATTCCTGTAGAAGTCGGTCTGCCCACCCCCAGGGTCTTACATCCAGACCTCGCCTCAACCGAAGAACTCCGTCGAGCAGACCTGGATCTCATTGAGGAACTCAGAGAGACTGCTGCTGTCAGACTGGCCACATACCAGCAGAAAATGAGAGCACACTACAACCGCAGAGTCCGACCGCGGGAGTTCTCCATTGGCGACCTTGTCTTGAGAGAAGCAACTCTTGCCACAAAGAATCCAACTGAGGGCAAGTTGGCAGCCAAATGGGAGGGGCCCTATGTAGTGAAAGCCCGACCACGACCAGGCACTTACCGACTTCAAGATATGGATGGCCGAGACCTTCCACATCCCTGGAATGCTGAACATCTGAAACGTTACTATCAATAAATCCTCACTTTTGTATCGTCAAAATTGTTGTACTTTCCTTTTTCAATACATAATACAAATGTCGACTGGAGCTCCCACTTTCCATAATTCAACTGTCTGAATGTAACTTTCATGCAACTTTTCTTTGCAGCGCCACTTTTTCAAAAGCCTCGGCGGGCCAGCACCCAAAGCCTCAGTCCGACCTGAGCACCTTCAAAAGCCTCGGCCAGACCGAGCACCCAAAGCCTCAGTCCGACCTGAGCACCTTCAAAAGCCTCGGCCAGACCGAGCACCCAAAGCCTCAGTCCGACCTGAGCACCTTCAAAAGCCTCGGCCAGACCGAGCACCCAAAGCCTCAGTCCGACCTGAGCACCCAAAGTCTCAGTCCGACCTGAGCACCTTCAAAAGCCTCAGCCAGACCTGAGCACTTCAAAAGCCTCGGCCAGACCGAGCACTCAAAGCCTCAGCCAGACCTGAGCACTTCCAAAAGCCTCGGCCAGACCGAGCACTCAAAGCCTCAGCCAGACCTGAGCACTTCCAAAAGCCTCGGCCAGACCGAGCACTCAAAGCCTCAGCCAGACCTGAGCACTTTCAAAAGCCTCGGCCAGACCGAGCACTCAAAGCCTCAGCCAGACCTGAGCACTTTCAAAAGCCTCGGCCAAACCGAGAAAGCCTCAGTCAGACCTGAGCACTTTTCAAAAGCCCCAGCCAGTCCTCAGCCTCAGTCATGATCTGGCGCTTAACCACAATTTCACAATAATTTGACACTTAGTCAATATTTTAAAGAAGTTTGCTCATATTTCATTTGCAAATCACATGTTCAACATCACACTCCAGTCTACCTTTTCAAGGTAATTTGCCACTTAGTCAATATTTTAAAGAAGTTTGCTCATATTTCATTTGCAAATCACATGTTCAACATCACACTCCAGTCTACCTTTTCAAGGTAATTTGACACTTAGTCAATATTTTAAAGAAGTTTGCTCATATTTCATTTGCAAATCACATGTTCAACATCACACTCCAGTCTACCTTTTCAAGGTAATTTGACACTTAGTCAATATTTTAAAGAAGTTTGCTCATATTTCATTTGCAAATCACATGTTCAACATCACACTTCAGTCTACCTTTTCAAGGTAATTTGACACTTAGTCAATATTTTAAAGCAGTTTGCTCATATTTCATTTGCAAATTACATCTTCAACTTCACATTCCAGTCCACCTTGTTCAAGTAACTTGATACTAAGTCATGTTTTTAAGATGCAAGCATTCGCTGAACACATCAGTACACACAATAATCACAAGGAGAATAAACCAAGATCAAACCAATATAAGAGGAAGTATACTAGAATCATCAGCTAGGACCATTTTATTCATTCAAACAATGTGTGTACACGTTACATACATCCCTTCCAAAAAAAAAAAAAAAAAAAAACAACAACAACAAAACCAAACAAAATGTGTATACAAAACTATCCCCCAGATCACCCCTCCTCCTCGCTGGAGACAAGGTCTGCTTCTTCCACCCCCTCGTCTAGGGGGGTCTGGGCCACATCATCTTCCTCTACCACTACCCTGCTGAAGTCAAGCTCTGGGAACAGCTCTTCAGCCTTGCGTTTAAACATTCTCCACCACGTCCCCGAACTCGCCATTTCATGCTTATAAAAACTGATCGTTGGAAGCTCTCTATAACTTTAGACTCAGGTCTTCCGGTACCGTTGTCCGTGATGGGCCCCAGACTTCTTCCTCGCCAAGCTGCAACCGCGATCAATGGCCATCTGAACTCAGAGACCCTTTGAATTGAGTAATTTGCAACACAAAGATCGGGTAGGGTCGCCTTTCCGAGGCCGCCTCGCCTCTTCTTGCTCTTTTTGTAGGGCCTCCTTCACCGACCTTTTGCCCTCTCGGCCTCCGGCTCCCTCTTCCAGACCTCTCCTCCGCCGCTAACTTTCTCCTCTGCTTCAAATTGTTTCAAAGAGCTCTCCGCTCCAGCGCCTAGCGCTCATCCTCCACCTCCTTGCAGAGCCTCGGCCAGATCTCAGATCATCCTTCTCGACGAGAGTTTTTCATTGTCACTCATGGCCTTCTCATGCCTGACTGCAATGGCGCACGCTCTTTGGGCCTCCTCCACCTTCTTTTGCTCTCCAGCAAGTTGGAATTCCAGCGACACCACCCGGCGGCGTGTGTCTTCTAGATCCACTTTGACTGTTTGCAGCTCGGCATGGGAAATTTTCCACTCTGCACTCTCCTTCTTCAAATTAGCTACCGCCTTGGTCCGTCGGTCTTCACCTTAGCGACGCCTTCCTCAGCAGAGCCCCTGCTAGGGTAGTTACCTCCATTTGGGCGGAGCATAACCCCCTGAACAGGTCGGCCTCGTTGAACCCAGAGGCTGAGCGCAGAGCCGTTTCGTCTACAATCTTGACTAAGCGGTCTGCCACCACCTTAGCTGGGCCTCCGTCCCCCTCCAGTCTCCCAGCCACAGCCCGCGCGTGGTAAATTGTAGCACCCAGACTAACCCCCCCTTCCTGGGGCGCAGGACCCCCCTGGGGTCGCTCCTCCACCCTTTGTTCAGGACCCCCCTGGGGTCGCTCCTCCTCCCTTTGCTCAGGATCCCTGCTCCCCACCCCTATGCTGATCGCAGCCCTCATTGGCACAACGTCTCTAACTTGTGAAGACACGTCCACCACCTCTGAGACGATCACCCTTCTAGATCTCCTCTGCAACCAGGGCCTCCTTCATCTTCTTAGGCCTAGACTCCTCTGCAGCCCCCTTTGGGGCACCCCTCTTCTTCTTCCCCTTCAGACCCTCTCCCTCCTTCCTGGCTTTCTCCTTCACAGGATCCACAGGGAGCTTCCGCGGCTTAAATGTGCTAAGATCCTTCCCTCCCAGGGCTTGGGACGAGGTCGAATCCTCCTCATAGCGATTGAGGCGGTCGGTCGGCTCGGGCCACAACCTCTCGAGCCCTCAAGAGCATAGCTCGATCCTCCTCCTCCTGGCCTTTCTCTTGGCCTCCAACTCCGCTCGAGATCTCCCCCGACCGGTTGTGGTCCCAACCCCGCCTCAAACAGCGCAGATGGCTGCACCAGCTCGTCCCACCTAACTTTTTCCCTCTCCCTCCACTCCTTCACCTTTCTTACCCTCTCCTCCATCGCCGCACCCCCCTTTGACTCCACAAACTTTGTCGGCACCTTCCACGTCTTGCGTGCCCCCACCCCTCCAGAGTTGGACACGTAGAACCACCTATGCCTCCAACCTTTGAACGAGGTTGGCAACCCCGCCACCACGCCCTTTCGCGCCACGGCCTGTAGGGTCACCCAAGTCTCCTCCGCTCAAGCTTTGTAGCAAAGAAAAGAATTCATCCACCGTCATGGCCTCCCCATCCATCGCTTTGGCCGACGCTTGCACAGACAAAGAAAATCTTCCACGATTGGGCATCACCGCCCCGTGTCATGTCCAAACGACAAGCACGCCCACCACAATCTGCAATGCAATCGCAACTCCACCCTTCGCCTCGTAGAGGAGAACTCCTCGCCTCACGTCCGATGGCCGCCTGTTGACTTTGGCACCACCAACTCCACTTCCACCGGAATCCGGTACCTTCGTGGATAGCCTCCAACTCCGCGCAGTAATAATGGACCTGCTACCGAGTGCCGGTGATCTGGTTCCACCTGGCCGGCCGACTCAAGACCGCTTACGACGGACCTTCGGATCGCACCGTTGGCACCTCCATCCTCCCTGATCTATATTGTTGCGCCAGTTCCACCGCATCGTCCTCTCCCAGCGGATCCGTCCTCACATCCCCAGTCCTTCCCTGCGCCATTGCTAAGCTGTGTTTGCGAATAGCTTCAGATGCAGGTTCCAGAAAATCGCAGAAGTGTTTTAATGGGGTATCGTGAGCAACGAAGGAATTGATACTTTGGATATTTTGAGTTTTTGTAAACAAGTAGGTGAATCGTATGATACCAAAAAGCCCACGGTTTGCCCGTATTCCAAGGATCCCAATTAATTTTCGCCAGTTTGAAAACTTTTCAAATCATCCGCCAAAACTGTCTCATCAATGCCCATAATAATACCCCTGACGTTTCACTCCTGATCCAACGCTGACGTTCCACATCCCCCACGTACGGTCCCAGATGCTGAATCGCCTCACCTTGTCTTTTTCCACTTCAAGTCATCACGCGGACACGCCGCCTCTTGAGCCCCACTTCGGCCACCTCACGGTCGGCCTCACATTCGGCCCTCCCGCTCGGACACCCTCATGGTCCGCCTCACCCGCTCGCCCTCCTGGCCAGACACCCCTCATGGTCCACCCGCCGGGCCTCTCCTGCCAGTCGGCCACTCCGCCGCCTCCCACTCGGCCACCTTCACGGTCTTCCCCACAGTCGATTCATCTCCACTAGTATTATTCCCTTCATTGGACTAAAGTCGCACTCGAATGGGGGACTCTCGACAGGATAGGCCCATGAGGACCACTACCACCATGAATAAACCCAAGCCCACCATTTAGACTGACACAACCAGCCTAAGAAGCCAAAGACAAATGAGTCCAACCGAGCAGAAAGGCCAATGATGTTTCGGACACGTGGCGGTGCAGAACATGCCATATCGGCCAGACAAAGATCCGCAGTTATTGCCACAAAGACATCACCATTAATGCAACCCATCACCGCATTTATCGACAACACCCTCAAATAATGACACCCCCTCCCCCTGAACAAGGCGAACCACGCCTCAAGCTTTCGGCGGGGACAATCAGAACGACAGAGACAGCGAAATGATTACAGTTGGATATAAGCTAAACTCGAAGAGAAGAAGAAGGTTAAGTCTTCCATCTCCTCTCTCTCTCTCTCTCTCTACATTTTTCTGTCTATCACCTTCTCTAATTCACACACCGGAGGGTTCGCCGGGGGACTACCCCGTTCCCCGATTGGACTTGCTTGCAGGTTATCCAGTGGGCTTGAGGAGCTTGGATCGGTCCAACCCATTCACCAGGACTCACTGTATTATCACAACTCTTTTCATCTTATATCGCAAATTTTAATTATTTTCTCTAATCTTCTTCCTCACTCCAAAACTCAAATCTATTCAAGCAAAACTCACTATTGTCATCAACATGATTGTTTTTTATTGAAAAAGTAAAATAAAAAATTTGAGTAATGTAAAAAGACTAATTTTGTGACAAAACTCAGATTGTTATATTAATTTTATTTTCAAAGCTTAACTTCTCACCACTCCACGTTTAACAATAAACTATCAAAATTTTATTTTGATATTTTTTAGATAGTAATACAAAAAAAAGTATCAACAACACAATGAACCCACCCTTATCAACCCATAATTTACCTAGAAAAAGAAATCAATTGTTCAAATTCATTTTAGGGTGAAGCATCAATAAATCTCAAAATGTGATCTTGTGAACTGTTTAGTCCTCTTTTTTTTATCTTATGAACCCAAAGGTCTTATTAAAGTGAAAATTACATAAAATGGTAGCCAATTACATGTTTAGGTTTAATTTTCTAAGGATAAAAGTGAATTTCTCTAAATGTAAAATTACACATTTGGGTAATTCACATTATAAATGTTTTGGATTTTCCCTCCTAAAACAAATCCCATATTACGAAAAAAATGTAATACTCTAATAACATAACACTCTAATGTAACACTAACGTAACATCCAATGTAAAACACTAAAAAGTTCTTTGGTGCACTTTTCCCAAACATAACAACGCACACTTTAAAAAAACTTATTAGTATACTTTTTCTAAACGTAACACTTCAATATAACACACAAAAAAATTCCTTAGTGTATTTTTTTTCTAAACATAACACTTCAATCAATGTAACACACACAAAAAAAAAAAAACTCCTTAGTGTACTTTTTCCAAACGTAACTGTAGACACCTCATTTTTGATCGACCTTAAGACTTGGGCGCTACTGATTGTTTACTTGGTGGTGAAAGTTGTGCAGTGCAAAGGTTCGATTCCTTCGGCAAGAGGAGAGTCAAATCCCAACCTCGCACCCCGTTTCAGACCAAAGCTATTTTGAATGGTTTTTAGACTTTAAAACCCTCTCTTTCAAAATATTTTTGAAATAAAGTTTCTACGATGCTTTGCGGCTTGTATTTTGTTAAATGATGCGCTTTTCGGTAAACCGAGCAAAGACAAAGTGGAAATGAATGAAAGAGAGTTGAAATCTTTGAAAAATCTTTCAAAACACCTTGTTTAAGGGTTTGGAGTTGAAGAAAAGAGGAGAAGAGGGAAGAAACCAAGTTGGGGAAGAAGATGGGCATGAATTGTTAAGAGAAAGTTGAGCAGCCCTCTCTAAATTAGGCCTATCCTTTTGTATACTTGGATTTAAGCTATGAGGCCACCACCATTGGAAATAAAACTTTTGGGGCTTCATTTTTCACTCAAGAATCTCCTCAAGTCGAGTCCGGATGGGAGAGATATGGCTGGTTAAAGTTGGGTATTATTCCGGTTGGACCGAAACTGAGAAGCCTTCACTAAAAGAGGGATATATCTTAACACACATGTAATTTTGAGGTGAGACTTTCAAATTTGGAAAGAAGACTTCCGGGGCTACAGTTTTGGCTCAAGAATGACCTAAAAAGGAGTCCAGATGAAGGAATTAGGCTTGCTTCAAGTTAGGGACCAAGACTGATTTTTGCCGTCGGCCTCTATGGGATTGCATCCGCCACAATTGGAGCTCATCGGCCATAGGTCGGCCAAAAGTGAACCTTATCAGCCACAAATGATGGCTGGTCGGCCAAAAATGTCCAGAAAGCCCATAATTGGCAGATATTTCTCCCCCAGTTGTTTCTAGCTTGTGCCACATGTCCTAGCTCAGATATTTATTTTCGACCAAGCTTGATATTTTGCTATATAATGAAGCCTTATATCTCAGATTCAATGGTTAGAACATTAGAGAATAGATTAGAACAATTTTGGCAAAAGATTTGGGAGCCTCTCTCTCTAGAAACTCTTTATAGATTTCATTCTCTCAAAGGATTTTGTGCTTGAAGGCTTTCATACATCCATCTTCAACCTATCAACCCTTAAGAAGACTTGATCACCATTGGGCTGAGGTCCCTTGGAACTTGTTTTGGGCTGCTAAAGCTTGGTTTTAATTAAGAAATCTTGCTGTTTTGCTGTTTGGCTTCAAGGGTAAGCACTTGTCCCTCTAAAGCTTTGTTTTGCATGCTTGTTTTACCACCTTTGCAAACTATTTTTGGCTTGGTTTTGAACTAAAGAAAACTCTGTTTTTCAGTCCTAAAAATGATGGTCTAGGCCTATTTTGTGTTAGGAGGTTGTCTCTCCTTTTTGTTCCTTAGCTTGTATAGCTTTTGAGCCATCTTCCAAAGCCTTTCAAAACAACTTTTCGTGGCCTTTTAACCGCTGAAATCTAGAGAATTTTCAGTGGTAAAAACCCTATTTTGAGGGCCCAAATAGGAGAGCGTAATCCCCTCTTCTCTTGTCTTGCTTGCTAGTGTTGATGGCTAACCAAATGAGCATGTGTTTTTTACTTCTTTATGGCTTTGTTTAGGCTCATTTTTATGACTTCTTAGACCTTCCATAACTTTTTTTTTGGCTTGTTTGATCATTGGTTGCATGCTTCATGCACTTGTAGTGTAAATCCTCTTTGCTAGCCTTGCTAGCCTTACAAAGAAGCATGCTCATGTGGTTTGAATTAGCTTAGTTAAAACATGTTTTTGGTGTTATTTTGGCATGTTATAACTCTGATTTTGATTGGGGGACTCACCTCTTGCATGCTTTATACACTTGTAGTGTAATCCTTGCTAGCTAGCCTTGTATGCTTGTCTCTTTAGCCTATTATTCTAGCTCATTTTGGCTATACTCCAGCATGATTTTATTCATATTTTGGTTTTAGAACTGTTTTGGGCTGCCGTGGTCATATGACTCATGTGTTTGCATAGCTATAGTGCAAATGTCTTGACTAGTCTTGAGTTTTGAGACTACTAGCATGCTATATTTGTGATGTTTGCATGCCTTGGCATCATTTAGCATGTAATTTCAGAGCTTATTACATCGTCACACTCGCACATATACCACTCTTTCTTTGTGTTTGAGAGTTGAGCTTTATGCCTTGCTTGCGAGCCATCATTTGAGCATGCTTTTTCTTGCTTATCATGCTATCATTTCAGTCCATTTTTGCCACTGTTTTGGCATGCATGAGGTCTGTTTAGGGTTGGTTTAGTCCATTAAGCATGGTGTTGCATGGTTCTAGTGTTGTGTCCTTCACTAGTTTCAATGTTTAAGCCTTCTAGCATGTTGTACATGAACTGTTTGCATGATAGGGTCTTGATTTTCCTGCCACTTTAGCACTGAAAAATTTTCCATCTCCTTATTTCTTCACTTTTGATTTGTTTTGGGGATTGGTTAGTCTTGAGATTATGTTTAATGCTTGGGATTGAGGCCTATGCTTAAATGGCTTTAACCCTCTTTTGAGGGTTCCTCCTAGTCAAAGGCATTAGTCTCTCCCATGCCTTAAACCATTCCCTTTGATAGACCTCTCTCTTATTAGGGGACTCTCACATTGGACAAACCGACTAATGAATGGATTGGTAATGTAAAATGTGTAAACAAAATCAATCGAGTAAAATGTGCCAAGATAAGTATGTTGCATGTTTGCATTGCATCGTGTTCAACCAAACATTATGTTGAACACAAAGTGAATTGGTCCATTTCATACTTGAAGTGATGAAAATTGGCCAATCCCCTTTGTCTCCATTGCCTTTGATCACTCATGATAAAGCCGTGGTCTTAGTGTTTTGCTTGTCTTGTTTGCATTGCATTTATTGAATTGGTGCAAGCTTGACTCTTTGGCCATCATGCATTGAGATGCGTGATTCGTGGCTTGAGAGCCAAGCACCACACTTCTTTGAGCTTGAGACATAATAAAGAGTGTGGTTGTATACACATTTTCTTGCAAATACACTGCCATGCCTCTATTAGTGCTCTGTTGCAGACAAAAGGAGAAATTGTAGGAATCAGTGGCCGATCGGCCATCAAAGCTGCCGACCGGCCATCAAAGGTTGCCGATCGGCTATCAAAATTGGCCGATAGCCATAAACTCTGGCTGATGGCCATTCCTCTTGTCCGATCATCCCTCAGCATGTTCCTAAGGTGGATCAGAAGCATCTTGGAAGTTGGCACAATTTTTAGAGATACAGAAGTGTGCAAACAGAGGCATTAGAGGCACGGTAGTGGATTTCCGAGCGAAGCCGGCTGAGCATGCATATCTTCTTCGTTTCCCGAGGCCATTTGTTTAAATTGCTTAGCTAAACTAGTTCATTTGCTTAGTTGTTTTGTAATTAATTAGTTAAGTGTTTAATTAATTAATTTGGTTTGTACTTAATTAGCTTAGATTAGCTAGTTGTTCAAATTCATTTGTGTTGTAATAATTAATTAGCTTAGCGTAGCTAGTTAGTTGATTTATTCGGACCTTCCGTTGAGAGGGCACAACTGTTGTAATAAGCGTGTGTGTGTGTGATGCATGTCTTCCAACCTCATTTCTTTCTCCCTTTTATTTACCAGCTTTCGATGGTTAGTTTTAAGGCATATTTCAATTAGCACACTTATGCTTGCATATTTGCATTCATTTTGTCTTGCATGCACCGGGCTCAGTGTATCATACAAACTGCATTGTATCTCAATTCCTATTTGAATACATGTATCAAGTTGCATTCGCATGACATCTTAGAATAGCCGAGCCTATCTTAGTTACATTTTTGCATGTGTTGCATTAGGCATCTTAACATAAGCTAGGATCATGCATTGATTACTAACTAGCTTCTTTTTTGGCTCGAAGTACACTGTGAGTGTTTATGCTTTAGCATCCCTGTATGAGATGTGTATGTTGCCATGTTTAGCATGTTTGCCATGAGGCTAACTACTTAAGTGTTTAACTACATGAATGCCTGTGGATAAAGGTTAGATTGCTTGAATTGAAACAATTCATCAAAATGCGAGTTTTAAGCCCACTTGGAGTGGTAAAATAATGTTTTTCTAAGCCCACTTGAGGGTGGCAAATCCACGACTTAGCCTACTTGCGAGTAACATTTTCAAACCATTTTCAAACGAATAAACATGAGATGTTTTGTTCCAACTTGAGCGATTTAGTCTATACTTGTATGTTGTGCGCATCACATAGTAAAGATAGCTAATAAATCAGAATAAGAACACATGTGTTTTCAAAAATAACATATCATGTTAGTAGAGGCCGATCTTTGATCGGGCGAGCGGGGGTGTTCATTTCAGGACCTTCCCCTCTCGTACCCAAGTTTCCGAGCCGAGACAACTTTGGTGATGACAGACACGTGGCCTTAGGCATGAGTCAGGGTTTCCTAAATTTCCCAAGACAAAATATTTAGGTAGCGACTCTGAAATCTGGCAAAGCAGTCCATGTTTGGCGCTTTTTTATTACAATTTGAAATTATAATTTTTTTTTGAAAAAGTACACCAAGATTTCTTTTTTCTTTTTTTTTTAGTGTTATATTAGAGTGTTACGTTTGAGTGTTATATGAGAGTGTTACGGTTTGAAATTATACATTTGTCCAAAGTTTACTAAATGATATTTGTACTCCTTTTAAAATGTTTCAAGAATCCCACATCCTTTTGGAATGTTTGAAGGATCTCATTTTTCAAGTCATTTTTGTACTCCTTTTAAAATGTTTTTCAAATAAAAAAGATTTTTATATAAGAATTCATCCAAATTTGATTCTCATAGATTGTGTTTATTACCTTTCCAAAATTAATAAATAATATATTAAATCTACTTTTCCAAAATCAATGGGACTAATTGGTCTATAAGAAAATTCTTGGAACTAAATGAATTATCATTTCTTAAAATGAAATTTGAAAGGGAGTTTACAACCTAATATTGGGTCAAGCTAGTTTGGGCTAAAGGCAAAGTCCTTGCTCAGTCAGACGTTGGGTGCACATTGGACTGAGGACTTAGTCCGATCGAGTTGGAACAAGTTGGAACAACTTTGAATCGCCAATCTGGAGGAAACGTGCGCTCTACAGAGTTAGACGGGATTAGTCGTCTCAATGTAAAGAACGACCGAGCATCAGTCCGGTCACGACTAAAAAGCTCGGTCTAACCACGGTGTGGAATTATCAAAGAAATCAGACAAATAGAACGGTCATAACGTGAAGGTGTAGCGCCACACTAAGCGTAGCTCAATTGGAAAAAATACGCGGTGCCACGAGACTGCAGGAAGGAGGTTCTGCGGTCTGTACGCGTTAATTCTATTTGGCAGTTTCGTTAGGTGGCGTTAGCTGTATTAGTGTTGACACGTGGGGCAACGTAAGAGGAGAGCAGGTCCACGCGTCTCGAGGGAAATGGGCACAAAAGCGCGCACAGAAACTATATAAACGACGCTGCGCCTTCATACCTAAGTTGGAACATCCTCTGGTTAAAGCTCAATTACCACTTTGCCTTTCCTCTTTTCTCTCTCTCTAAGTGTGCTAACTTGACCATCGAAGGGGTTTTCCGGTAGCACACCGCCGGGTAACTTACCTTCATTGTGTTCTCAAGTCGATCACAATAAAGCGCAACTTGGATACGAGGAGTACGGATAACGTCAGATATTTGGCCCCCGTACAATTAGCGTTGTCTGTGGAAAGCACTCCGACAAACAAAACCTTGTCCTCTAAGCTCTTTCGATCATCTTCTATGGCGAACAACGACGACGTTCCACTATTCGCCATCGACGGCATCACTCCGGAATCCGTTAGAAGAAAAGATGGTCTTCCTGCCATCCCTACCATGGCTGGTCTAGAGACCTCACCTAGAGGGCTCCCTAGAGATGCGCAAGAAGCACTGACCACTCTCAGAGTCCAGATGGACACCAGCGGCAAAGAGAGTCACACGCTCAACGTCTGGAGCATAAGCTGAAAGACCAAGAAGCCGTCATTCAGAGGATGGTAGTGGAGATGGAGGCGCCGAAGTGACAAGTTAAAGAAAAATGGTGTAGTTAGAATGGGAAACCACAGTAAGCACACCCAACCCTGTCGCTCAGACAGCCAAAACCAGCGAAGGACACCTTCCCTTTCAATCACCAGGAGTTATGGGGTTAGTGACTGCGACCCACCGGCGGAGAAGTTATGCACACAAGATAGTAGTTACCATCCCTCATGTCCATTGACGACGTCGAGATACTCTTATTCCGCTCGTTCGCAGAACCTAAGAGACATCTTGGAAGAGCGAGCACGCCGATGGGAGGTGTAGAGGGTACCGATGTTGCAGCGGTTATCCCGTGGAGGTCGCGCTAGTGAGTACGTCGTAATGTCGCCACCATGTCCAGCTGTACACATCCCTTTGGACAGAGACTTGGCAAGGCTGAGTGCCACCCCCTTCTCTCTCGAGATAGAGACCACACCGCTCTCTGCGGGCTTTCACCAGCCCAAGTTTACGCTCTACGATGGAAAAACCGATCCATATATGCACGTGAGCCACTTCCAGTAGGTTATGGTTGGATACCGGTGAAACGACACTCTTATGTGTCTCATTTTCCCGTTAAGTTTGGGTGAGTTGGGCCTGAAATGGTTTAAGAGGCTGCCGGAGGAAAGTATCGAAAGGTTGCAGCAGTTGGCGAAAGCATTCGTGACCCGATTCAAAACCAACACCAAAACGTCGAAGGAAGTCAACCACTTTTTGAGCATCAAGATGGAACCGAACGACTCCCTCAAAGCATACAATGCCAAATATTGTGAAACCTTCAACGAAATTCTTGATTGCCCGATCAACCTGGTAATCACCCAATACAAGCGTGGTCTTCTGATCGGATATAGATTGAGGGACTCGCTTACCATGAACCAACCGGCGACCATAGAGCTACTGATGTAGCGCATCAATGAGCACATCTGAGTAGAGGATGATGCTACCACGGACACCGCAAAGGTGAATCCAGTGGCAACAGACAAAAAAATGGCTGGCAAGGTTCACGTGGTTGGACAGGAGGCAAACCGTACCAGTAACCGCGCAAGAGAGTCAGACCGCAGTGCAAACCGTAGCATCCGGGGTAAAGGTCATCGCAACGACTGAGCAGATTACCCTCGTGACGTCATGGAAGATATGAAGAGAAAGTTGAATGCCCGAACAGGTATCACCATGGTTTTCAAGATCCCAATCTACCGTATCCTTAGCAAAATTCGTAACGAGATGTATGTTTGGTTTTCGGCTAAGCTGGGCGACACACAGAGAGGGTTTAATTCGCGGTATCGCTACACCTTTAATGGAGAGCGAGGGCACTGTACTGAGGACTGTTTGCCTTTGAAACAACATTTGGAGTAGTTAGTGGCCGCTGGTCACTTGAACTGTTACATTGATGGAGGCGTCAACGCCGCCCCATACTCCGGCTAAGCCAAATAGTTTGGCCACCCTAGAAGCACCTCCCCCAAGGCGTGATCAACGCGATCTATGGTATCATCGAGCCAGCACAGGGTATGCAAGCTCTGAGGGATGATAAAAAAGGCAGAGCATATGAGAGAAGTCTTGTCAGTCCAGCCCGCGGTCAAAAAAAACAAAATCAAGGTCAAAGATATGCTTAGCTTTTCAAGCCGAGATGTTGAACGAATTCAGACGCCGCACAATGACGCGCTGGTGGTCACTCTTCGTGTCAGGGACTTTGATATTCGGCTCATTCTGATCGACCAGGGAAGCTCGGTCGAAATAATGTACTACGATGTTTTCAAGCAACTCAAGTTAAGCGATAAAGACTTGCCCCCAATGACCTCGTCTCTGGCCGGTTTCAACTCACAATCGGAGTGGCCCATGGGAAAGATCATCTTATCGGTTAAAGCTGGATCCGTAGTCAAGCAGGTAGAGTTTTGGGTGTTGAAGGTGTCTTTTACATATAATCTGATCCTAGGCAGATGATGGCTTCACGCCATATAAGCGGTGGCTTTGACCCACCACCAAGTTATGAGGTTCCCTTCTGCTACAGGAGTGATAGAAGAGATTTGGGGTGATTAGGTCATGGCCAAAGAGTGTTTTGTGGCCGTGAATGGGAGCCGAGCAACCAAAGGATTCGTGCAAATGATCGAAGGACCGGAAAATCAAAGTGTCTTGGATGATGTGGGTACCAGGATCGAAGAAAGATTGTTGAAGACTTGGTGGAGGTGAGGATCAACGAAGATAATCCTAAGAAGTTCTTTCTATTGGGATCCAGCCTCACCGCCCAAGAACGACTGGAGATGGTAGAGTTTTTAGTGGCGAATATCGAAGTGTTTGCATGGACACCTTACGACATGCCTAACGTCGATCCAAACTTTATTTGCCACCAACTCAACGTATTTCCGGATGCCCGGCCTGTCATTCAAAGAACGCGGAGATCAGCGTTTCATCACGCTAAGGTAGTGGCAGAAGAGGTCAAAAACTTGCTTGAAGCGAGGGCAATCCAGGAAGTGCACTACCCTTGGTGGGTTTCCAACACGATCGTAGTGCCAAAGAAGAATGGCAAACGGCAAGTTTGTGTTGACTACAAGATAGTCAACCGCACTTGCTCCAAAGACAGTTTCCCCTTGCCCAGAATCGACCAACTGGTGGACCTTACAGCCGAACACAATTGACTCAGCTTCTTGGACCCTTACCGCGGTTATCATCAGATCACTGCACATGAGCCTAACCGGGATGTTACCTCTTTCACCACGCCTAGTAGGTTGTTCTGCTACCGGGTTATGCCCTTCAGGTTAAAAAACGTCGGGGCAACCTTTCAAAGGATGGTCACTAAGATGTTCGCTCCCTTGTTTGGTCACACAATGGAGGCCTATATAGACGACATGGTTGTGAAAAGCAAATGCGCGGCTAACCACTTAGTCGACTTGGCGGAGATGTTCTTCATTCTCAAACAACACAAATTGCATCTGAATGCATCAAAATATGCTTTCGGCGTAGGGTCGGGGAAATTCTTGGGCTTTCTGGTCACCCACTGTGGCATTAAGGCAGACCTTTCCCAAATCAAGGCCATACAAGAATTGAAGCAACCCAACTCGGCAAAAGACATACAACATCTTGCCGGAATGGTAACCACTCTTAACCGATTTACAAGTTGGTCATCAGATCGTGGCCGACCTTTCTTCCGAGCCTTGAAGTCAAAGTTTTCATGGGACGAAGAATGTGACTGAGCCCTAGCCGAGCTAAAGACATACCTATCTTCCGCTCTACTCTTGGTCACGCTGAAACACGGCGAAGAACTCTATCTTTATCATTTCTCAACATACCGTAAGTGTGGTGCTTGTTCGGGCAGAAGGCCTCCAACATCTATCGATTTTCTACGTAAGCAAAACCTTACTCTCGGTGGAGTCGAGATACTTGCTGCTGGAGAAACTCGCCTTGGCACTAATGATGGCCTTAAGAAAATTGGCATACTACTTTCATGCTCACACAATCGTAGTACTGACCGAGTTTCTCTTGAAAACCTTGTTTGAACGCGTAGACTTTTTCGGCTGAATTTTGAAGTGGGTAGTCGAGTTGAGACAATTCGATGTTAAGTTTCAACCCCGAACTACCATCAAAGCCCAGGCATTGGCCGACTTCGTTGTAGAATTTTTTTCCGAAATTCATCTAGTTTTCCCGGTGGATCTTACCGACGTAACCGGACTGCAAGGGGTAGGCACGGCGGAAATTACACAACCTCTTTTAACCAAATATTGAAGGCGACGTAGAAGTTGCGCACCCCGTCTACAAACCCACCACTTGAAGGCTCACTTTCAGCCTAGCAATGCATCGTTGGATTTGGGAATAACAGGACAACCTGTTAGATCTAACGCTGCATCACCGAGGGGGGATGAAGGCATGTTTGTTGCAATCATCAACGGCGAGCTTATCGCGGAAGTAGCCAAGCAACTCTGATTACCTAAACCTTTAAACGTCCCAGGACCCTGCAAAGTGTTGGAAGCTTTTTATTGGTGAAATGTGGAAACTTTTTGTCGATAATGCCTCAAACAGGCATGGAGCCGGACTGGGAGTAGTCTTAATCTCCCCAGATGGATTGACCATTGAACATTCCATCATGCTAGTATTTCTCGCGTTAAGCAACGAAGCTGAGTACGAAGTGCTGCTAGCTGGTCTAAAGAGCGCATTCCAAATACAAGCATCCGAGCTAATGGTCTGCAGTGACTTTCAACTCATTGTAAACCAAGTATCTGGGGAATACGAAGCCAAAGATGACAGAATGACCAAGTATCAAACTTTGGTAAGAGATCAAATCAAGAAATTCCAAGCCATAAAAGTCCAACAAATTGGTCGAGAAGATAACGGTCGGGCAGATGAGTTGGCCGGTTTAGCTTCCATGGCCGACAAATCAACTCCCAACCCTCTCTTAATTGAATTCCTCCCAAGACCCAACATTGAAGACTCAGAGAAAACAGAAGTTCTTTGCACCGAGCTAGGTCCTTCTTGGATTGACCCTATCATCATTTTCCTTAAAGAAAGGACCCTGCCGATCGATAAGAAAGAAGCACACAAAATCTAGGTGAAGTCTAAGCAGTTTTGGCTCTCTCCATCCGGTGCTTTGTATAAGAAGTCATTCACCGGTCCATACCTCAAGTGTGTTCACCCAAACAGAGTCGATGTTTTCTTTTACGAGATCCACGAGGGCATATGTGGGAACCACATTAGCGGGAGATCTTTAGCCTACCACACTATTTCACAAGGATACTAGTGGTCGTGCATGCAAGCAGATGCACTAAAATATGTGAGAAAATGCGAGAAGTGCCAGAAGTTTGCCCACCAAATTCATCAGCCGACCAGAGAGCTCATTCCTCTTACAAGTCCTTGGCCTTTCACAATGTGGGGGCTTGACATAGTAGGACCAATCCCAACTACAAGTTCTTCATAGCGGCGATAGACTACTTTACCAAATGAGTCGAAGCCGAGCCCTTGGCGACAATTAAAGAAAAGGATGTAAAGAAGTTTGTCTAGCAGAATGTGATAACACGGTTTGGAGTCCCCAAGGCTTTGAACTTTGACAATGGCACCCAATTTGATGGACGGTTGTTCAAAGGATTTTGTGAGGAACTAAAAATAGAATTCTACAATTCCACCCCGGCCTACCTTCAGTCCAACGGCCAAGCCCAAGTATCAATCAAGACCATTCTAGATGGGCTGAAGAAAAGGCTAAAGAAAGCCAAAGGCAAGTGGGCCGAAGAACTTCCAAATGTCCTCTGGACTTACCGAACAACACCAAGATGGCCGACCGGGGAGACGCCTTTCGCCTTGGCATACGGCATGGAGGCAGTTATCCCATTGGAGATCGGTATGGCCACTATCCGTGGTGAAAATTTTGAGCCCGACTTAAACGTTGAAGCCATTGCCCTAGAATTAGACCTTGCAGAAGAACGCTGAGAAAATGTGCTAATCCATGTCGTAGTATATCAACAAGAACTGTCCAAAAAGTATAACAAAATAATTTACCTCAGACCATTCAAGGTCAGGGATTGGATCTTACAGAAGGTGATGGGCAACACTCTGGTGCCAGACGAATGGAAGCTAGGGGCAAACTGAAAGGGCCTTACAGGATCACCGGTCTGGCGGGCAAATGGGCATACCATCTAGAAGACTTGGATGGCAAAGTTATACCTTGGCCATAAAACGCAGCCAATCTGAAGTTGTATTATTTTTAGTTTCAATCTTTGAATGTAATTTTTTGTAAGGGGCAAGCATTCCCCTCCATTTTCCAATGTAATTTTTTCAGTCACCTTGTGAATTCATGAATGCTATATGTAATAGAATGAATTACTGTACATAGAAAATCTGTTGTGGTTAAAGGATTGCAATGAACGAGGGACAACTACCCTTACAGCCGAGGTGATTTTACCTGGCTAGAAGAGTTGATGAATTGTTCAACTCTAAGTTTTTAGCCGAGATGCTTTTGCTCGGCCCTTAGAGTTGATAAATTGTTCAACTCTAAGCTTTTAGCCAAGATGATTTTGCCCGGCTAGAAGAGTTGATGAATTGTTCAACTCTAAGTTTTCAGCCAAGATGCTTTTGTTCGACCCTTAGAGTTGATGAATTATTCAACTTTGAGCTTCTAGCCGAGGTGATTTTGCCCGGCTAGAAGAGTTGATGAATTGTTCAACTCTAAGTTTTCAGCCGAGATGTTTTTGCTCGGCCCTTAGAGTTGATGAATTGTTCAACTCTGAGCTTTTAGCCGAGATGCTTTTGCCTGGTTAGAAGGGTTGATGAATTGTTCAACTCTAAACTTTTAGCTAAGATGATTTTTTCTGGCTAGAAGAGTTGATGAATTGTTCAAACTCTAAGTTTTTAGCTGAGATGATTTTGCCCGGCTAGAAGAGTTGATGAATTGTTCAACTCTAAGCTTTTAGCCGAGATGATTTTGCCTGGCTCAACGAGTTGATGTTTGGTTCCACTTTTATTTTGACTAAGATGTTTTTCCCAGTTGAATCAATGGATAATTTGCCCTTTGCGTATTGCACGGTTGAAAGAAAAAACACAACATACATGGCAAGCATACAAGAGACAAGTGAAGAAATTTTTTTCATTGATGGAGCTTGTAAGTACAAAAGTTGGGGCCAGCAGCCCGATTACAAAAGATTTCAAAAAGAAAGCAAAAATGGGTAGAAATCTAAGTTAGAGGGAGAGGTTGGCGAATTTATCTCCGGCTCCCTTTGTGTCAGCCTCTAGATTGACCATAGCAGTCCTTTCTGGCCAACCTCCTCCTCAGCCTCTTCCTCGGCCTCCTCTTGCAAAGAGTTGAAGACTTCATTGGCATAAGGTACTATATAGACCGACAAGAAGGCAGGAAGAGGAGAGGTGAGCACCTCGGTTTTAGATCCTTGGCCAAGTTTTTCACAAGCAGCCTTTCAACTGAACTTGAAGAAGATGTCTTTCATGGCTTCAACTTGTTTGGTGTAGTTCTCTTCGGCCTCTTTGAAGCCGAGGTTGTTGGCCTTGTCCACGGCCTCTTGCCTCGCTTTTTTTTTCTTAGCCTCTAGCTCGGCCTTCAAAGCATCCCTCTCTTGCTCAGCCTTACCAAACTGGCCAAGAAGCCTGGCATTGTCAGTGTTGGTGATCTCAAGGGAGGCCTTAGCTCGGCCGAGCTCAGCCGAGACGTTCTTGCCGGCGTTATTCAACTTAGTCACTTTATGACGCAAAATAACATTGCGGTTTATGAAGAGTTGCTATTTTTGGATGGCCTGCAAGAAGTAAGAAGAAAGTTAGCCTAAGCAAAGAAGTAAACAGAGCAGAGAGTTGATGCAATACAAAATCATACCCTAGTCATGGACTTGACTGTCGATTTCACGAGCCGGGTGTTGGGAACATGATCTCTCACGGTCTCGTCGCTCAGCAGCAGCAACGTTTTTGATAAATCAAAAGCCAAGAGGTGCTTCTTATCTCCCTTAACAGATGCAGTGACCGGGATCTCTTTACCCTGGTGTTTAAACTCTAGCTTCCATGGAGAGGTGGGCTTAGCATCCTACACTGGCTGCTTAGTGCTTAGCTCGGCACGAGCTTGGTAAAGGGGTCAGCCGTGGAAGCCAGGGCAATCACGGTCCTTGAACTCTAGTCAACGGCTGGGGTAGGAGGAAGGATGCTTGGTAGCTTGGTCGAAGTGGTGGTGATGAGGTTCTTAATTCGACTCTTCTTTGCCATTTCCTGCTCTTTGGTCAAACGGATGAGGGGAACGCCTGAAAGTGTTGGGTTAGGAGGCAGAGAAGGCGCCCCTGTGACCTTGCTCTTACGGGGAGCTGAATAGCGGTAAGTCAGTACGTAACCGAGAAGTTCGTGGCAATCTTAGTGTCGGTATCTTAATACGACTCTGATCGTCTATTCGTTTGAATACTGATAATCGGCTTGTAATTCTTCGATAGCTGCAAAAAGAAAGCAATTAGCTTGACACAATTAGTATCGGCAAAATCAATCAGTCAAAAAGATGGGCTTACAAGAAGAACCGAAGTCCTTGCTGATGTACCAACCGGGCATATCAGCTGTTTCATAGTTACCGGACACTTATAAGAAATCATCATCATGCATGTCCTTGTTCGGCGTGCCGGTCATTAATCGCTTTCTGTCCGGTCTTATTTTCAACTAATAGTTAAAACCGTCTTTCGTTCGACCAAGCGTGTATTGACGCAGTATTTCGGCCAAACCCAATTGTAGTCCTAGCCGGTTGTTCAGCTCGGCCACTGTCACAACCCAAACCCGCCCCTATAGGTTTAGTGTTGTAACCAGCTAGTAATCTGTGATTACCGAAGGCATGTTTAACAATAATGACAATAATACAATAGAAAGGGGCTGGTAGAAGCCAATCAATAATAATATACGTTGTCTAATGAGCCGTGAGGACCTGAATATAAATAAACTTTCATATACATAGTTATATACATAAACACTTATGTCTATAAAGCTCATATATACAAAACAAAACACAATGTAGGGAATTAAATCCCCTTATCGAAAGTAGTATTAACAAAAATCATAAAAACATTCATTTCACTTGACCAATATCAAAGGGGTGAATTTGAACCACCCAAAAAGCCTTAACACATGTTGGTTCAGAACCTCACGATGAGACACAATAGCTGGCTTGACAAAACAAGGGTTTGGGTTGACGCCACTAGCCTTGATCCGATGCTCGGTCACCTACATATATATAATAAACAATGAGCTAGAGCCCAGTGAATAACAAATGTGTAAAAAGGTTATGAACGATGTCCTTCAGTTTTTGAAACAATCGATTAGCATTAGAACATTTTTAATCAATATCATTTGTCGATCAATCGTTCGATTCAATCAATCAATAATCATATAAGTCATCCGTGGTACATCCGATAGCAATGATACATTTGGTCTTAAAAGAGCGAACAATCAATTGATGGCCATCAAACAATAACAATAGTTCCAAGATTTGAAACTGACAGCGATCTTTGTAACAATAGCGATAATAATATCAATAACAATAGTAATATGCTGTGGATGCCACGAATACAGTGCAGATAGGATCATCATTCAATCGCTAAAAAGTATCATTTCAAAAAATAATATGATTTATCAATCAGAAAATAAATATGATTGAACATATCTTTACAACAATGTTACTCATAGTGGGCTCCTTGAACACGTACGATAAGGCACTTAAGGCACTAAAGACGTGGCATCCGGCCTAAACAAACAAATTCAAACACAACAATTCAATGACATTTATATCGCTAGTTAATTCTATTTGATTCGGTTATTACCTATTCAATGACTACTCGTCTTTTCTAATTCGGTTCTAATTTTTCATTTATGCATTTGTGAGATGCAAATGAACATGGAAACACTTTAAAACCATGTAAACAGAGGCCCGAAAGGGGGAAAAGTGAAGCGAAAAACAAAACCGGGACTGCCATGTTAGTCGTACGTGCGGTGGCCTGGCCGCACATGCGGTGTCTTAGCAGAATGCACCCTAGAGTTCATGAAGGTTGGCCGCTCGAGTGGGGGCCCAGGTCGCTCAAGCTGTCTAGGTTGGAAAGTTGGTGGAAAACTGTTTTGCAATTGGGACCTCCAGTTCTTAAAATTCCAGCCTCAAACTATGCATTTTACTTCAATCTTCTTGTAACAACAACAACTTGGATTTCCAATCTCAATTTTTAAAACATAACTCAACTTAATGCCAATTGTCCATGCAAAATTCATACTCTTGAAATTAAAGTGTAAAATCATCAATATATGCCTACATGAGTTCCAAATCCACATTTTTGAAGTTCCTCTTCAATTTTGTAAAACCATGCAAGGAAAGACATGTAGAACAACAATAAAACTATGCATGTCCATAATTCAACTTAAGTCTTCCCATTTAGTGATCTAAGCCTCCAAAGGAGTTATAAAAACATGATCCATGTGTTTCAACAATTCTAATTCCAAACTTTCTAAGGCAAGCTCAATGAAACTTGAAGGGTTCATGAAAATTATGCAAGAAAATATGTTTATAAACCAAGGTGTTATGAATTCATGCCATGCATGTGAAATTTGGGAGTTAATTCACTCATTTTTTACATGCATGTAGGAAACCTTCAAGTACATGGACCAAACTTCAATCAACTCATATTTTCTTGGTTAATCTAGAATGTTTATGAGTTACGAGCATGATCCTACAACTTCATGAGATTAGAAAGAAGAATTCTTACCTAAGGTGAACAAATTGAGGAGGTTGATCTTCAATTTCTAGTTCCTCTCCCTTTTCTTTCTTTTCTCTTCTTCTCTTAGTTGAGTTCACATTCTCAAGTCTCTCTTCCTCTCTCTCATTACGTGTAGAACACTAAGGCCAACAATTCTCCTTTTACTTCTTGACTTTAGTTCCTTGTATATTAGATTTTCTAATCCAGTTGAACTAGTTTAATACTACATACGCTTAAATTAATTTAGTTACCAAATTAATTAAAATCAAACTCAATTAATCTCTAACATTTATAACTTAAATCATCCTAATTTTTAATATTCCCAATGTGAATTAGGCTCTAATTTTGTAACATGCCCGAGGGGTACCCGTGCACGTTAAACAGTTCAGACTCCCGAAATCTTTTTGATCTAGTCTTACGAGTGCAATGTGAAACATAGATGAGAGTCCAGATTTGGCAATTTTTATTGAAAATCCATTTTATTGCAATTTTGTCAAAAATCAGATCTCAGAGTCGCCACCTAATATTTTGGGAAATTAGGAAACCCATGACTCGTGCCAAGACCACTGTTCGTCGTAACCAAGGATGCTTGGCTCGGAACCTTAGGTATGAGAAGGGAAGGTTAATAATGAGCACCCCCGCTCACCCGATCAAAAGATCGGGCTCTACTAAACCATGATATGACTTTTATTTTTTTTATATGTTCATGTTCTGATTATTTAGTAAATCCTAAAATTTACTATGTGAATCATACAAGTATAGACTAGTTTGCTCAAATTGGAACAATTCAATTTCATGTTTGTTTGTGAAAATGGGTTTGAATTTGCCACTTGACAAAATGGGCTTAAAGTTTGTGAATTTGCCACTGCAAAATGGGCTTAAAACGTACATTTATTGAATTATTCCAATTCAAGCAACAAGTCTTCATCCACAGGCATTCATACAGTTATATCAAGTAAGCAAGTAGCTTCATGGTAGAATGCTAACACATAGTAAGAAAAACACACACAAATGAGATGCTAAAGCATAAAAACTCACAGATTGACCGACGTCCCTCGAACAGCTACAAAATAAGGTTAGTAAAATATGCACGATCTTATATACATATTCCTAATGCAATTCACTCATGAGATGCAGCTAAAGATTCGGCTTCTAAGATATGACATGTGAAACATTGCAAAACATGTGATAGCGCACAAAATCATGGGATAATCAATTAAAGCATAAAGATGCAAATTTAGCCGAATCTTATGCATGGGGCATGGATGTAAAGTAGGGATATGCATGGCATGTCAGTTAAGGAAAACGATTAAAGAATGGGATAGAAAGAAGCGGGGTGAGGGAATTATTACACCATTTTAAATATTACAAATCCAAATGAGAAACAGGAGGAAATAATAAAATAAAATAAAACCTCACAAAACACTCAAAATTAAAATAAAAGTTTTAAACCCCGAGCCATTCAGCAACTAGCAAACATCCATGTGTTTTCAATCCAATCCAGCCCATGTAAACGCATCTTTAATGTAGACCCACCAAAATCACTCAGAGTGTGTTTGGTAACGTTTACGTTTTCAGTTTATATTTACAAAAATATTATAAACTGGTTTTTGTTTATTTTTTGTTTATTTTTAGAAAAACATAAACTACAAACACGTTTGGTAATTGACAAAATGTTTAAAAAAATTTAAAAATATAAAAAAGAGTAAAAAATGGCAAGTGGCGGCGGAAGACGGTGGTGGAAAGTGATGACAGTGGGTGGTGGGTAGCTGGTGGTGGTGGGTGGTGGCGGGTGGGTGGTGGTGGTGGTGGTAGTGGGTGGGTGGAGTATGAGTGGCGGGTGGTGGTGGGTGGGTAGGTGACGATGGCGGGTGGTAGCAGTGGGTGGTGATGGGTGGCGGGTGGTGG
The DNA here is from genome assembly GCA_025200525.1 of Camellia lanceoleosa. Taxonomy (NCBI): domain Eukaryota; kingdom Viridiplantae; phylum Streptophyta; class Magnoliopsida; order Ericales; family Theaceae; genus Camellia; species Camellia lanceoleosa. The sequence goes on from CM045764.1 coordinate 6,207,272, forward strand.
TGGCAGGTGGGTGGCGGATGGCGGGTGGTGGTGGTGGGTGATGGGTGGTAGCGAGTCAGTGGTGGTGGCGGGTGGGTGGTGGGTGGTGATGGCGGGTGGGTGGGTGACGGTGGCGGGTGGTAGGTGGTAGCGAGTGGGTGGTGGCGATGGCGGGTGGTGGTGGTGGCAGGTGGGGGTGGTGGCAGGGGGGTAGCGGATGGCGAGTGGTGGTGGGGGGTGGCGGGTAGGTGGCAAGCGGTGGTGGTGGGTGGGTGGGTGACGGTGGCGGATGGTAGTGGTAGGTGAGTGGGTGACAGTGGCGGGTGGTGAGTGGTAGCGAGTGGGTGGTGGTAACGGTGGTGGCGAGTGGTAGTGGGTGGTGGTGGGTGGGTGGTGGGTGGTGATAGTGGGTGAGTAGGTGACGATGGCGGGTGGTGAGTGGTAACGAGTGGGTGATGGTGGTGGCGGGTGGTGGGTAATGGTGGCAGGTAGGTGGCGGATGACGGGTGGGGGCGGATAGGTAGCGGGGGGGGGGGGTGGTGGTAGGGAGGTGGGTGTGGTGTGGTGGTGGGTGTGTGGGTGGTGGTGGTGGTGGTGGGCGGGTGACAGGTGGCTGGCTGGCTGGTGGTGACGGGTGGTAGCGGGTGGTGGTGGCGAGCGGTGAATGGTAGTGGCGGGTGGTGAGTGGTGGCGGGTGGATGACAGGTGGGTGGTGGGTGGTTGTGGCGGCGAGTGGTGGGTGGTGGTATCGAGTGAGTGGCGGGTGGGTAGTGGGTGGTGGTGGCTAGTGGGTGGCTGGTAGGTGGTGGTAGCGGAAGACGGTGGTGGAAAATGGTGGCGAGTGGTGGCTAGTATTGGGTGGTAAAAAAAAAAAAAACTCAAAACTCAAAACGGAAACACATTTTTTGTGTTTTCATTTTTTGGCCAAATTTATAAACTGAGATCACTGATTTATAAATCAAAAATTTTACCAAACAAGTTTTTATTTGAATTTTTAAAATTTTTATAAATATAAACAGAAAACTGAAAACGTAAGTGTTACCAAACGACACCTCAACATTTCAAATTGATCAAGAACTTTAAGTGGGAATATATCCACTCAAATAATATGTCCACCCATAATCCAAATATTCTATTTCTACACTAATTAAATTAACTACTTCGCCACTACCACCTTTTCTCCTTCTCTCAAACAATTTTTATCCTCTTCCAGAAAAACATACCCACTTCCTGTCATCTCACCACCTTTTCTCTCTCTAACCGTGTGTGTATCTGGACCGCTGCTGTGTGTGTGTTGTGGCTCTGTATCAGTGTTCTCTCACCATGCACTGAAAGAGAGATGAGTTGTGGCTCTGTATCAGTGTTCTCTCACCATGCATCGAGAGAAAGATGAAGTTGGGCGGGTGTCCTAGAGAGAGAAGAGAGAGAGCTGGATGTCTTCTTTTGAATTTTGAGAGAGAAGAGAGCCCAGCAGAGAGAGAGAGCTTTTGCATACGAGAGAGAAGAGAGCCCATGCGAGAGAGAGCCGGAAGAGAGAGTTGCCGAGAGGGAGAGAACTGCCATGCATATGTGTGTATGCCAAGAGGGAGACCCAGTAGCTTTGAACATTTTTCATGGCCCTTGCTCGAGAGCTCCGAGAGTGAGGGAGAGAGAGAGCTGCATGCCGAGAGAGAAAGCTTGGTCCCCCCCGCTGTCTGTGGTGTGTGTGTATATCACGTGTGAATGGTGTGCATGTGATGTGTATCTGTGTGGTGTGTGTATCAGTAGCAGTGTGTGTGTTGCATGTGCCATGCATTTGTGCATCGGTGTCTCTGTGCTGTGCTCCCCCTCATTTTCAGTGGGTGTGTGCCGTGTGTGTGTGTGTGTGTCTGTTGGGTGTGTGTTGTGGTTCTCCCTCCCTAACCCGTGTGTCTCCCTGTATCAGTGTGGCTGTCTGGGTCTGCATGGGTGTGTATGGTGTCTCCATGTGTTGTTTTTCAGCCGAGAGAGAGAGAGATACCGTTAGAGAGAGAGAGAGCTGAGGTCGTGTGTGGTCTCTTCCCTCTGTGTTATGTGCATGGTCTCCCTCTCCAAGCCGAGAGAGAGAGAGAGATAACCCGTGCTTGTGTCTCTTTTCCTCCCAAAAAATCTGTGTGTGTTGTCTCTGTGCTAGCCGTGGGTCTGCTCCATGCATGTGGGTGTCAAGCTCCTCTCTCACCTTTCTCTCTCTAAGCCGAGAGAGAGAGAGAGTGTGTGCAGCTGTCTCTCCCCCTGTAGTATGTGTCCTCCGTGGGTTCTCTATGGTTGGGTCTGTATGCATCAAAGAGAGAAAATGTTAGAGAGAGAAGAGAGAGCCCTCTGGGTGTTGTCTCCATCTGTGGTGTCTCTCCTCTTCCTTTTTTCAAGCCGAGAGAGAGAGAGCTAGCTCTATCAGTCTGTGTGTGTTCTTTTTTTTTTCTTTTTTTTTCAGATCCCAGGCCCCATTGCCCATGTGCCCTCTTTAATCATACAGTCACCTTTCTCTCCCATCTTCTCACCTGCTCTCTTTTTTTATATTATTCACCCACGAGAGAGAGCCCCCAACTGCATGTGTATCTCTCCTTTTTTTGAAATTCTACCTCACCCACCCTAAAATGCTATCCACCAAAGAATGTTGTGTCCCCCTGCCCATGTGTGTAAGTTTCCACCCACTCTCACTTTCTCTTTTAAAAATATAAAATGATTTAGACCTCTAAAAAGAGAGCTCTAATGGAGCACTAATTTGTCTTTTTCCTCCCTATTTTTTGTCTTTTACTTCATTGTTTGTTTGTTTGTTTGTTTTTTTTTTTTTTTTTTTAAAGTGGATAACTCATTAGAGCTGCACTGTAGCAGCTCTAATTAAAGCTCTACAGCGCTTCCGTTTAAAAATATTCCACCACCGCCCCATTCCATCTTCTACCCACTTTTTTTTCTTTTTGTTGATTTTCTATTTTTTTTATGTTTTATTTCTGTTTTTCTTTTTATATTTATTTATCATTTTCACTTTATCAAATATCCAAACAAAACATTTAAAATATGTACCACCACACCAAATTATAGAAAATTATAAAATACTACAAATTAGTGATGGCCAATATGGGTGAGGTTTGGGATTAAAATTTCAATTTGATTTTTCTGGTAAGGATGGTCAAACTAAAGTGCCCAAGTCTTAGGACAGGTCAAAATGGTGTGTCTACAAATTTTATATTCTATTATTTAATTTTAATTTGTTAAAATTAGCGAATCAGACAGGTTTAATTTTCATTCTAACCTATATGTTCAAACAATACCATTCAATAAATCTCATAACAATCAATAACACTTAATCACATAATTAACATGTAGGAACATAATTAATAGTTCCAATTAAGGCTCAATTCAATCACAGACAATTTCAGTAAACTGAATCAATTTTCAATTAAATATTACAAATAACTCTAAAAATTCCCATAAGCCGATCCATGTATTCAATTTGAATTTGTGCACCCAATATGATTGTCGATTTTCAGTTTCAAAGTTGTAACCTTAGCAAACAATTTTTCAATTTGGACAGATAGGCATAAATTAAATTACTAGGCACTTAGTTTGATTAGGATTAACACATAATTAATTAATTAACATCATGATTAGTAAGTCTGGGTCGCCACAGCCACGCCATTTATGATCCTAAAAGTGTTTGTGGACACTTGTGTGGGGGCTAGCTCGGTACACCTTAGAAATTCGCATATTAGGGGCTGCACCGGGAAGCACAACCCTCCTTCAATTATGCTTAGCACGATGAAGGGGCAGGACTCCAGCCTACCCCATGGGTTTATGTCCTTCTCACTGAGCTCTAGATAAACGTCGATCGGAATGCTGTACTCTTCTCGGAACACGGCCAACGTGCCCCGCGTATTAACAAGGAAGCGGTAGTGCTCCATGGGGGGCCGGCTTGTTTAGTATAACAGTATTAAGTTTGCAAAGTTTTGCATAGTGGTTGCTCGGTCTTTGAGAGTCCTTGTGTTGGTGTGCCTAGTCCCCTAGGACTCTGCAGTTAAAAACCAAGTGTAAGTGATAGTGCGAGCACGCAAACGAGCTCAACTTTAGCACGGCCACTTTGGACGCAATAGCACCTCGGTTTCAATAGGAAAGCTCTACAGCTCGGTCAAGCGGACCAGATATTAGCCCGGTCGAGCAGCCCAACACTTTATTAGTTCGGTTTTTCACTGAAGTTATACAAACAGGGAGCTTGCTCGGTTCACTTATGATTTTGGATCAAATGAAGGTTTGTAGCCCGGTCGGCCCTAGATTCTCACAAGTTCATCACAGGAGATGATGAACAGTGTCAAGGACAAAGGGACAAAGACAACGTATGTCATTACAACGGGGCAAGAACCCTAGCCTAACTTCATTTGAAGCCATGAGACCTATTGTTATCATACCCTAGACTCATCTATAGGAGTTGAGTTTAAGAACACAACAAGCCCAAGAACATGAAGAACAGTTAAGAGCAACAAAGGAAATTCGAAAGACTTACGGATTGTGGTGTAAACTGGAGTTCCAGACAGAGAGATGCTCCCACGTGACGACGAAAGCCAAATCTACCAGAAAGATGCTTCGATGTGGGCAAGAAACGTAGAAAATGAGGGTGGTTACGCTATAGCTCTGGATTACTGGGTCATCTGAGAAAGAAGATGAATAGTGGAGGAAGAAATGTGAAGGGGCATACGATGTGTGTATAAGAGGATAAGAGGCGCCAAAATTTGAAACTGAAGAGACGACATGGGGCGGCTGGGTTGGCTGCACGAGGCCAATGAACAGAGGACACGTGTCTGTGATAAGATCGATGATAGTCTTGAAAAGACAGGCCAAAAAGTCAAAGCACCAACCGAGCAAGTCATGAGACCGAGTGTGAAAGTTAGTGTGGTGAGTGACTTGAGGTGGATGACCGAGCAGATAAGTGACCTCGGTCGAAGAAGGTAATCCCGGTCACGATTTGAGGGGGATGATTGAGCAAATGAATGACCTCGGCCGGAGAAGGTAATTCCAGTCATGCTAGTACGGACGGAATTAAGAGGCAATTGAGAGGGAGTTTACGACCTAATATTGGGTCGAGCTGGTTTGGGCTAGAGGCAAAGTCCTTGCTCGGTCAGACGTTGGGTGCACACTGGACCGAGGACTTAGTCCGGTCGAGTTGGAACAACTTTGGATCGCCAATCTGGAGAAAACGTGCGCTTTACAGAATTAGACGGGATTAGTCATCTCAACGTCAAGATCGACTGAGCATCAATCCGGTTACGACTAAAAAGCTCGGTCTAACCACGGTATGGAATTATCAAAGAAACTGGACTAGTAGAACGGTCATAATGTGAAGGTGTGGCACCACACTAAGTGTAGCTCAGTTGGAAAAAATACGTGGTGCCACGGGACTACAAGAAGGAGGTTCCGCGGTCTGTACGCATCAATTCTGTTTGGCAGTTTCGTTAGGTGGCGTTAACTATATTAGTGCTGACATGTAGAGAAACGTGAGAGAAGAGCAGGTCCATGTGTCCCGAGGGGAATGGGCACAAAAGCATGCGCATAAACTATATAAATGACGCTGCACCTCCATACCCAGACTGGAACATCCTCTGGTCAGAGCTCAACTACCACTCTGTCTGCTCTCTTTTCTCTCTCTCTAAATGTGCTAATTTGACCGTCGGAGGGATTTTCCGGCAGCACACTGCCGGGTAGCTCACCTTTATTGTGTTCTCAGGTCGATCAGAGTGAAGTGCAGCTTGGACATGAAGAGTACGGATAACGTCGGATATTTGGCCCTCGTACAAAATTTATAGGTAAATTTTCCATCATTTTACTCATAGATTTTACACTTCATCAATTTAATTTCCATCATACAAATCCATTCGGGATAAATTACCAGTTCGTAAGAGTGGCTTCATAACATTTTCAAAAAGCATCCACCATCACACCTTTTCATATCCAACAGCCCATACGGTCCCAAACACCATCAAACGGTGAATCTCAATAACAACACTACTCATTCTCACTCTCCCATGGCGTCACCCTCGTAAAACCCTCCTCGATGGAGCCCATTTCTAGGGTTTTAGTTTTTGCAAAGAAATGAAAAGGCCAAGCGTACCCAGCGACAAAAAAATAGCAATAACTATTTTTATTTTATTTTATTATGTTACTTTTGATTTATTCGAGTGTATTTTGAAGGGTAATTTGAGAAGAAGAAAAAAACATAAAATATATTAAAAGTAAATTATAATTCCAAATAATTTAATAAGATATACTAAGAAATTAGACATAATGAATTTTTTAGTAATTTTTAAAAATATTTTAACTAATTAATTTTTTTAATAAAATTTTCGATTCACTTAATCTTAATATACTTAAAAAGTAAAATTTTTGTACAAAATTTTTTAAAAAATCCTTTAATTACAACAAAATATGAAAATATATTGAATATATATATGTATATTTTGTGTTTTTTTATACATATTTAGATTAGATGTATCTAAAAACAAAAACAAAAAAAAATTAAGACCGCGTGCCCTGCACACGGGCATACACTCGCTTGAGTCCTCGTTCTATCTTGTAGAGGCCGATGATGTGAAACCTCTCGTGCGAGTTCTTGAAAAGCAAGATGTCAATGCCTGTGAAACGTCTTTAGATGCACTCTTGACACTGATTGAAGGTGAACAATTGCAGAGGGGTAGTAAGGTGCCAGTTGAAGCCAATGACATAGTTCCGAGGAAAAAATTGTTGAGCTCGTTGACGCCAACGTCATAAGAGAAAGCTCTGAAGGCCTTAGAGCATCTCCAACCGTTCATCAAAATTTTCATCAAATTTGAGTTAAAAAATGACTTTTTTCTCAATCTGATACCGAGTGCTCCAACGGTTGATTTTCGTCAAATTTTTATCAAATCTGCGCTGGGACAACCGGTTGGTTGACCGGCCGGTCGACCGGTTAAGCCAATTTTATTTTTTTTTGAACTTTTTGAACCTTTTAGTGGTCGATCGGTAAGGCAAAATTTATTTATTTATTTATTTAATTGTTTGAACCTTTTTTTGGAATTGTTTAAACTTTTTGGTGGTCGACCGGTTGGTCTCCCCCAACGGTCATGCACAGTGTTTTGGTGAAATGCGGAGCTTGTTCTCATTTTGGTGAAACGTTTGCTTAATTCTCGATTTGATATCGATTTGGTGCAACCGTTGGAACACCAAAAAGTGATTTTTTCACTAAAATTCAAATATGATACTGCATTTGATTAAGCGTTGGAGATGGTCTTAGACATGATGTTTCAATGGGTCAAATTGAAACAAGACAAATTATGGGATGTATCGGCACAACTGCCACTACTTGACATTATACAGAGAGGAACTAGTAGTACGATATCTCTAGCTGCGAAGGCACTAGCTCATTTGAATGTCCTTCACGATCAGTTTTCTTTTTTCTGATCGAAATTGGCAAGGGTTTTTTATTCCATTTATGCAAAAATTGAGCACTTTCATTTTCTCATAAATTGGTTGAATTTATGCATGTATGTATGCATGAGACTCCTGGAGAGGATAAAAAAATCATTAAAAAAGGACTCGAAAGAGAGCAAGGTCTGATATATGCCCTTGGAGACCAGAAAGAACATTTAGAATGCAAATTATTGAGAATGGGTCTGGAAAACCCTCTGAAAATTTCACCAAAATGTATCCTCTATTTAAGCCTCGTTTGTCAACTATACATTTTAGTCAAAAAATCGCTATAAATTGTTACATCACTCTCTCTACTTTTCTCTACATATTTTTGTAAAAAGTTAAAAAATTACTAAAATAACCTATTCTCAAACGAGGCCTATGTTTGAATCATGAATTTAAATAGAGATTTAGAAAATAAAAAGGGAAAAATAAAATATTTCATTCACATCTCACCAATTTTTTTCTTCTCTCTTTCCCAATCCCTATCAAAATTCATGAACCAAATACAATCTTACAACCTTAGGATATGAATAACACCAATCTGTCAGAGTACAATTATTTTTTTTAAAAATAAAATTAAAATATTTACAAAAGACAATTTTCTAAACAGCCTGAAAAAATAACCGGACAGTTGATCAACTGATATTCCTTTGTCATTTTCTGACAAGATGCCAATGGGTTACCGATCCGGACTGCCACTGCACCATTGAAGGGCCATGAATATCAACACCAACACGATGGCTGTTCCGGCATTAAGACCACCAGAAAGGACATGCCATGAACAGAGGCATCATAGAAAACATGGTCCACAGGGCCTGCCCACTCACTGTCAAGCTGGGCAGCAATGAGGTATCATGATGGTTGGTGATGGTTCCTATCAGCCACTGCGCAGTTGACTCGTATACAATTACTGATACAAGTGTGAAATGTTCGCAGAAAGCACCACCTGAAATGCAATCAGTTTTAGCTTCTGGTACAAACATTGTTCTATTCTAGGTTGGAATCTTGGCATAAAAGTAGAAGAATTTCAAGAGAGAAAAAATTTGTCTCACAATGTCCCAAAAATGGGTTTGTTTACCTTCCATTCCATTGATATGCACTTGCTGAAAGTCAAATCAAACACCATATATGTCCATGACAAAGAAGGTGCTCATTCGTAGAGAAACCATATTTCCCATAAGCATTCTAGCCATTGTCATCAAGATGAGATTCAGAATCAACGATCTTCTACAGATCACATGCTGAACCATTTGACATGAAATGAGGGTCGCAAAAAATTATTGGAAAATTATTTGTTTTTTCCCCCATAAGCCACTGATGAAGGTTGGGGAATAACTGGGGCCTCATGTCGAGCTCTGCTCTGCAACAGTTACATACATGCCTTACAAACTTGGATAGTGAAAGTACGCAAAAACAATGAAATTGGAAAATAAATAATTATCAAGACATGGATGCCTGAATAATGAGACTTGAACCAAATTACCCTTAATGTTGGAGACTCATAATTTAAAATTTATAATTCACCTTTAATGACATTGCGCGAGAGTTAGACCTTACAAGGTTAAAATTTGTGACAAATTAAAAATTGACACATAACATGTCATGTCATTGTGGATAAATTTGGAGAGACTTTTTAGAAGTCTCAATCTTTCCGGGGTAAGGGTTAGTTACACCAAGACCCCCTCAACTTTTAGTGAATATCATTTTACCTCCCTCATTTATCAACATACATCTTGACTTCCTCAACTAAAAAAATATATCACTTTCAACTCTCTAAGCCACCTACAAAGGAAATGTATTTGTATAGTTTTCAAAATTGAGGTGATCAATATGTACGGATTGATAAATTGATAAATAAGGGAGCAAAGGTAATATTCATTAATAGTTGAGGAGTCTTGGTGGTGTAATTAACCATAGGTAACTATAATCATTCATTATAATGAGCTAGTCTGATTTATGCAGCTACAAAAGACAAAAAAGCCACCATTGTACATCATCTATATATATAAACATGTTTTGGCCAGACAAAAGGCAATTATATTATTATTTCAGAGAATTTCAAAATTTTCTCAAGTTCTGTCAACTTCAAAAACTGCTCGTTACTTACCCACCTATGGCTAGTAATCCAATAAGACAGAGAGAACACCTGAAACCAAACTGCTTAGGATAATTGCATTCGAAATCCTAGTACTGCTATATTACTCCTAAGGATTGTGTATCCTATCCGATTTCATATACTATTTCACACAAACCCAAAAAAAAAAAACTTCTATTTAACATACTATTCCCTCTGTTTTTTTTGTCCACAAATTCCTTTTCAACCATTTAACTGGAGTTCAATCAAATACACTCTAATCTCCCTGTTTGTTTGGCGGATGTTTTACTAATTAAATTGGACAAGTTTATAATTACAGTAAAACTAAGTGATGAGATTATTAGCATAGTAGTACTAGTTTGGAGATGTAAAATAAATTGTATTTATTCGTCCACTCGTGTAGTGGTATTAGTTAGTTGAGACTAAATCTATGAATTTACATAAAAGCTCTTATCAGATATAAGATAACTTTGTTGCAGTGGAATTGATTGATGAGATTCTTAGTATAGTAGTATTGGGTTGGAGATGTAAAATAAATTTTATTTATTCTTACACTCGTGTAGTGGTATAGTGGTATTAGTAAGTTAAGACTAAATCTTTGAACTTACATAACAGCTCTCATCATATATAAGATCACTTTGTTGATTTTATGAAGTAAGAGGCAAAACAGTTTTTCAACCACCAATCTATGAGATTGGATTAGTAATCACAACCCCCGATGAGAATGCTAGTCTTACCATTGGAGGGATTGCTAATCTCACACTATTTTTCCTCAAACAATCATGGGTGAACATAAGGTCCAAAGAATATTAATGTAATCCCCAAACAAACAAATGGGTACAAAGGATTAGATTGGAGAAAGAGAGAGACCTGGGAGTTCACGAATTCCCCCCATGACAAAAACATACCAAATAGTTTGATTGATTAGAAGTCACGAAATTTCAAAGCATTTTGTTCTCAATATGTAATGAGTTGGAGAGAGAAGCAACTGACACCTACATGTCTAAATTTAAAGAAATGTAAATGTTGTTTGGTCTGTGTTGATAAGCAATATATGAGACTCGAAATCTGAGACTGACTGGTATTATCAATTACTTAAAATAAGATAGGCTCTCAATAGTGTTTCTTGGCAATCTAAGAACCAACCAGAGATCATATTTTTTCTTTTTAATTTGCACTTACTGGACAAAACAATGGTGACCCAAAATTCATTATTTTACATTCCTTGAGAAATATCGCAAAACTATTTGGAAAAAAAATGACCAACATATATACACACACACATATATATATTATTTTCCAAGCAAATTTACTGTCTTCCTCTTTCTAACAGAAAACACAAAGCTGTATCGATAGCAACCCCTAAAAAGTTTTGATTGACAAATATGGAAAGGCAACGAAAACACATCACTGTCCAATGACCGTTTTTATTTCTTTCTTTCTTTTTTTCTTGTTCACCAGGCTGAACCACTATTGTTGTGTCACCCTAATATCTCCCAGGTTACAGCAAGTCCTCATAGTTCCAACGACAGAGGAAGCAACCCGCTTGCTGTGACAGGATGGCCTTTTTCTTTCACAATAGGAATTGGACAATCATCCCTACCCTCAATAGCTTATGAGTTTACATCCATCCCACCCTTGACCTACTGCAATGGCATTTTCAAGATGGGTCAGGCAGAGCGGATTGTAACGTGGATAATTTTAGCATACGGAAACAAGACCATGTTGCAGTCAAAACATGGGGACACCAAAAATTAAGTCCACACAATGGTCTTTTTCATCAGAATAATGCCCTCATCACGAAACTTTTCAATATTTGATTGCAATCATTCTTCAGATCAATGTAGACTTCTACGAACATGCATACCCCCGTAAAGAAGCATCAACTGGATAAATCAAATTCACAAATCAAGCTGCTTTTCTTCATTCATCAATAGCAACGATCCACTAGTTAGCACATCCAAATCCTCTAGCGCTAATATGACAGGTTTAAACGATCGATTAAAACTATAATGGGACAAGTACACATTTTAACCCTTTTGAGGTTAAAATAAGAACATTGAATGTTACAGCCCAAGTGGTTCAGGTCATAAGCAAAGCTTTCCCACATCTTTAACAAAGCCAATCACAGTTATTAGTTTCCTTCCATAATTTAAGAGCATTAAACACAACACTACTTGAGATTAGGACCTCTTACCATCGTAACGCTGCTTCAACTGAGCTAAACCCCTTGAGGTGCATCTGCGTAGTCATGATTTTCACTCCCCAAAAAGAACTCATGGGGCACTTCATTTAAAAAAAAAAAAAGTAACTATTCTCGAGACACAGAATTCCAGAACGATGACTCACGCTACGCCCACCATGTTGTTCATCCATCCACCTAATAAAAAGTCCTCAGTTCCAACAGCAATTAAGGTAATCGAATGCATCAGAATTGTTCGTTGTTTAATTCTCATGAAACCCATTACCGCTGTTTGCCAAGAGTACGGTGACTATATCCAATGCAAAGTAACTTGCAACAACTTTGTATGCCTTCATTTTGATAGATTGGAGATGAAAACAAAAGGGAAAAATACTTTAAAAAAGCAAAATGTTCGAATTTTGCACAGCAAAACAAACATTTGAAGGTGGGAACCTTGACCACTAACCAACTATTTTTGTTGCATAGAAAATCAAAATTAAATAAAGGTCAAAAAGGGACAGTTTTTTGTGTAGAACTATAAATAAATAAAAATCTTTGGAAGCAAGCAAGACAAATAAGAAGTAAAATGCTACAGTGCCTATCTCACAGCCACCATTGTTCATTACTAATTATATATATATATAAATCCAAATATGAAATCCTGATCAAAGGACATAAAAAAGACATAAGCAATCTTTTGTTGCGACTCTAAATATAAAATATAGAAAATACCAGAATCTACTGAAACTGTATTCAACAGAAATTAAAAAAAAAATAAAAAAGATAAGACGCCTTATAACTTGAGCAACCGACCCTCAATAATCAAAATCCCACTCGGTACAAGCTTGTCCTAACGAATGGGCCAACTCAGGGAAATGCAAATTCTTGAAACTCCAAAGCCGTTGATTAATCTCTCGCTATCACAAAACTCGCAGACTCAAGTGGGTCCTACACAAATGCCGGGTTTCACAATTTAGTGTGATTCGTCATTCCAAAATATACTTCCTTTAATAGAACCTGATGGCCATTATAGCAAAGAGTCGAACGCATGGGGGATAGGATTTGTCACCTGTACAACTGCATAATTCAACGCTTGCCACGATGCCCGCCACCTGACCTTGCACCAGGGTAGCGAGCAAACTGCAGCTGTAAACTGACCGAGTCACGGTCATGCTCATCGAATTTATAACCTGCAAAATTGAGTTTGACTATTTCACGCCATGCAACTAACCACGCAATTGAACCACGATTATGGATATCATCATATAGAGGACAATTAGACGTACAATTATCACTTCAAACCAAATACAAAAACTCACTCGCATGAAACGTTCATCATCACTTCCCAGTACTCTAAGGTCATGTTTGTTTGGACGAACTGGATTGTGTATCCTATTCCATGTTTAGATTGGCTCAGCATTTTGAAAAGGAATTGACAAAATCTTATCAATTTTGAAATTTTATTAGTCTAAACCTCTACTTAGTCCTCCATTTTGTATCTCACCCCTCTTGGGATTCAATAGTCACACATATGGGGGTTACTATGTCCGGAAGGACTCTTAAGCCAGACCCCAATTTTCTTAGCCAAACATTGGATCAAATTATACATTTTGTCGGATTATTAATCGAATCCAAAGTCAATGTCCGCCCGAACAAACATGGAATAAGGTTGCAATTGCAGGTCCACCACTTATTATCCTGTTAGGCACAAGGATATAGCCGTGCGAGCAACAGGAAATGTGCAACAGGAAAAAAAGACGATGGTGGTGGGTAAGTACAGCCAGGATTTTTGTTGTCAGAGTTCAATGGATAAAAACCACACGCAGTAAGGTAGAGTGTTCTTGGCAGGGAAAATAGGGCAAGGTGTCGCTAAACATATGATTTATTAACAGCATTGCTGTTTTATTAGACACAAAACAGCACCACAGGTCTGACAAGTGATCTGAGAAGCCTCCTTCAGCAATCCAGGCCTATAGCATGTGCACAGACAAGGCACGCATTATCCTAGCTCTCAGCATTGAGTTTTTCACATCAACTAGAAAGATTAGAGCCACCAATATTAGATTGAAGAGTTTTGGGAGTTCTTCATAATTTGGATTATTTATTTGGGAAGATATCATAAGCTTTGGGACTTTCAACATGTGAAAATCTACTGTTCTTTATTCTTAACAGCACTGGATGAAAAAAATTATATTGTCCCAGTAAATTTATTTGCTTTCTATTTTAGTTCATTATATTGTTAAAACTGATTAGAAAATATGATTATTAACCAATTTGATTTTAATAAAAGAAATGAGGTAATGTGCTGCAGAAAACAAAAACAATAATCAAGGAGCTGACTGATTTTCTTTTTCAGCTCAAATAAGTCCTGCCCAAAAGGAACTTTGAGATCCCTAGGAGCTGATTAATATGGTTCTCGATTTTGCATGGATTTCTCTCTAGGTATTATGACCTTAGCACAACATCAAACAAAAAAACAGCTTCTCAGCAAGCAGGTGAAAGGTTGCGCACATCTAACTCTCCCCATACTTCAAACTAGGGGTGAAAGAAAAGCAGGTAACACCGATTGGACTGCCCGAAACTGACCTAACCAATTGGTTTTGGTCAGTTTTTTATTACTCCTAATTTGCTCAGTTTTTTTATGAACAAAAACTCGATTTTCAATTATTTTTGGTTTCCAAAAGTTGGAACTAATATCGACCAAGCCAAACACCCATATCCCTCTGTATATATGTTATAATTATAACTCCCTTTAGCACTTTCCGTGAAACCCACATTTTATACCTAATAATCTTGCTTCCTAGTAAAAATAAACCCCTCGTCCCTCTTACTTCATCCATTCATTTCAGTCATATTCTCCAATGAAAACAAAACCCTCTTTATCTCTGTTCATCCATTACACCTCTCAAATCCCTCACTTTTCTTTCATCATCTGTCCACTTCAATTCTCTTCTCTCTTTTCTCTCTCTACTATTTATTCTTAATTTCTATCCACCTGTTATTTTTTTCCCCACATTTTATTCATCACTTTTCTCTCTGCTCTTTCTTCTCATTTTTTTTCTCTATTTGCTATCATCTCTTTCCCCTGTTTCACGACTCCCTCCCCACTCTCCACTACCTTCTCTTTTCACTCTATCCCCCTTATGCTACAGACCATCACAATCCAATGAGTGTATAATCTGAGCATATGTTTTGAAGCCTAAGTTGTTGATTCCACAGTGGTCGACCGGATTGTGGGGAATCCGTGGCTTCTAGTGTCGCCAAGCATGAAGAAACGAGCAAAAGAGATAACCCCACCAACATGCATTGAATTGCTGGTTTCTATGGCAAGATCCAACAGAAGATCTATAATGATTCTGGACTCGGAAAATTTTTCATAACTATTTGGATTTTTCTTTTGGAGATCTGGAAAAGTAAGTTGTACGCCTCATTTTCATATTTTGATTTGGTGGTTGGTTTTTCTGTATACATATGTGTATGTATATACGTATTGTATGTTTGTACGTAGTTGTGGCTGGAAAATGAATTCTCTCTCTCTCTTATTCTGAATTTTCCAACTGATGGAACTGAACAAACAAAACCGTATTGGTACATATCAGTTCAGCTCGGTTGTTATTGGTATAGTCAGCAACGGTGCTTGTTTTAATAGAACTGATAGATCCAGTTCAGCGTGAATGGCAATCGAATGAATATCCAGCTGTTAGCCGTCAAGGCGTTAACACATTTATCAACATCGGAAAGAATGTTGTATCTGAATTTCGAGATAGTTTAGGCCAACTGAATGGCGCGTCTTCGTCATCCTGCGTGCAATAAGCCGGGAAAATACATTCTCCGATAGGCTTTTGAGACCACTGTATGTCAGCCATGTATACATTGTCGCAGTGAACGTCCGGATTTGCAGTACTTTCCGGAGGTTGTAGTTGAACAGGCATTCTATCTTGTATACCCCCTGATTCCCCGGACTGGACATGTCTACGGCTCTGAACCACATCGGATTGGTCAAAGTGTCGTAGAATACCCCTGACTGCATCCTCTCTCTTCAGTGGATGTGGTTCGATACATCCGTTCGTATGGAATAACGAACAGCCGCATTGGAAGTGGAATATCTTCCTGCGAATGCTCTTGGGCCTATGCGGTCTTTGGGCCTCGTCCTTTATGTTGTCATCAACCCATTGCTGTATATCTGCTGGGATGGCCCATACTGTGTCTGTAAATGGATGAACATACGGCAATGGCGGATTAAATGAAATCCGATCATAATTGGATGACAACTTGTCATAATTGAGCAAGAAACATTTGGGATCGCCATTTCTTACCAGTGCCAGTGCTTCGTCCTTGGTGGTGGCAGCAAGTGCGCCGCGATATATATTTTCTTTGTTATTCTGGTTAGCGCAACGGCCCCCCTCACGGAATTCGCCCCATTCCGTGTAATCTCCGCGTTTGGAGATATATTCCAGCACATTCTGATGGTTGAAAGCCCCTTGAACATTGGGATGGAAATGGCGATTAGTTCGATCGTGTTCATGTTTTTCCAAAAACTCTTTGTAACTAGAACCCTCTCCGGGGTTGCATAATATAATACTTGGAATCCCGCCCTTTATTTTTTTTGGGCGAGCATATTTACAATTTGAAAAAAAATCCCGTTGGGCGCCTATAAACTCCCGCCAGTGTTTCAGAAATTGTGGGGCCACATCATTGATTATGTTGTAGAAAGCGTCATCCTTGTGGTCCCTCAGATCGATGTGGCCAGAATAATAATTATGGGGCCCCAAAGACCATACGTATGTTAACTGTCCCGCTAGCGCTTACCTTTAATTCAAATTTCCCGCTGCCGCTTGCCTTTTTCGACTTTTAATCCTGCCCGCAGATCTGGGCGCGGAGCGAAGACACTAGCCGACAACACGCCTCAAAATGCGGAAGGGAGCACCAATCCGGGGACGACACGTGGCGCGGGGGGAGCGTCCCAGGTAATATTAATGGGACGTTCCTGGGCACCTATATAACTCACTCCCTAACTCTCTTCCACCAGTATAGTTTTTGGGAGAGTGACTGACGTCATTTGAGAGAGTTAGTGACGTCAGCGTGAGTGAGTTATGGCATCAGAACGACGCCGTTTTAGAGTAAAAAATAAGAACGTTTTCCTCACATATGCCCAATGTTCCATACCTAAAGAGAGATTATTAGAGAAAATTAGGGAGTTGTTCACAGCCAGACCACCAAATCATGTGAGGGTTGCACATGAATTACACGAGGACGGGCAACCACATCTCCATGCTCTGGTCCAATTTCCATACCGTTTTCAGACGCAGAATGAACGGTTCTTCGACATTACTCACGATCGAACTAATCGCCATTTCTATCCCAATGTTCAAGGGGCTTTCAACCATCAGAATGTGCTGGAATATATCTCCAAACGCGAAGATTACACGGAATGGGGCGAATTCCGTGAGGGGGGCCGCTGTGCTAACCAGAATAACAAAGAAAATATATATCGCGACGCACTTGCTGCCACCACCAAGGACGAAGAACTGGTACTGGTAAGAAATGGCGATCCCAAATGTTTCTGGCTCAATTATGACAAGTTGTCATCCAATTATGATCGGATTTCATTTAATCCGCCATTGCCGTATGTTCATCCATTTACAGACACAGTATGGGCCATCCCAACAGATATACAGCAATGGGTTGATGACAACATAAAGGACGAGGCCCAAAAACCGCATAGGCCCAAGAGCATTATAATTGAAGGCCCATCTAGAATTGGAAAAACATGTTGGGCCCGGTCTTTGGGGCCCCATAATTATTATTATGGCCACATCGATTTGAGGGACCACAAGGATGACGCTTTCTACAACATAATCGACAATGTGGCCCCACAATTTCTGAAACACTGGCGGGAGTTTATAGGCGCCCAACGGGACTTTTTTTCAAATTGTAAATATGCCCGCCCAAAGAAAATAAAGGGCGGGATTCCAAGTATTATATTATGCAACCCCGGAGAGGGTTCTAGTTACAGAGAGTTTTTGGAAAAACATGAACACGCCGGCCTCAAAGCGTGGACGATCAGCAACGCAGAATTCTATACAGTCGACGAGCCCCTGTTCGCCAGAACCAATCAAGAAGAGGCATCGTAATGCCAAGACGAAGGCCCAACGCAGGAAGATATTCCACTTCCAATGCGGCTGTTCGTTATTCCATACGAACGGATGTATCGAACCACATCCATTGGAGAGAGAGGACGCAGTCAGGGGTATTCTACGACACTTTGACCAATCCGATGTGGTTCAGAGCCGTAGACATGTCCAGTCCGGGGAATCAGGGAGTATACAAGATAGAATCCCTGTTCAACTACAACCTCCAGAAAGTACTGCAAATCCGGACGTTCACTGCGACAATGTATACATGGCTGACATACAGTGGTCTCAAAAGCCTATCGGAGAATGTATTTTCCCCGGCTTATTGCACGCAGGATGACGAAGACATTATCCAGCTTTGGAATTATTAGCCCTGTAAATTATTGTCTCGCACTGACTATTGTACTCGACGAGATTTCTTATTATGTACAAGATTAGAGATGCGACAATATTTATGTAAATTTTTATGACTAAATAAAAATGCAATCTTGTTGAATTTATGTTTTAATAAATTCGATTTCTGAGCAGGCTTAAGCTGGATAATTGGGCTATAAAAATGGGCTGTAATTGGTAAACAAACCAAAGGACCAATTACATAATGAGGCCCATTTAATGATTATCAGGAACAATTAAAATAGGCCCACACTTATGGCACAGCAGCCCATTAGACATAGGCCCATCAATAAGCGACGCGGCCCATTAAACAGAGGCCCAATACATTGCTCTATGAAAGAAGTGGACACTAAAGAGAAGGCCCAAATTTTATTGCGGATAAAACACTTATAAAATAATAATTTACAATTTTTTTTTATGATCCACACAACCACAACCAGAACGCACAGGCTGATTTTCCGACGGCGCGGTGATGTGGCAGACATCAGCAGCAGAATGTGTGTCTGCACTACGATCCATAGTCTGCATTGATGGAGCCGTCGCCCGGGTTTCTAATTTGGAAACCGCTTTCAGACCGGCGAATAGAGCATCTTCTTGCCGCTGTAAGGCGTTGATGAGCCGGATTAAATTTTCGGCGTTGTCTTCGCCGACGACCAACAAGGACCAGTGCAGCAGTAAAACATCCGGCTCGTATTTTAAAATCAACCGCCTAAATTGACCTAGATCGGACGGCTCCATTGCAAAATAATGAAAAACCCCCAATTATTTTGCCTTATATAATTTCCGCTTATGCTTGCCCTTTATTTAAATTAAATTTCCGCATACTTTGCCTTTTCGACTTTTAATCCTGGCCGCAGATCTGGGCGCGGAGCGGAGACACTAGCCGACAACACGCCTCAAAATGCGAAAGGGAGCACCAATCCGGGGACGACACGTGGCGCGGGGGGAAGCGTCCCAGGTAATATTAATGGGACGCTCCTGGGCACCTATATAACTCACTCCCTAACTCTTTTCCACCAGTATAGTTTTTGGGAGAGTGACTGACGTCATTTGAGAGAGTTAGTGACGTCAGCGAGAGTGAGTTATGGCATCAGAACGACGCCGGATTGGTAATGTAACTGGAAAAGTAAAGCGGGCCTGTAATTGATCATCCGCTCGTAACCGTGTGTCTCGTATTTCTACTTCGACGCGACCACTGGAATTAAATGGACATTGTGGCCTGTAGCTTAGTTTGCATTTGTCAATTATCATTGACTTGAATGTCATTTTCTGCCACAATGCGTCTCCTATCTTCGGATTGGTAATGGATATATTGGAGACGGGCAAATTGGACGTAGCGTCAATGATTTCCGTTTCCAAGTCGCCGTCTTCATTCTGATGTAGAGAATCTATGAGCCCTGCTGGGATAACCTCTCCGATTTCGCTGGACTTTCCGGAGGTTGTAGTTGAACAGGCATTCTATCTTGTCTACCCCCTGATTCCCCGGACTGGACATGTCTACGGCTCTGAACCACATCGGATTGGTCAAAGTGTCGTAGAATACCCCTGACTGCATCCTCTCTCTCCAGTGGATGTGGTTCGATACATCCGTTCGTATGGAATAACGAACAGCCGCATTGGAAGTGGAATATCTTCCTGCGTTGGGCCTTCGTCTTGGCATTACGATGCCTCTTCTTGATTGGTTCTAGCGAACAGGGGCTCGTCGACTGTATAGAATTCTGCGTCTCCAATATATCCATCAGAACGACGCCGTTTTAGAGTCCAAAATAAGAACGTTTTCCTCACATATGCCCAATGTTCCACAGTGGTCGACCGGATTGTGGGGAATCCGTGGCTTCTAGTGTCGCCAAGCATGAAGAAACGAGCAAAAGAGATAACCCCACCAACATGCATTGAATTGCTGGTTTCTATGGCAAGATCCAACAGAAGATCTATCAACTCAATGATTCTGGACTCGGAAAATTTTTCATAACTATTTGGATTTTTCTTTTGGAGATCTGGAAAAGTAAGTTGTACGCCTCATTTTCATATTTTGATTTGGTGGTTGGTTTTTCTCTATACATATGTGTATGTATATACGTATTGTATGTTTGTACGTAGTTGTGGCTGGAAAATGAATTCTCTCTCTCTCTCTTATTCTGAATTTTCCAACTGATGGAACTGAACAAACAAAACCGTATTGGTACATATCAGTTCAGCTCGGTTGTTATTGGTATAGTCAGCAACGGTGCTTGTTTTAATAGAACTGATAGATCCAGTTCAGCGTGAATGTTTTGTTATACCACCACCAGCCCGATCTGGGTCAGTGAGAGTGTTTCACTATAGACTAGACCGAATCACACCGCCTTCACCCCTACTCCACAATGGCAGGAGCCCTGTGCACTATGCTGCCCTTTTCTCTTTTTTTCTCTCTAGGTATCATGTATGCCATACATTGCATACTGGAATGTATAAAATCCAGCTATGAAGCATACACACATGACATGGACACGACACAATAAGACATACATGTCAACACAACAAATTCCAAAAAAATAGGACATAGACACAGTTCAAACATGGCACAAATATTATATTATCTAAAAATATATTACATAGTTATATATGTCCATAATATATGCAAAATTAGATAATTACTTTATATTAAGTAAATTTTGTATCTAATTCTCTTACATGAAATTTTAGACTATTGAACCAAAGTAGTTAAAATCAGACAAATTATAGCAAACATATATAATTGTGACATTTCCCTCATCCTCCTTGGCCATTTGCTAATACATTTACATATAGTTTCCATTTTTCATTTAATTTTATGTGAAACTTCTATAGGATTATTCTTAAAAATTATACATGTTTTAAGGGTATAAGATAATTATATCAAATTCTTGAACTTAGAAAATCATACATTAGCAAATTTCTAACCAGTGTTATTCTCATTTATTTTTTAACGATCACGTCACAAAATGAGTTTCAGACGTGTCTAAAATTAAAATTTTAGTTTTAATTATGCATGTGGAAAAAATAGTACCGGACACGTGTTCTAGAGTGTTCAAGGAGTGTTGGTGCCTGACACAGACATGTCACATTCTTAGAAGTATCCATGCTACTTAGAATTTCAAGCCACCACAGTTTAATTTTAACAATTACCTGTATGCATATAAAAAAATAAACACATCACCACCACAGTTCAGTGAAAGACAGTCATTCCCTATTCAGATCATTACAAAGAAGATACGAGATCTCACTGGAAGTATGAACTGAACCATAAAAATGTAGCATGGGATGCATCAAATGTAGCAAAAGAAGCGACATACTAAAGAGTTCAAAATTTGCAACAGGAAGTGACACTGCAACAGATATTGCCAAAACTACTTATATGTGAAAGGAATGTGCAAGTAAAGCTTACCTTGCAAAGCATCCATAGCGGTGGCAGCATGGGCTGGACTCACAAAATCAACAAAACAAAGTACCAGTGGATCATCCCCAGACTGCAAGAACCACAGAAAGAGAATTTATTGATCAGCACAAAAGTTTTTAAAAAAATGATTATGAAAGAGATTAAAAAGGAAAACTTACACGTCTTGGTTCCTTGGTCACCAATCGCACTTCTTTGTATCCTACGAAAGGGCGAAAGATATCTACAACCCAAGTTAAGGAACAAAGGTACAAGCTAAAAATGTAAAGCAAAGCAATAAAATAAGAAAAAATTAATATTTTACGAAAGGATACGAGAAGCGTCCCTACGTGTACAGTTGGCAGGCAAGCCTTCCACAAACAGAGTACTGCTAGCATCAGGAGGAAGTGGCCTGCCACCTCCCAATCCCATGGAATGGCCTTTTGTGGTCACCACTGGGTTTGATCCCCCAATTCCAATCATTCGTGGGTCATCAATAGGGTGACCACTTAGTCCACCACTCAAAGGTCTAGCAGAACCTCCCCCACCATACAATGAAATTTGCTGAGATATTACACCTAGTATTAGATCTACATATACAATTACATAAAAAGTCACAATATTGGCACCCAATTTAAAATATAAATAAATAATATATACCGCATTACTACGCGTGTAACGATCATAGGATGCTCCAACGGAGTCGGAATCTCCAATAAAATAGTTTGCTGCTCTTTCATCATCACGACCAAAATAGCTAGGCAAATCACGACCACTAGAAGCATCTACAATTTTAAGCAACAAAATTTCAAAAATTATATTGGAAGGAGGGTGGTGCCCTAAGCAGCACTGACACTGACACAACACGACATTGACACGATACGGACACGTCGACACGTTAATTTTGAAAAGATGCAGGACACAATATGTTTAGGACACGTTAAAATTTTATAAATTTTATATATTTAAAAGTTTATTATATCTCATACACGAAAAATTTATTCAAAAAAAAAAGAGAAAAAAATAATCACCTTGTTTGTTTTCGATTGATTTTTTTAAAATTGAAATTTTTGTTTTTTTTTGTTTTTTATGAATTTTTTTAATATTTTAAGTACATTTTTTACTTTCTAGATGTGCATAACTTAGATGCCCCTAAAAAGTAAAATATTTGTGAAGAAATATTTTAAAATTCAATAAATACACACAAATACAAAAATTTACTAAATTTTTGTATATTTTCTATATTTGATGAATTTTTTCTATAAATATTACACTTTTCAAGTGTATCTAGGTTAGTTGCATCTTAAAAATAAAAAAATTCTTAAAATAGTAAAATTTTTGACTAAAAACAAAAAAAAATACGAAAAATAAAAAAACTCAAGGTGTGTCTGATTTGCTTTTGAGAGAATGATTTTCAAAAAAAAATTTGAAGAGAGAGTTTAGAAATTTTTTTGGTTGTTTAGTTGTATATTTTGAAAGTATTTTTGAAGTTTTAGAGTTTGGGATGGTTTGATATTTGTTGTAATTGAGTAGATATGTGTGAAAGAAAAAATAATTGAGAATGAGAGAGGAGAGAGAAAAAGTGATTGATTGATGTATAAGAGAGAGAGAGAGTGATTTTGAATTTTTTGTGAGAAAAACCACAAACCAAACAAAATTTTAGAAATTTTTTTCAAAAACAAATCAAACAAACCCTTAGTTTCTAAAAAGTGGCCTAAATTTTGTGAAACCATACAAGGTGAATATTACACTAAACTTATTTAAAAAGTTACATATTTTTCATAATAGAAACATCAATATATCATCCACACAAGCATTACATTCTAAAGAATAAGAAAATTACAAAACATTATAATACACATGATGTATTCATCTTATAAATGTTTCAAAACATATTTAAAGGGCATAAGTTGTGTTTTGAAAAATGCAAACCATTGTAATTATGAAGTGATTCTTCACATAGGACATGTTCGGAGGATTCAAGAAGTGTCATTGAAGTGTCCGCAAAGTGTCGGTAAAGTGTCCAATAACATAAATATGATTTTTTAATTAAGATTCGTTAAAGAAGTGTCAGACACGCTTTTAGAAATATCTAAAGAGTGTCGGTATCCAACACGGGTGTCGGACACGACACACTTCCTCCCTAGAAGTGACCGTGCTTCTTTAGTGGTCTATGTAGTTGCGATTCGGGGAGGGGGTGTTTGAGGAAAGAAATAGAAAAAAAGAAAAGAGTAACAAGATAGATAAATCAAAATCCTACAAAGCAAATGATCACCATTAGAAACTGGAAGGCATTGCTAAATACTTTTCCTAATTGCACTAATTTTTAAAAAACAAATAAACACAAAAGTTTTCATAATTTAAGAATACCCAAATATATCTCATAGATATCACAAACAGCGAAGTATTAAAAGCCAGGAACTACCATGTTACTCTTAAACGAGATGCTGAAATTGCTATTAAAAAAAGATGAATAAAGCGGGAAATATTCACCTTACCCCTTGTGGTATGACCCCAAAAAGCACTTTGCCTCCTTGTGTTTCAAAAAGAGCGAAATACCCCCCAAAGTGCTTTTCACCTGAAGTGCTACGGTTACATTTTCACCCCTCCCACCACCACCTTCCCAACCTCTCCCACATCCCCCATCTCCCCCACAACCCCCAAGTACTAATAGCTAGGAACTACCATGTCACTCCTAATTGAGATGTTGAAATTGCTATAAAATAAACAAAAATAAAAAAAGGTAAATAAAGAGGGGAAAACACTTTACCCTTGTGGTATTACCCCAAAGCACTTTGCCTCCTTGTGTTTCAAAAATAACCAAATACCCCCCTATGTGGTTTTAACCTAATGTGCTACGGTTACATTTTTCATCCAAACTAACAAAACACATGATTCACATGCCAAATTTGGTAGTGGGAAAGGAAAAAGTGTAGTCAAATTCAAAGTTATAAAGCGAAAAAGACAACCCCCACCCTCATCCCCCCTCCATCTCCCCCCCCCCCCAAACAACCCCATCCATCCTTTCCAACCTCCCCTACCACCTTCGACCTCTTTCCTCGTCCCTCAACCTCCCTCCTCCCTGATCCAATGATGCTTTTGAAGTTCAAGGAGAGTTTCAAAAGCAACCTATTGTGATTGGAGGGACTGATAAGCTTCCAGCGTTGGTGTTTGCCGAGGAAACAAAGAAGAAGAAGGCACTTGAGATGAAGTAGAGCTTGTAAAGAAGTATGATTATGGGAAGTTGGGGAAGAAGTTGAGGAGCTATAATCTAAATGTATAGTTATGTAAACTATATGTATAGACCTATAATTCATTTCGAGATCTATATCTATATCTATATTTGTAGATCTGTAATTCACTAAATGGAAATGGTGATTAACATTGTGTATATATGTATTAGTATGTATATATGAAAATACATAAATGTATAATTGGAAATGTAATTAAATTAAAGATCATGTTAGAAAGTTACAAATTTGTGTAAAGAACTGTTATTTATTCCTAGATCTATATCTATATTCATAGATTTGTA
Source organism: Camellia lanceoleosa (assembly GCA_025200525.1). Taxonomy (NCBI): domain Eukaryota; kingdom Viridiplantae; phylum Streptophyta; class Magnoliopsida; order Ericales; family Theaceae; genus Camellia; species Camellia lanceoleosa. Next base: position 6,232,436 of record CM045764.1, read on the forward strand.
ATCTATGGAATAAAAATGGTGATTAACAGTGCCTATGTATGTATATGTATGTGTGTACATATATAAATGTACAATTGGAAATGTAATTAAATTAGAGATTATGTTGAAAGTTAGAAATTTATGTGAAGAGCTATAATTAATTCCCATATATGTATATATATATATATTCTGAATATGTAATTAATCCATAGAATGAAAATTGTGATTACCAAGTGTGTGTGCAATTGGAAATGTAATTAATTCCAGTTGCACGAAGTGGGGACAGAAGAGCGAGGGCATATAGAAGTTTTTAAGGTTTGAAGCACCTATGGGAGCGTGTAGATAATTTATATATTTAATATAAGAATATAATCTAACAATTTTTTTATGAGTGGGTTATAAGGTGAGTGTGCAAATTTAGGAATGGGCGAGTTTGAGGTATTCACAATTTGTGAGATGAGTATTCAAATTTACAATAGAAAAGATAGGCACACACCCAAAGAGAGAGTGATATGGTCATACTGACTATCTCTATGGGTGTGTATTTGGTAGTGTTAATGGGTGTGATTGTAGCAAAGTTGAATTTATAAATTTATAAATATGAGTGTTCAAAATACTCTCTATGGATGTGTGTTTGGAAGTGTAAGTAAGTATGATTGTAGTAAAGTTGAATTTATAAATGTTGGTGTTCAAATAATGAAAAATTGGCTGATTAATATATATTACTATATATATACAAAGAAAAGAAAAGGAAAAAAAAATAAAAAATTAAGGGTATTCAATTACTGTTGGTTATGAGTGCCGCCACCTCAGCCCCCAATAAATCAGGACAAAGGACCATTACCACTAGTGAAGAAAAAAAACTTGAAAGCATATAAGTAAAGTTCAATAAATGCATTGGCGCATAAAGGTGAGAGAGATAAAAACGGCGACGTGCATGGATTTGGAACAAGGCATATATCTTGCTTAGCAACAGAATCAATGCATGACTTGCTGAAACGATACTCTCAAATGATGAGCTCAACCACACTAAACTCACTTCTATATTTTGCAGGCAGATCTAGGACAACAAACCTACTAACCCAAAAAATCCTAAGATTACAGACTCCGGATGACTTGATCATTAAAAATAACCAACCTATCCTAACAAATTTGAACCAGATATGTATGTGTGTATCTGTATACATAATATGGAGATAGGCATCAATCCAACAACATCTGAATCAAAATCTGAATATTTATACTGATTTGGATATAAATAAATGGAAAGCTCACTGCTCACCTACGCTAGGTCAAACAGTAGAATCAAATCACAGTTATAAGTCGAACTATTTTCTTTCGTAATTCGTAACCTCAAACAAAGGATAATCAAAGATCGTAGACTTCTAACACATTTACATTTTTTTCTAGGCAAACAAACGGAGAATTAATCACATATCACCATAACATAACAAGAAAAAAAAAGAATCAAAACATCTATCTCGCGAAGCCGAAACCCTAGCTCCTCCGCCAACGCAAACACACACACACACACACACATATAGATAGATAGACAGATAGACATATATATATATAGAGAGAGAGAGAGAGAGAGAGAGAGAGAGAATACCGAAATCGGAGCGAGGGCGTTTCGAGAAGAGAGAAGGAAGAGTTGGCCTCCTGTCGTCTAACCTCCGGTAAGAATCCGCCATTTCCGAGAGAGAGAGAGAGAGAGTATGAACAGGTGCAGACAAGCCGGTTGCGATTCTTTGAGGAGGCAAGTAGCCCTTTCCCTAAGCAAGCAACAGCAAAAAGCAGACGACGCAAACATGGTCGACCGGTGCCTCATAAGCATCATTATTGGGCGGGCCGAAAAGAGGAGACCGTGACCGGTCATGGACTAGGCCCAGCATCATTTTTTCATGGCTTGGTTTGGGCCGTCATGGGTCAAAATTAGTGGTGAACATGGTCCACTTTGGATCGATTTAGGATGAAATCAGAACTAATTTATTGTCTACAATTTTCATAAAAATTGTAATTAAACTAAACCATTAAAATCATGGATACAATTCGAACCAAATCATTTAAATACGGTTTAATTCAATTTGGAATCACGATTTTACATAATCTATTAACAAGAAAAATCGTATTACATTTTTAAAAAAAATCAACCTATCATAAATTTTTAAAATAATAATAAAATGTCTTATCAAGTAAATTACTCTCATACTGTTCACCAGTTAAGCAAAAACATTATATTAAGCAAATATTATTCAACATTAATTTGTCATGATTTTTCGAAACATAGATTTTCAAAATATAACCGTGCATGTTGTTCCACCATTAACTTAAACAAACATAATATAATATCTAGCAAATCAACATATATGGCTTAGATTATATGGTTTGGTTCGATTCAAATCCAGAATCGTGGACATAAATTCGAAACTAATTGTGACAACCTCACCATTGCATCGATAATACCACTAATTCTTGCTAAACCGTATGCGAACATGATTAAGTATGGCGATTTGGTGACATCGAATCGATTGATTGAGTGTATTAGTTTAAACGCATTTCTATCTGTTTGACTATTAAATGATCTGTTTATGTTTTATGTTTTAAACTGCAAATTGAAGGTCTTATCGACGGCCGAATCTGGAACTGATTAGTGTTTTGTGTTAATTAGAATTAATGTGATTATATGATAAATTTAATTGAAATTTGATTTGGTATGATTAAATTGGATTAAATAGCGTTGAATTTCATTAAATGAGTTTATTACCCTTTTGCCATTGAGTGGGCATCTTTAGGCCATTAGTTCATTTCAATTTTGATGCACTATCTCAACCATTTTTCCTAGGCCAAAACCGAGACAGTGAGAGAGACTTGAGAGAGAATTGTTTCATCTAGAGAATTATTCAGAGAATTAGAAGATTTGGAGGATAATTGCACAAATTGAGCTCCCATTCTTGAAATTGAGGACCTAAGGTAGGAGAATCATCTTCTTGAACTTGTATTTTGGTTGTGTCTTGCATGTTTCATGGAAGTTTGGTGATTAGAGTCTAGAATTGGTTCACAATGTTGAATTGAAGCTTAAATCATGCATGCATGTATGTATTGTTGAGTTTTGAGGTTGATTTCATGGAAATCCTCACATGCATGTCCATATTCTAGCTTTGGTCCATGAATTCAGCATGTTTGTGGAAGGATTGACTCATTTGTTCTTGTATTAGAAGCTTTGAAGTTGATTAAATTCATGCATGTTGCATGTACATCATGTTCTTGAAGTTTTGTTTGGAAATAGGTTCAATTGAACTACCTTTGGGTTTTGATTTTGCAAATTGATCTTTGAAACATGTCATGTTATGAGTTTTAAAGTGTTTTCCAGAAAATTAGCACAAGAGGATCGAGTTTGATGCTTTTAATGTTGAGTTTCATGCTTGGAGACAAATTTGGAAATTCCAAATTTTGGATCCACGTTCGAGCGGGAAACTCCACGCTCGAGCGTACACTCTGAGTTCATGCAGTCCATTCGAGCGGAGAAAGTAACGCTCGAGCGTGAAATACGTGTATCTAGTACTTTACATATGTTTACAGTCCGCTCGAGCGAGGAAATGTACACTCGAGCGAGGACTTGTGTCTCACGCTCGAGTGAGGGTCGAGCGCCCGTTGAGCGTGAATTTTATGCATCTAGTACTTTTACAGTCCGCTCAAGCGAGAAAAGTCATGATCGAGCGTAGCTCTTTTGTCTGCATGTCCGCTCGAGCAGGACCCCTGTTTTAGCAAAAATTTGAAAAGTGTTTTAAAGTACATATTTGTATCCTCATTCCATCCTAGGCATTCCTAGGCCAAATTTAAGGCATCTTAATGAGGATAATGCTATAGAACTACACCGAGTCAAGATAGGGACTAAGTTATCGTTTCCCAAACGTGCAACTCAGTGTGTGTTCATCCTGTAACTGTGTAGGGTTGGCATCCGAGGACGCTCACTAGCCTATCTGTAGCCTAGAACTCTGTGAGTAACAATGTTGTAAAGATATATTCAATCATGAATATTTTATGAATGACCAACTGTACTGCTTTCTGAAATGATATTTCTTACTGAATGAATGTTGTCCTATTTGCGAACTGTATTCGTGGCATCCATAGCGATTTACGGTTACTATACTGTTACTACTACTGTTATAGAGATCTCCGTCGGTTCTCATGTTGGAACCACTACTGTTTATTGATATGATGGCCATCAATCGATTTCGTCTGTTAAGACCCATCGCATCGCTTTTGCTATGGGATGTACCACATATGACTGCTATGACTGAATGGCTGATATACTGTTATAACTGACTGTTTTAAATACTGAAAGGACATTCATTTTTAACCTCTTTACGCATATGTTATTCACTGGGCTTTAGCTCACTGTTTATATATATATATGTAGGTGTCCAGGCACTGGATCGAAGCTAAGAACGTTGGGTTTAACTCCCTTTTTGTCAAGCCAACCACTGTGCCTCATTGAGAGGTTCAAAGTCCTTCTAGCTAGGGCTTTTTGAGGTGTTTTAGATTCATCATTTCTATCTCTGTTTTTGTATAGACTGACTGTACCTGTACTGTACTGTTCTAATAGAGATTAGGTCCCTGTCCTGGATGATTGTATATGTATGTATATACTGTTTTGGTTCTGAATGTGAATATATATGAAAAGTCTTTTTGCATACAGATTATCACAGCTCATTGGACATCTTTCATTTACTGTTTTGGCTTCCGCTAGCCCCTGTACTCTGTATTACTGTTAAGCAGGCCTTCGGTAATCACGGATTATTGGCTGGTTACGGTGCTAAACCCATAGGGGCGGTTTTGGGTCGTGACACTAATCCACGGAGATAGGTTCTTCAATTTTTCAAACTAGGACCAAACCATGAATTAAAAAAATAAAACCAAATCTATCGAATGGGTCTAGACTGATTCAGTTTGTAGATTTTTCAATTTCCTTACTCATTCCTAGTCAAAAATTTATGTTCAAATTGCCTCATGGGCTTGGGCCACATGAGCTCTTTGGCAGGGATAATAGACGGCTTGTTAACTGCCTCTCACGAGCCAACAATAGATAGACAAGATTTAAGTTTTATTTTTAGATAAATTACAAATATATCCCATAAAGTTTGCTTAAAATAAGAATTACTTCATGTCATTTTGAAAATGATATTGTGTCCCTTTAATTTTTTAATCACACAACAAATGAACTATTTTATTAAATCAATTAACAATTTATTATTGGGGTAATTACACCCTAGTTGATGTCAAGAAAAAAATACATATTCATGAAAAAACTTTATAATTTTTCTTATTATAAAGGGTCTCAGTCCGTAAATCCATTTTATAGACTTAAAAGGCCATAGATCCACACAGCTTTTGTTTTGGGCCCATAAATACTCATCATTCAAAATTAAAAAGCCATAGACCATGCATTTATATTTGTCCAAATTATGGGACAAATTCAAAATTAATACTACATACCATCTGTTCAAATTGACGTGTCTATCTGTCCAAATGATGGGACAAATTCACAATTAGTATTACGTACCACCTGTTCAAATTGACATGTCTATCTATCCAAATTATGAGACAGATAAGTTAAAATAATTTGGACAAATAAGCAAAATACTAGGGCATATATATTCAATTTTGATAGATAAGCAACAAAAACTAGGAAAGATAGGGGAAAAAAATACTAAGACTGATACGAAAAAATATTAGTACAAAAAGATTAAAATAATTTGGATAGATAGATTAAAAATATTAAAATAATTTGGACAAGTAGATTAAAAGTATAAAAATATTAGCATATATAGGTTAAAATAATTTGAACAGATTAGTTAAAAATATTTGAACACATATGTTAAAATAATTTGGTTTGGACAGATTAATATAGTTAAGTTCAAATAATTTGGACAGATATGTTAAAAATATTGAGAAAGATAGGTTAAAATAATATGGATAAATAGGCTAAAACTGAACAAATATGTTAAAACATATTGAGAAAGACAGGTTAAATAATTTGGATAGATAGGTTAAAAAATTGAACAGATAAAGTTTTTTTACTGATTTGTAATTATTTTCTCAAAAATCCACTTATGTGATATTTCCCCTTTATTATTTATAAGGAAACAGACACACTTCGATTCTAAATACTACCATATTTCAAGTTCATTCACTTCACAAATTTACAATTTTTATTTTTTCTTAATACACTTACCCCACCTACCATCTCTCCACCACCTCTGTCAATCGCCACCGCAACCACCACAAAAATTGGAATGTAAAGAACAACAGATTATTAGAGTTAAGGCAATAAATGACAAATTTATTCCAGTTAAGTTTCGTCAAATTAAAAATTTTGTATTAAAGTTGATATATTAGGGACTTATTTATTCATCAATAAAAAAATATAGATGAAGAATCTTTTTTACTGCTTTAACGATAATATGGGAAGGAAAGACCTTCATTGGTAACAATACACGAAGATATATAGCCGGCTTTAGGAAAGAATGTTTCATAAATCTAGACCAGTAATATTGTATTTCTCATGTAAATTTGTACAAAGATAACAGAGATCTTATGATAATGATGTATAGTTTTTACATACTTGTTCTAACTGCTGTTCTTATATGAACTGTCAAATGATCTAGAGTAGCATAAATCTCCTCTGTTCTCTGATGAGATGTGTCACACGCAACAAAAGCATGAATTTGATTTCTATCTTCAATCCAACTACATCCTGGATTCTTCTGCATTTCTTTCTCCTTAATCAACTGTCTCGTTCTAGCTACATCGCTCCATCTCCCTACAGAAGCATATAAGTTTGCCAACATAACATAATTCCCCGTGTTTTGTGGTTCCAATTTTATGAGCTTCTCCGCTGCAATTTTTCCTAAACCAACATTACTGTGAATCACACAACCCCCTAGCAATGCACCCCAAATCACATTATCAGGGTCCATAGGCATTTCCTTCACAATGGTGTATGCTTCTTGAAGGTGTCCTGCACGGCTAAGAAGGTCTACCATACATGTGTAGTGTTTTAATGTCGGATTCATGTTATAATAGCCCATCAAGTTGAAGAATTCACGTCCCCTCTCAACTGATCCTGCATGAACACATGAAGAAAGAACCAACAAGAAAGTTATGCTGTCTGGTTTGAAACCGTCTAGCAGCATTCTACAGAAGAGACCAATTCCTTCCTCTCCATCTCCGTACATGGCATATGCAGAAAGCATGGCGTTTTGGCTAATCAAATTAGGGTTGTCAATCCTATTACAAGCCATCAATGCATGTTTTATGTTTCCACATTTTGCATACATATCCACAAGGGCTGCTCCAATGTGGACATCTGATTCAAACCCACTTCTGATTGCATGTGCGTGAACTTGCTTCCCTCGTTCAATTGTTGTCAATCTTGAACATGCAGGTAAAATTATTCCAACTGTATAAATGTCGGGTCTCAAATTTGAAGTCTGCATTTCAGAGAACAATCGCATTGCTGATTCATAGTGGCCATTTTCGACATGACCTGAAATAATTCCATTCCACGTGTATATGTTCGGATCAAATCCGTCTTCCTTCATATTTTCAAGAATATTTGGAATACTTTCAATCTGAATGCAACGGGCATAGCCTGAGATGAGTGCATTCCATGTGGGTATATCCTTTTCAGTTACTTCATCGAAAGTCATCTGAGCAGCCTTTACATCTTTACATTTGCAGTACATCTCGATCAACTCTCTACCAACAAAAGGATTCGAATGCAGGCCTCTAACAATGGCATGTGAATGTACCTCTTTCCCTAATCTTAAAGAACCGATTTCAGTACAAGCGGTTAGGACACTTCCTAAAGTAAAAGAATCAGCTTGAATCCCTTCTGTCATTAGCAATTCTTTATACAAACTCAAAGCCTCATTGAACATTAAGTTATCTACATAACCCGAAATCATTGAATTCCATGAAATTATGTCTTTCCTGATCCCTTCCAGTTCCATTCGATTAAACAACTCCTCTGCCTTGGAAATTTCCCCATTCTCACAGTACCCAACAATCATTGTATTGAAAGAGACACCATTTTTCACCGAAAATTTTGAAAATATCTTGAAAGAACTTCCCATATCAGCACACCTCCTATAAACATCAAGTAATCCGTTGACAACAATAGGGTTAGACATAAATCCATGCCTTGTGATATAGCCATGGATTTCCTTCCCCAAGCTTAGCTTTTCTAATCTTGCACAAGCAGGTAGAACACTTGCTAGTGTTTGAGCATTCGGTTCAAAACCCGCAGCTTGCATTTTATACAACATCTCAATCGCTTCGTCATCATACCCATTTTTCGAGAATCCACCAATAACAGCACTCCAAGAAACAATATTTGGAGTTGATTTATCCAACATTTTCTCCAAAACCTCCAATGCCTCGTAAACCACGCCATTGGTAGCGCAAGCAGTAGCTAAAGAATTCCAAGAAACACAATCCTTCTCCGGCATCATTTCTAGAACTTTCTTGGCAGCATCTAGACTTCCACATTTACCATACATATCTATCAGAGCATTCCCCACATAAATATTACAAACAAACCCATTCTTTATCAAAAACCCATGTAATTGCCTACCCAATCCCACCCCACCAAGACCAATACATATTTTCAACACCACAGGAAACACAAAGAATTGTAATTCCAACCCAATATCCCCAAACAACAATTCTTGAAATACCAGAAGAGCTTTCTCAAAAAACCCATGACCCACATATAAATTGAGAATTGCCACCCATGAATATAAGTTTCTCATTGGCATTTCGTCGAACACATGAGTTGCATCTTGAAAACAACCACATCTTCCATACATTTGAAGCAACTTTGTTTCCACAAACTCATGCCCATGAAAACCCATTTTGAGGGCATGTGCGTGAACTTGTTTTCCGAGAATAGGGTGATTGCAAGCTTCGAGAATCGAAGCATAAGTGGTTGAATTTACAGGGCCATCTAGAGAAGAGAGATGGGTTTGGCAATTGGTTGTTTGAGAATGAGATATGAGTTGCTTTTGTTTTACTGATTGAAATGGGAGGCTAATGGGCTTGGAATCATGGGAGGGTAAACGTGGAGGAAGAGGCGTTGGACTGATAGGTTCTAAATGGAAGGCCATTTGGTCTTTGTAGACTGTGACAGTGGGGAACAAAGATAGCTAATAGGGTGGGTTTGTGGTTGATTTTTTAATTATAATTTTTAAAATTTTTGAGTAAATGACAACCATATCTCCTGAGATTTACTTAAATTATCAATTATTTTTATATATACCTTTTAAAGTTTTTAATTTCATAATAAATAGGTTTTTTTTATTAATAAATCATCAAGTTTTTCAATTAATAATTTAAATAATTTTATTATTGTATAGGAGACAGTTATAAATTTTATTTTTTTAATTAATTTTGTTAAATAAAAAATTCTAACAGGGAGGTATTTGTGATTTTTCAAACCATAAGGGGTAATTCATATTTTAAGCAAACCTCAGGAGATGTACTTGTAATTTATCCTAATTTTTTTATTTGAGAGTTTTTAATTTTTAATTTGGGTAAATTACATATATACCCCTTAAAATTTATTTAAAATACAAATTGCTCCATATATTTTTGAAAATTAGATTCTATCCCATCAAGTTTTTAATTGTATAACAAATAATCTATTTTATTAATAAATTACAAAGTCAATTAAATACTTTTAATGATATTAAAAATATATTTCAATTAAAAATTAATATAATTTTATTGTTATATTGAAGAGTAGTTAGAAATTTGATTTTTTCTATTAATTTTGTTTAAAAAAATTTGATAATGAGGTATTTGTAATTTTTAAAACCATATGGGACAATCTGTATTTCAAGTAAATTTAATAATAATAATAATACTAATACTAATAATAATAATAATAATTGCCAAGTCACAAGATAAAGACAATGCTTCTGACAGTTCAGCCTTATCTGAAGCCCCCACAAGTCATAATCTATGTGGTCCACAATTTCAAGATGCTCAGCACCCATATGCCTAAGCACAGTCATTGGATTCCATATATACATCAGCTTCAATCACTACTCCTTTTCTGTCAATCATGCAGTCACATCTCTTCATCGAAAGTAAATGAATTGTGGAAAAAGTCACTATTCACTATTCATGGCAAAAGACAAGTTAAAGTAGACAGCTCTAAATCAGTCATCGAAAACAATAGATAGCACCCATGTGCCTCATACTTTCCAGTCAGAATTGCTCACAAGTCTCACAGTCATCTCCTTCTCCTATAAATAAGCTTCTTCAAGGAGAGAAAGGGGAGGAATTTTACAAGAATTGAGAATTCACATCTTCTATACCCTCTGAAAAATTGTATTTTTAAGAGTTTTTCAAATTCAGTTTTTCCGCTTCAGTTATGTATTTTGAAGTTATGCTTACAAGCTACTTCCAGCAAACAATTGTAAGTTTATTATTTCAAGTTAAAGTTTATTGTGTTATTCCGTTATTATTTTGATTATTTGGTATTAGAGCCAAGTTGGTGATATAGCTTATTAATTAGTTATTTCTGATTTTCTACTCTACTTCTATCTTTATAAATTGCTTCAAGTTATCTTTATTCTCTCTAACTTATCACTCATTTTCCACTCTACGAGTAGCCACTCACCTTTTGTTCCACATCCTGTGTAAGTCTTTAGGTTAGGCCGTTGACGGATATAGGGGTTGCTGGAAAGGGTATGATCGAAAATATAGTATGTGAAAATATGATAAGTTATCCAAGAATTTAGATTACTTGAATCTTTTGATAGTACTTAGAACAATAAGTTAATTATTCCGAAATAACTCTTCAATCAGCTCTAGAACTACAACACTAACTCCCATACCTGATACTGTAGTAAATGAAGAAGAGCATGAATTTCAAGGTTTAAAGATACATTTAAGTTAGAATATCCCAAAAGTACCAATTAAAGAAATCTATAAAACCAGTTTTTTAAAGTCATTTTTTAATATTGATTTAAATGTAAAAACTATTGAACAAGTTTATACTTTAACAAAAATCCAAGAAACATGTCAATTATTAACTAAAGCATCAATCAAGAAACATCTGTCCACTGGTCATAATTTTATGGATAAATTACAAATATACTCTCTAAGATTTGCTTAAAGTATAGATTGTCCTCCTGTGGTTTCGAAAATTACAAATATCCCATTGTCAGAATTTTTTATTTAACAAAATTAACTAAAAAAATGAAATTCATAATTGTTCTCTAATACAATAATAAAATTACCCAAATTATTAATTGAAACATATTTCTAATATCTTTAAAAACTGTTAACTAACTTCATGATTTATTAATAAAAGGGGCAATTTATTACGAAATTAGAAACCTCAAGAGGTGGAATGTAATTTCCAAAACTACAGGGGGTGATTCGTATTTTAATCAAACCTCAGGGGGTATATTTATAATTTATCCTAATTTTATTCATATAGGCTTAATTCAAGTCGTAATCAAACCATTAACAACTCAAGGACGTATCTCTTCTGTTTTGTTATGTTTGCGAGATGCTCGATTTATCAATTATTATGATAGTTTAATGGATATGATGGAATCTAGTCTTCATAAAAGACTTGTCCATTTTCAATCGTTTTCTTGATTTTACTTTAGGTCTCCATAATCCCACATATTAAAAGCTTTAACATAAAACATCCAAATTTCTAGTGCATTTACCAATATGCTCGGTGGTGCTCATTTTATTGCTTTAATATATCATATCTATTATAAATGTATTGAAACCAATCTTAACGTTCATGTCTTAGTTAAAAGTCCAAAAGATAAAACCTTACTCATACAAGGTAGTACTAATGAAACCAATATTGAGGTCCCTACAACTATTTGTTGGAAAGAAGTCACTCATCCTGATAATTGGGTTACAATTAATGAAAATTATTCTCACCCACACCAATCTAATAGTAATGATGTCCAACAAATCCAACAATACGATGATGGTTCTGTCCATATACTTTGTAATTGCCTCACGTGTAATCAATCCTCTCGTCATAGTACCTTCAATATCCCCACTGACGATGATGAAAATTTTAATACCCCTTTATTTACCCGAAGAGACAGAAAGCTTCAAATTAGTCAACCTTCTCACCCTAATGATAGTAAGTTAAAAGGCATAGATAATTCTTTTACCTCTCAGATTAGTAAACCCATTTATTCAACACAACCACATCTCCATGATAAAGATACTGTATCTCAGGATTCATCCACTCAAATTGATTTTGAAGTTATTCCTCATGTTAATCCTCAATTATTAACCACTACTAAACCTTTTATGCCCAATTTAAATAAACTCCATGCTGAATTCAAGTCGAAAGCTAATAAATTAAAGCGACAAGCTTACAAGACTAATTATAATGAACAACAATAGTCTAAAATCACTAGGAAATGGGATAAATTTATGAATGAAATAGGTACTGAAGTCAATTTCTTTGATTATTTGGAAAATTATTATCAAAAAATAAATACTATTACAAATACCAAATGGAACACTTCCATGAATAATATAGTTTCTTCCAGTCACCCTCCTTTGGAAACTATCCTTATTGAACATAAAGGCTGTACTTTAACTGCTTCTCCTTTTAAAATACCTGGTGATGAATATGAAATTTAAAAAGTTATTGAGCAAAATAATTATAAAAATCAATGTTTAAAAACTATTGGTAAACAATTAGATAAAATTAAAACTACTTTTGATAATTACTCAAATAGCCATACATCCACTAGTAAAACTCTAGAAAAACCACTTATTAACCTTCCCAGCACTAGGAATCGGTTAAGCCTAGTCACTCACGATATTAATACAGTTAAAGCCATTGAACAACTATTTACCAAGTTATGTACACATTCCAAAAACAAAGGAATTATTGTATTAACTCAACAACTACCTTTAAATAATAACTCTGACTCAGACACATCTGCAGCTACTAATCATGAAATTAGTCAATTAGAACAACAATTTCAAACTACTAATCTAAATAGAATAGTACATCCAAAATTTAACCCTACTACTCTTACCAAAAATTGGTAAACGAGACCAATACCGCCTGATCTTTAATTTGAAAATATCAATAATCAATTTTCTGTTTCTGCTAAAAAATTGTATGAATGGAATATCGATGGTCTTAGTGAAAATCAAATTCTTCAAAAATTGAATCACATGTCTATGGTTGCCAATAGCTATCTTAGTAATTATCCCGATTATACCCAAGCTTAGATTGTCTCTCTACTTACCTCTGGTTTTACTGGAATGCTTAAATCATGGTGGGACAAATATCTCACTAATGATATGCATGAAACAATTCAACTTGCCATCTAACTAGATGGAAATGAATTCCCTATCTTTGATGAAGAAATAGGAATGAATTAGCCTGATGGAATTAATACTCTAATATTTACTATAATCAAACATTTCATAGGAACACCCACTAATGTTCATTTCCAAATCCATGATCAACTTAGTAATTTAACTTGCCCCACCTTAAGTGATTTTAGGTGTTACAAAGATGTCTTTACTTCTAGAGTTATGCTTCGAGATGATTACACTAAACCATTTTGGAAAGAAAAATTTATTAATGGCTTACCTAATCTTTTTGCTCATAAAATTAGAGATGTCCTTGTCAACCTACTAGTATCATTGAATATGATAATTTGACTTATGGTGATATTATTAGTACCATACAAAAAGAAGGATTAAAAATGTATAGATATGAAACTTAGTCAAAAGGTTGCTAGAGATAAACACAAAACTAAATATGAATTAGGAAACTTTTACGAACAATACAGTTTACCTTCGATAGCACCTTCGAAATGAAAACATAATAAAAATAAATCTTCACACAAATCACATACCAAATATCGTAAAAAATATTCACCTTCTAAATCACCTGATAACTATTATACTAAACCAAAAAAGAAATATCACAAGAAAACTAAGCATTTTAAAAAGTCCAAATCTGCTCAAGATGTTACTTGTTACAATTGTGATAAAAATGGTCATTATTCTAATAAATGTAAAGTCAAAGAAAAACTTAATCAACTACAGATTCCCCAAGAACATCAAAGTTAAATATTTAAAATATTCAAATTAACCAATACTCCAAATCAATCTACTACATCTAGTAACTCCTCAAGTGATATTAACCCATCAAGTTCTACTTACTATTCTTCCAATGACACTATTGACAATGATCAAATTGAATTAGGATGTAATGATACTTGCTGTAAACAAGTCAATGTTCTTAGTAAATCACAACAAGAAGAAGATTCATTAATTGAATTAAGCAGTAAATTAGATAATCGTGAATTAAAAAGAAAATACACTAATAAATTAAAATCTTTATTAATTAATAGAGAAAGTAAACCTCATCAAGATAAACCAATAATTAGTCTAACTACTACTCTAGAACGATTTAGAAAAGATAAACATAAAGAAATAACTTTATAAGATTTACAGAATGAAATCAATCAAATTAAAACAACTATTAAAGAACTAAAAAATAAAGACAAATTATTAGAAGGAGAAGTTGTAATATTAAAAATTAATAAAAATTTAACTGATTTCCAAAAACATGATGATACCTCATCAGATGAATCTAGTTCTAGCCATGATCCAAATTGAGTCATCTTTGATAATAAATCCACTAAAACTCATAGTGATAATGGTAATCAAGAAAGTCATCGATTAAATATGATTAGGGATGGAAATGAGGGTTAATAGGGTGGATATTAATTCCCTATCCCCATTCCTCTATAATAAATTTTTCCCATTCTCCATTCCCCATGAGTACTACCCTTCCCATTGAACAACCATCTCTCTCTCTCTCTCTCTCTCTTTCTTCCTATCCCCCCTACAATGTTATAAGGGCCTGTTTACAATGTTATAAGAGCTTGTTTGAAGAAATAAAATGTGAAAGAACTTGTTTGAAGAAAGTGTTATAAAACTCATATTAAATTGCATTAGGGCATAAACAAAGAATTATTTGCTGATCTCTATCAACCAACACTAATACAGAGCTGCCAATGTTCATCCCAATGGTAGTGCACACAAAAAAATAAAAAAATTGTAACAAAGCAAAATGCATAGCAAAGATCCTAAAGACAGAACCAACAAAATAATGTCAAAAAACTATTTGTCAACCAAAACCCACATATGGATAACTTTACTCTAAATACACATGTATGTTAAAGTATCTATCTGTGTAATTCTAAACATCATAAATGAATTGCACAAAATTATTAAAGTAGTTAGATGTTCATAGTAAGGCTTAATTCAGCTAGAAGCAAAACCCACTAAACTCACAATGTACATTATTTGGCATTTCAACTCCCAATTCAACAAAGTGCATTCTTTGACATTTCAACTTTAATTTTTTACAAGTTTCTTACAAAGAACACTTGAAGAAAGATTCCAACAACAAAGAACGCCCAAAGAACAAAACCTACACAAGGATAATAAAAATCAAAGAAAAAAATGTTGCTTGACTCTGATTCACATCCATATACTAAAAGACAATGTATAACATGTAAAAAGATCCAACTATGAAAGTTTGAGTTGTCCAACAAGAGAAATGCAAAAGAAAGATCAACTCTGATTCACATCCATCTCATCATATATAGTAGCGTAACCAACTAATTCCAATGTTGAATTACCTGAAAATAAAAAATAAAAAATTAAGTACTGAGACTATTCAATGAAAATATATTTATTTTAAAAATAATTATGTAATGTTTTATTCAAGTACCTTACGTCTCTATAACCCACAACCAACTTTGTGCACACATCAATGCTTCCAAAGTATGTGGATGAAGTCTACTCCGATACGGGCTCACCAACCTACCACTAGTGCTAAATGTAGACTCAGAAACAATAGTGGATACCGGAATAGCTAAAAAATCCCTAGCTATTGCCGGTAAAGTTGGATACTTCGATGCATTTGATTTCCACTAAGTCAACACATCAGAATTGGGGGTTCTTGTCACAAAATCCTCTTCTAAATAATGGTCCAACTCTGACGTTACATTGTTGACCTTTTTTTTTTCGCTTTCTACTAATAAACAAATCATAATATGAAACTACCTTTGAATCTCCAAAATTTGAACTTGTAGAAGATTCAACATTAGCATCAGTCCCCAAACTAAGTTGTTTTTGATATTTTTGCAACAAATCATAACAAAGTTGGGGAATCTTCGCAATTTTCTTTTCAATTGTATCTCCATAAAGTTTATCAAAATAAAACTTCAACACACTAAGTTTGTACCTAGGATCAAGTACAACAGCAACTCCTATAAGACCATGTATAATAACCCAATATTTATCAAACTTTCCCAACATTTTTGATGCCACTAATGTCACGACCCAACCCTAGGGGCTTAGGGCTAGAATCGCAACTTACTAAATAATTCTAATCGTAACAAATTAAGTGGCGCATATGGAGACAAAATGGAAGTAAGAAAATAATTAACCAGAAAATTAACTTCATTCGACTATTTTGATAAAAGAAAGTACATCTATAGGGTTTTTATTTATTTTTATTATTCAGTGACCGGCCCTCAGTAAAACACAAAAGGAAGAAAAGAAAAGAAAAATAAAATAAAATAATGGATCAATATCAAATTCTTGTGTGAGTTCCACTACACGAGATTACGGGCATTCCTTACATCTCATCACCTGAAAGGGTAACAGCTATAAGTACACAGCAGAGTGAGAAATATTATGCCAAGAGTATAGGAAACACAAAATAACCATGGATAGTTAGTTAAGATAAAACATTCACATAACGTAATTTGAATAAACAAATTATTTACATGGCAGAAACTGAAATACAAAAATTACGTAAATAAATAATCATAATCACGGTACAAAACAGAACATAACAGAGGTCATTGGGGTGATAGTTAGAATAGAGGTCAATGGATCTATGATAAACAAAGGACCACAAAGTGGCCAAATAGAGGCCAATGGTTATTTAAGTCCCTCAAGACATGGGATTCCTGTGGTGGTACTTATAAAAAATAACTGTTTACAAAATCATTGTCAAATAATTTCTAAAATTTAAATAAACATATCCATGGGTTTCATTTTAAGTAAATAGAGTTCAGAAAATAATTAACGTAATCAAAATATTAATATAATTTATAAAACATAGATTGCATAAAATAATTTATGGTAACCCAAAACATACGTAAAATATATTATGGTGACTCAAGGTATAATATAACTCACCTTAATATTGATCCTTTACATTGCCAAAATTTCCCCCTTTGTACTGACTTATTTGAAGCACCCTTCTTCCATTCCTTACTTTTGTTTCTTATCTTCCGATGGTTAGACTATGCTTTGTGCTCCTATTTATACTTGTGTTGCTCCTGTAAACTTTTGCCACGTTTCCTAGGTCTATTATCCTAGGAGCTAAACCTCCTAAGCCTTATCTCTAAGCAACTTAACTTCCAAAGATGTAGGAGATTAGTTTAGAGTTCATGCTTATTTATACCTAGGCCTAGAGTTATTGCCTATTTACACCTTGGCCCAAATATCCAAAATCATTACACTTTTTTTTTTTTTTTTTTTTTATAATTTCTATTGAGCTTATCTACAACTTTGCTTAATTCTATATTTATCCTAATTAGTATAATAATTGTGCAATAACCCCTAATTTTAAATTAAAATACATGTTTATCATATACATTTATAAAATTCAATATTTTATTTTACTTTTGTTCTTATTATATTAATTCAATGTTTGGGGTGTCACATTTCTCCCCTTCTAAATAGAAGTTTGTCCTCACACTCGATGTACCTTAGATTTCAAAGAGGTGCGGGTATTTGGCTTGCATTTGACTTTCCATTTCCTACGTAGCTTCTTTGACTCGATGATTTCGCCACAAGACTTTTACAAAAGGAATAGTGTTGTTTTGGAGAACCTGATTACGATGGTCAAGAATCTGCACTGGTTGTTCTTCATACGAGAAGTCTTCTTGAACTTCCAGATCCTCGTAATCAACAACATGCTTTGGATCTCGAAGGTACCGCCGAAGCATCGAAACGTGAAACACATTGTGAACATCAGATAGTTCAGGTGGTAATGCTACTGGACCAATCCTTTCTAATATCTCGAATGGCCCGATGTAACGTGAGTTTAACTTTTCTCACTTTCCAAATTGGATAACTCCTCTTGTTGGTGAGATCTTGAGGAACACATGATCCCCTACTTGGAATTCCAAGTCCTGTCTCCGTGTATCTGCATAACTCTTCTGGCGGCTCTAGGTAGTGTGAATTCGCTGCTGGATGAGTTGAATTTTATCACTCATTATCTGTATGATCTCAAGGCCTAATAACCTCCTATCTTCGACTTCTGCCCAACACAAAGGTGATTGACACTTCCTTCCATGCAGTGCTTTGTACGGTGCCATTCCGATGCTTGCTTGATAACTGTTGTTATAGGCAAATTCTATTAAAGGTAGGTGCTCGTCCCAATTACCTTTGAGGTCCAACACGTATACACGTAATATGTCTTCTAAGGTCTGGATTATTCTTTTGGATTGTCCATCAATTTGCGGGTGATAAACAGTGCTAAACTTCAGTGTAGTCCCTAAAGCCTCATGTAATTTGTTCCAGAAGTGAGACACGAAGTAGGGGTCTTGGTCAGATACAATTGAAACTGGAGTACTGTGTAACCAAATGATTTATTTGATGTACAAAGTGACAAACTTATTAAGGGAGTACATGATTTTGATTGGCAGAAAATGCGCTGACTTCGTCAATCAGTCTACTATAACCCATATTGTATCATTCTTCAAGAATGACTGTGGTAGCCCGACCACGAAGTCCATAGTAATGTGCTCCCATTTCTATTTAGGAATAGGGAGTGGTTGCAGCATTCCTAGAGGTCGCTGATGTTCTGCTTTAACATATTGACAATACAGATATTTGGAGACATGGGTTGCTACGTCTCTTTTCATTCTTGTCCACCAGTAGTGTTCCTTTAGATCGTGATACATCTTCGTATAGCTAGGGTAGAACGCAAACCTCGAGCTATGAGCTTCTACCAATATTTTCTTTTTGAGTTTCGAAATGTCAAGTATGCAAATTTGATTTCAAAATTTTAGTATCCCATTCTATATAGTGAAATCAGGATCAGGCGTACTCCTTTGTTTCTCATATTTTTTCTTCAAAAGTTTATCTTTACATTGGTGTACTTTAATTTCTTCTATTAAGGTAGGTTCCACGGTTATATTGGCAAGCAGTCCATTGATCTTGTGGGAAACGAGAGTACATGCCAAACTTCTGGTCATCTTTTGACTCAGTGCATTTGCTACCATGTTAGTTTTGCCCGAATGGTGATGGATCTCTATATCTTAGTCTTTCATAAATTCTAACCACCGTCGTTGCCTCATATTCAGTTCTTTCTGTGTAAACAGATATTTCAGACTCTTGTGATCAGTGTAAATCTGGCAGGTTGCACCGTAGAGATAATGATGCCAGATCTTGAGGGCGAAGATCACCGCAGCTAATTCTAGATCATGGGTTGGGTTCTTCTTGTGAGTCTTTAGTTGTCGCGAGGCATAAGCAATGACTTTTCCGTGTTGCATAAGAACGCAACCCAAACCATTGTATAAGGCATCACTATAAATTACAAACCCATCTGCTCCTGTAGGGAGTGCTAGTATAGGAGCTGACACAAGTCGACTTTTTAATTCTTGGAAACAACGCTCCTATTTGTCAGTCCATTCAAAGGGTGTGTTCTTCTGAGTTAGCTGGGTCAAAGGTAATGCTATTTTTGAGAAATCTCGCACGAGACGTCGGTAATAGCCAGCTAGACCCAAGAAACTTCAAAGTTCTGACACATTAGTAGGTCGTGGCCAGTACACGGTTATTGCAACTTTTTGGGGGTCAACCGAGATGCCATCTTTGTTAATGACGTGACTGAGGAAGTGTACATTAGATAATCACCAAAGAGTCCAAATCTGGCAAATCTTTTGAAAAATCGATTTTGAATCAAATTGCCAAAAAATGGATTGCTTTGCCAAATACAGAGTCGCCACCTAAATATTTTGAGAAATTTAGGAAACCCATGACTCGTGCCAAAGGCCACGTGTCCGTCATCACCAAGATTATCTCGGCTCAGGAACTTAGGTACGAGAGGGGAAGATTATGAATTGAGCACCCTCGTTTGCTCGATCAAAGATCGATCTCTACTAATCATGATATAAATCTTATGTACATTATATGCTCTTGTTACGGTTTATTAGGCTAGCATTACTATGTGATGCGCACACACATAAGTATAGACTAACTTGCAAGAATTAGAACATTTGATTCATGTTTATTTGCAAAAATTGTTTCGAAATATGTACCACTTGATAAAGTAATCGCATATGAACATTACTCAAATTATTCCAATTCAAGCAATTTATCAATTAAGCAATTAGCCTCATGGCTAGCATGCTAAACATGGCAACAATCACACGCATGCGATATGTTAAAGCGAGTAAATGCTCACCTAGTACACTAAGCCAAAAGAGAAATAAGTTAGAAAAATGGATGATCCTAATTAGGTAATATGACTAATATAACACATGCAACATGCAATTACTAGGCTCGGCTACTAATATGACATATGGATCAATTTGATAGCATGCGGTCTAAGTACGTATTCAAAGAAGTGCTAAACTAACAATGCAGTTAGAATGATAAACCAAGCCCCAGTGTATGCAATACAAGTGAATGTAAGGCATAAGAGATGCTAAACAAAACGTGATGACCTAGAACTAACCATCACAAGCTAGTAAATAAAAGGGAAAAAGATGTGGGGTTGGAAGACGTACACATTATTACATTACGCTCTCACGAAGGAGAGTCCGAATGAATAAACTAGTTAATTAACTAACTAACTAAAGCTAAGCTAATTATTACAAAACAAATGAAATTAGCTAAACTACTAAACTAATTATTACAACAAATGAATTAACTAATCTAGTTAACTAAAACAATTACAAGACGAAATCGAACAACTAGTTAACTAACTAATTAATTACAACACTTTACAAAATTAACTAGCTACAACTAATTAATTACAACAAATAGCTAAACTAAGTATTTAAACTTAAAATAGGCTCGATACGCGAGGAATGCTCATGCACATGCTCGGTTTCCACCTGAAAAGCCACTATTTTACTTATAGAAGGCCTTTGTTGTACAATAGAACACTAACACCTTTGTCCACCTCAAGGATGGCTCTGCTCTGCTCAAAGAACACATTGTTGAATTTTGCATCAGTGGTTGGCTGGCTGGCCAGTAGTGAGGGCCTGCCGACTACCAGTGATAGCTGGCCGGCCATTAAAGGTGGCCTGCCGACCATGGAAAGTGGCTTGCTTGCCACTGCTGCCTAGCTCATCTTGCTACAACAGAGAACAAACAGAGCATGCACAGGATATTTTCAAGAGTTTGTCTGCACAACTCACCCTTTGTTTTCATGAACAAATCAAAGGAGAGACAAAACTTGGTTCACAAACCATCAACTCAAGCAATTTCATTGTATGATGGCTTATGAACCAAAGTGTGTAAGTTCAATGAATGTAATAAAATAAGACACAAACCTCCTCATTTTCATGAATTGATCAAGGGAAGTGGTGACCTTGGAAACTTGAACCATTTCATCAGTAATGAGTATGAAATGCCTCAAGCTTCCATGTGTTCAATTAACATTCGATTGAACACAAAACCGAATTCTTATCTTGCACCATTTTAGTCCTATTTTAATTACTTCATTTTAGATTACCAACCATCCTTTAATTCATTGAGTTCAATGGTGAGTTTAAGTCCTCTAATGGAAAGAAGGCTCAAACCAAGTATTGTTTTAGGCATGAAAGAGACATCATACCATTGGTAATGAACCCTAAAGGGAATAAACCATTAAGCATGACACCTCAATCTCATGTTTTAAACAAACAAGTAGTTTGAATTACTTTCAAAGCAAAACAAAAGCCAAGAAAGGAGGGGAGTTGAAGAGATGATTAAGAGTCATCACAAATACGGAAAGCCATAAATAAATGCAATCAACTCAAATAAGATGGTGTCTAAGGCCTAGAATATCAAACTTATGAGTACAATTACACTATAAACATGCAAAACAAAGCTCAAATGCAACTAGCAACCAAAAAAAGTGCTAAAATAGTCTAAAATAAGTCCTAAAATATGCTGAAATTGAGATAAAAATAGATAGATTAATTAGCTAAAATATAGCACAAGCTAGGCTAGTAAGCAAGACACAAGGAGGGGAGGCTAACCCCTCCAAATTTGGACTTCCAAACATCATTTTGGCTACTGAAATAATTCTGAAAAACAGTGTTTAAAAGCTCAAAAATAGATCGTAAAAGGATGGAAAACACAAGGGAAATGGCCTTCAAAACAAGGTGCAAAGAAGGGTGAACTACCCCTTAACCTTTAATGGCCTTAAAATCCAAGTGTCAGCCCAAAAATACAGAGTTTTTACAGCTCAAAAATAGTTGGAAGATAGCAAGAATAATAGCAAATAAAACAAAGCAACAAGCAAAGCCTTATACCTCTTGAAGAGAAGACCCATTCTAGGCAACAAATCAAGACAACACACCTTTCAAGAGCTCAAACCAAGCTCAAAAGTACCTCAGCTCAAAGATGAGAAGGTTTGGTTAAGGGTGTATGGGCAAAGGTTAAGGATATGTAGGATAAAGTGTAGGAATTTGGAAGAGAGAGAGAATCGTTGAGAGAGAGAGATGAAAAATTTTGCTCTAAAATTTTTCTAACCTTAAAACATGCGAGGGAGGCCCTTTGTATATAGAAAACATGAATTTTCCTCAAGAACATCCAGCCCTACACGTAGGAGTAGATGCAAGTATCTATGCAAACAGCTGGCACAACTGTCACAAAATATCTGCAAACGTGGTGGCCGGCAACCAAGAGTGATGGCCGACAGCCCAAAAAGGTGGCCGCCAAGCCACCAAGGGTTGCAGGCTTGAAAAACCAAGGGTTGGTCCAAGAATAAAGGCAACAGGGGTGTAGGGTTTGAAAGGCTCAAAGTTGTAGCATTCCGTTGAGGATTTCGAGCACTGGACAAGCATATAGACTCATCATTGGGTATACACGCAATGACATCCAAGTTGTAAAGGCCGTAAAAAATGGGGTGTCTACACATGCACACATATATTTGCTGATATGTACACAGGCAAATACATGACCTAAGAAAGATTTTTGCAACTCAAATTTTCATTTATGTATGCTTGTGATGAATGTTTCCATTACTATGGTAGCATTTACTGTTTATATTTGATGCGTATTGATTGAAAAGAGTGGTCTTTCAGTATTGCACATTGGAGATTAGGTTGGCTAGCTAATTTCCCGGATATGATTTTTTACCCATAAACTGGCTAAAAAAAGCTTTGGTTTTTTTTTTTTTTTGAATTAATTGAGAATGTAGGTCTAGTCAACAATTAATAGCAACACAGAAATCAAACCACTAAACAATTACAACCTATAAGCTGACAACAAAAACAAGGGAGAACAAAAATAGAGAAGACTTTTAATCCAAGCCTATATGAGATGGCACAAATTTTGACACTATAGACTAACAGATAGCTTGGTAGACCACATAAAACAGGCACAAAAATGAACACAGAATTCACACGAATGGATAGTATTTTATAGAATTTGCTGGTCAAGACTACATTTGAAAAATCTTATCCATTCATATATATTATATTTTCGATTTCTGTGTTGATAGACTTATTCGATCCAAAAACATCAACCATTTCTTATTGGTATAGTGGAAGCAGGTATCGCCCGTTTGTAGAGGCCGGTGTCATGAACTAGAATTGCTTGTTGATCAGAGCTCGTCTCACACACCTTTCTTGCAGAAACGTGCTGATCACTCTTTGATGAATTTCAGTGCCACAGATTGTTTAGAATTCAGCAAACTACAACTATTCAATAGTCTGTTTGGTTAAATATTCTGTCCCAATTCTACTAATATCTCATATGATTAAAAAAAAAATTGTGAATTTAAAATTAAAGAGAGCATACAATTAAGAGAAATTCTTTACAATTTTAAATGGCTCTATGTAGTTAACTAATGACAGTGGTGTATGGTTATGCATCTCAAGTTTTAGCATATGGGAGATCTCAAATAAGGTGGCTAACTAATGACAGTGCTAGAAACATAGTTTTAAATGACCAAATTCTAGTATACTGTAGCTTTTTATCTCTTTCAAGCAAACACATAAACACATGTTGGGTGTGCAAAAACCACTTACAAAATGCACACAATTGCAAATTCTCAATATAAATACTAGTTATTGTACTGATTTCACAACTTCTTACCTATATACTTAAAACCGAATAAAACCCATTAAAGTTATTGGCAAAAAAAAAATGAAAATTGCAACAAACTATCCCTGAACTAAGAATCAACATAACCCAATAAGCACCAAGCAAAATGAGTTCAAATAGTAGAAGAAAAGTGGAGTACCAAGTTGGGGAAGAACTTTTGATACATCAGAGAGGGTTCAAAAGCGAAAGTTCTTCTTTTTCTCTGTAGAGATTTCAATTTCGAAACTGCCAAAAAGTGTGGGACTTGTGTTGATTCTTGAAAGAGTGAGAAGAGGCTGAATTGATGGAATCTGGAGTAGCTAAAGGAACTAAAAAGGATTCAAAAAAATCTACTAAACAAACATAGATGGGCAGCACTGTTGTTTCTCTAGAATTTTGTAAATACATACAGAACAAGAGAGAAAGAGAGAACGAGAGAGAAAGAGAGAACGAGATAGAGAAACTCACCATGCTGGAGAACCACCATGGTAATGCCGACGGAGATCACCGTTGCTAGATTATTGCCTTCGCAAATTCAATGGAGATCATTGCCTTCGCTGCTATATGAGAATGAGAATCAGAAGACTGTGAGATTGAAAATAAAAGAACCCTAAACACAACATATGGGGAAATAGGCGGGTGCTCATTCTCGACCCATATCCTATGGGTATTTAAAAAACACCATTTAATTAATTCGATGGGTAAAAAAAATAAAGGAAAAATCCATATGTTTGGATTGGGTCTCCATGGATATCTATAGGGTAGGATCCTGTAGACGTGCCCTCGTGGGCCTCATGCTACAGTTCAGACTCGATTGGTCACGGTTCTTAATCTGATCTGGCAAAGTGTAATGTGAGATTGATAAATCACCAAAGAGTCCAAATCTGACAAATCGTTTTGGAAAACATATTTTTTTTTGAAAGAAGTGCCAAACATGGACTGCTTTGCCAGATACAGAATCGCTACCTAAATATTTTTATAGGGGAATTTAGGAAACCCTGACTTGTTCGCCTAAGGCCACGTGTCCGTCACTACCAAAGTTGTCTCGGCTCGGGAACTTGGGTACGATTAGGGAAGGTCAGCTATGAGCACCCCCTCTCGCTCGATCAAAGATCGGCCTTTACTAACCATGATATCTAGTTTTGAAAACGTTATGTGTTCTTATTCCGATTAATTAGCTAATCTTACTATGTGATACGCACAACATAAAAGTATAGACTAGATCGCCTAATTTGGAACAAAGCATCGCATATCCGTTCGTTTGGAAAATGGTTTGAAATTTGCTACTCGCGAGTAGGCTAAAACACGAATTTCAATGAGTTGTTCCAATTCAAACAATCCAACCTTCATCCACAGGCATTCAGGCAGTTTATATCACATAAGCATATAGCCACATGGTAAGCATGCTGTTATGTTAACATTCATACTCATGCGAGATGCTAAAGCATAAAAAGCTTACCGAGTACTTCGAGCCAAAACAAAGAATTTGTTAGCAATCAATGTATTATCCAAGTCCATGTTAAGTGGCTAATGCATCGCATACAAAATGCAATTAGAATAGGCTCGGCTAATCCTAGTATGGCATGTGGAATGCAACAAATAACACGTATTCAAGTTAGTTTTGAAATACTATGCAGTTAGCATGATGCATGCAATACAAATGAATGGATGCACGCATGCATAGCATAAGGATGCTAAATTAAATATGCCCTAATACTAACCATCAAAAGCAGGTAAGTAAAAGGGAGAAATAAGTGGGGATTGGAAGACATGCACACACGCACCCACACTTATTACAAATTCGCCCTTGCTCGGAGGGACCAAAAGAATAATACAAAGTAATCAACCTACAAGCTAATTAATTAGTTACAAACCAATTAACTTGTTAAGCAAATTAACTAAGCTACTAAAGCGGTAAACAGCCTCGGGAAGAGGGTCCAATGCATGAGCGCTCGGTTTCGCTTGGAAATTCACTACCATGCATTTGTTTTCCAAAAGTCCCAAGGTACACTCTTGAACACCGGGGATGCCACCGCCATGAGGAATGGTCACCGCCATAGAGGAGTGGTTATCGACCATTTGTATAGCTCTCGCCAAAATGTTTGGTCTTGCTCAAGAGATGGCTCACGACCATGTATGCCTGCAGAAACCTGTTTTGACAGCAGCAGAGGGTAAACATGGCATGTCAATGCATTTCAAGCAAATGTGTGCACCAACACCCTCCTTATCATGTCTATGACTCAAAGGAGGATGGTCCTCGACCCTCGGACCACCAATCGCGCATTTCAATACGTGATGGCCCAAGATGCCAAGTTGTACATTTTGATTTCAAATGAAATGCAAACCAAATAAACATGTAAGGCCCAACCTCTATCACTTGATCAAGAGGCAAGGCATGTATGCCAAATACAACCTAAGCATGTTAGCTAAGTATGCAACATGAGCATGCAAGCAAGCAATATGCACTAGGCACTCGACCTAAGCAAACAAGCATGCAAGGCATGGAACAACTATGCTAATGACAAGCATACAAGATGAAAACATGCAAGTATGCAAGACATATAACATGTTAAGCAACTTGACCAAGGAAATGAATGCCAAATGCAAAGTGTTTCAAGCATGCCATAACATGCGATAGGTCAAGTATGCAACAACACACAAGATGAGCATGAAACAATATGCAAAGGATGGTCTTAAACTAGTCTAGGTAGCTCTCGAACAAGCCCAAAACAATGGCCAAATGCTATGGAAATGAGGTACAAATGCATATGCAAACATGCACACGAATGGACCAACACTTAAGCATAAAGAGGGGACTTTTAAGCACACTTAAAAGGAACAAACATGGACATATAGCATGCATACTAAGTTCTGACAATCATGTTATAAAGGTGCTAAACCAAGTAAACAAGACAAGCCAAGCATGCAACAATGTCCAAGGCTTAAGGGGGGGCTTAAACCAAAGCTATATGAAGCAAGCCCCAAAGGGCCATGAGGACCTAAAACAGGTCCAATGCAGGTCTAAACAAGACTAGAGACACACCTAGATGGCATCTAAATGGTCTAGACATGGAAGCATACATAAAGGTCCAAATATGGAGCATAAGACACAAGCCTTTTAAAGTATTAAAGGGGCATCAAATGCAAGCATACAAGCATACCACAAGGACTGAAATGATGCTATAAGTGGTGCCAAACCACTGAAACAAGCCAAGTAATGCATGCTCAACACTCACACACCCAAGGCTAACAAGCCAAAATGCAAGGTGGCTATACAAAGCATGTCATGGATGGCCAAAACAACCACAAATAGACCTTAGGCATATTAAAACATGCATAAGAGCTTCACAAAGCTAGGCCAAAACAAGTGAGCATGGTAGTCTAAATGCTAGACACATGTTAAGGCAATTCATGGCATTACAAGACAAGTATGCAAAGCAAGCATGGTGTGTCTAAACCAATTAAAAACAGTGCTATATCATGGAAGAATAAGCACAAATAACACTTAAGACATGGCCAACATGAACTCAAGAATGGTGTTCACACATTAGGCAAAAATGACACATTTTCAAGACAACAAGGAGAGGGGATGGCCCTCTCCTTCTTAGGACCTTAAACCACCATCCTCACCACTGAAATCCCTCAAGATTTTAGTAGTGAGGAGGCCCAAACAAGGTGGTGTCGGAGCTCACCAAAATAGCACAAAATGGGGGCGAAAAAGGCCTAAGAGGGGTCAAATAACCCCAAACACCAAAACAACCTTAAAACAACTATTTTAAGCAAGTAAAAACAAGACTTTTATATGTTATACACTAAGCTCAAAAACAAATGCAAGGTAGGCAAAAAGGCTATGCAAAAATGGGGTATTTAAAGGTAAAGTTCTTACCCTTGTAGACCCCTTCAAGAACAACACTCCAGCTGCTTTCGTTAGCTCAAAACCAGCTCAAAAATCTGAAAATCACTCCTTAGTACCTCAGTAGCTAAAGGAAAGTGTAACACTAGGTGTTTGTGTGTAAAACTATGAACAAAAACACCTTAAACACCAAAGAGAGGGAGATATAGAGATAGAATAGACACAAGACTCAAACCCTAATCTCAGACCTCTCTTGAACTTTTTTTGGAACCTTGGAGGAGGGAGGAGAGGCCCTCCCTTTATAGAGGATCATTCTTGCAAAGCTTACAAAACAAGCTAAGCAAGAGTGAAATCCCTCCATACACGTGTATGGAGGGGGGGCAAAGTGTATGCCAGCTAGCACATTTGGCATAAAAATATCTACAAAAGCAGATGCATAATGGGACAAATTAAGAGTGTCGGCAAACATTTGGCCGATGGCAACAAAACAATGGCCGGTGGCCTCATGGGATGGCCAACAAGCCATTGTAACACAAGTGTTTGGTGTAAAACCAAACATAAAATATCAAGTCGAGAGATCCTAAGGCAAGAACTCAAGACGAACACAAACATAGATAATCACCGAGTGTTCAAACGGTGACGTCCAAGTCTTGAGGACGGTCAAAAATGGGGTGTCTACAGATCCCTATTGTCATCCCTAAATATGATCAATCGAATTAATATTCAAAAATAGCATTCAAAAGTCAAATTATTTATTAATGATTTTGAAATCGAAGTCATTGCCCTAATAGATACAGGAGCCGACTTAAATTGTATTCAAGAAGGTTTAATTCCTACAAAATATTATCATAAAGCTACTGAACAATTAAGTCCTGCTAATAAAAGTCAAATGCATATTGAATATAAATTACTTAAGGTTTATATTTGTCAGAATAATGTCTGCTTTAAAATATCATTTGTTTTAGTACGAAACATGACAGATAATTTCATCTTAGGCACTCCATTTATTTTCTTCTTATATCCATTTACCACTACTAATTTTGGTATAACAACACAAGCCTTTGGTCAAACAATAACCTTTAAATTCTTAACTCCTCCTGAAATAAAAGAATTAAATCAATTAAAAGAATGTTCCATATCTCAATCTATTAATAGATTAACCAAACAACTCAAATTCCTTAAAGAAGAAGTAAAATTCAAAAGAATTGAATCTCAGTTAACTAATCCAATTCTTATTTCCAAAATTGAACAATTTAAAAGTCATTTAGAAACTACAGTTTGCTCTATTCTACCCAGCATTTTTTGGCATTAGAAAAAACATGTAGTCACACTTCCTTATATTAAAATTTTTAATGAATGACTAATTCCTACTAAATCCAAACCAATTTAAATGAATAATGAATTAGTAAAGATGTGTAAAAAAGAAATTACTGAATTGCTACACAATAAAATCATTAGTAAAAGTAAGTCACCTTGGTCTTACCCTGTTTTTTATGTCAATAAAAATGCTAAACTTGAACGTGGAGTCTCATGATTAGTCATTAATTATAAACTATTAAACAAAGTTTTAGAATGGATAAGATATCTAATCCCCAATAAAAAGGATTTAATCAAAAGACTTAGTCAAGCCTTCATATTTAGTAAATTTGATCTTAAAAGTGGATTTTGGCAAATACAAATCCACCCCAATGATCGATACAAAACTGCTTTTACTACACCTTTTGGTCGTTACAAAAGGAATATAATGCCTTTTGGTTTAAAAAATGCACATAGTGAATTTCAAAATAGCAGGAATGAAATATTCAATCCCTTTAGTCATTTTTCTATCGTTACATAGACAACATTCTCATTTTCTCCAAGTCACTAGATGAACATTGGAAACATCTCCATTCATTCCTTCAGATTATTAAACATAATGGCTTAGTCATCTTCGTACCCAAAATTAAGTTATTTCAAACCAAGGTTAGATTTTTAGGATGTGAAATATACCAAAATACTATTCTTCAAATTAGTCGCTCTATTGAATTTGCTTCTAAATTTCCTGATGAAATCTTAGACAAAACCTAGTTACAACGTATCTTAGGTTCTCTTAATTACATTGCTGAATTCTATCAAGACTTTAGGAAAACCTGTCAACCTCTTTTTGATCGGTTGAAGGATAATCCTCATCCATGGACTCCTAGTCATACTGCTATTGTGCAACAAGTCAAAAAATATGTCAAAACTTTGCCTTGTCTTAGTATTCCTACTGAGAATTCATCCAAGATCATTCAAACTGACGCCTCTGACATTGGTTATGGGGCATCCTCCTTCAGAATATTAACCCCAAGTCATCTAAACAAATTGTTCGTTTTCATTATGGTGTTTGGAACAAAACACAGCAAAATTATAGTGCTATTAAAAAAGAAATTTTATCTATTATATTATGTATTAGTAAATTTCAAGATGACATCTTAAATAAAAAATTCTTAATTCGTGTGGATTGTAAAAGGGCAAAATATGTTTTAGAAAATGATGTTCAAAATATTGCTAGTAAGCATATTTTTGCCGATTGGCAGTCTATTTTAAGTATTTTTAATTTTGATATTGAATATATTTCTGGTAGTTAAAATTCTATTCCTGATTTCCTTACCTGAGAATTTTTGCAGGGAGGATAGTGTGCCATGCATACTCCTTATATTTCTACCCACAAGTTACAAGTTACCCGTTATTGCAAACTAATTCGTTGTTGTGCTTTTAAAATATCTTTTTTAAAGACAATAGACCAAGACCTTTACCTTCAATTTCAACAGATTCGAAGTCAATGCAATTTGATTGCCCGTTATACTAATCTACTAAATTTCCACATTGACAAACTAGATCTCCTAAGAGATGCTAAGCTATTTCTGTTTTACAGATGTCAAGCCACAAACCTTCTACAAAACCTCCTGCCATTGTGCCTATTGTTGCTTCTCTAATTGATTTAGTCAACAGATATCAAATCCTTAGTAACATTCCTAAACCTAGTTATACTTCAGCTTTGGCTTTAGACCCCTTTGTGTGTCAGTCAATTACTCTCATGCCGCCTAATTACCTACACAGATTGTCATGACCCAAGCCCACCCTGATAGGTTTAGCGTCATAACCGACTAGTAATCTTGGAATTACCAAAGGCCCCTGACCTAAATATCATGTAACATAAAGGGCTGCGGAAGCAAATATACAAAATATAACGTCCATTGAGCTGTGCAGACATACATGAGATAGATAATTTAAAACTTTATGTATAAAATATATATATATATATGACGTCATATCCACATAAGTCGCGTAATACCATACAAGTATTATCAAAAGGGACTTAGCCCAATGTACAAACAAAAACAAAACAAAATGTAAACATTCTTAACATGATTAACAAAACTTGACTTCTTCAAACGAGAACCTCCCCGGGAGGCACGGTGGCTGGTTGACCCAAAACTCCCCAGGTAGCAGCTTAGGCCTAGTCATGCGCCTACTCACCTACATACATAATGTAAATAGTGAGCGAAAGCCCAATAAATAATAATAGAGTAAATGGTTTAATGAATGATGTCCCATATCAGATTCAGAAAACAGAAACAGATTTATATTCTTATTCAGAATTTAGAAACATGTACTTATTCAGTTCACAGAGGATCATACGTGGTACACCCATTAGCACTAACAGATCATATACAAAGCATTAAGGGTCATACTTGACCAGCTCTTTAAAGGAACCTTCGGTACTGGAAATATATAACATACTTGAGTCACGGTATTGTTACCCCTAAGCGAAGGCCTTGAGACCACGGTATTACCCCCGGGCAAGGGCCTTGTGCTCATAGACCACGGTATTGTTACCCTCAGGCTAGGGCCTTGTGCTAAGGATGCCATGAATACTTGTCAAAAATTGGACAATCATTCATTGTACAGAATATAACATTTCATTAAACAGATCTTATTTCATCATACAGAAAAATAAATAAAGTTGAACATAGCTTTACTAAATTATTACTCACAGATGGCTCCACTTGTAAAACAGATTAAGTAGACAAATCAAATAGCTTATAGCGCGTGACCTACACAAACATAACAGATACACATATTGAAATATACACTCGGATAGTACTTAACTTATTTCATTTATTTCATAGTGTGTTTTTAAGTCTTATCCTCATTATTATGTCTTAATTAGGGCTTAAGGATGCCTAAGATACAATGAGGATGCCAAAATGTGATTCAAAACACTTAGTTAAATTTGCTGAAAACAGGGTCTTCGCTCGAGCGGAGGTTTAAACATAAGGGTGGTCTCTTGAGTACAACTTCTGTCGCTCGAGTGATCTGCAAATATTTGCAAAAGTACTGGTTACTTGATTTTTTCGCTCAACGCACGTTCGACAGTTGCTTGAGCGTGAAACTAAGGTCTTTGCTCGAGCGCAACTCTGGTTGCTCGATCGGTTTGCAAAACTTGTAAACTTTTAGGAGCATGCATTTCACGCTCGAGCCAACTTTTGGTCGCTCGAGCGAAAGTGCCAAATAAAGAGTGGTCACTTAAGCGCAAGTTCTGTCGCTCGAGCGGTGATGTAGAATTCTAAAATTTTTAGATTGCTATTTATGGTGCAAAACTTAAATTCAAAGCCTCAAAACACATTCTTTGGGCCTAAAACTTAAGAAATCTCTTGTAAACTTGTAAAACATCATGAATTCAAAGCCATTTCACAAAATCAAAGCCCAAAGGTAAGCCAATTGAACCAAGATCAACTTAGAGTTTAAAGAACATAACATATATTTATTAATATGAACTCAAACCTTCCAAAACATGATCAAATGAGGTGTTTAACTCAAAGACATGTTGAATTCTTAGAACAAGACCAAAATAAGGACATGCAAGATGAAAATTCTTTAAAATCAACTTCTCAATTACATGAACTATGCATGCATGTATGAATTGATTTCCAATTCATCCTTTAGCTCAATTCTCATGTTATTTCACCTAACTCACTTGATTCCATGCATTAATCAACTAAATTACAAAAGTAAAATCTAGAAATTCTTACCTTAGAAGCTTAATTGTATTATAGAGACCAAATGCTTGAGGTTCCAAGCTAATTCTTCCAAATTCTCCTCAATTGCCCTTGTTGATCTTAATTGTCTCTTGGTCTCTCTCTCTCACACGTTTTTGATGTTCTAAGATAAAGGAATGAGAGTGTAAAGTATATTCTAGAGAGTTCGCATGCCTTATATAGGCTTAAATTAATTAAGCTAATTAAACTTGATTAGGCTTAGTTAATTCTATCTATTTATTCTAATTAATTCGTTTCGAATCGAATTTTAATTGAACCTACCATAAATTTCCTAAAATTCCAAACAACACCTAACCTAAGTCAATTTTGTGATCAGATGCCGATAAGGCCTTCAATTCGCAGAACAGAATAGAAACGCAAACAGATATTTCTACGACAGACAGATACAAATGCATATAATATATAACACTTGTAATTAACACAAAATTTCATCTTAATTACTTATTAGGCATTCTTTATCATAGGTCTTAAGCTAATCACAGGTCGGGGTTGTTACACAGATCTACCTCAAAAATAGATTATGTTCTTAAACCTCAGTCATTCAATCTTTTCTATAAAGAACCAGTTGACAAAAACATTCACAATGTCATTGACCTAGTTAAAACATATTTCCCTTTTGGATGGTATTTCATTCCTTCCCATCCAAACAAGTCAATTACCTTTTATTAAAAATATCCTATTTCATCACAAATCCATAGTCATTAAACCCATTTATGATAGAATCAATGCTAGTAAAATCATCTACTATTCCTTATACACATATAACATCGTATCCCTTGATGAATGGGGCCTTCCTTACTTACTTCGAGATCTTTCCAATCATAAGATATAATACAGTTATTATGATTACATTAATGCATGGTTCAAAATCCTTCTACATAAAAAATGAGTCATTCAGTCGTTCTTGGTTTTTCTCTTTTGATCAAAAATTCAAGTCAAAATTTCTTTTTGGTTTTTGAGATGGTGGTCTTAACATGGTGCCAACACTGATATTATCTCTTATGATTTAATAGAACAAGTCACTTATTTCTCTTCAGTTTACAAATTAAGTCAACACAAGAGTCAGTTCCCTATATTGCTCCATTTTATGTCCAAATACAAACTCCCTTGGATATTTAAGGCATCGTTTGGGAACAGGCTATTTTAGTAACTTTTTGGCTTTTTACAAAAAGATGTGCAGAAAAGTAGAGAGGTGATGTGACTAGTTTTAGTTGGCTTTTTGGCTTTTTGGCTAAAATAGCCAGTCCCCAAACGAGGCCTAAATGGCAATATAGTCTTTCAGACAACATAGTTATTTGATAGCATTTTTTCAAATAGTGGGATGCATTTAAAACCCATCGCATTATTGATCAAGTCCAATAGGAATTTCCAGTCAATATTCATGCTCCTACTCCAGCAATGGTCAAGTCTTCTTAGCAGAACTCAACTGCTTCAGTCATATAAGGAAGCCCAACAGCAAGTTCTGAACCTTCCAAATCCAAGTTATCCAAGTCCAAGCTCAAAGCAAAGCCTAAGTCAAAGACCAGTAATGAAGAACTCACCCAAATTGCAAAGTTATTATTGCCCCAAGCTAAGTCACAAGATAAAGACAATGCTTTTGATAGCTCAGCCTCATTTGAAGCTTCCACAAGTCATGATCCATATGATTCACAATTCCAAGATGCTCAGGACCCATATGTCTAAGCACAGTCATTGGATTCCATATATACATCAGTTTCAATCACTACTCTTACTTTGAGAAAAGCTGCTGATATATATATATTGATTCCCCTTTCGTCAATCATGCAGTCACATCTCTCCACTGAAAGTAAATGAATAGTGGAAAAAGTCACTATTCACTATTCACAGCAAAAGACAAGTTAAAGTAGATAGTTCTTAATCAGTCACCGAAAGCAGTAGACAGCACCCATGTGCCTCCTACTTTCCAGTCAGAATTGCTCACAAGTCTCACAGTCATCTCCTTCTCCTATAAATAACTTTCTTCAAGGAGATAGAGGGGAGGAATTTTCCAAGAATTGAGAATTCACATCCTCTATACCCTCTGAAAAATTGTATTTTTAAGAGTTTTTCAAATTCAGTTATTCTGCTTCAGTTTTTATTATTATTATTTTGCATTTTAGAGGCTACAAAAATTAATTTCTTTAAAAAGTTGCTAAAAAAATTATTTTCTTGTGAGTGAAAAAAGTTGAGATGATATTTAATTTTTTTAGTTGATAACAAACAATTTAATTTGTCTTTTTTATTTGATATCAAATAACTTGGTGACTTTTTAATTTTTGTAACAAAAATTAACTTATTTATGTGTACCTTAAACGCCAAACAATAAAGATGAAAAGAAGAGGACTTTTTTTTTTTTGGGGTCACTTGATAGAACTTACACTAGCCTAATCTAAAAGGAAAGAGAAAGGGAATCATCCCTAATGTCCATGAAAGAATTAAATTGACCTGATAATTATAACTATAATGTCTTCTTATACTCGTCTTTAAAAAAAAAAAAAAAAATGAAAGATCAATTTTCAAAATAATTTTTATAGTACATGTTTTGAATAAAAAAAAATTATTAGATAAATTTAAATTGTTATTATTTTTTTTTATAAAAGATCTATACAAAAATAAACAAATTAAATTATCAAAAAAAAGCCCCATAATGGGTTCATGAGCCCAACTGAATTGTCTAGTCCACATAGATAAATTGACTTCTTGTCAAATTATTGTTGTTGTTGTAGTTTTTTTATCTAACAATTCGGAAGAGGAAATAGCCAAAATGAAAAGTAAGAGCTTAAAGTTTCAAACCCAAGCACCAACTTTGAATGAGCACTTTATCCATCAAGCTAATTCTTAATCTTTACAAAATTGCTGTTGAGTTTGCTAGTACAGAGAACCTTTCCTATTTTTGAGAGCAGCATGTGGACTTATCTTAAGACCCTATCAATTGTTCCACACGTTAAATTAAGATATTGGTGATGTAAATATAAATTTTTTGGTCACTTTTCACTTGTCACATGTAGAAAAGAAAGAAAGGCCTTGAGAGAATAAAATGTACGAAAGGAAAATAAAGTGTAAATGTATTAAGTCATGTTGGACTTGGAATTTTGCACCATCAATAATGAAGTCGTGAACACTTCCACCCCAAAGTGATTTAATCATTTAACATTTGTGCACATAATTAAATTACCCATTTTTGTATGGTATGAAATGTTTTTACTTAGATAATTTTCAAGTTTATTGGCTCACATGAATTTAATAGTCATATTTGAATTTTTCTGGCTTTAGATTTTCTATCTCGCTTCCACGTTGTCTTGATTTTTGGCAACATGACAAGAAAGAACAATTATTCACTACCACCAATGATAGTGACATGATCATACTATAAATACGTTAATTTAAGTCATTAATTTCTATAAGTCTTATATAAATCAATACCTTCAATGTGTTTGTGGCAATACAATAGGTGATGATAAGGAATAAATTTTCAACAAATAGAGGGGTAAATGTGCTTCCTTTGTTTGTGGATTTTTTTTTTCGTCTCTAATTTACCACGGGTTGGTGATGGCTTATTATCACTGTTATATTAAATTTTTACTCATGGAAAAACTACTAGTCGATCTTTTAACAATTAATTTTAACAACATAAAAGAATGTCATTTTCACTTAACAGTAGAAATAATCCATTTACTGTAAAAAAGCATAAAATTTCTCATCTATTCAAGGACGTCCAGTATAATATTATGTGATTTACACTTAGGGGTGTTTTGGGAAGACGGTTAAAAGTTAGCTTTTTGTTTTTTTTTTTACTTTTCTTTGACTTTTTTTTTTTTTTGTGAGAGAGGAAGTGGGTTAGAAGTTAGAAAGTAGCTTTTAACCCATTTCCCATATAGCGTTTCTGATTTAGACCCGACCCATTTTGTGTTTTGGACTTGGATTTCTTAACATTGTATGGTTGTTCATGTCTTTTTCCTCTTGTTCTCCCTTAAATTTGGTTATTGGATTGTAGCTGTGTGTTTGGAACAGGTCAGTTACTTGTTTTTCCAAACTTTTGCTGCTCAGATTTTTGCTCCTTCGCTCGAGCGGGCTTTCCAATTTTTGCTCCTTCGATCGAGCTACCATTCTTGTGCTCGAGAGGGCTTTGCAAACTCTCAGTATTTTTGTAGACCTGCAAATACTAAAAGAGTGTATTCTACGCTCGAGCGGTGTTTCCTACGCTCGAGCGGATGGATGCTCGAGTGTCCAATCTTGAGCTCGAGCGATGTCCTTCGTCTACAAAACTTCTGAAAGTGTGTATTCTACGCTCGAGCATCACTTCTTGCGCTTGAATGGAACATTGTGTTTGACGCTTGAGCGGACTGCATGTATATCAGATCGTGAAGACGACTTTTTGCTTCACTTTTTCACTCCTCTCTTTCTCTAAAAATTTTCAAAAAAAACCTAGATCTTGAGTTTCTCTCTCTAAAACTCATATTCTCTCTACTATTTCACCTAGATCCATTGGGATCTTCACCCTAGTGCTTTTGAGAAAAATGTAGAATGCCTCAAGAACTTTGTTTTGATCCGAGTAGAAGTTGGCTTCGATGTCTTTGAAGTTTCTCCTTTGTTGCTTTGGTCTTCTAAGCTTGAGGTAAGGATTTTCTACACTTTCATATAGTTTTTAACTTAGTTACTTGGTGATTGTGTAACAATGGTGAGATATGGGAGTGTTATAGACAAGGCTAGAGTTTGGGTTGTAAAATCAAAAGAGGGGTTTCTAATTACATGTTGTGGAAATGGTTATGAGGATGAATATAAGGTTGTATGGTTACAAAATAGTTGACTTTGGCCTTTGGGTTGATATTTGGGAAAAAAAAAAGTTTGTCCTAAAATGATTCAAATATTTATTTTGTATAAATAAATGAAATGGGTGTTGTAAATATGGAATTGGGTGAATATTGAAATAAATGGTCGAGTTGGATATGTATTACCTCACTCCTTTGGAAATTTTGAATAAATTATCAGTCTTGAGATTGAATATCTGTTTAGAAATAACTGTATTGGGCTATCGATGAAGAATAACTATGATTGTTGTTGAATTTGTATGAGGATTAGTTGAATTAAAACTAATCTATTGTTGGTTGTCATTGAATATGATTATGTTTTAAATACATTGTATATGTGTGATGTTTGAGAGGAGAAAGATAATGTACTCCACGTTTGAGAGAAGATATGGGATGGACTCCATTAAAATTAAGTTGGCCGAAGTGTCTTGGGTGAAGGTCCCAAAATCGCACGTATACATGGGTGCCGATCCTGCGGACGAAATTTTCGTAAAATGGCAAATTAAAGTGTTTGTGTGGTAATTGTGTTAATTGGAAAACCACTGAGTTATAATCTCAGTTGAGTTGTTGAAAGATAATGAAATTGGCTCATGACTTGAAATGAATCGAAGGAAAATGGATTAAGATATAAACTTGGTACTTTATGATTATATAAAATGTGAATGTTTTGGTCACAGGCATTGTATATGCACATTGCACTTATATCTTTGTTAAATCTCATATATTGTGCATCCTACTGGGTTTTGGCTCACCCTATTTGGAAAAAACCATTTTCAGGTGTTGGTGATATGCCTCCGCTAAGGCAATATTTTGGAGGGACATTTAGGAATAATAGCTTCTTTCTTTTGTGTATTCTTTTGTATAACCAAGGGCTTTAACTGTATTAAGCTAGGCTCATTTTGTTATAACCAAGTAATGACTTGGAAAGATGTAAGCCTAAAGGGCATATGATTACTTGTTTAGTTTTCAGTTCTCTTATCATTGTAACACATTCTGTAAATTCAGGATAAATTGTTTGTGAATGTATATCGCATGCGTTATCTTTTGTATACAAACTTTGATGAATGAAAGCATATTACTTCTATTATCTTTCCACTTATGGTTATATTTATTGTATAATTTTAGGGGCGTTACAACTTGGTATTAGAGTGTACTGAGTTTGAATACTTTGGGTACGTGGGAAATAGTTATTACCACAATGGGTTTGTCTTGCTTAGCTGAGGCGTTAGTATATATTGTATGCTTATGTGATAACATGCTTATGTGATTATATGGGTATGTGATTTAATTTCTAGAATGTTGATCGAGTCTACGGGTATCTAGGAGTCCTATTAGAAAGGCACCTGATCACTACCATTTCTCATTAGAACTTTGGCAATGCCGCGGGACGGTCACTATTCGGAAATGAAATTCGTATGTATTTATGGAACTACGTGCTTAGATGGAGTGAATTACTGTTGTCCAACATATTAGAACGCAACTGAGTTAGCTGCGGCATATTTGTGAATGTGCTAATCTCTTGTGCTACCTTTATTAGGATGTCAAGACGTGGTCGTGGTGGTAGGCATGGTAGGCTTAGGAGGCACGAGGTGCCTATAGTAGATGAAATTCCGACACAGGAAAAAGGTGTTGGCTAAGCCAATGTGCTGAACCAGTTGGTCAACAAGCCATGGGCGCCTTAGCTCGCGAGATAGACAGAGCATTCTGAGAATCCATGGACATTCTCAGAGCTAAGAATCAAGTCCAGGCCCAAGTAGCTGATGCAGGGCCATCTTTTCTGAAGAGAGAGTTTTTTCGGTCAAATCTGGATGAGTTTTTGGATGATCCCAAGGAGCCACTGAAGGCAGATGAGTGGCTAGAACAAATAGTGAAGACGTTCGAGATGCTTGGCATGGATGACGATTAGTTACGGGTCAATAGTGGAAGTGTGCGCGTGGGCGCATTGGGGTGACTTGGAAGGCTTTTGTCAGCACCTTCCAGGACAAGTTTCTACCTCCAACGGTTAGAGAGAAACTGAGAGACCAATTTTCCAAGCTAGTGTAGTTGAACACACCAGTGGCCGAGTTTGAGGCCACCTTTACTAGCTTGAGCTTGTGGCGACTGTGGAGCGCCATTGCTTAGAGTTTGAGAAGCGATTGACGACCGGGCTCATGTTTAGAGTGGCCGGATCCATGATTAGAGATTATGGGTGCCTTGTAGAGGCGGTGGCCCATCTGGAGACTATTATGCAAGCAGAGCAAGAGAGGATAAGAGGCTTCAAGAGGAGTCAGGATAATCAGGGGGACAGTAAGAGGCAAAGGGGTTCTAACCCTCAGTCATCCTAGGGAGCTCAGTCGCGTCCACCTTTCCAATACTGAGTTTGGGTTCTAGGAGAGGTGGTCAGGGAGATGGTACTTGTTACAAATGTGGCCAGTTGGGCCACAAGTCTCCAGCTTGCCTGTAGAGGGGAGGAAGGCAACGGTCTGCACCGTCTTCGGTTCGTTTTCAAGACCAGAGTCAAGAGAGAGGGTAGCTGCTCACTTGTTATCAGTGTGGGCAAGCGGGGCACATGAAGAGATTTTTTCCTCAGTTGGGTGACACATCTGGTACATCTGGTTCGAGACAGACATAGAGCTACCAGCCAACACAGTTAGTATAAGCCTCGAGGGCCAATCAGGGAGCCTCTTCGGCTCAGTCAGTGCATCGGGCTTATGCTCCGAGGGGTGAGCAGGTCAAACAGAGACCTACGGGGCTTATGTATGCTATTACAACGCCAGATCTTGTACTTGCTCCCTCTATAGTGAGAGGTACCTTATCGTTTTGCAATTTAGTTACTAATGTATTGATTGATACGGGTGCATCCCATTCTTTTTATTTCGTTTGCATTTGTATCGGTTTTGGAGTTAGAGTTGGCTCAGTTAGTATCTCCTATCTATTTAGAGTCACCTATCGGTGGTGAGGTTATTTTGAAGCAGGGGTGTTGGGGCTGTGACATAGAGGTTGCCGGTCGTTGACTTTTATTTACATTTGTATTGATTGATATGTCTAACTTTGATGTTATATTGGGTATGGACTGGTTATCTTCATATCGGGCTGTTATAGATTACTATCGTTAGAGGGTTACTGTATGTACCTTAAGCGGTGATTGTTTTTATTTCTTGGGGGGTCGGGTGGATAGAGTTTTATAACCAGTATATGATTCGCGAGGGCGGAGTGAACTTAGTTGCCTTCTTGCAACCTTCTTGGGTGATGAATGTGATGAAGTTCGGGTTGAGTTGCCAAGGTGGTTTGTGAATACCCCGATGTCTTTCCCGAGGATCTTACTAGTTTACTATTTCACCAAGAGATCGAGTTCTCTATTGATTTGGTGCCTGGCACGACACCGGTTTCTATGGGATCGTATAGATTTGTACCTGCTAAATTGAATGAGTTGAAGATTCAACTCTAGGAATTATTAGATAAGGGTTTCATCTGCCCTAGTACTTCACCGTGGGGAGTACTGGCTCTCTTTGCTAAAAAGAAAGATGAAGTGTTGCGACTTTGTATAGATTACTGGAAGTTGAACCAAGTAACTGTTAAGAACAAATACTGAATGCCTCGTATAGATGATCTGTTTGATCAGTTGAAGGGGTCTTGTTGCTTCTGTAAGATAGACCTAAGATCGGGTTATCATCAGTTGAGGATAAGAGATGAAGATATCCCAAAGATGGCATTCCATACGCGGTTTAGCCATTACGAGTTTCTAGTGTTGCCTTTTGTGCTAATCAATGCTCCAGCTGTGTTTATGGATTTGATGAACCGGATTTTCCGCGAGTTCCTAGACCGTTTTGTGATCGTCTTTGTGGACGACATCTTGATTTACTTACCCTCTGAAGAGGAGTATGGAGAACACTTATGAGTGGTGATTGAGTTGCTTAGAGCCCATAAATTATACGCTAAGTTTGGGAAGTGTGAGTGCTGGCTGAAATAGGTTAAATTCTTAAGCCATGTAGTATCCGGGGAAGATTAGGCATAACCTAAAAATGGCCTAAAATAGAGGCAGTGCAAGATTAGGCATAACCTAAAAATGCTTTTAAGATCCATAGTTCCTTAGGATTGGCCAGGTATTATTGTTGGTTTGTGAAGGATTTCTCTAAATTAGCCTCACATTTGACTAGGTTGATGAGGAAGGGAATCAAGTTTGTATGGAGTGAGTCTTGTAAGAAGTCGTTCCAAAAGCTTAAGGTTAGACTCACCACTGCTCCAGTGTTGATTATTTCGAAGAAGGGCTTGGGTTATTCGGTATATTGTGATGCCTCACGAGAAGGTTTGGGTTGTGTATTAATGCAAAAGAGGAAGGTAGTGGCCTATGGCTCATGGCAGTTGAAGACACACGAGGGGAATTATCCTACTCATGACTTAGAGTTAGTAGTGGTGATTTTTGCCTTGAAGATTTAGAGGCACTATCTGTATGGTGAGAGATTTGAGATATTTTTTGATCATAAGAGTCTGAAATATCTATTTACACAGAAGGACTTGAATTTGAGGCAAAGAATGTGGATGGAGTTCATGGAGGATTATGATTTTGAATTGCATTATCATTCGGGAAAGGCCAACGTTATGGCCCATGCTTTTAGTAGGAAATCAATTAGTAGTGTAGTTTGTATCGCCATTCGAAAATAAGAGATGTTGGGTACTCTTGATAAGTTTGACTTGTATCTTGGTGAGTCCGTTGAGTCTGCAGCATTGTTTACGGTAGTTACACAACCTACACTTGTGAACCGAGTGTCAGAAGTGCAGAGGGGTGACCTTGAGGTAGAATCCCTCCAAGGGAAGGTTTCCATTGGGAAGGTAGAGAGAGGCTTGACTGTGTATCCCGATCAGAGTGTGAGATACCGTGATCGTTTGTTCGTACCGGAGTCTTGCCAAGAGAAAGTACTCTAAAAGTTTCACTATTCATGCATTGCGGTGCATCTGGGGGGCACAAAGATGTATCACAACTTTAGTCGCCAGTTTTGGTGGAGGGGTA
This sequence comes from Camellia lanceoleosa, assembly GCA_025200525.1. Lineage (NCBI taxonomy): Eukaryota > Viridiplantae > Streptophyta > Magnoliopsida > Ericales > Theaceae > Camellia > Camellia lanceoleosa. The sequence continues at coordinate 6,275,576 of CM045764.1, forward strand.
TGAAGAAGGATGTAGCTGTGTTTGTGTCGAAATGCCTTATTTGTTAGTAAGTGAAGGCCGAGCATTAAAGGCCAGCGGGTTTGTTACAACCCTTGCTGATAGCCTAATGGAAGTGGAAGTATGTCACGATGGATTTTGTTGTGGGCCTTCCGAGGACTCAACGGGGTAGTGATTCCATTTGGGTGGTAGTTGATTGGTTGACCAATTCGTCGCACTTTATATCTATGTGTGTAAGCGATTCGGTAGACTATTTTGCCAACCTTTACATTAGGGATATAATGAGGTTGCACGGGGTCCCTGTGACGATTGTTTTAGATAGAGATCCGCATTTTATAGCTGGGTTATGGCAAAGCTTGCAGAGTGCCTTGGGCACTAGACTGACTTTTAGCACAGCGTATCATCCTCAAAGTGACGGGCAGTCCAAGCGTACCATTCAAATCCTTGAGGATATGTTTCGAGGTTGTGTCCTTGATTTTAAGGGGTCGTGGGAGAAGCACTTGCCCTTAGTGGAATTTACCTATAATAAGAGCTTCCAATTGAGTATTGGCATGGCACAATTTGAGGCCTTGTATGGCCAACAATGTAGATCCTTGGTGTGTTGGGCCGAGGTGGGTGACGCACCTTTGTTGGGTCCAGAGTTGGTTCGGGAAACGACGGAAAAGGTGGCACTTATTCGTAAGTGATTAGTCACGACTCAAAGTTGCTAGAAAATTTATGCCAACCGTAGAAGGAGACCCTTGTCTTTTGAGGTGGGAGATCATGTCTTAGGCGGGGTTTGATGAGATTTGCAAAGAGTGAGAAGTTGTCCCCTTGGTTTATTGGGCCTTTTAAGATCCTTAAGCGGATTGGGTAGGTAGCTTACCGTTTGGCATTACCGTCACAACTTTCTGGGATTCATGATGTGTTTTATATTAGTATGCTTCGGAAGTATGAGCCAGATCCATTGCACGTGTTGGATTGGACCGACTTATAAGTAGATGAGGATGCCTCATATGAGGAGAGACTAGTGAGAGCCTTAGATACATGGGACCAAATCTTGCGAGGCAAGACGATTCCCTTAGTTAAGGTATTGTGGAAACATCACGGAGTTGAGGAAGTAACTTGGGAGTATGAATTGGAAGTCTGAGAAAAATATCTGGACTTATTTGTTGGTGTTTGATTATTTATTGAGATTTTGATTATGCTAATGAAATGTAAAGGCATTGTATATGTTGTGTAAATTTTGAACATTGTAAATGTTTTGGGAAATTGTAAATTGCACTTTCAATATGGGACTTGTGTATCGAGTTGATGAAAATGGATGACTGGAGAGTGGGTCATGATGTTGAACTTGTTAGATTAACGTTGTTGTGAATGGTTTAATAATGATTTTGAACTTGATTTGAAATTTCGGAGATGAAATTCTTTAAGGGGAGGAGGTTATAGCGTTTCTGGTTTAGACCCAACCCATTTTGTGTTTTGGACTTGGATTTCTTAGCCTTGTATGATTGTTCATGTCTTTTCCCTCTGGTTCCCCCTTAAATTTGGTTATTGGATCGTAGTTGTGTGTTTGGAATATGTTGATTGTTTGTTTTTCCAAACCCTTGTTGTCCAGATTTTTAATCATCCGCTTGAGCGGCCATTCTTACGCTCGAATGGATTTTGCAATTTTTGCTCCCCTGCTCGAGCGGCTATTCTTACGCTCGAGCGGGTTTTGCAAGCTCTCAGTATTTTTGCAGACCTGCAAATATTGGAAGAGTGTATTCTACGCTTGAGCGGCGTTTCCTACACTCGAGCGTCTAATCTTGAGCTCAAGCGTCACTTCTTGCGCTCGAGCGGAACATTGTGTCTGATGCTCGAGCGTCATTTTTCACGCTCGAGCGGACTGCATGTATATCAGATCATGAAGACAACATTTTGCTTCACTTTTTCACTCCTCTCTTTCTCTAAAACTTTTTTAAAAAAACCTAGATCTTGAGTTTCTCTCTCTAAAACTCATCTTCTCTCTACTATTTCACCTATATCTATTGGGATCTTCACCCTAGTGCCTTTGAGAAAAAGGTAGAATGCCTCAAGAGTTCTGTTTTGATCTGAGTAAAAGTTGGCTTCAACGTCTTTGAAGTTTCTCCTTTGTTGCTTTGGTCTTCTAAGCTTGAGGTAGGAATTTTCTACACTTTCATATGGTTTTTAACTTAGTTTTTTGGTGATTGTGTAACAATGATGAGATATGGGAGTGTTATGGACAAACTTAAAGTTTGGGTTATAAAATCAAAAGAGGGGTTTCTAATTGCATGTTGTGGAAATGGTTATGAGGATGAATATAAGGTTGTATTGTTACAAACTAGTTGACTTTGGCCTTTGGGTTGATATTCGGGAAAATGGAGTTTACTCTAAAATGATTCAAATATTTATTTTGCATGAATAAATGAAATGGGTGTTGTAAATATGAAATTGGACAAATATTGAAATAAATAGTCGAGTTGGATGTGTATTACCTCACTCCTTTGGAAATTTTGAATAAGTTATCGGTCTTGAGATTGAATATCTGTTTAGAAATAATTGTATTGAGCTATTAGTGGATGATAACTATGATTGTTGTAGAAATTGCATGAGGATTCGATGAATTAAAACTAATCTATTGTTGGTTGTCATTGAATATGACTATGTTTTAAATACATTATATATGTATGATGTTTGGGAGGAGAAAAGAAATGTACTCCATATTTGGGAGGAGATAGAGGATGGACTCCATTGAAATTAAGTTGGTCGGAGGGTCTTAGGTGAAAGTCCTGAAACCGCGCGTATACATGGGTGTCAATCTCGCGGACAAAATTTTCGTAAAATGGCAGATTGAAGTGTTTATGTAGTAATTGTGTTAATTGGAAAACCACTGAGTTGTAGTATCAGTTAGGTTGTTGAAAGATAATGAAATTGGCTTATGACTTGAAATGAATTGAAGGAAAATGGATTAAGATATGAACTTGGTACTTTATGATTATATAAAATGTGAATGTTTTGGTCTGAAAAATCTAGAAACCCCCTAGATGTTGATTTGTGATTATGTATCAATTTTAAGCAGAATATAAAAATCCCAATCAAACAATCAAGAGAAAGAGACACAAAGATTTTACGTGGAAAAACCACAATTGGACACCTTCCAATTGTGATCAAAAAACCACACTGCCCACCAGAACCCCACCCGAATAATCCACTAAGAAGATATAAAGGAATTACACGGTATCACTCTCAATTATCAGTTTAATCCACAACGCCTAATTGAACCAACCTCTATGTGCCTCTTCCAACCCCATCTTCACCACTAATTTTTTTTTTCGAGAGCCCACCCTCCCCCACCCACACCTTTTCGATCAATTTTTCGTAATCCACAACCGAAGAACAACTCTCTTTATGTAACAAACAAAACCTTTGATGTAGCCTTTTAGGATCATGAGTTGAATACTCAATAAGACATCAAAGAAAAATAAAATATCCCCAGATATAAACCTTTTAGAACCAAAAAGAAGATCCGAGGACTTCAATCAATTACTTAGTTTTGGGAGAAAACCAAGTATTTATAGAGAACCAAAAGTAATCCAAGATTGGGAAGAAATCAAACTCCTTGAGAATCCGGGAGCTCGAGGGCTCTCGGCGGCTTGGCTGCTCGACGAGAGGAGTAAAATCGTGATTTCTACTAGTGCCGCCGCTCGGCGGCGGATTCTTGGCTCGGCGACCAATCACTTTGACATGCAATTTTGAATGCAAATTTGAATTTTGTTACCGCGAAATGTACCGGGCCAATTCGACATAATAAATCATAAGTGGCAATCTTGAAAGCATTAACATCACAAACTTCTCTGCATGGCTCGATTAGGGTTGGATTAGCATCTAAAAACTCATAGCCTAAATAAATAAATACATCTTAAAGGAGTTTTGTCAAACGGGGTTGCCAAGAATAAAAACCTAACATGGTCACAGGCATTGTATATGCACATTGTACTTATATCTTTGTTAAATCTCATATATTGTGCATCCTACTGGGTTTTGGCTTACCTTATTTGAAAAAAATTATTTTCAAGTGTTGGTGATTTGCTTTCGCCAATGCAATAGTTTAGAGGGACATTTGGGAGCAAGAGCTTCTTTCTTTTGTGTGTTCTTTTGTATAACTAAAGGCTTTAATTGTATTGAGTTAGGCTCATTTTGTTGTAACCAAGCAATGACTTGGAAAGATGTAAGCTTATTAGGCATATGACTATCTATTTAGTTTTCAGTTCTCTTATCATTGTAATACATGCTGTAGATTCAGGATGAACAGTTTGTGAATGTATATCGCATATGTTATCTTTTCTATATGAACTTTGATGAATGAAAACATATTACTTCTATTATCTTTCTGCTTATGGATTATATTTATTGTATAATTTTGGGGACGTTACATCCCAATATAGGCCTTGGAATAAATTATATTCATATTTTTTTAACACTTTTCTAAGTATATGAATACAAAATTTTGTTGGAAAATAATGATTTTTGGCAACATTAATTCAAAATTAAAGTGGGACCCAATCGTTGGTTGATGTGGGTTAGAGTGGTTTTGTATTATCTTAAGTGAGAAGATTGCAATACAAAAATAATGAGCCGAAACCATTGAGTTGTGAATGAGAATTATCTCATAAAGTGGGCATCACTAAAATTAGGCTTAGATTTGGACTGAGCTTAAGCTTGTGCTTGTGCATATGCTGGGTTTGGTCTTGAACTTGGACTTAATCTTGAGCTTGGGCTAAGCAATGTTGTATTGGGCTTAGCTTGTGCACGTGTTTGAGAATTGGGCTTGGATCGGGTTGTGACCCAACATTAGTATCCATTTTGTAACCCATCTAATTCATTTTTTCAAACATTATTATATACATATTTATTTGTATATATTAAGCACATAAGAGGTTTTGACCTTTATAACTCTTATATTTTGATGATGGAGTTGATGACCATATTAGTGGCCATAGGTTTTCAACCTTTATAACTCTAGCCCTAATGGCTAGAGTTGATAGCCTTAATTTATGGCATTTGATGACCCTATTGATGTATAGGGCCATTTTGGGAAGGGATAAAAACGCTGGATTTGCGTTTTTATCCAAAAATCAAATTTTCATTTTTGTTCATTTGGCAAAAGCAAAAAAGTTGGTGACAAAATTACATAATTACCCTTAGTGTTTATATTTTGTGAGTTTTGGTGAAAAGTAATTTTTTATGTTGGGTGAGGCTATTTTAGTCATTTTAGTGTAGTAAAAAGTAACTTTTTACCAACTTCCCAAATCACTCTAAAAAATCTTGGTTAAAAGCAAAAAACTGATTTTTACCATCTTCCCAAAATAGGCCATAGTCTTCATGGCTAAGGATTCCCTTACTTGTATAAATAGAGACATTTCCCTTCTAACTTGGAAAAAAAAGAGAAGAGTTTTGGAGAGATTTTTGATGAAAAGTGGACATGGTATTTTGAGATAAAAAAGTTGGAGATGATTTTTTACACCAAAGAAATTTTTTCCTATCTTCTTTTGCTAGACCATGTTTTGGTTCTTGTTAGAGAGTGTGCAGCCATTGTCAAGTTCGCCGAAATTATTCAGAAGGTATTTCTGCATTAGCTGGTGTCGACCGTCGTATCTTGGGAGACAGACGCCGGCGTACCTCTAGCATCCATCGGAAAGTAGTGAATCTGTTTTAAGAAAACTGTGATATTATACAGGCTTCGGTTTGCTTCTTTATCTTTTGTTCTTCAAAGTTTTAAATTTAAATAATTTCTTGTATATTATTTTATATATCCATTTGAATCCATCTTGTAATATGTTCCATGGTGTGATCTAGTTTATTCTTGTATTTTTTTAGTTTTATAGTTTATTGTATATTTTATTCTTTAAATAATAATAATAATTGTTTTGTCATTTCTATTTAATTCATTTTATATATTTTTTTCTAAAATTACTAACAAATTCAAGAAAAGAAAATTAAATTATCTGACATATATACTCAAAATGAATTTAGTTAATACATTTTATTATATATGGGCACTATTCTGTGTCCATAGTATTATTGTATACAAAATTTATAAATAAAAACAAAAAACTAAAAAAAAAAAAAAGTGAATTATTTATGAAGCAAGCCCATGCTTTATTCACAAGCTTCTTTTTTTATTTTCTTTTTTTTTTTTGCTTGCACAAGCTTTGCCAAGGCCACATCATCAATTGTCGTGTATGAATAAATTTTCATAGTAATTTTTGAGAGAGTGACATTATGGTAGGTCAACATCACCTACCTCCGATGGGTTACAATCCTAGGGGTACAATAACAATTTATAGCAACTCTAAATTGTGGCCTGTCTGGGTCTTTAATGGAAACTGGAAACTTAGTAGGACCTTTAGGGTGGTTGTAGGTGAAAACTCTTATGAATGCCATGACTAGAGATCATGGTGACATATAAAAAGTTTTACTTTCTAATAGTTTAACCTTTTGAAATAATTAATAATTAAATATGATATCAGAACTCGAAATGGTTTTCGATAAGGGCAAGAGTCCGCTGGCATGATTTTGTTGTAATCTTTGTCATAATAGAAATATGTCAGGGGAAAGATACAATTCAATGCCTTAATTTAAAATTGAAATCAAATGACAACTATTTTCTTAAAAGTAAAAATCAAAATAAAGTAAATTTGACGTCAACTTTAAATTTGAATCATTAAATTATCAAATTAAAAGTATGACGGATGATCCTAATTCTTTGAGTGTGAAAGATACTTGAGCCACACTCTGTTTTTTAGAAGGTTGGGTAATGTATTAAGAATGAGTAGCCTCAGCCGAAATCAAGTTGGCCCAACACAATTAAAAGCTAGTCTACTTAACTAATGAGCAATTGAATTATCTCCCTAAAAATACGGCACACACTTGGGCCATACTTAAAACACCATGGCTACGTTTGTTTGGCAGATTAGATTAGATGAGATTGTTTGTGAAAAAATTGTTAGTGAAGAGATTGTCAATCTAAGAATTGTTAGTGAGGGGATTAAGTAAAAGTGTGCTTGTTTTGATGGTAGTGTGGGAGATGATTCGTAATGGAATTCTTAAATTATTTTTATATAAAATAAATAAATAAATTATTTGTATATTAAAAAAATTAAAATAAATATTAAAACAAATAGGTGCATTTGGTAAAAAAAAATTTAAAAAATTAAATTTTTATATAAAATAGACTCAATCCCCTCACTATTTTCCTAATCCTACATAAAGTTTACAAAAACTAATCCTCTTAGGGAGGGTAGCAATCCCCCCTCCCAAATTAATACCAAACAAGCTCTGGGTATCTTAATCCAGTCCGGCCTCTCACCCCGCCAAACAAACATGGCCAATATATCAAACAACCTTCATAAACCCTAATTCCACCCAGCATTGGAAATTGAATTTCAATCAATGAACTTGCAAATTTTTTCGCTATTTCATGATTCACAAATTGAGAAGAGCATAAGGGAAAAAATCACATGAGGGCAAATGGGAGAAAGGCACAAGTTTGGCAAGAGAAGGGACCCCGCCATTATAGGGTGGTGCACTACTATTCTATATATACCACTTAAAAAACCTAACTAGTGGGTTAACACACCATACACTAACAACTATATATTTATATAATATGAGTAATATTATGTATAAATAAAATTTTTAATTGATATTTATATTATTAAATGTATAAAAAAATGAGAATTACTTAAATAAATACATATGAAATTTCTAAGAAAAAAAATTGCATATGTAACAATTTTTTTAAAACTAAATGGGGTGTTTGTAATATAATTGTAGATGATTTTGTACAATGAAATAACTCTAGAGCACGGTTGTCGACGGGAATGTTTGTGGGTCCAGCCAAAACCAAAAGATAAGAGAGAGTACCAGTCAAGAACTGAAATTTTAAAAAATAATTATAAATTAATGAAATTTTTTACACATCAATAATTAAAATTATAATTTTTTTCCTCTAAATATGTAATTTTTTTTCTACACCCACTTGGGTGTAATTATCCCTAATATATATACATTTTTTATATATACATATATATTGTAGTAATAAAGAAGGAATACGATTTGGGTTAAAAAAAAAAAAAAAAAAAAGAAAAGAAAAAAAATATGACAATGAAAGTGAAATTAATGATCACTAATGGAAATGGGACACAATGTGATGTCCATGGAAGAGTACTAAAAATTTGAGTGTATAAATTTTTTTTATGACATATAAAAAATTAAAGTAATGATATATGAATAAAATTTTTGCACACAACTTTTATACATAATGAGATGACTTTTTATGATTCCTTGATTTTTAATTAAGTGAAAGGCTCCTCCCTAGTTGGAAAATCCAACTGGAGGTGTTGTTGGACCTTCGTCGATTCATCACAAAACCCATATCGATGACCAAACCGTTAATGTATGAAATTTATTGAGTATTTCATTCCTATAAAAAATCACGCTAATAGGATATCAATAATCACTTGATCAGATTACATTTGTATCAACAATTTATTTTTAAAATCACGCTTACCGTTAATACAAATTTGATCTGATCAAATAGTTATCGATATTCAGTCAATATAATTTTTTACAACAATGAAGTACTCGGCGAATTTTACATATTTAACAGTTCAAATTATCGATGTAGACTCCGTGGTGGGTCCACGAAGACCTAACAACATGCTCCAGTCCAATTTTGCCTTTAATTAAAACATCTACCATTGTTTATTTAACAAATGACATTAAAAATAATTTTGTATAAATTTTTTATTTGCATATCACTCTTCAAAAAATTATATATAATGACGTGTTCTATTTATATTAATTTATTATAAATCAACAAATCCATCACATTGATTTATAATTATAAAAATTTCAATGTCATTTCATTTTGTATATTTTTTTTATACAAAAGATTATGAATTCATTAAAAAAAGAACGCATTGCAATTTGTCCGATCATGTTCTGAATTCTCGTGCCTTGATCATATGATCCAATGAGTAAAAATATTTCAAGACAGAAAGAATAGAAAAATATCAAGTACATGAATCCCTTGCCAATTTTCAATATGAAATATTATATTGATTTTGATTCCATTTCATAATTATGGGTTCTACTTATTAGAAAGTAAAAGTTGTCTTTCAAGTTCTTTAATATTACCATGTGATGCAGAATTCCAATATTAAAATCTCTCCTAAAAAGTGGCGTAGCATGTGAAGATTCAAATCATGGGTCATACATACCTTGGTGTGTATGGTAAAGTTATATATTCTTCTCCATATTCAACTTGCTTTCAGGGCGCTTTAATGGCTGGCCAAGACAAAGATGGTGATGATAAGACCTGACCATCCTGAACTGTTTGGCAAACAAAAAAGAAAGCAAAAGAGAAAAAGTAGCTTGGTGGAAAAAAGGATTGCAAACCCATCATTCCAACACACTGAGTCTGAGCACTATAAAATAAATAAAATAAAATAAAATCAATTCTTTGTCATGCAAATTTTTCTAGTCTTCAACATTTCACTGACTCATTTCTATATATGTACTCAAAAACAACTATTTCATGCAACATCAGCAACATAAAACTGATAGAACATTCTGAAGCTATAACCTAAACAAGCTTCAAACATTCAAATTGATCAACAAGCATATTAGAAAGGAAAAGAAAAAAAAAAGAAAAAGAAATAAAGAGTAGAAAGGGAAAAAGAAGATCCAAACAGGAGAGAGAAAATAAAATCAAGTCAAATTAAACTCAAATAAATATCAAATAATACCAACTTCACTTCTTCATGTTCTTGCTTTCCATTTTTTGAGTAATTTAGCAAATTACCATGCCCCTCCACCTAACATCCCACTCCAGTACCCACTAGGTCCTCCTTGTCCACTATTCTGCTCAATCTCAGCCGTGTTTGGTGCTTGCTTCAATTCCTCAAATGGAAAAAACAACCTTGCGCTACTATTTTCTTGATGATGATGATGATGATACCCACTTTCAAACCCATCTAGAGAAAAATTGAGGCTTGGCTTGAATTCTTGCATAGGAAACCCAGATGGATAGATTGAATTCGAGTCCGGAATTGGCATCGGCATGAAAGAACTGAGTCCCCTTGAAGCAATCCCAGTCTTGAGAAGCTCCATGGCTGACACATGAGGTGAAGTAGAGGAAGGGTTAGGATTAAGGGCATTATGGTAATTATCACTTGTACTTGCTGGGTAAGCTAGGTTGAGGTTTTCATGGATCCTAGGGTTTTGAGAGGCAGACTGAGATGAGAAACTTGGTGGGCCCAGATGATCGGGAAGCTTTTTTGATGATGGTGACGGTGACGACGACGACGACGATCTCTTGTTCTTCCTTGAACCTCCTCCAACTGGAACGTTTCTGAGAGACCCTCCTTCAGTCCAATATCTTCTACAAGTCTTACAAAAGTACCTAGTTGGGATATGTCATTTAGCGATGAAATTCTATTTCTTAATCCTTATTTTCTTGAGGTTTTAGTTTTGCAGATAAAAAAAAAAATGAAAACAGAAAGGTACCTTGGTTGAGTGAGACTGTAATTATTGTAGTAACAAAACTTGGTGTTGGTTGAATTGCACCTAGGGCAGTTCAAAGCTTGTTCTTTTTGTGGTCTTGGCTTCCTTTCAGTTATAGCCCTTGAGCCTTCCATGGGTTTCACCAACCCTACCCCCTGAAAAGAAAAGCAAAGAAAAGAAAGATGGAAAACAAAAACCCATGACTCTACATGATCAAAATAAAAGGATTTGTTGACAAAGATAAAGAGTGAAAAAAATATAGCAAACAAACAAGGCAGAGAAAACAAGAATATTGCTTTATGCTTTGAGGATTACAATAGCAATAAAAACAAATTAGAATTGCTTTTTTAGGTCCCTTTTGGTGGTGAAAAAGAAAGAAAAAAAAGTGCAGGCAAGGCATGACAGTACTTTCAAGCACACAAATGAAAGATCTCAGACAACAACAAAACAACAAAAATTCAAAGATTAGTGGGGGGTTTAAGAAAAGTTGCTTTTAAAAACAACAAACCCATCATTCAACAAGAAAAACTTTCAAAACCCAAAGAAAAAGAAAGAAAGAAGAAGGCGGTTTCATAAATTAGGCTTTGAAAACCCCAACACAAGAAAGCAGAAATATCATGATTTCAAAGAGAGAAAACATGCTTTTGCTTTACCTGTGGCCACTGAGCACTAGTATCCATAGATCAAGAAGATGAAAAAGGGAGAGAAAAAGCTAATTGATGAGTCTTCAAAGAGATGAAAATCAAACCCACTTGGTTGGTGCTGGTCTAAAAGCAAGAAAGACACTTTGAGAGATGATATGTGTATGTGAGAGACACAGAGTATTAGAGAGAGAAAAGGGCAGTTTTGTCTAATAAATTAATGTTTCATTGACATTTGGTATCCTTTTATTTGAGAATGTTGCATATGTGTGTATATACAGGTTTATTGATATACATTTTTTTTCCCTTCCAATTAGTCAATCATAATCTTTTGTGTGGGACTGTGGTGGATTTCTTTTTCTGACTAGGAAATGAATGATGAAAGTTTGCTTCTTTTTCTTCTAGCAATTGCTTTTTGATTTTTACCTTTCTTTTATTTTTTTATTCACCTTTTAAAGCACTTTGTTAAAGGTGTCTATAGTTTAGGCTGGTTACGTAGACCTTGTTTGACAATAGGCCAGTTTAATTAAAAAATTAAAAAATTATTGAAAAAATTAAGAAGTTAATAATTCATACTAATTACACATCTTTTTGTAAAAAATTAAAAAGTTCTCAAACATACTAAATTTTTTTAACTCATATTTTAGTAAAATAGTCAAAAAATTACTAAATTAACATGTAACTGTTCTTAGAATAAAATCATGTGGTCTATTTTTTTTTTCTTCGTATATTTAATTATTGCATTTTCAATATTAGGCTATAGTTATATTATAAATTTAAAAATTAATCATAGAATCAAACACAATTTACAAAGTATCAAAATTTCAAGTCACGTTTGTGTTAATATAATTAGTTCTTATTTTATGAGATCCTGTTTGTACCAATTTTTCTCACATAAGTCTATCGATAAGTTTAATGGAGGTAATGGCGACAACAGTAATAAGAGTGGTGATAGGAGTTGTGACAACAATAGTTATTGTGATAGGGTAGTGGTGGCAGTTACATTGGTGGTGATAGAGTGATGGTGGTGGTAGGATGACAATGGTAAAAAGGTGTTGGTGGTTGTAATGATGGGATGGTAGCAACGTCAGTAGTGATATGACAAGGGTGGTGATGATAGTAGAGCATTGGTGGTACTAATACTAGTTGTAAGATTGTGATGATGGTAATGACAATAATAATAAGGACGGTGTTAATCAAAAAAAGGGAGGCCAAACCTAATAATAATAATAATAATAATACACTGATTAAATCACCGGAACATTACTAAAAGAATGAGATAAGTATTTTTAAAATTTTTGTGTAGTTCTACAATACAATTTTGTGTTAGTTTGAAAAATTATTAAGTAATTTGGAAATATCATATTATGTTACTTATGTGATACTCCTGTCAAACTAGGAATTATAGAAATACTAGATTAGAATATTTATATATATTTTTTTCACAGATATCAAAACAAATTACATTAGACTGAACAATCATATACTTTATTAAAGTCTAACAATACCTAGAAGCCTAACATGTCATTAACAATCAGGAGTCCTATAATGGGTGAAAAACAAACAACCAAAAACCCTTTAATACAAAAATAAATAAATAAATATTTATCATTGATAAAAATTGACCCCTTAATCTCTTAGTTAAGAGTGTAAATGGCCGACTAAATTAACCCAAAAACAAATTTTTATTGAATTTTACAAAGTCAAATATAATTCATGAATTTTGGCTTAAATTGAAACAATCAACACAACGCCACTCAACTCAACAAATCTTTCAATTACGTGAGCTTTTCCAGATGAATTCATTTCTTCCAAACAATTCTATTCACAATCAAATCCTTAATTGAGTTGGGCACGTCGCATTACTTTCTTAGGTAGACACTTTATAATTGAATAATTTAGAAATTTTATTAAAGTGAAAGAAGAACAAGAAAACTAGGCTTGCCCAAGCTACCTTAGACGTGAAGTATAGAATATTTTGACTTGTTTAACTTAGCACTTCTAAGGGGGTGCACGAAAGAATCAACTAACTGGAAATCCACTTAATCTGTCTTTATGGATTGGTTAGTTTGATACTAGCATTCAATTTTTAGCAACTCAGAATTATTGTCCAGATTTGTGTTCAGAATTTGATTTGAATTAATGTATTGTGAGGTTCATTTATAGAATGAATCGAGATCACACATTTGCCGATTCATCAACTCACTTTGACCAAAATCAATCCGTACTATTTGAGAAGGTGAGTGGATTGTGGGGATGGTCACGGGTCAAGTTTGGGGCAAGTTTGTCGTAATCTGCCCTCGCTTCATTTTATATCGGGTGTGGGGCAAATCGAGGGATGACGGTAGTAGGGTGGGTGTGGGGCGGTAGCAACTTTTTTTATAAGTTGAAAAATAAAAATATTAATAAAAATTATAGTATATTATGAATAATAATTCATACTTAATAAGAATTATAACAAATAAGATAGAAAATAAACGATTAAAAATAAATATTAAGTATAGTGTTTTAATTTTATTATATTGAAAAAATTAAATTATATATATATTTTATAAATATAAATATATTTAATAAATGTAATCGGGACGGGGGTTGGGTAGAATGGGGCGGGAAAAGCAAAACCCATCTCGGTTCCACTTCCTCAACGGGGCGGGAAAACCCATGCGGTGCGAGATGGGGGATGCGGGTGTAAGGAGGGGCGGGGAAAAATGCCCATACCTTGTAGATTGGGTTGGGCAGCTAGTTGAATGCTAAAAATTGATCGATTGGTTAGCTTGAAAGTTAAAATTTATCAATCTACCTATAAACCGATCTAACCCATTTATATGTACTAGTGGTTAGATACATGGCACGTGATTTTTTTTATTAATTATTAGTATTGTAATTATACGTTTCTTAATTGGTATGCGATATGCATACAAAGTATGGAGACTTGTATGAGTAAATTGATCTGTATGTAAAATATAATTAAGTAAGAAATGAATACATATTTGGCTGAAAAATTTAAATGATAAATGATAAATGATAAATTTTATAAGGACCTTTCTTAGGTGTGCCTTGTATATGGTATGCAAGGTACTTACACCCTTTCTATTTTGCATTTACACCTTTTATTTATTGGGTTATACCAAAATTTTTGAAAACTTACACATTGGTGACTTGTTAAGCAGGTCACTTTCCAGGTAAATTAATAAAATAATATATTATATGACTAAAGGTGTAAGTTGTCACAAAAAGACTTAAGTAATTTCAGAAAAAGGCGTAAGTAATTTCACAAGAAGGCGTAAGTTTTCATAAAAGACGTAAGTAATTTCAAAAATAGGTGTAAATAATTTCAAGAAAAGTTACATCTTTTGTGAAAGCTTAAACTATTTGGTCTCTAAATGTATTATTGTTAGTAACTATAATTTTTAGTTAGTAAATGTATTATTAAAGAGAATTTCATTTTGATTTAATTACCTTTGGCGAATAAATATTTCGCCACCAAAACGTTATGCTTGGTGACTAAGTTCGTTTTAGTAGCCGAAGATAAGATAATTAGTGATCAACATCAATTTAGTTGCCACTGACTATTGCCAACAAGGCTTTGGCGACCAACGGGGCGATAAAGAACTTTAGTCGCCATGGCGGTAGGGTAAAGATGAATGTAGTGATAGGGTGGTAGCAATGATGGTGGTAGTGGTGTAGGGAGTGGCTGTGGTGGTGGTAGAGTAGTGATAGCAGTGGAGTTCAAATGGTGATAAGGCATGACAACTGTTGTAACAGTGGTGATGGTAGTGATGAAATCGGTGGTGTTGGTGTAAGCGGCAGGGTATCCTTTATGCAAACCATTTGTTTCATTAAATTTTAAGTTTGTAAGATAAAAGTTATTTAAATTATGACAAATTTCTCACATAAAATTACATAATTATTTAATACTAATTGAATTTATAAATATTTATACACAAGCATCAACATACACCATTATAATCTCACAATCGTTACAATTATCACCAATATTGTTGCTACCATCATCACCGTCAGTGTCACTGTCACCAGCACACCATTATCAAGCCACCATTGCTATTATCACCATTTTCATTCTTATTGTCATCATCACCATAAAACATACTATCATTTCACTACCAGTATCACAATTTCTATTATCATTGTCACTACCTCTCCACCACCACCACCACCTCTACTACTACAATCATTCACCTCCATAATCATTACCACAATTACCAACGATTTTTTAATTTTGGGCTCTCAAAAATCCAAACTAAAAGTATGTTATTTTATTAGTCGGGCACATGAACACGTGGTATTCCTGATCTATTAGATAATTTACGCAAACAGTAGTAATTTTTAATTAATTTGTTGTCTAATTGATTATAAACTATTAAATTACCAAAATTTTAATATTTTTTAACTAAAACTTGATGGTAATAATTATTTTATTATCTTCAACTAGTGAAATTTCATTCTCTTCAAATAGTGAAATTTAGCCTTAATGTTTAAGTGAAATTTAACTATTAGTAAGGTGAAATTTCTAGTAAAGGAGTAAAAATTATAAAATTAAATGCCAAAGATGGACTAATGAGTAAATGTTTAGGTGAAATTTAACAATTAACATCATAACCACATCTAATTTGACATTTCACTTTACGTGTAGTTTATCCATCTAATCTAATTAGATATGTGGCATGATTAACGATTTGAATATTATCAAATTGGCCCGTCCTTCTAATGGCGACGTAGCGCAACCATGTCAACACAATTATTCTTGCAACTAGTTTTTGTATTAGTATATTTATTGAAGGGTGAAAAATCTAGAAATCCTCTTGATATTGATTTGTGCTTATGTATCAATTTTAATCAGTAAATAGCAATCCCAATCAAACAATCAAAGACAAATTAACACAACGATTTTACGTGGAAAAATCACAATTGGAGCGCCTCCAATTGTGATATAAAAAATCATGGGCAAAAGTCACAAAACAATCCACTAAAAAGACATAAAGGAATTACACAGGCATACTCTCAATTACCTAGCAAATCCACACCCAAATTGAATCAACCCCTATGTGTCTCTTCCAGCCCCGTCTTCACCTCGGAATTGTCTTGCCCAATGTTAAATCCACAATACCGATGTCGAATCACGACAATGAGCCACTCTAGAATCCACTAAAGTTTCAGGCTCGAATTCCCTAGAATTCACCGAAGAACAACTCTCTCTTTTTTATAGAATAAACAAACAATCCTTTGATGTATACTTCTTAAACCATGAATTGAATACTCAATCAAACATCAAAGAAAACTAGCAAAATAGCCCCAAATATAAACCCTAATATCCAAGAAGAAGATCTGAAAGCGTCACTCTACAATCTGACTGAAACACATATTTATAGCAATCTGTTCCGCGATCTCCGCTCGAGCGCTAGAATGGCAGCTCGGGAGGACTGACGCTTGAGCGGAAAAAAAGAACATCCAGTATTTTTGCAGGCAATCAAACTTCTGGAACCAAACAACATCTAGTATTTTTGCACGATCCCCGTTATAGTCAACGAAGTGACAAACTTGAAAAAACTAACTTCTGAAACTTCTCTGCAAGGCACAATTCGGGTTGGATTTGCATTTAAAAACTCATAGCCTCACTGAAATAAAAAATGCGAATACAAGTACAACTGAAAAGAGTTTTGTCAAATAGTATTGCCAAAAATAAAAAAACTAACAAAGGGTTTAATTGTATCATTTTCGAGAGGAGTAAATTGATACTTCATGATAGCTTTAGGGAGGTCAAATAATACAAGGGGTGTGGTACATTTTCGTATGGCGGAAGAGAGGCCTATAATAATGTAGAATTACAGAAGAATTACAAGTTGAATGAGAGAAAGTATGTTTTGAACCTTTTGACAATTGCATCTACAAATTTTAATTTTTCCATCGATAAAATAGAGAGAAAAAGACACAAGGATAAAGGTAAAAGAATAAATAAATAAAGGCTCGTGATGGATCTAGATTAGTGTTAAGGGCATACATTCATTTAGCACTTGCAATTGGTTAGCCATGCAACTAATGTGAAATTTCTTTAATGTTAATATTACAAAGTTTTAATTTTATTTTATAATTATTAAATAAACAAAAAAAAAATTAGGATAAATTACTAATAAGTCCTACTTTTGAGACTTATTACCTATTAAGTCTTATTGATAAATTTATCAGTCATGTAGGTAAATAAGTCCAGTTAATAAAACTATTAGTAAGTAACCAAAAAAATTATTAATTAACTATAATAGTTCAAATAATTATCTGATTAAATTATTAATTTAAAATGTTAAACTACTTTAATGTTAATATTAATTAAATTTGTTACTATTTGTAATAACTATTAATAATTAAATAATTAATTATTAAGAACATAATAGTAATAATTTTGTAATATAATTATTATTTATTGATTAAAATCATAAAATTCCCTAAATTTATTTTTGCATTTAGAATATTAATTAAACTTCAATAAAGGTAAACTTACAAACATAAATAATAAAACTTTAAAAAATTATATAAATTAAAATCAATTTTTACTACAAAATTTTGTCCCAAATTCAAATTTCTTCTCAATATTTGAAACAAACCCTCAAAAATTTTACATTAATCAAAATTCCCTCCTAAGAATCTCCCCCTCCCCAAAAAAAAATAGAGCAAGAACTAGCTTCAGAGAAAGACACAGAGAGATGTGTTCAAGAGTGAGAGAGAAAGAGCGAAGACGAAGAAGAGAACATGAAAAGAAGACGAAGAAAAGAGTAGTCCTTCAGAACGACAACCATTGCTTTGCTTGCAACGACCATTGCTTCGCTCGAGCAGTCCTTTGGAGTTACCTCCTTCGCAACTCCGTTCATCTTCGATTCTCTGTCTGGTTGATGAAGACCCACGAACGAAGCAAATGGAGCCGTCTCACCTCTGCCTTTGGCTGGAGCTCTCGTACCTTTCCCTCGCACCGCCCAATTTCAGGTACATGTTTAGATATTAGGGTTTTGAGTTCTGATTCGAGGCTTTTCAATTTCAAAATTAGGGTTTACAGTTTTTCAATTTCAAAATTTAGGGATTTTCAATTTGAGGTTTAGTGTTTAACTTGGATGCTTGATCTGAATGTTTAAATGGGACTTACTAATATCAATTTACTAAGACTTTTTTTTTTGTTGATAAATAACTATTATAAAAATTATTTACTAAGACTCTTATAAAGAAAATGTTGAAAATCATACTCCTGATGTCCACTCTGGTTTTATGTTTTTGACTGACCTGTGTGGCCTAAACATGAAAATTTACAACCAAAAAGCATATTATGTGTTCTTAAAAGTATGTCGCAATGATAGATTAAATTTTTTTTTTTGTTAGATAAATTAATTCACTATGTTATGAAAATTGTTGAATCATATGTTTTGGCAAACAGAGATGGAAATCTGATAAAGATAGAATGTGGAAGATGAAGGATAGATCTGGGTGTTGACAGTAATAAAATATAACTTTCTCAAACTGATTTGATTAGGAGCTTTTCTCCATTTCTTTTCTGATATTTGTTATGTTAATGTAGTAGGTATTATAATGTAGTTGAGTTTATTGCATATATTTTTTTCTCCTAATGTTTGGATTGCATATGTATAATCTAGTTTATGAATTTCTTTTCTTTCTTGGTTAAATTTTTCCCGGGGACTTGTTTTACAGTTGCAATGTAACTGTTAATTAAAATATCACTGTGACACTTTAGTTTGATTAAGCAATTTTGTGACTCACATAACATCTTTAAAAGTAAGGTAGCTTGTATTATTGTATTTTTGCTTCTTTTTTACCTTCATTATTGCATTTCTGATTTTTTTTTTTACCTTGATTTTGGCAACAAATAATAGTATTTATTGGTTTGAAATATAGGTTGTAAGATGTACTCCAAGTACTTGCAAAAATGTCTAATTGAACTTAGTAATTGGTTTGAAGAAAGAACTGAAAATCCAGCTTCATATAGTTCCACTCACTTTGAAGAAAGATTTGATTTTGTTTTTTCCAGTTGTAATTTATGTGATTTTGAAGTTCATTTAAGCCTTGATAGAGTTATTTCTGTGTTATTTTAATGTTTTGTGGTTGAATCTATGTTGCCCTAGTTGCTCTCTACAGGCTTGGTAGGTCCATTACTTGGATGTGTTGGATGATATTTTATAAGTGCTATTGAAGTTTTGTTACTGTTATCATTATCGTTATGGTTTTATAAAGAAATGTTTATGTGTTGTGGCAACTTATTGCCTTTTGTGAATATTTGTGTTGATAAGAAGAGTTTAAATTTAGCTCAATTGATTGAATCATGGACTACTGACACAATTAGTCAAGGTTAAAATGGCTATACTATTTGAAAGTAGTTAATGGAGGTAATAGGTGGTCATTATTATGTACATGCTTCCTTTGTCATGTCTTATGTTTGCTAGGTATATACTATGTTTGCTAGGATGTGTGATCATTTATTTGGCTTTAGTTTTTGGAAATTATTTTATCTCTAGTTTTTGTTTTTTTGTTTTTTTACATTGATGGTTGTGACTCGCAATAGTAACTTGGGTTATTTGCTCTTAAGGAACCACAAAACATATCGAGTCATTCAATATCTCTCACACAGATTTGTGTTATATACTCATTTTTGTGAGATAACTTACACGAGTTTATGAAAACTTACTTGATTTTGTGTTGTTCAAAACTGTTATGAGATGACTTACGGGAAATTTGTGTTTACTACAAAATTTTGCCTCAACAATTTCTTCCCAAAATTTCAAACAAAATGTCCAAAATTTTACCTCAATTAAAATTCCCTCAAATTTTTAATAAAACAAAACCCTAGTCATCTCACTCTCACATCTTTTTCTCTGTCTATGTAACTTCTTCCTCTCAAATCAAGAGACAGAGGGAGTCCTTTGGTGGTGCAGCAGTTTGAAGATTGTTTGGTGGACCGTGATTTCAAATGGTAGTTTGTAGGTGATTCTCTGGCGATTTCTTTATCACATTTTATCTACACCCACACACTACCATTGTACCGCTTCATTTGGAAGTTTCCTTGGAATCCATAGTTGCTGCCGCCGATTTCTACACCAACCCCTATCTCGATTTCTACCCAACACCGGTTAATGCAATTTCTATCTCTAACTCCTCTCATTTTCCCAATTTCTAGACCCTAGCTATGTTTATGTTTTGCACAATAAAAAAGTTTGTATTTTGGTGCTATTGTTGCCAACTCTATAATCTATAGTTCTTGTTAGGTTTTTAATCTTGGCAATCCCATTTGAAAAAACTCCTTTCAGTTGTACTTATTTTCGCACTTTTTATTTCAGTGATGCTATGAGTGTTTAGATGTGAATCCAACCCGAATTGTGCCTTGCAGAGAAGTTTTATGCAAAATTGCATTCAAAGTTGCCTATTCGCCCTTACTCGCTCGAGCGAAGGAGTTCTCGCTCAAGCGAAGGCTGCGTCTGTGTAAAAACCTGAAAGAGATGAACGTACGCTCGAGCGAAGGGTGCGTGGCTCGAGCGAAGCCACTTATGGAAAACATGCGTTTTTGGTTCCTCGCTCGAGCGAGAGAAGCTTCGCTCGAGCGAGCTTCGCAGTCCCAGATTTCTATAAGTATTTGTTTTAGTCCAAAACTAGGATTACTCCTCCAAATCTTCTTCTTGGATATTAAGGTTTATATCTGGGGATATTTTGCTAGTTTTTTCTTTGATGTTTTGATTGAGTATTCAACTCATGGTTTAAAAGAGTATACATCAAAGGATTATTTGTTTTGTTCTACACAAAAGAGAGAGTTGTTCTTCGGTGGATTCTGAAGAATTCGAGCCTGAAGCTTTGGTGGATTCTGGAGTGGTTTATCGTCAAGACAATTCCGAGGTGAAGACGGGGTTGGAAGAGGCACATAAGGGTTGGTTCAATTCGGGCGTGGATTCGCTAGGTAATTGAGAGTATACGTGTGTAATTCTTTTATATCTTCTTAGTGGATTGTTTTGTGGCTGTTGCCCATGGTTTTTTTTATCACAATTGGAGGTGCCCCAATTGTGGTTTTTCCACGTTAAAATCGTTGTGTCGATTTGTCTTGATTGTTTGATTGGGATTGTTTTATTGCTTAAAATTGATACATAATCACAAATCAATATCTAGTGGATTTCTAGATTTTTCAGTTCTCTCTATAGATATTTGTATCTTTGAAGTTCTAATTTTTATGTTTTGTTATTGTTGTAGCCCTTAGTTATTTAATGTAGAGGACCATGTTATTCTTCCTAATGGCCTAAAGGTTAGTTATTTCTATAGTCCTATCACGGAAGTTTGATTGTTGTATGTTTGTGTAATTGAATAATATTAAATTTACATTTTTGTAAATATGAGGATTGTAATCCTAACACGTCGAGAACAATTAGGATGTTGAAACCTTAAATGAGTTCTTTTCCTTCTTGTGCTTTAATTGAAAATTGTAAGGATGTCATCTACATAAATGAATTCATCGAAATAATCTTGTGGAAAAAATTGCAATGCTTGAGGAGTAGATTTCACTTTTAGATCCAAAACTTTTTGATTATGTAGACTGTTCAATGGAGGTTGTGGTTGTTGAACTATTTACGAATAATTCTTATTTTTTATTTTGTAATTGAGTTTGTTACCTATTATGGATATTGTCTATAATATTAGAAAATGTAATATTTAAAGATAAAACTAATACAAATATTGTTGAATCAATATGATGTGTGTTTCATGACAAAGAGTAATACACGTTAAATAGAGAGAAAATTAGCCCATTTCAAAGAAAGGAATTTGTTAAGAAAAAACATAGCATTTTATTTCAAGGGAAGGAATAGTTGAATGTGTTGTGGTCCCAGAGGTGATCCAGAGTAATATCTTATATTTTTTCTATGTATTTTATATTTAATAAGAAATGATATTAATCTGTGCAGAAACTTCATGCTTCTAGTCGACATCAACGAGTTAGGGAATTTGTCGGTGATGACACCCATGACAATGTGTCGTTGGTTTCTCCCTCTAGCCAATGAGCAGGTATCTTTGTTATATAATGCAATATATTAAATCAATTTGATTAATGTTTTTGTATTTGACTTGATATATTCAAGCATATAAATGTGATATATTCAAGCGTATTGCTATGAATCTTTCCCTAATGACACTACTTTGTTGGAATGCTAAATTTCCCTAATGACACAACCTTGTGTGCATTTCATGTGCCTCATACAAAAGTTTCATTGGAAAAACTGTGAAAAAGAATTGTGCAAGTACTCTTGTCAATACATTCCATCACTAGAACCATCAATAACACTCCACCCTTCCTAAATTAAAATAACCATGTTTGTCAAACTTATTACAAAGCAACACTATGGCTAACACAATTAAACACAAGTAGAGAATCTTGATTGCTTTATAGATTTTATGTACATTTTATGTACATGTATGTATTGTGGCAAACCGAAGGGGTGGCGAAGGGAGGTCAGGGCCCTTCCCAAGCTTCAAATTTTGTTTATAGTTCTATTATACATGACACTTTAATTTGGGTGCTATTAGGAAATGGCCCCCCAAAAAAGCAAAGAGTAGTCAATTGTCCTAGTTAAGATTCTAATATCTTTTTGTATAGTTGGTTATATGGATGGTTTTCTGGAGGTGGATGGTTAAACATTGTTTTTGGAGGAAAAGACTTGTCAATGTATATATTTAGGTTTTTGTGAAATACTTTTGATGTTAATAGAGGCTGTATCTGGGAACTTTATATTTAGCTTAAAGAATCATGAATATTTAACTGTAGATATTTAAACAATATGGACTTCATTGGTTTTGTGCCTTTATTCAACTTCACTTGGCCCTTGAGAAATTACATGCTTTTGAATTATTTTTTAATTATTTTGCTGATATAACTTTTTTATTTGGTTATGTAAGGTGTTTTAATGGTAGTTCCTCTCACTTATAGTTTTCATGTTTTGAAAGACTCTCGTTGTGCTTCTATTCTTTCCCACATGTTCTTTCATATCGGCTAGCTCTTTTCACATGGTAAAAATCTCTTTATTCTTGCTTTTAGTTTTAAATTTATTTCATTGCTACTTTAGTAGTTAATGGAAACTTATATTTTATACTGTTGCTTTTTTTTTTTTTTTTTAAACTTGCAGATTTGGATGCTTGCCATTTCAAGTTCACACTAAATTTTTTTTATCGATGTTCCTTTTCGTTATGAATACTTTGGTGTGGTCAATCAGCATGTTGATGTGAAGCACTAAATATGGTATAAAGATCCAGTTTCTAACCAAAAAAAAATGTGTCTAGTTTCTAATGAGAGCATGTATCCTATCTCAAAAATCTTAGATATTTGGTACGCGACACGATAACAATATCCTTATCTTCCTAATGTTAACCTTCATAATGAAGCATATACTTTTGATGATTTATATGTGGATGGGGCCATTTCATGTTCCTATAATGGGAGAAATTTGATGGAGGTGAAGGTTCCAATGATGATTTAAGGCCAACAAATGGACATGGATGATTGACCCCTTCACCAAAAGTGACCAGTGACCATTCTTTTTTATAAACGTGATGTAATTTGGATGGCTTCTTTGTGGATGTAAATTTGATTTTGGTAATCCATGTATGTGTAGATTATTGATGTGTAAGGTTGTAAATTTGATTTTGGATGCTAATCTATTCGACACAAAATGCATCCATATTGCAAGAGTACAGAGCAATTGATTGTACAATTGATTGTGTACCATTGCCAGTCAAGTCTAAACAATACAAATTTGCTCCAATTGATTGCACAATTGATTGTGAGATTGGAACACGCCTAGTGCCTAATTGATTCACTATGATTTGATTATAAACAATATTCAAGCAAATTATACAAGGACGCCAAACTTTGGCATGTTTTTTTTTTTGTTTGTCATGGCCATGGGCTCCAAAATGATTGGCTAATTGATTGGTGTTTTCACTTTCTTGCAAGAATTGATTGACTAATGGGTCCCCAATCAATTTTCAAATCGATTAGAAAATGCACTGCCTTGATAGAAATCAATTGGCCAATCCATTGGCCATAATCCAAATAAAAGCTAAAAGCCAAAATCTTGAGTGTTTAGTCAGGCTATGGGCTTCCAGATTAGAAATGAATATAATGACAAGGTCTGAAGTTAACAAACTGTATCATTCACAATCTTCTCATAAATTACTATTCAATATATTAAACATCAAGCAAAATACATCATATTTCAAACATCAAGCAATAGAAGAAAAAAAGAAAAAGAAAAAAAAGGCAATATGCTACCATATGTCAAACAATAAACAACCTGGTGAGGTCATATTTACCAAAACACCAACCATAAGAATTTTTTTATATATGAAACATATCATGCTAAACTCCCAAAAGTAAGCAAAAAGTGTTCATAAACAAATTGGGACAACGACAAAATCCATAACATATTCAACTATCAATTTAGTCTAAGCATAGTAAAACAATGAAAATGCCAAGGTCAAGGCTCATTAGAAAATTCATCTCCGTCTTCAACATCTTCTATTCCCGACTTTTCATTTCCCTCATCATCATCATCTTTATCTTTTCCCAACTCTTCTTCGTGTCCCTCATCCTCACCTTGTCCTTCATCCTCGTGAGGGGTATCTACATTTTTTTTGTCAATTCATTCAATGTCACTTACACAGATTTCAGTTCCTCGTGCATCATCTAGACCTGCGTTTTGTCCGTACAAGCTTGGGTGTTTTCCAACTGCTTCACCATATCAGGGACCTTACCAATCCGAATGGCTATACCTGCTAAAGAGGACAAAATAAAAGTCATTGGTTAGTGCAGATTCAAAATTGAATGCATGTTGATTTTTATTTTATTTTTTAAATTGTTACGGTGGGTTTTGTGCAAGTGGTATCTTAGATGGTTCCCAAACCTTTGCCACTCTCACATACCTAATCTAACTCAGCTCAAAGACCAAGTCCTACACAGAATAATTGTGTATACTAACTAAGTAAGACATGCTTTGAGGCTAAAAAAAAGTCCTATTCTATCTCGCCTATGCCTCAAGTAAATGAATAAGCTAATAGCAAGCGTGCGTTGTAGTAGCTTTTGATTAAAAGCTAGTTTTTTCTAGCTTCAAAGCCAAAGAGGAAGTTTTGACTAATCAATCTATAATTTTTTTTTTCTAAATAGGAAAGAAAGAAATTTAAACATAAATAATTAATAAGACAATGATACACCTCCTCCTTCAAAATAAAAGAAGACTTCACCTAATCCAAATCAATGCTACGAAAAAGCCTCAATTACCACAAAGAAGACTCATGGATTTGCACATCACAATCAAGAGTTTGCAGCAAATAACAACCACCAATTGCTCAAATATCAAACGACATATCCAACAAAAATATATGTCACGACCCAAACCCGCCCCTATAGGTTTAGCATCGTAATCGGCCAGTAATCCCTAGATTACCAAAGGCCTCTAAATAGAATAACGTATAATCAAGGGACTGCGGAAGCAAATATACAAAATACAACGTCCATTGAGCTGTGCAGACAGACATGAGACAAAATAATATCAAACTTTATAAGCATACATATAATGTTACATAGATACAGTAAGTCACCCCATGAACAGATAACCCAAAACAAACTATTCATCAAACAAGAGAAAACAAAGTATTGAACGTTCAAAAAGACATGGCCACACGACTTGATTTGGTCCGGAACCTCCTCGGGAGGCGCAAAGGGTGGCTGACAAAACGAAATCCTAGGCCATCAACTCTGGCCCTGATACGTGTTCGGTCACCTACATACATAATATAAATAGTAAGCAGAAGCCTAGTGAATAATAACAAAGTAAAGGGTTTCCATAAATGATGTCCCATATCAACTCCAAAAAATAGATCATATTTATTTCAGAAACAAAAGTAGATCCATATTCATAAGCTTGTCCAAATCATACATAGAAATTAAAGTTCATGCTAAATCATACGTGGTACATCCATTAGCGCTAACAGAACAAATACAGAACAGATGCAAAACAGATGGTGGTTATGAGTAACCAGTTTCATAAAGGAACCTCTAGATCTGGGTAACAGATAACAGATATGCTGAGCCCCATGATGGAGCCTCCGGTATGGGTAACAGAGTGCAGACATATTAAGTTCCATAATAGAACCTCCGATACCAGGTAACAGCTAATAGATATCACATGATGCTAAAGATACCATGAATACATTGTCAGAAATTAGACAATCATTCATTGTACAGAACATATCATTTTAGAAAACATATCATAATTCATTATATAGAAAATAAATAAAGTTGAACATAGCTTTACTAAGTTATTACTCACAGTTGGCTTCGGGTGCAGACAGACAGAACAGACTAATCAAACAGTTTACGGCACGTGACCTACATCAATACATAACAAATACACATTTGAAACACACGCTAGAATATATCTAACTCATTATGTTCCGTTCTTAGTGTGTTTCTACATTTCACCATTATTATTATGTTTTAATCTTGGCTTAGGAATGCCTATGATACAATGAGGATGCGAAAATGTACTTGAACGCATTTAACAAAACTTACTGAAAACAGGGGTCCCGCTCAAGCGCAACTTCCCCCGCTCGAGCGGATATGCAGTGTGTGAGGGGACGCTCGAGCCCAATTTCCCACGCTTGAGCGCTCTGTAAATTTTGAAAAAAGTGTTGGTTATGTAATTTTCATGCTTGACGGACGCTCGATGGTCGCTCGAGCGTAGGACTCATGTCCCCGCTCGAGCACAACTCTTGACGCTCGAGCGGTCTGCAAAAGCATGAAACTTCTGGGAGCATGTATTTCACGCTCGAGCGAACTTCTAGTCGCTTGAGCAGAGATGTAAAAACAAAGGTGGCTACTTGAGCGCAGGATTTTACGCTCAAGTGGAGAGATTGAATTCTGGAATTTCCAGATTCACCTCCAAGCTCCCAAATTCGACTTTAAAGCTGCAATTTTTGTTCTTTTGGGCCAAAAACTTAAGAAAACATTTAAAAACTTGTATAACGATATGAAATGAAGATTAATTCACAAAATCAAAGCCCAAAACCAAATCAATTATTCAAAACTAAGCTTGAAATTTTGTATATACAACATGTAAGCAATGATATATGATATTGTCTTTCAAAACATGAGTAATTTGGGATTGTAAGTGCAAAACTATGGTGAGCTCTCAACATTTAACAAAGATGACCTCTTGCATGTATGGATTGATTGTAAATTAAATTCAAAATTCATGAATTATGCATGCATGCATGCATGAATTAATCTTTCATTCTACATTCTTACTTTAATTCCCATGCTTAATATTCTAATTCTCTTGAATTCTTGCACTAAGTAATTCAAATTCATGTTTGAGGAGTTAAATTTCCTACCTTAAGCCTTGAGCTAGCAAGTGTTAGAGCCAAACTTCCCTCCAAGGTTGAGTAATTCTTGATTTTCTCTCTAAATTTCCTACAATTCACTTTAATTGTTGAAGTTCCTCTCCCAACTCTTACACTCTCTCCTCTCTCACGTTTGAGTCAAAAGATGCGGAAGTGAAAATGTATATAATAGCCTTGAGTCTACAATTTGCCTTATATAGGCTTGGGTAAAGGTGTAATTATTTATTGATCAAACTAATCAAGTAGACATTAAATTATTTTAATTTAATTGTTCCAATTCGAAATTCAATTAAACCTACCATAAAATGCTAAAAATTCTAATTAACACATAAATCAAGTCAATTTCTGAATCGGGTACCGATAAGGCCTTCAATTTCACATTTGAAACGAAAATATGAACAGATTTTCCTATGTTAAACAGAAATAAATACAAATAAGGCAAAATAGGATGCAAAATTTCACTTTAATTACTCATTGGGCATAATTATGCATGGATTAATGTTAATTATGGGTCGGGGTTGTTACAATACATGAGAAAGATGTTACGCATTTTCTCATTTTTGACATCTACTCTCAATTTTTTTACTAACTGTTAGGCAAGGCTATATCCTTTATATATTGTAGAAGCAATGTGTGATACTTACATATATAAATATTGGAAGGTTTAGATCCCATTGTCACATAAAATAAAATAAGAAGCAAAATGCAATTAGGAGGAAGAAATAACAATTTTAACATTCCACTGATCAATCCAATTAAAGAAAAAAAAACATAGACTAGTTTCAACAGTTAAACAGTTAATTCAACCAAAGCATTATTACATTTCATTAACGCCCTTCTGAACAAGCTAACTGAGAAGTTACTTGGGTTAGTCGAACAACCTGTTGTTTTTAATCAAATCTTCTATAATGCTATGCTATATTCTTGATAACGAAAAATGACAAAGCAAGATGCCTCACAATGTTTTAGAACCTGGAACCCCTTTTATAACATTTTCTAAAGTAAGACCAAACGTTTCAGTTGAAACATATAAACAAAAAGGTAAAAAAATAAAAATACAAATAGAAACAAACTAAGAGGATGGTAGCCTTGCAAAATATGGAGTTCAAACCACACTGGTGTTAGTTGAAACAATGACAATGCAAACCACAAGGACCAAATAGTTTTTTGGAGAGTAGCATTTTTCAATTATACTATGATTGACACCTATATCAACATTATCATGTCCTCCCTGTATCACAATAATCAATGACAATGCAACCAATGCAACTTCCTACAAATGGCAACTAACAACTAAGGACATTACAAATTGCATATGAATGAAACTACATATAAAATTGTTATCAGTTTAGCAAAAACCCTAAAAGTAAAATTATGGTTCCTAGATACTACATTAATTAATTAATGTTAGCCCTATTGACAAAAATGGTATAATTTTTTTACCAATTTTGGCAAAAACCCTAGAGTGCTTGACCAAAAACTAATTCATAGTTTGACTAACTCTTGTTCAAAATTCTAAGATAATCCAGAGAACTAGAGTGCCTAACCAAAAACATCTTCTTCTTCTTTTCTTATTTTTCGGTGTGTAAGTATGCAATTGCACAATATTTAATTGTTTTCCCTTTAATCCATGATGCACCCTCATAAACCAATCTAGGCACTATCTGACATAATACAAAGGGAATATCAAAACCTATAAGAACACTCAAAGGGAGGGAAAACTCTGAAAAAATTTCCATGTTTTCCTGCTAAGTCTACCATTTTAAAAACACTAACCACAAGTGCACGAGTCTATTCCTAGAAATACATCTCTTAATTATGCTTCATAAAATTAGTAAGATAATCAAGTACTCTAAAACCTCCAACATTCTACCTTTTGCTCAATTTGAATTTTGATGCAAAAGGTGAGTCCCAACCTTAACTGAAAGTTGTGATCTTAACGAATCAATTCCCAAAACCTTGACTCTGAAATAGACATGAACCCATCATTGAAGAACCACTACTTCCCTAGAAAATTTATTTGTAATAGGCATCCCTCATTCATACCTCTTCCTTTTATTAGAAATCCATCAAACCCATTTCATAAAAACCCATCTATATAGTTAGACAAAGAAATTCATAGAATCATTTAATAGAAAGAGACCCATTTCACTTCATAGAAATCCATTTCAAAACCATTTCGCATAAATCAAAACCATTTGACAAGAGTAATCATGCCTATTATTTGAAGAGTACTCCAGGAGAAAGGCCATGCTAATACCTTTAATAAAATTAAAAAAAAGGCCACTACACAAAACAAAAGGACAAAACACATCTTCACATACATGTGCCTAACTGCGAATTTTTCAAATTTGGTTTTCGCATGAGTCACATAATTGGTGTTTTGTTTTGGTTTAAAACTGGCAAGTGGCTGCTAATTTAAGGTTATGTTCATAGTATATGTCACAATTAAAGAATGTTACTTAGAATCTAAATTATTATTTTATAAGAACCATCTAAGTACGTAGTGCAAGTTTCTTTCATAATGCTGATCATCAAAATCTACTTACTATTTTGTTGCTTATATTTTCTTGAGAATATGTTGCACTCAATCAAACATTGCAAAAGCAGCTCAAAAAAAATTTATTTAGAGTCAAAGTTTCCATATATTAATTATCCAAAATGGATCCCTAAGCGAACTCCAATTTTTTCAACCCACCAATAGTTATTGGCCTCCTTAAAGCCTATCGACCACTTCAAATGCTTTATTCGATTTTTTGTCACGAAGCCCATATTTCAAGTTCTTTCATTGGAAACCAATTGAAACAACCAGGGCGAACTTTCCTACGATAAAAATCGACTTTGTTGGCTAGTCAAGATTTCCACTCTTTTAACACCAATCAATTGGTATATAACCCACCCCATGACTTATACAACAAGATATAACTACATTATTATGTTTTAAGAAAGTCACATTAACACATAACAAAACAAAACAAAACAAATTTGAAATCAAGAGAAAAATCACAACCTTCAATCGACATAATTATTATAGAAAAAAAGCTTACGGTGAAATTTTTTTCTTTACCTTAGTTCATATCCTCATGGTTTCAATTTTTGTCCATTTGTTTGTGTGTGCACGTGCGTGTATTGAAGTTCACTATCTTCTCAAGAGAAGGAAAAAAATGTAGCTATTTCATTGTGCATAAAAAATTAGAAGAAAAAAGAAAAGAAAAAATTAAGCTTTAGTTTATACACTTCTTCTTGTTCAAAAAGATTGAAGCAAAAATATGGTTCCAAAATACAACAAATGTATACATGCCAATTTATGAACATATTCACAAATTATTTCATTACAAGATAGCAATCAAAACTTCTTTATCGCTCTGAAAGTTAACTCGAAATTGATAGGTAGAGGAAACCAAATAATCTCATCAAAGAAAGTCACAAATAATGAGCTATTAATAAGTGGTGTTGATTTTCCTAACTATAATTGCATATTTGGAGCATCCATGTGACAATTGCGAAAAAGGGAGAAAAAAAACGTCCAAGAAAGAAATGAGCAAAGGATTGCATTATTACAAAATATAATTTCTAGACAAATCTAAATCTCACTTGTTTTAAATAGAAATTATGGAGAACTTCATGTTTTCTTTGAGTACTTAAGTGGACATTAACAAGTTTACTTAATAATAGTCCATAGTAATGACACATAGTAGTAGAGTGAGTGGCCGCATAAACATCTTCTCTAACATCAGAAAATTGCTTAATTCCCAAGTAAACAGTTAAATATATATATATGTTGTGTTAGATTGCAGAGAAAATATGAGAAAAGCACAAAAGTTCAAGTTTAGAATATGAAAAATTTAACAAAAAAAGAAAAAAAAGAACAAAAAAAAAATAAAATTTGCACAAGCATATTGCAACTCAGCAAACCAAAGTATGGACACTTGGATCCGTTCTTTTCCTCGTGTTAGGTTTTTCGAGTAGCCAAAAATGAAGGGTTAGTGAAAATTATGATAAATAGGTGATATGGGTTTCACCCCCACAAACAATGAACTTAAAACAAGCAAAAATCAGCAACTAAAGTTCACATAACGCAAGGAGAGAAAGAGAGAATATATGAGTAAAAGAATATGCAGGTACTTCAACTTCTATATATTAACACAAGCACAATTGAAATAAGGCTCACAAAATGGACCAAAATATCTACTAGATTTTAGGAAATAAAAAGAGAGAGAGAGAGAGAGAGAGAGAGAGAGAGAGAGCTGTGACCTAGGGCTTTGACAGGAAAAGTCCAAGGGATTCTGCGCCAAGAACGAATGCAGCAAAATCCTGCGCCAAAAGGATGGTAGCCTTGCAAAATATGGAGCTCAAACCACACTACTGTTAGTTCAAGCAATGACAACACAACCACAAGGACCAAATCCAAACAGATATTTTCAATTTTACTATGATTGACACCTATATGAACATTATCATGTCCTCCTTGTATCACGGTAATCAATAACAATATAACCAATGCAGCTTCCTACAAATGGCCACTAAGTACTTAGGATATTACAAATTGCATATGAATGAAACTACTTATATTTCAAAACTCAAATTAAAAATGTAATGCCTAATAACCAGACACACATGAAAATAGAGTGTAATTGCCACCCATGTGTTTCACATTTCAAAACAGTGTATAATTCGTGGCAATGCTAGAATTTTTATTTTTTATTTTTTTTCCAATGGGTATAAACTAGATCAAAGAACACACTGCATTCAAATAACTAAAAAGCACACATGCAAGACTACACTTTAAACCACATTATGACCACACCTTCAATTGCACCATCAAGAAGTGTAAAATTTTCATTAAGTCTACATAGACAAAATTTAATAACATAAAATTATATAAAAATATGCACATCAAGACAGTAAAGTATACCTGTGATATCCTCATTCACTTGATATCCTTATTATTTTTCACAAAATTAATTTTTTTGTAATTTAATTCTAAATATATATTTTTTGATATGTTAATTCTAGTTATGTGAGATTTAATTTTATAGAATTTTACACCATGTTTGGGACTCACAACATGGTGTAAAAGTCCCAAGCATGGCATAAAACCCAATAAATTCACACCTTAATAGAGTATGACTAACAATAATAGTACACTTTAGAGCATCTCCAATCCTTAACTATTATCAATTGCAAATAAAAAAAGTATCACACCTGGTAATGCCCTATTATCAACTAAAAGAAAACAAATAAATTGGCACATCTGCCAGTATCCTGTTATCATTTAAAAGCAAATAAATAAATTAGCACACCCGCCAATGCCATGCTATCATTTAAAAGCAAACAAATATCATTTTGCACATATGCTTTCACATTAACAAACCACATAAGCAATACAAGAGATGAAACTTTTAATACATTTGTTTGAATTTTATCAATAGCCATTACGTAAAGACTTAGAGTAACGTACCAAAATCAACCCTTCAATCAATTAAAATAAATAAATAAAAAGAGCCAATAGTTAGGGAGAATATTATATGCAACCCTTAAGGGGTGGCATATTGAAACGGATTCTTTTTTTGCATGGATTTTTCAAAACGTGAATGGATATAACTCTTGAGTCTAGCCATTAGTGTGGAAACTTACATCAAAGTGGGGCGCATAAGCTCTAAGCCTCAAGCAATTTTTGTATGGATTTTTATGCACAAGTCAAAACATTTAGATACCAAATAATCAATCTCGACAAAGCTCACATTCTTATCGTTTTACTTGTTGGTTCAACCACTTAATAATTTATAGAAATACGTAACACAGATATTCTCTTTTTTATTCTTTGTTTTTAGAAGTTTGATACATATTCCTTCATGATTTTTCCTTCTTTTTTTCTTTTTTTGTTCACTAGAGTGTCAGGCCTTGCTCGGACTAATTTCTTGGGTACATATAATTCTCCCACTTCATACATATCATGTAATTATCAGGCCAAAACATTGGGAGTATATCATCACCACCTTGCATAGTTTGGACTTGTATCTTTTAACTATAGTAAAGAAAGAGATGGTGCAGCGTAGAGATGGGAAGGGACTAGAGGAGTTTGGGGGGTTCCGATGGCTTGGCTTTGGGTTTGGGTTTGGGTTGGGGTTGATTAGAGTGTTAGGTTGGATGGGGCTTGTATAGAAGAGGTAGAGGAGAGTAGCGTGAGGAAGTGATGGAAATGGGTGGGGAGGGGTTTCAAGTGGTGGAAAAAGGAATGACAGGTGGGTGAGGGGTTGGTGGTGGCAGGCAAGGTGTAGGGGTTGGTCAAGGAGGGAGAAAATTGGTTGTATGGGACTTAGCGACCAAATTTCCAAAGCAAAGAGAAGGAAAAAGGAAGAAGAGAAGGATATTTTGGTAAATCAAATAGGCGATCACCTTTTTATATTTACTTTTCACCTTCTCATTGTAGTTGTAATTATAAAAAAAAATTTCTCATTGATTTATTAATTGCAGCCCTAATGTCCTTGGGATGTAGTTCCCCAAATTGAAATTACTAAATTACACTATCCTGATGATATTTTTCCCTCCTCTTAGGCATACGTATAAAAATAATCCAACTGAAACCAATCATCTAAGATACTTGTACCAAAAAATATAGTATTTATAAGATAAATTTTACAAATATATAATATACATATATTAAGGAAATGTTACTATGCACATCCCTTATCATAAGAACGTTACTTGAAAAATAAAGTACAATTCGTTAGGTCAAAATTAACCAAGTGTAAAAAGCTACATGTTTAGATAGGAAATCAAAAGTGACAAAATAGTGAAAAAAACATTCTTTGTTTTTTACAAGAAATATTTATGTATAATCAAGGCATTCTTCTCACACTTTCTCATTCCTTCACTCTTAATAATCTACTTCATGTTCCTCAAATCTCCTCAAATTTAATTTCCGTTTATCAACTTATTTTTGATAACAATTGCACGGTTACATTTGATGTGTCTTGTACAAAGGATCTCACTCTCAAGGCCTTTATCAATTTCATGTTTCATATCATCTTCTCTCCTTTCATAAAGCTTGTGTTACTACCACTAGTTGTACTGTGGATTAGCATCCTAGGTTGGTCCATCCTTCCTCTCACAAGTTCAAAGTACTTTGTAATAAATTTCATTTGTCTAAACCTACCAATAAAGCCTCTCAATTGTGTAAACATTGTTGTGTTGCTAAGAGCCGTAGACTTCCATTCAGTCTTTCTATTACATTTGTAAATCAACCTCTTACTCTTATTCACAGTGATGTATGGGGTCTTTTCACTGCTTCTTCTTCTCCTACTGGTTATAAATATTATGTGTTGTTTGTGGATGATTTTAGCAAATTCACTTGGTTGTTTCCTTTGCATTATAAAAGTGAAGTTTTCTCCAAATTCATTGCATTCAAACAATTTGTAGAAAAACAATTTGATGTGAATCTCAAAATTTTAAGAACTGATAATGGATCTGAATTTCTAAGTAATGAGTTTCAGACTTTTTTAAGGAATCATGATATTGATCGTCAACTAAGTTGTCCTTATACTCCATTCCAAAATGGAGTTGCAGAAAGAAAATACAGGCATATAATTAAAACCACTATAACTCTCTTGCAACAGTCTAGTGTGTCCTTATCTTATTGGTTTGATGCAGTAGCCATAACTGTCTTTTTGATTAACAGGTTGCCTAGTTCTAAGCTCCAAAATCTCACTCCTTTTGAAAAATTGTTTCAGACACATCCTAATTTTTCTTTCCTTCGAGCTTTTGGTTGTCCTTTTTTCCCTTGGCTCAGACCTTATGCCTCTCATAAACTCCATCCCAGGTCTATTCCCTGTGTTTTCTTAGGTTTTATACCCTCCACTAAAGGTTATCGATGCCTAGACCCAATTACATGCAAGATTTATATTTCTAGACATGTTGTCTTTCAAGAGGATGTTTTCCCTTTTTCTACTCTTCCTTCTTTTCCTCAGACCTCTTCAGATCAGTTGCAGTCATTCTTTTGGTCTTCTTCTCAGCTTATGTCTCCATCTAGACCTGTGTCTCTAGATTCTCTGCCTGTTCCATCTCTGTTTGTAGCCCTTTCCTTTCGATCTACTACTGTTTCTACTGCTGTGTCTAAGTCTATTTTTGTGCATGTTGCTACTTCTATAATACATGCTCCTGTTACTGCCATACTTTCTGCTGCTACTGTGTTTCTCCGTCCTATTTCACCTACTGGTGCTACTGGTGCTATACATACTATTGTTGTTGCCTCTCTGCCTACTCCTGTTGCAACTGGTGTTCTTTCTTCTCCAGCTTTCCTTCCTCCTCTATTTCTTTTGGCTCTTTAATTGTTATTATCTTCTTTCGACTCCTTCCAACATACATTCTATGACCACTAGGTCTAAGGCTACTCTTTCTCGATCTCAGCCTGTAATAACCCTCACCACTGTTTACTGATAAGATCACTGCTAAATTGTGACTGAACTGGATAAGTAACTGATTAGACTGAAATCCCGAATTAATTGCATGAACATATTGTGTTATTTGCATATCTATCTGTTTGTCGTTTAAATGATCTGTTCGTGTTTTATGCTTTAAGTTGCGAATTGAAGGCTTTATCAGTGGCCAAATTTGAAATTGATTAATGTTTTATGCTAATTAGGATTAATGTGATTTTATGGTATATTTAATTGAAATTTGAATTTGTATGATTAAATTAGATTAAATGATGCTAAATTGCAATAGTTGGACTTATTTACCAAACTACCACTTAGTGGCCACCTTATACAAAACATATTTGAGCCTTATTACATTCAAACAAAACATTTCATTAGCCATCTTGAGTCTATAACCGACTAGAGAGAGAGGGAAAGGAGAAAACTTGTTTTCATCTTGAATTTGCTTGGAGGCTTAGGGGATTTGGAAGATAATTGCAAAATTTAGCTTCTAGACTTGGAGTTGGAGACTTAAGGTGGGGCAATTACCTTCTTGATTGTGTATTTAATTTAGTTCTTGCATGTTTCATGCTAAATTGAAGAGTTGAGCCTAGAATTGGTTTAGATTGTTGAATTGAAGCTCATTCTTTGCATACATGTGCATATCTTGAAGTTTAAAGTTGTTTTCATGGAAATTATTGCATGCATGTCCATATTATTGTTGAAATCCATGAATTCACCATGTTTTGAGAAGAATTGGCTCATTAGGACATGTATTTGAGCTTTGAAGTTGTTCCAATTCATGCATGTTGCATGTACATCATGTTCATGAAAGTTGGTTTGAAATTGGTATTTAATTGACTCACCTTTGGGCTTTGATTTTACAAATTGAGCTTTGAATCATGTAATACTATGAGTTTACAAGTGTTTTCCAGAAAATTAGCCCTAAAGGATCGAATTTGATGCATTTAAAGTTGATTTTGAGCTTGAGGTTCAAATCTGCAATTTCTAGAATTTGGACTCACGCTCAAGCGAGGAACTCCACGCTCGAACGTACACTCTGGATCATGAAGTCCGCTCGAGCAATATAAGTGACGCTCGAGTGTGAAATTCGTGTATCCAGTACTTTGCATGAGTTCTGATCCTCGCCGAGTGAGAGAGTTCACGCTTGAGAGGACTTCAGGTCTCACGCCGGCGAAGTCGGCGCTGTCGAGCGTGAATTTTGAGCATCCAATATTTTCACTGTAGTTTGCAGTCCGCTCGAGTGACGGAAGTCACGCTTGAGCGGAGCCCCTTTGTCAGCATGTCCGCTCGAGCGTAGAAAGCCACGCTCGAGCGAGACCCTTGTTTTCTGAAAATTTTGAAAAGTGTTTCAAAGTGCATCTTTGCATCCTCATTCCATTCTAGGCATTCTTAGACCTAGTTTAAGGCATCTTAATGAGGATATTGATGTAGAACCACACCGAGGCAAATTAGGGATTAAGTTATTATATTTTCCAACTGTGTAGCTTAGTGTGTGTTCACTCTGTAACTGTGTAGGGTTGGCATCCGGGGATGCTCTAGCTTATCTGTAGCCCAGAACTCTGTGAGTAACAATGT
Organism: Camellia lanceoleosa; assembly: GCA_025200525.1. Lineage (NCBI taxonomy): Eukaryota > Viridiplantae > Streptophyta > Magnoliopsida > Ericales > Theaceae > Camellia > Camellia lanceoleosa. Next base: position 6,313,221 of record CM045764.1, read on the forward strand.
TGTAAAGATATGTTAAAAAATGATTATCTTCTGAACAATTGAACTATCTTGTTTTTACGAAATGATTACATTCTTGAATGAATGATGTCCTATTTGTGAACTGTATTCGTGGCATCCATAGTAACCTACTGTTACTGTACTATACTACTACTGACACAGAGATTTCTGTCGGTTCCCATGTTTCGAACCACTATTGTTTACTGATATGATGGCCATCAACTGACTGTTCGGTCTGTTAAAACCTACTGTACTATTTGCTATTGGATGTACCACTTATGACTGCTATGATCGAATAATTGTTATACTGTTTAAATAACTGTTTTAAATACTGAAAGGACATTCATTCTTAACCTCTTTATGCATATGCTATTCACTGGGCTTTAGCTCACTACTCATATATATATGTAGGTGTCCAGGCACCGGAACGAAGCTAGGAGCATTGGGTCAAACTCCTGTTTTGTTAAGCCAACCTTCGTGCCTCACTTTGAGGTTCCAAAACTGTTAAAGCTGCGGTTGCTTAGGGTGTCTTAGTTTCCCCCCCCTCCTTTTTGTATATGTTCTGTATAGACTGAATGAGGTTGTACTGTACTGTTCTAATAGGGATTAAGTAACTATCCTGAATGATAGTAAATATTGTGCATACTGTTTGGTACCGATTGTATATATGTTATGAAAAGTCTTTTTGCATCTGACTATCATTTCGATGGACTTCTTTTATTTACTGTTTTGGCTTCCGCCACCTGTACTCATATTCTTGTTTCTTTGTTAGCGGGCCTTGGTAATCTCGGATTCTTGGGATTCTGATGCTAAACCCATAGGGGCGGGTTTGGGTCGTGACAGAGTGGTATCAAAGCAATATTAAGCCATGAGTTATACCGTACACACGTGTCCAAATGAGCTATAGGATGTCCTAGAAAGTGATTAGGGCATTGCATGAGCATTGAAAAGTGTGTGTGGCCATGACATGAATATATGTGCTAAGGTGTTAATATGTTTAAAGTATGCAACTTCCTATGTTTATTATTACTATGTTGCATATAGTGAAATGGATAATGCAAGAACTACTGACGAAACTGAATCATCCGAAGCCAGAATGGCAAGACTGGAAAGAACTGTTGAACTATTTACTGAAGCCTTAAGGCAACAACAACAACAGAACCAACAGCCCTCACCTCCTCCGATACAGCCAGAACAGAATGTGAATGATAACATCATCACTCTAACACAGAAGTTCAGTAAGATGAAACCGCCATCATTTCAGGGAGGCCTTGAACCATTGAAGGCCGAAGCATGGGTGCTAGAAACCAAAAAATTATTTGAAGTCTTTCCGTGTTCTGAAGCACACAAAGTGCTACTGGCTACCTTCACCTTGCAAGAAGAGGCCAGAAGGTGGTGGATGCTTGTCCGTGACACCAATACTGCTATGAATTGGGCTCAGTTTAAGGGAGCCTTCTTTGAGAAATACTTTCCTCAGTGTGTCCGGGATCGAAAGGTGACTGAGTTTGAACAGCTGAGACAAGGCACCATGTCTGTCGCTGAATATGAGTCTAAGTTCATCGAGCTTGCCAGATATGCACCACATATGGTGGACACTGACTATAAGAAGGCCAGAAAATTCGAAGGCGGCCTTAATGTCGAAATACTTGACAGAATTAATGTGTTGAAATTGCACAAGTATGTGGATGTTCTTGACCAGGCCATTATAGCTGAATCAAATATTGAAGCACTGAAACAAACTGAAACACCAGCGTTTGAATGGCGTGGTAAGAGATGAGGCCTTAAATTCAAGAAAGGCAGGAACAATCCGTTGAACAAAAAACAGAGTACAGGGTCAACGACTAGTTCTAGTCAAGGGAACCGTTCCATACCACCCTGTTCCGAATGTGGTAAGAACCATAAGGGATTTTGTTATAAAATTTATAGTGCTTGTTACAGGTGTGGCAAGGTGGGCCACATGGTCAAAGATTGCCCTTCCATTTCACAGGGCAATAGTAAAATTGCACCTAGCACAGCGGCATCAACTGTTGCACCAAAACCTAACCCTAAAGCTACTAGAAAAGAGCCTATGAGGCAAGGCCGAGTGTTCGCACTCGTACTGAGAGATGTGCAGAATACCGAGACCGTTGTGTCAGGTATACTTTCAATTTGTGCTCAAAATGCGTATGTTTTGATTGATTCGGTGTCTACACATTCATATGTATCGCATGCTTTTTCACGAAAATTGAATAGACCATTAGAACCTATGAACTATCTGTTAGCTGTATCTTCACCTGTTGGAGGATCCATGACTTGTGTTTATATGTACCCTGCATGTGAGATTATTGTTGAAGATGTGCATTTGTATATTGATTTACTGCCATTGAATATTGATCATTTTGACGTGATATTGGGGATGGATTGGTTAACGAAATATCATGCTACCATAGACTGTGTAACCAAACAAGTTGTTTTCCGTCCACCCGGACTGCCTGAATTTGTGTTTAACGGAGTCAGAGTGGTACCTCCCCCATACTTGATTTCATCTATGAAAGCTTTTAAACTGATTAGAAAATGGTGTAAAGGGTATCTGTGTTCTGTATTGACTGTACCTACTGATGCTAAAGCTAATGTGAACAGCGTTCCTATAGTCAGAGTCTTCCCAGATTATTTGCCAGGGGATTTGATTGATAGGGACATTGAGTTCACCATTGATGTGATTCCGGGTACACAGCCAATATCTAAAGCTTCGTATAGAATGGCACCTACCGAATTGAAAGAACTGAAAGTCAGCTGCAAGAACTGTTAGATAAGAAGTTCATCAGGCCCAGTACTTCACCATAGGGCGCGCTAGTCTTATTTGTGAAAAAGAAAGACGGCTCACTGAGACTCTGCATTGACTACCGTGAACTGAACAAGGTAACAGTGAAAAATAAATATCCATTACCTCGCATTGATGATTTATTTGACCAGTTACAGGGTGCCCAAGTGTTCTCCAAAATTGACCTTAGATCTGGATACCACCAGTTGAAAGTCAAGACAGGGGACATCGTAAAGACTGCCTTTCGAACGAGGTACGGACATTACAAATTCTTAGTTATGCCTTTCGGAGTTACCAATGCGCTTGCTGCATTTATGGACCTTATGAACAGAATTTTCAAATCATTCCTGGATGACTTCATTGTTGTATTCATAGATGACATTTTAATTTATTCCAAAAGCACGGAAGAACACGAACATCATTTGAGAATTGCTTTGCAGACCCTAAAAGAACAGAAACTGTATGCTGAAATGACTAAATGTGAATTTTGGCTTAATAGCGTGATGTTTTTTGGACATGTGATCAGTAAGGATGGTATTACAGTTGACCCACAGAAAATTGAAGCAGTAGTGAACTGGCCTAGACCAACAAATGTTACCGAAGTCCGGAGTTTCCTAGGCTTAGCCGGGTATTACAGAAGATTTGTCAAAGACTTCTCCAAAATTGCCCTACCACTGACACAGTTGACTCGGAAAGAGATATCATTTGATTAGACCGATTAGAGGGAATCAGCTTTTCAAGAGTTGAAAACTCGACTAGTGACTGCATCGATCCTCACCTTACCTTTAGGTACGGATGGATATACTGTATATAGTGATGCTTCTTATAAGGGTTTGGGATGTGTTTTAATGCAGAATGGTAAAGTGATTGCGTATGCTTCTCGACAATTGAGACCACATGAAAAGAACTACTCGACCCATGACTTGGAACTTGCTGCAGTAGTGTTTGCGCTAAAGATTTGGCGTCACTACCTTTATGGGCCGACATGTGAGGTGTATACAAACCACAAGAGTTTGAAATACTTCTTCACATAGAAAGAACTGAACATGAGGCAGCGGAGATGGTTAGAACTGATAAAAGAATACGATCTGCAAATTCTGTACCATCCAGGAAAAGCTAACACCGTTGCTGATACACTGAGCCGGAAATCGATTGGAAATTTAGCCTGTTTACTCACCGGGCAGAAAGAATTGCTTTGTGACCTTGAAAGATTTGAAGTTGAAATCGTTTTACGTGAACAAGGGGGAACATTAGCTGCCATTTCTGCTCAACCGGCACTGATTGAGGAAATTAAAGAGAAACAACAACATGATGACTTCTTGAGGAAGATCATTGAAGAACGGGAATCCAAACCGAGGCCAGATTTCAAATTTGAAAACAATGTACTGAAGTTTCAGGGGAGATTGTGTGTACCGAATGATTCTGATTTGAAAAGAAGAATTCTGCAAGAAAGCCACAATTCTAAGCTGTCTATCCATCCAGGAAACATGAAAATATATCAAGACTTGAAACTGAATTTCTCGTGGCCGGGAATGAAGAAAGAAATTGCTGACTTTGTGTCGAAATGTCTTCATTGCCAACAAGTTAAAGCCGAACATCAACGACCCGCAGGTTTACTGCAACCCTTACCAATACCAGAGTGGAAATGGGAATACATCACTATGGATTTCATTGTTGGTTTACCTCGCTCCAGTAAAGGTATGGACTCAATTTGGGTTATTGTTGATAGACTGACTAAATCTGCTCATTTCTTACCGGTCAAAACAATTTATAATGCGAACAAATTGGTTGTAATCTACATTGATGAAATTGTTAGATTGCATGGAGTGCCTATGTCTATTGTTTCTGATAGGGACTCGAAGTTTACTTCGAGATTTTGGCAAAGTCTGCAAACTGCATTGGGTACCGAATTGCGACTAAGTAGTGCTTTCCATCCTCAGACAGATGGCCAATTAGAAAGAACCATCTAGACTCTTGAGGATTTACTGAGAATGTATGTCCTTGATTTTCAGGAAAATTGGGAAAGTCACTTACCTTTAGCCGAATTTGCCTACAACAACAACTTTCATTCGAGCATTGGTATGGCGCCTTTCGAGGCTTTGTATGGCAGAAAATGTCGATCTCCGATTTGCTGGGCAGAAGTTGAAGATGGGCCTTTGCTTGGGCCCGAAATTGTATATGAGACTGCTGAAAAAGTGAAACTGATTCAACAGAGACTGAAAATTGCACAAAGCCGACAGAAAAGTTATGCAGATGTCCGAAGGCGAGACAGAGAATATGAAGTAGGTGATCATGTTTTTGTTTAAGTGACACCGATGAAAGGGCAGACCCGTTTTGGGGTAAAAGGCAAGTTAGCGCCGAGGTATGTCGGACCGTATGAGATCATTGAGAAAATCAATCCGATGGCGTATCAAGTAACGCTTCCTCCTGAAATGGAGCATATGCATAACGTGTTCCACATTTCAATGTTGAGGGACTACCTCCGGGATCCCTTCCATGTGATTGAGCCTGCCGGTGTAATGCTAAGTGATGACTACACTTATGAAGAACGGCCTATTCAGATTGTGAACAGACGGATCAAGAAGTTAAGGAACAAAGAGATTCCGTTAGTAAAAGTTGACTGGCAAAACCATGGTGGCGTGTATGCCACTTGGGAAATGGAAGATGACATGGACAAGAGATATCCTGAATTGTTCTCACTGAATCCTGTTTTCCTCCAGAATGAAGGTAATTCGAGTTTGGAGGACCAAACTCTTTATAAGGAGGGGAGACTGTAATAACCCTCACCACTGTTTACTGATAAGACCACTGCTAAATTGTGACTGAACTGGATAAGTAACTGATTAGACTGAAATCCCGAATTAATTGCATGAACATATTGTGTTATTTGCATATCTATCTATTTGTCGTTTAAATGATCTGTTCGTGTTTTATGCTTTAAGCTGCGAATTAAAGGCCTTATCGGTGGTCGAATTTGAAATTGATTAATGTTTTATGCTAATTAGGATTAATGTGATTTTATGGTATATTTAATTGAAATTTGAATTGGTATGATTAAATTAGATTAAATAATGCTAAATTGCAATAGTTGGACTTATTTACCAAACTACCACTTAGTGGCCACCTTATACAAAACACATTTGAGCCTTATTACATTCAAACAAAACATTTCATTAACCATCTTGAGTCTATAATCGACTAGAGAGAGAGGGAAAGGAGAAAACTTGTTTTCATCTTGAGTTTGCTTGGAGGCTTAGGGGATTTGGAAGATAATTGCAAAATTTAGCTTCTAGACTTGGAGTTGGAGACTTAAGGTAGGGTAATTACCTTCTTGATTGTGTATTTAAGTTAGTTCTTGCATGTTTCACGCTCAATTGAAGAATTGAGCCTAGAATTGGTTTAGATTGTTGAATTGAAGCTCATTCCTTGATGCTTGTGCATATCTTGAAGTTTAGAGTTGTTTTCATGGAAATTATTGCATGCATGTCAATATTATTGTTGAAATCCATGAATTCACCATGTTTTGAGAAGAATTGGCTCCTTAGGACATGTATTTGAGCTATGAAGTTGTTCCAATTCATGCATGTTGCATGTACATCACGTTCATGAAAGTTGGTTTGAAATTGGTATTTAATTGACTCACATTTGGGCTTTGATTTTACAAATTGAGCTTTGAATCATGTAATACTATGAGTTTACAAGTGTTTTCCAGAAAATTGGCGCTAAAGGATCGAATTTGATGCATTTAAAGTTGATTTTGAGCTTGAGGTTCAAATTTGGAATTTCCAGAATTTGGACTCACGCTTGAGCGAGGAACTCCACGCTCGAGCGTAGACTCTGGATCATGAAGTCCGCTCGAGCGATACAAGTGATGCTCGAGCATGAAATTCGTGTACCCAGTACTTTGCATGAGTTTACAGTCTGCTCGAGCGAGAGAGTTCACGCTCAAGCGAGGACTTGTGTCTCACACTCGAGCGGGGGTCGAGCGTCCGTCGAGCGTGAATTTTGAGCATCCAGTATTTTCACTGTAGTTTGCAGTCCGCTCGAGCGACAAAAGTCACACTCGAGCGGAACCCCTTTGTCAGCATGTCTGCTCGAGCGTAGAAAGCCACGCTCGAGCGAGACCCTTGTTTTCTGAAAATCTTGAAAAGTGTTTCAAAGTGCATCATTGCATCCTCACTCCATTCTAGGCATTCTTAGACCTAGTTTAAGGCATCTTAATGAAGATATTGATGTAGAACCACACCGAGGCAAATTAGGGATTAAGTTATTATATTTCCCAACTGTGTAGCTTAGTGTGTGTTCACTCTGTAACTGTGTAGGGTTGGCATCCGGGAACGCTCTAGCTTATCTGTAGCCCAGAACTCTGTGAGTAACAATGTTGTAAAGATATGTTAAAAAATGATTATCTTCTGAACAATTGAACTGCATCGCTTTTTTCAAAATGATTACATATCGAATGAATGATGTCCTATTTGTGAACTGTATTCGTGGCATCCATAGTAACCTCATCGCATCAGATCTATCGCCATCTTGACACAGAGATCTCTATCGGTTCCCATGTTTGGAACCACTACTGTTTACTGATATGATGGTCATCAACTGACTGTTTGGTCTGTTAAGACCTACTATACTGTTTGCTATTAGATGTACCACTTATGACTGCTATGATCGAATAATTGTTATACTGTTTAAATAACTGTTTTAAATACTGAAAGGACATTCATTCTTAACCTCTTTATGCATATGTTATTCACTGGGCTTTAGCTCACTGCTCATATATATATGTAGGTGTCCAGGCACCAGAACGAAGCTAGGAGCATTGGGTCAAACTCCTGTTTTGTTAAGCCAACCTTCGTGCCTCACTTTGAGGTTCCAGAACTGTTAAAGCTGCGGTTGCTTAGGGTGTCTTAGTTTCCCCCCCCCTCCTTTTTGTATATGTTCTGTATAGACTGAATGAGGTTGTACTGTACTGTTCTAATAGGGATTAAGTAACTATCCTGAATGATTGTAAATATTGTGCATACTGTTTGGTACTGATTGTATATATGTTATGAAAAGTCTTTTTGCATACGTATCGTCATTTCGGACATCTTTTATTTATCGCTTTTGGCTTCCGCCAGTCCACAGATCAGACATTATTTTATCATTAGCAGGCATTCGGTAATCTCGGATTACTAGCCGGTTACGGTGCTAAACCCATAGGGGCGGGTTTGGGTCATGACACAGCCCCTTTCTTAATCTACCATCACCATTTTTGACTTTCTTGAACCTGTTTTCTACAAATCTGCTATTCCATCTCCAGCTTGGTCTCAAGCCATGAATGATGAATTTCAAGCTATTCAACAGCAAGCTACTTAGACTCTAGTTCCTTTACCACCTAGTAAACAAGCTATCGGTTCTAAATAGGTGTTTCGTCTCAAAAAGAATTCTGATGGTTCCATAGCTAGACATAAAGCTCGTTTTGTTACTAAAGGATATCTGCAAAAGGAATGTTTGGATTATTATAAGACTTTCAGTCATATTGCCAAGTAACCTACAATTCGCATTCTACTTTGCTTGGCCTTACATTTCAACTGGCCTATTAAGCAATTGGACATCTCCAATGCTTATCTTCATGGGATTTTGGAAAAAGAAGTGTATATCACTCAACCCCAAGGCTTTATTGATTCTCAACATCCTCATCTTGTTTGCAAGCTTCAAAAGGCTTTATATGGGCTCAAACAAGCACCCCGAGCCTGGTATTTTATATTTTCTAAATTTCTTCTTTCCACTGGTTTTGTCATCAGTTCTTCTGACTCTTCTCTCTTCATTCAGAAGACTGCTACCACTCTCACTATCCTACTTATTTATGTTGATGATATTCTCATTACTGGCACTAATTCATCCCACATTGCTTCTCTTATTGCTCATATGCATTATGCTTTTTCTATGAAAGAATTAGGGGATATCAATTATTTCTTGGGTATTTCTGTTGCCCAGTCTACTTCCAGATATTTCTTGTCTCAGTCCAAATATGCCCTTGAGATTCTTGGCAAAGCTTGTATGACTGACTACAAGCCTTGTGTTTTCCCTATGTCTGTTAAGCCCTCTTCTACTTCTTCCTTCTTTGTTGCATTTTCCTAACCTTCTCTTTTTCGAAGTATTGTTGGTGCTTTGTAGTATCTCACAATTACCCAGCCTGACATAGTCTTTGCTGTCAATCATGTCTGTCAATCTATGCAAACACTTTCAGAGGTTGATTTTGTTGCTGTTAAACATCTCTTATGCTACCTCAAAGGTACCTTCACTCACGGGATTTATTTCCCCCCAGGTTCCCTGGACTTATATGTTTTTTCCGATTTCGATTAGACAGGGAGTATTGCTGATCGTCATTCTACTATGGGTTATTGTGTCTTTCTTGGCCCCAATCTCATTTCTTGGTCGGTTAAGAAGCAGTCTACTGTCTCTCGATCTTCAACTGAGGCCAAGTATCGTGCTTTGGCTCAAGCTGTTACTAAGTTTAGTTGGCTTCACATGCTTTTAGCTAATCTCCATATTTCTACATCCTGTCTTATTTTGTGGTGCAATAAGCTTTTTGCCATCTCCTTATCCTCTAACCCTGTCTTTAATGCCCATTCTAAACATATTGCTGTAGATTATCATTTTATTCGTGAACGGGTTGCTTCTAAACAAGTTCTTGTTAAGCACATTGCTTTCTCTGATCAGTTGGCTGATGTTTTCACCAAGCCGTTGTCTGTGTCTCAATTCCAGTTTCTTCACAGGAAGTTCATGGTTCAGTCCCCTCCCTTGAGCTTAAGGGGGCCTGATAAAGAACTAACTGTTGCTGCCTCTGCAACTGCTGTTTCCTCTGCTTCTTAACAACAGGGCTTGCCTCAAGATTATGGTCAAGGCAAGACGTGCAAGACAGTTCAGGCCCAAGGTGGTTATAATTGTTATGCAAGTGTTAAACATTCAACTGAGGTTAGTTAGAGTTAACATTGTAACCTCTCTTAGTTAGAACCTGAGCATGGTTAATAGTTGTAACAAACTCTTATAAAGAGCACAATTGTATTCTACAGAATTAAGGCAAGTAATACAGAAGCTTTCTTTAAATTTCATAATTGTTTTCATGACATTTATAGATCCATGCTTAGCGTTTATAGGGTCACTTTCACAAAACTGTCAAGTTACATAATTTATTATGTCATTTGTTAGTAATCAACATATGACAAAAATTGATCAAAACTTTTTATTTGATGTAATTATTTTCTACATCATTGAGTTGCTGCAATAATGTTTGAGTATCATTTGATTTTTTTTCCTTGTAATTTGACTAATACATTTTTTTTTCTTGAAGTTCACAACAGATAGGACAATTCTTACTTCAGCTTGTCTAACTTTGCTTGGAGAGCATGTTACAATAGATCTTCTATAGTGTTTGTTTCACCATATTCTTATTTTTCTTCTTACTCACCATTATAACTCATTGTAATAAAAATATTTTGGTGTGTAAAAGTTTGAGGCAATATCATATTGTCATAAATTTCAAATTCATTTTTCCTCAACAATGTTATTTTTCTGTGACGGAAAAAAAGAGTAAAATTATTGTCATGATGGAAGTGTTTGGCAAAGTCTTGTTTTATTATTGAAAGTGTTCGTTGTGGGCACTTGTTTGTATAACATATATGTATATATAGGAGAACGATATACAATTTCGCAGTTTTTTTTTTTCTAACAAACATAATTATATTACTAAAGAAATTTGTAATATACATATTAGAAAATTAAAGTATCCGATGGTAATATAACATTGCGGATTAACAATGTATAAATACATTAACATATATAAGTTTACATTTATATGTTTTTTTATAGGATAAACTACTAATAGATCTTAATAGTTGGATTTAATTCCCATAAAGTCCTATTGAAAATAAGTCTTAGTAAAATTATTGCTAAAAATAATTTTTTTTGACGAATTTTTTGCATGTCACTAAAATTTGATAATTAGTGACTTTTTTTGTCACAATTTTTGTAAATTGTTGCTAAAACTTACAATTAGTGACTTTTTTTGTAATAAATTTTTCAAACTATTGTTGAAAATTGAAAATCAATGATTTTTTTTTTGACGATTAAACTGTCGCTAAAACTTATAATTAGTGACATTTTTTGTAACAAAAATTTTAAACTATCGCTGAAAATTAACAATTAGTGATTTTTTTTTAATAGTGTTTGATGAAAAATGTCATTAATTATCATATGACCTATTGGATAATAAATCTACCTATTAAGACCTATACCTAAGTCCCCCATTTTTATATATTTATATATATATAGACACTGACATATATAAGATATCACAAGTGAAATCTTTTGCAACAATATAATACATATAACAATGAGACATTAATTATTTATAATTAAATATTTGGTCATAATACAGATATTTAGTGTTACATTTTTGTGTTTATGTATATGCACTATTTTTTAATTATATTATTAAATTCACATAAAAATTGAAAGAAATTTATGAATAGTTTATGTAAAATTAAAAATTTGTGAAGAAATATTTTTAAAAAAGCAAAGCTTACAGAGTTTGGTTTGATTGTTTTTTCAAACTTTTGTTTTGTATTTTTTTGGTTTTAATGTTTTTTTGTCTTTGATACTATTTTTTTTAATAATTAAATTCACTTAACTTAATAATACTTTTTTAATTTTTTAATTTCACTTTTAGATTTTGATTTACTTAATCTAAATACACTTGGAAAATAATTTGTTGTGTATTCTTTATGAAAAAAAAATTATTAATATTAAATAATAATAATAATAATAACAATAATAACAAAAAAAAATATAATAATAAAAAATCAGTGCATGTTCGAATTTATAAAAAATTTTACAAATATTTTATCTTTTAATTCTACTTAGATTATTAGATATTAGATATTCATGTAAAAATATAATTTAAATATAAACTATGAAGAAATTTCAGTATTTTTAATCACCAAAGATGAGAAAATATGAAAAAGGAACAACAAAAATATGAAAAATCAAAAACTGGAAAACAGATTTTAGAATTTTGATATCTTACTTTGGTTATTAAAATACCATGTAAAATACTACAGTTCAGAAAATCTAATCTAAACAAAAAGAAAGTGTATGAAGATAACCTGTGAATTTTTTAGATGCAGCACAAATCTCTATTTTAAAAAAGTATGCGATTTTTCTGTCTAAATTTGAATGAATACATACAACTTTAAGATTCAATCAAAATTATTCACAGCGATTTCATCCATGATGAACAATTATAAATATTATGTATATCAATAAGAAAGAGTAATTATTTTTAATTTTTCAATCATCATCAATGTAAAAAAATAAAGAGACATTTTTTTTTTTTTTTTTTATAAGAAGGGAGACAATTTGTTTATATAGGATTTTGGAAGGAGATATTTCGTTTTAAGTGTTCAACTCTAAAAATAAAGAGATTGTTGATTTATATAGGATTTTAGTGATTTTTAAAAAGAATAATAAATTTGAGAGGGTAAAATTAAAATTTTAAAAAAAATAAAAAAATATGACAAATTCTTCACATTTTTATTATAGTAGTAGACATGTAAAATATGTTTATTATAAAAAAAAATATGACAAATTGTTCATTTTAATTTGTAAAATATGTTTTAGAATAATATCAAACATTCGATTAATTTGTGTGTGCACTACACTTTATACATGCACTGCACTCCTTCTTGAGATATGATTGGACGAAGAAGGACGAGTTTTTTTTTATAGATATTTATAAATAAAAAATAAATAAATAAAAAATTTAGAGAATTGACCCACTTTTTAAATTATTTAAAAAATTAACTTACTTTTTAAAATCGCATTTTGAAAATATAATTTTAAATTAAAATTGTATTTTTAACATGTAATTTTATCTTGAAATCGCATATTAAAAATGTAATTTATGATGACATGGACTTCACTTTTTGAAATTATATTTTTAACGTGCGATTTCAAGGTGAAATTGCATGTTGAAAATACAATTTTAATTTCAAAATCGTATTTTTAAAATACAATTTCAAAAAACAGCTAGTTTCTTAAATAGTTTAAAAAGTAGGTCAATTCCTTAAATTATTTTTTTTTAGAAAAAAAAAATACGAAGGGCAGAGGTACAAAATCCAATACTATTATATAATGAATTTTTTTTTTTTAACGGGTAAAATATAATTTACTAATATCTTGAGGTTGGACATTTAACTATTTGATAATTTTAGCCCTATGATTTAGTAAAAAAAAATTGATGACTAATTCAACAAAACTTGTTTCAAAAATGTTATAAGGAATAAAATGGCTAAGGATGTGTTTGATTTAGTTTTGGAATTGTGATTTTTTTTTTGGAGTTGTGATTTGAGTGTGAAATTATGAGTTGAGTTTCGAAAAGAGAAAATTTGTTTGGTTATAAGTTTTGAAATGAGTTTAGAAAAGTGTTTTGAAAATAGTTTTTGAATTTTGAATTTTGAAAAGAATTTTGAGTTGTATTTTGAATTTTTTGGATTTATTTTTTTAAAATATTAAAAAAAATTAAGAATTTTTTATTTTTTTATTTAAATATTTTTTATTTTTTTTATTTTAAACGTTTTATTTTATTTTGTAAATATTTTAATTTTTAATTTTAATATTGTAAACTCATAACACAACTTCACACTCAAATCGTAATCAAACACATAACTCAAAACTGAATTCAAAAATTATTTTCAAAACTCATAACTAAACACATAACTCAAAACTCTACAGTATTTTCAAAACTCTACACTCAAATCATAACCAACACATAACAAAAAAAATTATAATATTTAAAAATATATTTATAAAATAAAACAAAATATTTAAAATAAAAAAATAAAAAATATTTAAATAAAAATTATATATTTAAAATAAAAAATAAATTTTTTTATAATTTTTTAATATTAAAAAAATACAACACATAAATGTACGAAATATAATGCATATTAAAATAAATAAATAATATTTAAAATATAAAATATTTACCCTAAAAAATTAAAACTAAGAAATTTTTTAAATATTTAAAAAAATAAGTCTAAAAAAATTTAAAATACATTTCAAAACTCAAAATACAACTCAAAATTCTTTTCAAAACTTATAACCAAAATTTTTTTCTCTTTCCAAAACTCATAACTCAAAACATGACTCCAAATCATTATTCTAAAAATAATTTTAAAAAATAAAATAATATAATACTTTTTTGAATTTTTTTCTTTTAAAATAGAGTTTTGAAAAGAGTTTAGTTTTATGTTTTGAAAAAAGTTTTGAATTGAATTTTGAGTTGTATGTTTGGTTATGAGTTTTAAAATTAATTTTTTAATTAAATTTTGAGTAAATTTGAGTTGTTTGATTATAAATCTTAAAAAGTAATTTGAAAATTTTGCCTTTGGAATCAAAGGGATGCGCGTTACTAGGAGCTAAAGATAGCATTCCCTTAATAAGCTATCTACGGCAATCTCTCCGTAGCAAGAAGCCTTGTGAAAGCCATCTCATAGGAGATTACGTCCTGAGAAAATGAGATAAAAAAGCCTTTATTTTGTAAGTTGTAGTTTTTTTTAAAGAAAAAGTAAAATATCGACTTTGATTCCACTTTAAAAAACTATAGTAAGGTTGCCTGCGTCTTACTCAATTTTTATTTAGACAACTTTGATCGAACATTCATCAACCGCTTTCCACATCTTCCTTTTGTTCGCTATGTCCATGAAATAATTCTTGCTATTCCTTTGAACAATCAATATTTTCTTTCGAGGAGATCCAAAATCTCTTGAGAGAGCTACGTCTTTCTGCAAAACCCATTTACATAGTAAGAGGTGGCTTTCCAATTTCGGTGGGCTCTGATTAGAGTGCATTCCCAGAATGTTAAGTATTTCTGTTGCATACATCACCCAAAGAACATTCCTTGCCAATACTGAGAGGGAGTTTTTATGTGCATTAGGGCCAAGCTAAGCCCAGGCGTAGTAATGCGCCGATCTATGGGCCATGGTGGAAAGGGCTTAGCGAGTGGACCTTAGTGTTAGCTCGGTCAAAATATGGTTACAGTCACCACGGTCGGAGTGAGGATAATTAGCTCGGTCATAGTATTCGGAACCGAGGTATTTGGGCTTCTTATGGTGGACCTTACTCTTGTTAGCTCGATCAAAGCTTGCTATAGTTAGCTCGGTCTCAACAGACAAAACCGAGGTATAAGTGAACAAAGAGTCGAGCTATGTGTTGCATGTGAAAGCGCTGGATTAAGTATGACAAATGGCTAGTGTTAGCTCGGTCATACTGTCATCCAACCGAGGTAAAACCATCTCACTTGGTTTAAGCAGTGAGAGGGGTGTTAAAAGATAAACATTATTTTTCAGGAGTGTGATTCCTAGGAGGACTCTACATAGAGAAATAAGAGTCTTATTAGGATTGTGCCAGGCAAAAACTATAAAAGCTCATAACATAACCTATGTAGAGATAACATAACTTTGATTTTCGGAATACACAGAGCTTTTGTCTATTTGTCTATTTTGCTGACTTAGGCATCGGAGAGGTATCCGGTACACACCCGCCAGCTAGCTCACGTTTGTGTTTTCAAGGAATAAAGCGACGATGTTTGGAGGAGCGTAAACTTGATTAACAGGATTATACGAGAACATTATTTTGTGCTCGTACAATTGGCGCCGTCTGTGGGAATTCCACAAAGAACAAAACCTCTTGATCTAGCTTTTCTCTCTAGTTAGAAGCAATGGCGCACAATGAAGACTTGCCGCAATTAGCTATTGATACGCAAACCCCGGAGGGGGGTGAGAGGCGCGAAGGTTTGCCTTCTATCCCTCCCATGGCAGATTTAGAACCCCAACGACAGAACCCCCGGAGAGATGCAAGGGGGAGACGGGGCGGCAATCCTCGTCGCTCTTAAAGTCCTGAAAGACAGAGGCAGATGATGGACCCTCAAGTTCTGGAGGATTACGTGAAAGAGCAGGACGAGTTAATAAGGAAGATGGCGGCAGACATGGAGTCAATGAAGTGTCAGATAAAAGGAAAATGGGTGGCGACAAGAGAGGGGCGCAAAGGCAACACGCCCCCTCGCTACTCGGAAGATCGTGGTAGGCATACCACACCATCGCAAGCAGAAAGTAGGAGTCTTAGAACAGGCGACACTCAATCGCAGACTTCCAGGACTCGTTGATCCAGGTCTGAGAGAACGAGAATTGAGAGGTCGTGTACTGAGGGAAGCACCTATCGGCCTTTGCACACGTACCAAACGTCATATAGGCACACCTAGTTGCCTAGATCATCTGACTTGCGAACTGTGCTTGAAGAAAGGGCCCGATGGAAGGAAGACACCAGGGCTCGCGACCCGCGCAGAGTTTCAGCCCTTCAGCGGTTAGCCCCTCGGACGCATGGTAGCGTCGAGGTAGGAATGCTAATGTCGCGCCTTGCTTACGAACCAGCAGACAAAGTATTAGCAAGGTTAAAAAGCTCGCCATTCGTTCCGGCAATTGAGAACGCACCACTACCCTCAGGCTTCCACCAGCCCAAATTCACCACTTATAAGGGGAAGTCCGATCCCTACATGCACCTAAGCCACTTCCGCCAGGTTATGGCAGTATACCGGCGAAATGAGGCTTTAATATGCATCCTATTTCCATTCAGCCTTGGCGACCTAGGTCTAACCTGGTTCGAAAGGCTACCAGAAGGTAGCATCGCCTCCTGGGCACAATTGGCAAAGGCATTCGTGACTAGGTTCAGAACGAACACCAAGACACCAGTGGAGATCGACCAGCTACTCTCCATTGACATGGGCAAAAAAGAGACGTTGAAGTCCTACAACAGTCGCTACTGGGAAACCTTCAACCAGATTGGGGATTGCCCTACGAACCTCACCATTGTGCAATACAAACGGGGCCTGCCAGTCGGTAACAAATTGAATGACTCAATTACTATGACGCCACCCCTCACGATGGAGGCCTTAATGGAGAGAGTGCACCAACATATTCGCGTAGAGGAAGATAGTGTCCGTGCTAAGGCAAAATCCGGCACAACAGCAATGCCAGATAAAAAGACTACAGCAAAAGTCAACACGGTAAAGCAACCTAATAGGAATGGGCGAGGCAGGCAGGCCAACAGAGAGGACCCAGACAAAAAGAGGTTAAGAGTCTGCACTGCCATTACCACAGTGTTCAAAAAACCAATCTACCGAATTCTCAGTGAGATACGCAATGAACCTTTCGTCCGATGGCCAGTAAAGTTGGGAGAAACACAAAAAGACTATGACAAGAGGTCCCGATGCACCTTTCATAATGAAAAGGGGCACCGCACTGAAAATTGCATGCCGTTGAGGCAGCATTTGGAGGAGTTAGTGGCAGCTGGGCACCTGGACTAGTACATAGAAGGAGGAACACAGCCAGCCCCCCAAAACCACAACAACCTAAATGGGATGCTGTCACGACCCAAACCCGGCCCTATGGGTTTAGCATCAGAATCGCCGATGTCCGAGATTACAGAAGGCCTGTGAGCGATAATACAATCAATCGAGTCTGAGGCTGGCGGAAGCCATCTGAGAATTAACTAGTGTCCATTGAGCTGTGAAAATCTGTATGTCAAAAACATTTTTATGCATTCATACAGTTCAAACCAGTACGGTCTATACAATCATTTACAAACATTCACAAAACATTCAAGACGGACCAACCCTCGATAATGATGCAGCCTAATACAACGGTCTATACAGTCAAGTACAAAACAGTAGGGAGACAAGTGGGGACAACAAACACGCCCCAAGCCATGGCATGGCGTCTCGGAACCTCGCAGTGAGGCACATAGGCTGGCTTGACAAAACTGGGGACTAACCCACGCTCCTAGCTCGATGCGGTTCTTTGAGAACCTACATATATATATATATATACAAAGTGAGCTAAAGCCCGATGAATAACATAAAAGCGTAAAGAGGTTATGAATGAATGTCCTTACGAAATGAAATCAATTCATTAAACGATAGTTTCATCTTTGAGAATTCGACCAATCATATGTGGTACATCCAATAGCCTATAACAATAGGTCGAAAGGACCGAGTCTTATGAACCGCAAAGAATGATGGCCAATCATTCAGTAAACAGTATGGTTCCACAAGGAAACCGACAGAGCTCTGTAACAGTCAATAACAGTAGGTGCTAAGGATGCCACAATACAGTTCAAGAAACAGGACATACATTCATTCAATAAGCGATATCAGTTCAATAAACAGTTCAGTTCGGTATTCAAAACATAATCATTTTGAACATATCTTTACACAATCTGTTACTTACAGAGATTGGGCTATAGCAGCTAGAGCGCGTCCCCGAGAGCCAACTCTAAACAGTAAACAGAATAGAACACACACTAAGTTTACAGTCGGAAGGATGATAATTAAATCCCTAAATTTCCTCGGTGTGGTTCTATGTCTAAATCCTCATTAAGATGCATTAAACTAGGCCTAAGAATGCCTAGGATGAGATGAGGATGCAAAAATACAGTTGGAAGGCACTTTTCAAAAGTTCTTTGAAAAGCAGAGTCTCGCCGGCGAGCCTCCCTTCGCTCGAGCGAGGTTGTAAAAACAAAGGCTTCGCTCGAGCGAACAATCCTTCGCTCGAGCGATCTGATGAAACAGTAAAAGTACTGGATGTTCGATTTTTACGCTCGAGCCACCAATCCTTCGCTCGAGCGTGGCTCGGAAAGCGTTGGTCGCTCGGCGAGAATCTTCGCTCGAGCGAAGAAGCCAAATCTGGAATTTCCAGATTTGCCTTCCTAGCTCAAACCAAGCATTCCCAACTCAATTCTCGACCTCTTGGGCTCAAATTCTGGAGAATACATCCCAAAACAATAAATAACAAGTTTCAAAAGCCAATTTATGAATTCAAGCCCCAAAGGTGAGTCAATTAAATCCATTATTCAAACCCAATTTCAAGAACAATCCCAAACATGCAATGCATGAGTTTTAATCCAAAATCAACCTTCAAATCTTGCTCTAGTGAGCTCAATAGTTGGAAAATGAAGTGAAAACATGGACTATAATATAAACATGGACATGCATGTATGATTCTCCAAGAATTAACTTCAAAATACATCAATTCCAGCATGCATGCAATAATGGAGTTTTAATTCAACATATATGAGCAAATTCATGGCCTAGCTCTCTAATTGGGCATGAACCATGCAAAATGAAGCTCAAGGACAAGAAGAAGAAGATGAATGTCCTACCTTAATCTTGTATTCAAGGTGTGGGAGCTAAATTTGCCAAGTTACACTTCAATCCTTCAAGATTATAAGCATTTCTTCAAGACCAAATTGATTTCACTCTAAGTCCCTCACTCTCTACTCTCTTGGTCGGTTAGGAGTAAGAAGAATGGCTGATCAAATTGTTGCATCTAAGTGTAAACAAGTCTCTAAGTGTGTGTGATGTAGTGGCCACTAAGTGGCAATTACGTAATTAAATCAAACTCTTTAATTGGCTTTATTTAATCTAATTTAATCATTCCTAATCAATTTTCAGATAAATATACCATTAAATCAGAAATATTCTACTGAGTCTAAAACATCAAACGGTTTCTAAATCGGCCGCCGATAAGGCCTTCAATTAACAGTTTAAACACATGGATTCAAACAGATAATTAATCAATTAAACAGATAGAAATGCAATATAACGTATAACTTTCCCAATTTCGGTTCGGTTCAATCGCCTATCCAATACTTGATTAGTCCAATTATCGGTCATTAGCGGTCGGTTTAGCTATAATCGATATTTAATTATGGTTATTCAATGTCGATGCGAGGGTTATTCTGATCTCCCCTCCTTATAAGGAGTTTAGTCCTCTAAACTCGAGTTACCTTCAGTTTAGAAGAAAACAGGATCCAGTGGGAACAAATCAGGATATCTTTTCACCATGTCATCTTCCCT
Source organism: Camellia lanceoleosa (assembly GCA_025200525.1). NCBI lineage: Eukaryota > Viridiplantae > Streptophyta > Magnoliopsida > Ericales > Theaceae > Camellia > Camellia lanceoleosa. The sequence continues at coordinate 6,332,975 of CM045764.1, forward strand.
TTCCCAAGTGGCATACACACCACCATGGTTCTGCCAATCGACTTTCACTAGCGGAATCTCTTTGTTTCTCAGTTTCTTGATCCGTCGGTTTACAATCTGTATAGGCCGTTCCTCGTAAGTGTAGTCATCACTCAACACAATACGAGTAGGCTTAATCACATGAAACGGATCTCGAAGATAGTCTCTCAACATCGAAATGTGGAAGACGTTATGCATATGCTCCATTTCAGGAGGAAGTGCAACTTGATACGCCACCGGATTGATTTTCTCAATAATCTGATACGGTCCGACATACCTTGGCGCTAACTTGCCTTTGACTCCAAAGCGAGTCTGGCCTTTCATTGGTGTCACTTTCACAAACACGTGATCACCCACTTCATATTCTCGGTCTCGTCTTCTGACATCTGCATAACTCTTCTGTCTACTCTGTGCAGTTTTCAGTCTCTGTTGTATCAGTTTTATCTTTTCAGTCGTTTCATACACAATCTCGGGCCCAAGCAACGGCCCATCTCCAACTTCTGCCCAGCAGATTGGAGATCTACATTTTCTGTCATACAATGCCTCGAAAGGCGCCATTCCAATACTCGAATGGTAGCTGTTGTTGTAGGCGAATTCAGCCAACGGCAAATGACTTTCCCAGTTTCCCTGAAAATCTAGTACACACATTCTCAGTAGATCCTCTAAAGTCTGGATGGTCCTTTCGGTGCCATCCGTCACGAGGATGATAGGCACTACTCAGCCTCAATTCAGTACCCAATGCAGTCTGTAGGCTTTGCCAGAACCTCGATGTAAACTTCGAATCCCTGTCAGAAACAATAGACACAGGCACTCCGTGCAGTCTAACAATTTCATCAATATAAATCACAGCCAACTTGTCCGCATTATAGATTGTCTTGACAGGTAAGAAGTGTGCAGATTTAGTCAATCTATCAACAATAACCCAAATAGAGTCCATACCTTTACTGGAGCGAGGTAATCCAACGATAAAATCCATCGTGATATGCTCCAATTTCCACTCTGGTATGGGTAAAGGTTGCAGTAAGCCGGCAAGTCGTTAATGTTCAGCTTTGACCTGTTGGCAATGAAGACATTTAGACACAAAGTCGGCAATTTCCTTCTTCATTCCTAGCCACCAGAAATTCTGTTTCAGATCTTGGTACATTTTCGTATTCCCTGGGTGAATCGAAAACTTCGAACTGTGGCCTTCCTGCAGAACTCTTCTTTTCAATTCAGTGTCATTCGGTACACACAGTCTATCTTGAAATTTCAGTACATGGTTGTCAAATTTGAACCCCGGTCTCGGTTTAGAATCTCTCTCTTCAATGATTTTCTTCAAGTAATCATCCAGTTGTTGTTTCTCTTTAATTTCCTCAATCAAGGCTGGTTGAGCAGAAATAGCAGCTAAGGTTCCACCTCGTTCTTTCAAAACAACTTCAATTTCAGACTTTTCCAGATCAAGAAGCAACTCTTTCTGTCCAGTCAGCAAACAGGCTAAGTTGGCAATTGACTTTCGGCTCAATGCATCGGCAACGGTGTTGGCTTTTCCCGGATGGTACAGAATCTGTAGGTCATAATCTTTGATCAGTTCAAGCCATCTCCGCTGTCTCATATTCAGTTCTTTCTGAGTGAAAAAGTATTTCAGGCTCTTGTGGTCAGTATACACTTCACATGTCGCTCCATACAAATAGTGACGCCAAATTTTCAATGCAAATACCACTGCAGCAAGTTCAAGATCATGGGTTGGGTAATTCTTTTCATGCGGTCTCAACTGTCGGGAAGCATAAGCAATAACTCTCCCATTCTGCATTAAAACACATCCCAAACCCTTATGAGAAGCATCACTAAATACAGTATAACCATCCGTACCTGAAGGTAGAGTCAGAATCGGTGCAGTCACAAGTCGGGTTTTCAATTCCTGAAATGCTGATTCCCTTTGGTCAGTCCAGTCAAATGATATCCCCTTCTGTGTCAACTGAGTCAATGGTAAGGCAATCTTGGAGAAATCTTTGACAAATCTTCTGTAATATCCAGCCAGTCCCAAAAAGCTTCGGACTTCAGTCACATTGGTTGGTCTAGGCCAGTTCACTACAGCTTCAATTTTCTGTGGATCAACAGAAATTCCATCTTTGCTAACAACATGTCCCAAAAACATAACATGGTCAAGCCAGAATTCACATTTAGACAGTTTAGCATACAGTTTCTGTTCTCTTAAGGTTTGCAGGGCAAGTCTCAAATGGTGTTCATGTTCTTCAACAGTTTTAGAATAAATCAATATGTCATCAATAAATACCACAATGAAATCATCAAGGTATGGTTTGAAAATTCTGTTCATAAGGTCCATGAATGCAGCAGGGGCATTCGTAACTCCGAACGGCATAACTAAAAATTCATAATGGCCATACCTCGTTCTGAAAGCAGTCTTATCAATGTCCTCTGGTTTAACTTTCAGTTGATGATACCCCGATCTGAGGTCAATTTTGGAAAAGACTTGCGCACCTTGTAACTGGTCAAATAAGTCATCAATACGCGGTAATGGGTATTTATTCTTTACAGTTACCTTGTTCAGTTCGCGGTAATCAATGCACAGTCTCAATGAGCCATCTTTCTTCTTTACAAACAAAACAGGTGCACCCCACGGGGAAGTGTTGGGTCTGATAAACTTCTTGTCCAGCAGTTCCTGCAATTGTACCTTCAGTTCCTTCAGTTCGGTTGGAGCCATTCTGTAGGGAGCTTTAGATAACGGCTGTGTACCCGGTACTACATCAACAGTAAACTCAATCTCCCTGTCAATCAAATCCCCTGGTAGATCATCTGGAAATACATCTGGGAATTCTCTAACTATAGGAATGCAATTCACATCAGTTTTAACATTATCAGTGGCAGATACAGTCAATACAGAACACAAATGCCCTTTACATCCCTTTCTAATCAATTTGATAGCCTTTACAGAAGAAATCAGATATGGAGGAGGTACTACTCCAACTCCACTAAACACAAATTCGGGTAAACCCGGTGGACGGAAAACAACTTGCTTGGTCACACAATCGATAGTAGCATGATATTTTTGTAACCAGTCCATCCCCAATATCACAGCAAAATGATCTATATTCAACGGTAGCAAATCAATAAACAGATGCATATCCCCAACAATAATCTCACAAGCAGAATACATATATGCACATGTCATGGATCCCCCAATAGGTGATGATACAGCTAACAAGTAATTCATGGGTTCTAAGGGTCTATTCAATTTTCGTGAGAAAGCATGCGACACATAAGAATGTGTAGACCCCGAATCAATCAATACATAAGCATTCTGAGCACAGATAGAGAGGATACCTGACACAACGGTCTCGGTATTCTGAACGTCTCCCGGTACTAGGGCGAACACTCTGCCCTGCCTCACAGGCTCTTTCCCGGTAGCTTTGGGGTTAGGCTTTGGTGTTGCTGCTGATGCTGCTGCACTTGGTGCAGCTTTATTACTGGCTTGCGGAATAGAGGGACAGTCTTTAATTCTGTGGCCCACCTTGCCACACCTGAAACAAGCTCCAGAAACCTGGTAGCAAACCCCTTTGTGCTTATTGCCACATACGGAGCAGGGTGGAGTAAACCCACTCCCTTGGCTGGGGCTAGTCGTCGACCCCGTATTCTGTTTCTTGTTTGCTGGGTTGTGCTTGCCTTTCTTAAATTTAAAACCTTGCCTTTTTCCTTGCCACTCGGTTGTTGGTGTTTCAGATTGTTTCACTGCTGCAATATTTATCTCGGCCATCAATGCCCGGTCGAGAACACCCACAAAAGTTGGCATTTTCAGAACATTTATTCGGTCCTGTATAGCAGCATTAAGGCCTCCTTCAAATCTTCTGGCCTTCTTATATTCGGTATCCACCATATGTGGTGCATACCTAGCAAACTCGGTGAATTTCTTCTCATACTCGGCAACAGACGTCTTGCCTTGCCTCAGTTGTTCAAACTCAGTCACTTTTCTATCTCTGATGCACTGGGGAAAATACTTTTCAAAGAAGGACTCCTTGAACTGAGTCCAGGTCACGATAGTATTCGCATCACGGGTCAACATCCACCACCTTCTAGCTTCTTCCTGAAGGGTGAAGGTTGCTAACAGTACTTTGTTGGCCTCGGAACACGGAAACATTTCAAACAATTTCTCAGTCTCAAGAACCCAAGCTTCAGCCTTTAACGGTTCTAAGCCTCCCTGAAAGGATGGCGGTTTCATCTTGCTGAACTTATGGGTTAGTGCAATAATATCCCCCTCATTAACATTCACATTCTGTACATTCTGTTCCGGTTGAACCGGAGGAGGAGGAGGTGGTAGGGGCTGTTGATTCGGTTGTTGATCAAGTCTTTCCATTATCAGTCTCATCATTTGTTCGAGTCTGGCCATTCTGGCCTCAGAGGATGATGATTCAGTTTCATTTGCATTATCCATTTCACTATAAAGCAGTTATGACAGTTATCATTATAAGCAGTTGTATCTTTAAACAGTTTAACAGTTTAACATATAATCGGTCAGTCAAAGCACACACTTTTCAAATTCATGAGATGCCCTAATTGCTTTTCTAGGACACCCTATAGCTCGTTTGGACACGTGTGTGCGGTATAACTCGTGGTAAGTATCGCTCTGATACCACTCTGTCACGACCCAAACCCGGCCCTATGGGTTTAGCATGTGAATCGCCAAGAACCCGAGATTACCAAGGCCTCTGAGCGATAATACAATCAATCAGAGTACAGGGCCTGGCAGAAGCCAATACAGTAATTAACTAGTGTCCATTGAGCTGTGAAAATCTGTATGTCAAAAACATTTTTATGCATTCATACAGTTCAAACCAGTACGGTCTATACAATCATTTACAAACATTCACAAAACATTCAGTACGGGGACCAACCCCTCGATAACAGTACAGTCTAACAGTCAACGGTCTATACAGTCAAGTACAAAACAGTAGGGAGACAAGTGGGGACAACAAAAACACCCCAAGCCATGGCATGGCGTCTCGGAACCTCGCAGTGAGGCACATAGGCTGGCTTGACAAAACTGGGGACTAACCCACGCTCCTAGCTCCGGTCTGGTTGCTGAGAACCTACATATATATATATATAAACAGTGAGCTAAAGCCCAGTGAATAACATAAAGCGTAAAGAGGTTATGAATGAATGTCCTTACAGTAAATGAAATCAATTCATTAAACAGTAGTTTGATCTTTGATAATTGATCCAACATATGTGGTACATCAAATAGCCTATAACAATAGGTCGGAAGGACCGAGTCTTATGAACCCAACAGTAATGATGGCCAATCATTCAAGAAAAGATATGGTTCCACAAGGAAACCGACGAGCTCAGTAACGATCAATAACGATAGGTGCTAAGGATGCCACAATGTCTGAAGAAACAGGACATACATTCATTCAATAAGCGATATCAGTTCAATAAGCAGTTGATTCGATTATTCAAAACATAATCATTTTGAACATATCTTTACACAATCATTACTTACAGAGATTGGGCTATAGCGACTAAATGGCGTCGAGAGCCAACTCTAAGCGATGAAAGAAATAGAACACACACTAAGTTCTGATCGGAAGGATGATAATTAAATCCCTAAATTTCCTCGGTGTGGTTCTATGTCTAAATCCTCATTAAGATGCATTAAACTAGGCCTAAGAATGCCTAGGATGAGATGAGGATGCAAAAATACAGTTGGAAGGCACTTTTCAAAAGTTCTTGAACAGAGTCTCGCTTCGAGCGAGCCTTCCTTCGCCGAGCGAGTTGCAAAACCAAAGGCTCCGCCCGAGCGAACAATCCTTCGCTCGAGCGATCTGATGAAACAGTAAAAGTACTGGATGTTCGATTTTTACGCTCGAGCCACCAATCCTTCGCTCGAGCGTGGCTCAGAGAAAACGTTGGTCGCTCGAGCGAGAATCGCTTCGGCGAAGAAGCCAAATCTGGAATTTCAGTTGCCTTCCTAGCTCAAACCAAGCATTCCCAACTCAATTCTCGACCTCTTGGGCTCAAATTCTGGAGAATACATCCCAAAACAATAAATAACAAGTTTCAAAAGCCAATTTATGAATTCAAGCCCCAAAGGTGAGTCAATTAAATCCATTATTCAAACCCAATTTCAAGAACAATCCCAAACATGCAATGCATGAGTTTTAATCAAAATCAACCTTCAAATCTTGCTCTAGTGAGCTCAATAGTTGGAAAATGAAGTGAAAACATGGACTATAATATAAACATGGACATGCATGTATGATTCTCCAAGAATTAACTTCAAAATACATCAATTCCAAAGATGCATGCAATAATGGAGTTTTAATTCAACATATATGAGCAAATTCATGGCCTAGCTCTCTAATTGGGCATGAACCATGCAAAAATGAAGCTCAAGGACAAGAAGAAGAAGATGAATGTCCTACCTTAATCTTGTATTCAAGGTGTGGGAGCTAAATTTGCCAAGTTACACTTCAATCCTTCAAGATTATAAGCATTTCTTCAAGACCAAATTGATTTCACTCTAAGTCCCTCACTCTCTACTCTCTTGGTCGGTTAGGAGTAAGAAGAATGGCTGATCAAATTGTTGCATCTAAGTGTAAACAAGTCTCTAAGTGTGTGTGATGTAGTGGCCACTAAGTGGCAATTACGTAATTAAATCAAACTCTTTAATTGGCTTTATTTAATCTAATTTAATCATTCCTAATCAATTTTCAGATAAATATACCATTAAATCAGAAATATTCTACTGAGTCTAAAACATCAAACGGTTTCTAAATCGGCCGCCGATAAGGCCTTCAATTAACAGTTTAAACACATGGATTCAAACAGATAATTAATCAATTAAATAGATAGAAATGCAATATAACAGATAACTTTCCCAATTTCAGTTCCAGTTTCAATCAGTCTATCCAATACTTCAGTTAGTCCAATTATCAGTCATTAGCGGTCCAGTTTAGCTATAATTAGTATTTAATTCAGTGGTTATTCAGTAATCGGTACGAGGGTTGTTACAGATACCGATCGACACTCTACTTCAAAGCGTGATTAACGTAATACATGGGATATGTGAACCTGAGCGAGTATGTGAGCTCAGGGGGATGATCAAAAAGGCTGAGCACTTGAGAGAGGTATTAAGTGCACAACCTGCCATCAAAAAGGGGAGAACAGAAGCCACAAATGTCATATCTTTTTCAAACAAAGATTTAGCAAGAATATATTGCCCTCACAATAATGCACTGGTTGTCACTCTACGTGTCAAGAATTTCGACATCAAATGAATTTTGATCGACCAAGGAAGCTCATGTGAGATAATGTATTACGAAACCTTCAAACAATTGAAACTGGAGAACAAAGACTTGGTACCTGCAATATCTCTCCTAATCAGATTCAACTCAATGCCAGAGTGGCCAGTGGGCAAGATAATCCTCCCAGTTAAGGCAGGAACCAAGACGAAACAGGTGGAATTCTGGGTATTAAAAGTCCCTTCCACTTACAAAATAATTATGGGGAGGACATGGTTGCACGCCATGCGTTCGGTAGCGTCAACCTACCATCAAGTATTGCGGTTCTCCAATGAAGCCAGAGTAATTGAAGAGGTCTTTGGAGACCAAATTATGTCCAAACAAAGCCGTCACGATAAAAATGGCATTTACCTTGCCAAAGGGTATGTACAGATAGTGGAAGAGCCTGAGAGCAATGAACTATTTTCGGATGTTGGCAAGGCAGCTGAACAGAAGGCAGTGGAAGAGTTGGTACAGGTAAGGATAGATGAAAAAGACCCAAAAAAGTTCTTTTTGCTCGACTCATCTTTGTCCAGCACTGAGAGAATAGAGGTCATGGAATTCTTAACCTCTAACATCAAAGTGTTTGCCTGGACACCGTATGACATGCCTGGCATTGACCCAAACTTCATCTCATCACGAACATCAACATGCCCAACCCGGTCATCTGGCGCACTTGCAGATCAGCACTCCACTATGCCGAGATAGTGGCGGAAGAAGTGGGAAACTTGCTGGAGGTAGGAGCTATCAGAGAAGTGCACTATCCCAAGTGGATCTCCAATACCGTAGTAGTGCCAAAGAAGAACGGAAAATGGCGTGTCTACGTGGACTACAAAACAGTCAACAAGGTATGCCCAAATGACAGTTTTCCCCTACCACGGATAGACCAACTGGTAGAATGACGGCAGGACACAATCGACTTAGCTTCCTTGATGCGTACAGAGGTTACCATCAGATCGTTATGTATGAACTAGATCAGGAGGTCACATCCTTTACAACGCCTAGAGGATTTTATTATTACAAGGTCATGCCCTTTGGCCTAAAAAACGCAGGGGCAACATTCCAACGGATGGTTACCAAGATGTTTAAACCATTGTTAGGCAGAACAATGGAGGCTTACATAGATGACATGGTGGTCAAAAGCAAGGATGAGAAGGACCATCTCAGGGACCTAGGTGAAATGTTCCAGATTCTGAAGAAGAACAAGTTGCGCCTAAATGCATCCAAGTGTGCATTCGGTGTAGGATCAGGCAAATTCCTAGGCTTTCTGGTAACCAACCAAGGTATAGAAGCAGACCCTTCTCAGATCAAAGCAATCCAGGATCTAGAGAGGCCCAACACAGTAAAAGAGGTGCAGCATCTCACTGGCCTAGCTGCCGCACTCAACCGGTTCATAAGTCGGTCATCAAACAGATGTCGACCATTCTTCCAAGCATTGAAGGCCAAGTTTGAGTGGGATGAAGAATGCGATCACGTCCTAGAAAGCCTAAAAGAGTACATGTCTTCTTCACCGTTGCTAGTAACCCCAGTACCTGGAGAAGAGCTCTTTTTATACCTAGCAGTTTCACAGCACGCAGTCAGCGCAGTGTTGGTCAGAGCGAAAGGAATCCAACATCTGCCAATCTTATATGTTAGCAAAACCTTGCTGGGCGCTGAAACCAGGTACCTACCATTGGAAAAACTAGCCTTAGCCTTGATGATGGCCTCAAGGAAGCTGTCACATTACTTCCACGCCTACACCATAATCGTCCTAACAGCTTTTCCATTAAAAGCTTTGTTTGAAAGGGCGAACTTTTCTAGGCGAATCTTGAAGTGAGCGGTGGAATTGGGACAATTTGATATCAAGTTTCAACCCAGAACCGCAATAAAAGCCCAAGCTTTGGCAGACTTTGTGGCAGAGTTCACACCAGGAAGTCATCACATCTGCCTAGTTGACTTGACTGGCACAACAGAAAAGGGGATGGAAAGTGCCACAGGAACTACGCAACCCCTAAAACAAGATGCCCAGCCACATCCCAAGGCATACCGAATTGAAGAAAGGAAGGAAGAGGCAAACCAAGCCATTGCCAGTGAGAACTCATCAAAAAACAGAGATTTGAGGCAATCTGACAGTGAAGATACAACACCTATAGTTGGCATGGACTTGGGGGAAAACACCAATAACATTCATGATCCCAAAACATTATCCAATCCATCTACTTGCTGGAAGCTATTCGTTGGAGAGATGTGGAAACTCTTCGTGGATGGAGCATCCAACAGGCACAATGCAGGACATGGCATAGTCCTCATCTAACCAGATGGCCTGATAGTGGAACAAGCAGTCAACCTTGGCTTCCCAGCATCAAACAATGAAGTAGAGTATGAAGCACTTTTAGTAGGTCTAAAATCAGCACTCTTCATGAAGGCCACCGAGCTAATGGTCTACAGCGATTCCCAGTTGGTAGTAAACCCGATTTCAGGCGACTACGAGGCAAAAGATGAGAGGATGGCTAAGTACCAAGAGTTAGTCAGAAAAGAGATCATGAAATTCGAAGTAGTGCGGATAGAAACGGTCGGTAGAAGAAAGAAAAGCGTTAACCGCGCCGAAGCCGATGGCAGATACATCCATCGCACATCCATTACTGATCGACTACCTACCAAGACCAAGCATTGAAGAAACCGAAGTAGCTGAGTTATGTTGTGCCGAACTAGGCCCTTCATGGATGGATCCCATTATAGTATTCTTAAAAGACGGCATCTTACCCGAAGAGAAGAAAGAGGCCAACAAAATAAGAGCAAAGTCACAGCGATTTTGGCTCTCCCCATCAATGGCCTTGTACAAAAAATCCTTCACATGGCCTTACCTGAAATGTGTTCATCCCAACAAGGTCGAAGCATTCTTGTTCGAGATACACGAAGGCGTATGCAGAAGCCACAAAGGGGGAAAATCACTGGCATACAGAGCAATTTCACAAGGATATTAGTGGCCATACATGTAAGCAGATTCAGAAAAGTATGTCAAGAGATGCGAGAAATGCCAAAAGTTCACACACCAAATACATCAACCGGCCAGAGAGCTTCTACCATTAATTAGCCCATGGCCCCTCGCAATGTGGGGCTTAGACATAGTAGGACCACTTCCAACGGCACCCGGCAATAGAAAGTTTTTTCTTGCAGCAACAGACTACTTTACAAAATGAGTGGAAGCAGAAGCACTCGCCTCAATAAAAGAGAAAGATGTGAAAAAGTTCGTCTGGCAGAATATCATCACTCGGTTCGGCATACCCAAGGCTCTAATATCTGACAACGGCACTCAGTTCGATGGCAAAATTTTTAGAGGCTTTTGTGAAGAGTACAAGATAGAATTCTAAAATTCTACACCAGCATACCCCCAAGCAAATGGCTAGGCGGAAGCATCAAACAAAGTCGTCTTAGATGGATTGAAGAAAAGGCTGGAGAAAGCAAAAGGCAAGTGGGCTGAGGAGCTTCCTCATGTTTTATGGGCTTACCGTACCATACCTCAGCGGTCAACTGGAGAAACACCTTTTTCCTTGGCCTATGGCATGGAAGCAGTAATCCCACTGGAAGTTGGCCTTCCCACTATTAGAAGTGAAAATTTTGACCCAGATTTAAATGGAGAAGCCATAGCCTTGGAACTCGACTTTGTAGAAGAGAGAAGAGAAAAAGCACTGGTTCACATCGCCTCATACCAGTAAGAGTTATCTAGAAAATATAACAAGACAGTACATCCGATGCAATTCAAGATTGGAGATTGGGTGCTGCGCAAAGTAATGGAAAACACTTTGGTCCCCAGAGATGGCAAGTTAGGGCCTAATTTGGAAGGACCATACAAAGTGGTTGGCTTAGCGGGAAAATGGGCATATCACTTGGAAGACGGAGATAGCAAGGCTATTCCCAGGCCATGGAACACTGCCAATCTCAAACTATGTTCTTTTTAGCTTTTCATTAAAGTACTTGTAATTTTTTATTTTTTCAATAAAACAAGTAGTTTCCTTTCCAGCACAATTCTTTTCTTCTGTAAGAGTTGTTTTAGTGAGCTAAGGGCAATGAAAGCAGAGTTGGCCGGAATAACCAACACTTCGCTCTAGGTTGGCAGGAATAACCAACTTTGAGCTCTCTTCAGCCGAGATTAGGATCCAGGCTGAAGAAGTTTGGCAGGAATAACCAAACACTTGGCTCTAGGTTGGTAGGAATAACCAACATTGAGCTCTCTTCAGCCGAGATCAGGATCTAGGCTGAAGAAGTTTGGCAGGAATAACCAAACACTTGGTTCTAGGTTGGCAGGAATAACCAACTTTGAGCTCTCTTCAGCCGAGATCAGGATCCAGGCTGAAGAGGTTGGCAGGAATAACCAACTTTGAGCTCTCTTTAGCCGAGATCAGGATCCAGGCTGAAGAAGTTTGGCAGGAATAACCAAACACTTGGCTCTAGGTTGGCAGGAATAACCAACATTGAGCTTTCTTCAGCCGAGATCAGGATCTAGGCTGAAGAAGTTTGGCAGGAATAATCAAACACTTGGCTCTAGGTTGTCAGGAATAACCAACTTTGAGCTCTCTTCAGCCGAGATCAAGATCCAAGCTGAAAAGGTTGGCATGAATAACCAACATCTATCTCTCTTTAGCCAAGATCAGGATCTAGGATGAAGAGGTTGGTAGGAATAACCAACATTTATCTCTCTTCAGCCGAGATAAGGATTTAGGCTGAAGAGAGTTGGTAGGTATGACCAAACATTTATCTCTCTTCAGCCGAGATAAGGATCTACGCTAAAGAGGTTGGCAGGAATAACCAACATTTATCTCTCTTTAGCCGAGATAAGGATCTAGGCTGAAGAGAGTTGGCAGGTATGACCAAACATTTATCTCTCTTCAGCCGAGATAAGGATCTAGACTGAAGAGGTTCGCAAGAATAATCAACATTTATCTCTCTTCAGCTGAGATAAAGATCTAGGTTGAAGAGGTTGGTAGGATTAACCAACATTTATTTCTCTTTAGCCCGGTTACAAATTCTTTCCATGAGAAAAGGAAAAATTGCATAATCAAACAAAAAGGTCGTCTAGATCCGCATCTAGGTCAACTCGAGTTGCACCACTCGATAGCCCGGTTTCAACAGGTAGCTCGATCAGATTTTCAACCAAGTCTTCCACCAGTGGCTTAACCTGAGCAGATGGAGCAGTATGGAGATCACGATCAGTAGTAACAGTCGGGGTGTCGTCAGGCTCTGGGGATGTCTCCTCTTCCTCCCCAACTTGAAGAAATTTTTGCTGAATGGAATTGTGTAGACACCCCATTTTTAACCATCCTCAAGACTTGGTTGTGTTTGCAGGTACATCCAACCACAAGTTCGATTGCTCGTCTAGTACTCAACCTTCGCAACGGAACGTCACAGGTTTCAACTTTTCAAACCCTGTATCCTTTCTACCCCATTCTTGGACCATATGCTAGTCCTTTCAGCATGCTTCTCATGGTGCACTGTCAGCCACTCTCTGCCACTGCCGACCATGCATTTGTCCCTGTCTGCCATTGATGAAGCCTGCCGGCCATCAATGAGGCACTGCCGGCCACCACTTATGGCCGGCAGAACACTTTGTCTAAGCAGATTTCACTCCAGATTTTTTGAGCCAACTAGTTTTCATTCATCCCTCCACTATACACGTGTATAGAGGGATGAAGCCCTTTTCAAGCTTGTTTAACAAGATTTGCTTTGCATTCCTCTATATAAGGAAAAGCTCCTCCTTCATTTCAGAGGTTCAGAATTTTGTGGTTTGAGTTATACATACACATTTGTATCTATATCACTCTTTTGTTCTTGTTTTGTGCCTTAAAAGTGCCATTGTGTCTCACTTTTGTACACAAACACACACTCAAACACCATCCTTGTGTTGCTGAGGCTTTTTGAGGTTTGTTTTGGTGTTCTTGGACTGGTTTGAGCTCAAAGAAGTTGCTGGAGTTGCAGCTTTAAAGGTGGTCTTCAAGGGTGAGTTTCTAACTCTTAAATCCCCCATTTTTGCTTAAGCTTTTAGCCCAACTTGCATGTTGTTTTAAGCTTAACTCTTAACTGGAAAAAGTTCTATTTTTTTATGCTTAAAAAGTTTGTTTAAGGTCACTTTTTTGTTAGGGGCTGTTTACCCCCTCTTAGGCCTTGTTTGGCCTTGCTTTTGTGCCTTCTTTGTGAGCCTTTGGGACCACCTTGTTTTGGCCTTCTCACCACTGAAACTCAGAGGAATTTCAGTGGTGGAAAGGGTGATTTGAGGTCCCAAAAAGAAGAGGGTCATCCCCTCTCCTTGTGTCTTCAATACTTACTTCATATGCCTCATGTTTGAGCATGTTTGTTAAGCTTATGCTGGCCATATCTTAGCTTGTATTTGGGATTATTTTGCTGTGGCATGCCTATGTTTTTACTTGATTTTGTCACTCCATGGATGCATAATACACTTGTAGTGTAAATCACACAAATTAGTCTTGTATGCTTCATGAAGTAGCATGTCATTCTAGCTTGTTTTGACTCCATTTCAGTAGGTTTTTGGTGTTGTTTTAGCATGCCATGACTCTGTTTTGGGTGGGTTTGATGGCCCCTTGCATGCTCCATACACTTGTAGTGTAATTCCATGAATTAGCCTAGTGTGTCTCATGCTTTAACATGTCATTCTAGCATGCTTTAGGCTTAACTTCAAGAAGTTTTTGTCCATGTTTTAACATGCTCTAGCTCTGATTTGTGTTGTTTTGGTCATGCATGACTTGCCTCGTATAGCTATGGTTCATTCTAGCTTGTAGGCTTTGTGCATTGAGTCCATTAGCATATATTACTTGAACTATTTTCATGATTTGGCATCATGTGAAATGTGATTTCAGTCCATGTTTCATGGTCATGCACTTGCATTTATCACTCATGCAATGCGTTGGAGGGTTTCCCCTTTTATGCCTTAACATGGATCATTGCGTATGCCTTCATGTCTAAGCTTGCGAGCTATCATTTCAATATGTTTTTGCAGTTATTATGCCATGATATAACTCTGATTTTTGTTGCTTAAGTCATTCCATGCTTGGTCTTAATAGGTGTAGTGTAATCCACCATATTTGCCTTGTATGCATTGCGCCTTATGCCCTTCATGTTAGCTTGTTTTGGCTTCTTTCCATACATGTTTTAATATCACTTTAACATGTTTTAGGACTGTTTTGGGTTGCCTTTGCCATATGCTTCATGCTTTGTATAGTTGTAGTGCAATTGGCCTTGCTAGCTTTGTGTTTTGATGACTCATGCATGCTATCTTTGAGATATTTAAATGATTTGGCATCATTTAATACTTCATTTCAGAGCTTATAGCATTGCCATATTCCTACTTCATTCACTCTTTAAGTGTTGCGCATTGTTGCCTAGTTTATGGCTTAGCTTGTATGCTTGCATGCCTAGGTCTTTGGGCCCTCATCTCAGCATGTTTTGGTCATTGTTTTGGCCTATTTCAGCTCTTTCCATGATTGGTTCATGCATTTGTGCCATGTATTGCATGTCTCCTTTGTAATCCTTTTTGCTAGCTTTAATGCTTAAGGACCATTGCATGCTTTACTTGTGTTAATTAAATGATTTGGCATCATTTCTTACCTCATTTCAATGCACTTAGTGTTGTTACACTTCCACTTTTGTCACTCTTTGAGCACTCTTGAGAGTTATGCTCTTAGGCGTCTTTGATAGGCCATTGCATTGTGCATGCTTGTATGTGCTTCATGTGCCTTAATTTTATCACCATTGGCCACTGATTGGGGCATGATTGAGGTCTGCCCATTTTAGTTTAAGTCCATTTTTACATGTTGTTGCATGCTTGTCTTTGCATGTTGTCTCATGCTTGTCCATCTTTGCATGTTGTTGCATGCTTGCTCCGTTTTGCTGTTATTGCATGCTTGGTACATTGCATGTTAGCATGTCAAGCTTAGCATGATTGTTTACATAACATGTTGCCTGTGTGCATTGCATTGTGTTCAATCGGGCATTACGTTGAACACAAGGTGGATTAGCTCATTTCATACTTGAAGTGATGAAGTGAGCCAATCACCCTTGGTCTCCATTTCCTTTGATTTCCTATGATAAGGAAATGGTCTTGGTGTCTTATTTGTCATGCATTTATTGAAATTTGCACATGTTGGATCTTTGGCCATCATGCATCGAGATGCGTGATTGATGGTCTTGGATCCGATTATGCCTCTCCCTTGATATTTTGAGGTGATATGGAGTGGCATAGTGCATACATACCCTTGGGAGACCCTCATTTTTTTCTATTTTGTGCTCTGCTGCAGCTTGGTGTCACAGCACACCAGTGGCCGGCACCCCCCTATTGTTGGCCAGCAGATCTTCATTTGTGGCCGGCAATATGCACTCTTGGTCGGCAAGGTGGTCAGCAGAAGCTTCTCATGGCCGGCAGGCCACTGGTGCACTCCTCAGCACTGTTTTGGTAAGATTCAGCAGCTAGTTCTCAAGGACACCCTATAGACAGAGCCTTTAAAGAGCATTTGGAGAGCTTTTCGGGACGGAAATCGAGAGCATGCATCCTTCTTTGTTCAAAGGAAAGCTAGAGTAGCTTAGCTTAATGCTTACTTGTTAGTTAGCTTCAATTTGTAATTTAATTAGTTAATTTATTAATCAATTAAGTGTTGTAATAATTAGTAAGTAGATTGCTTATTATTCAATTTGGTTTGTAATAGTCTAATTAGTTTAATTAGATTAGTTGACTAGCTTAGCTTAGTATAGCTTAGCTTTCATTCGGACCCTCCGTCGAGAGGACAAATTTTGTAATAAGTGTGCGTGAGTGTGTGAATGTCTTCCAACCCCACGTCTTTCTCCCTTTTACTTAACCACTTACGATTGTTAGTTTTAGGGCATGTTTCATTTAGCATACCTTATGCTTTACATGCGTGCATCCATTCATTTGTATTGCATACACCGGGCTCAGCGTATCATACTAATAACAAGCGATTCAGATGTACAGCATGACTGAAGGGACATTTTTTGACCAAACAAATCGGTAGTCCGGTGACAATTTAGCTCGGTTAAAGGTCTGAAGTTCTAGCTCGGCTAGTAACAGGTAATCCCAAAATCATGCATGGCAAATGGAATTAAGGGGCAATTGAGAGGGAGTTTTTATGTGCATTAGGGCCGAGCTAAGCCCAGGCGTAGTAATGCGCCGATCTATGGGCCATGGCGGAAAGGGCTTAGCGAGTGGACCTTAGTGTTAACTCGGTCCAAATATGGTTACAGTCACCACGATCAGAGTGATGATAATTAACTCGGTCATAGTATTTGGAACCGAGGTTTTGGGCTTCTTATGGTGGACCTTACTCTTGTTAGCTCAGTCAAAGCTTGCTATAGTTAACTCGGTCTCAACAGACAAAACCAAGGTACAAGTGAACAAAGAGCCGAGCTATGTGTTGCATGTGAAAGCGTTGGATTAAGTATGACAAAGGGCTAGTGTTAGCTCGGTCATACTGTCATCCAACCGAGGTAAAACCATCTCACTTGGTTTAAGCAGTGAGGGGGGTGTTGAAGGATAAACATTATCTTTCAGGAGTGTGATTCCTACGAGGACTCTATATAGAGGAATAAGAGTCCTACTAGGATTGTGCCAGGCAAAAACTATAAAAGCTCACAACATAACATATGTAGAGGTAACACAACTTTGATTTTCGGAATACACAGAGCTTTTGTCTGTTTGTCTATTTTGCTGACTTAGGCATCGGAGAGGTATCCGGCACACACCCGCTGGCTAGCTCACGTTTGTGTTTTAAGGAAATAAAGCGACGACGTTTGGAGGTGCGCAAACTTGATCAATAGGATTATACGAGAACATTATTTCGTGCTCGTACAAATACTATTAAAAAAAAAAATTGTATTTCATGTTGAACTTGTTAAAAAGCTTATTTGAAATTAATTAATCATATAAATAAATTAAATTTAAATATATTTTATAACTTGTTAAGATTTTTAAGTAGGTTCGCTCATGTTGGAAGGAACGTCCCCACTTAGTTACAGGTAGAGTGATTGAACAAGTAATTGAAACGGATATGGAACAAGTTGTCCAACAATTGATAGAGGGCTCGGGAGACAATTTCCAATTCTGAGGATTAGTAGAGGATGCAAGGATCATCATGCAAGGCTGCGAGGGCGAAATCAAACACATCGTGAGAGAAAGAAACACCTGTGCTGATGCTCTTGCAAAACTTGGAGCAAAGCAACCGGAAGACTTGCTTATTGTAAATGCCCACCGATGGAGATATGAGGCCACTTGGTTGCCGATATCTTAGGTATTTCGAGGGATAGGGCTTAATCTTCTACCTTCAATTTATTTTCCAATGTACCTAAAAAAAAAAAAAATAACTGAAAACCGATGGCCAAAAAGGGAAGAAGTATTTCAAGAACTCTCTCTTGTAAAGCCAAAGACGTTCCAAGACAAAGTACAACTGTTGAGAAGGGACATGATTAATAGAGCCTGGTTGAATTTTGAACAACCTATTTTTTAACTCGATTATATCCATTAGAAAAAATCAATCTACTCGACTTTAGCTCATCATCGATTCAATTAAAATTTAATTTGAGATCGATTCAAAAGATAAAAAAACACTACATTTAAACATATTTTAAATTTAAATTTTTAACTCAAATTTAAATAATATATTATTTAACTCGACTCAACTAATTTACCACCTACAAACATAAAAGAGCACCTAATCTACTAATTCAACACTAGTCTTAAAACTAATTACTTTACTTTACTTTACTCTAATTATAGTTAACAAATTAAAACATCATTACCCATGTTTCAACTTTACTAAGAAAAAATATTTGAATTAAACAAAAGGTGGACCAACCCACTAAGTAGAGGTAACTTGTGGGTCTACACACAATTTAAATTTGCATAGTTGTCTATTGAACAAAGGGTTGAAGCTTCCCACCACTCGTGAACTCTACCTTTGAAAAGTTGCACCTGGTTTATGCTTTTGGCTAACAACCACTTTGAGTTAATAAAAAATTATAATAATGTTGTTAGACCTATTACATATAACATTAGTGCTTTAACCACCCAACTCAAACATGTGTGAAATTAATTGTAGACCTACCTACATTATTTAACAAAAGAAACTCAATGGTTCAAATTCTTTGAGCCTTGTTACATTGCTTTTACGTAACACCATCATTAATCAATAAAATAAAATAATATAAAATTAAATTAAGTTGACCAATCCTTGCATGTTGTTCTCCATTGACGTATACAGAAAAAATTACAGATATATGTAAATAAAAATTAATGTGTAATTTAGATTTGATTTTAGGTGTAAACCTTTTTAAACGTCAACTTTTTTAACCACTTAACTGTATATACGTAATATTATCAAACAAACTTAAGCTAATCAACAGCGCATAATTAGATTTGTTTGGTAACACTATAAGTCCTGAACAAATTTATCTCTGAATCTTTCAATCCTTTTATTTCAATTAAGGCCCCATTTGGGAACAAGCTAATTTAGTAACTTTTTGGCTATTTAGCTAAAATATGAGCTAAAAAAAACTAGTATATTTGGGATGACTTTTTGGCTTTTTACGAAAATATGTGCAAAAAGTAGAGAGAAAAGAGAATCTTTAACTTTTTGGTATGGGTTATTGACTTTTTGGCTAATTTAGTAACTTTTTGACTAAAAGGGAAGGTTCCCAAACGAGGCCTAAGTTTTAATCATTCAATCTTGACAAATTCACAGAAGGGCCAAACAATGGATGTGGATGCTCCAATATGTGGTTCCCAAAAATGATTTTTGTTTTTTTTTGGAAAAATAACATGACATGGTTAATCTTAGTAGACATTGATGAACACATTGATGAACCTGTTTGGTATAACTTATAAAAATTGTTCATAGTTTTTTACTTTAGAAATTTATGCTCGAGTATTTGATACATATTCAATTTATATCTTTTGAAATAAAAATAACTTAAGAAAAAATTTAATGTGTTTGATACGTATTCTGTTTTTAACTTCGAAGCAAAATAATTTATATAAGCTAAAAAAATTAATTATTGAACAGTAATGAAAGGAGTGTTTTTAGTTTTTATTTATTTGATTAACTTTTGTCTTAAAATAAGGAAATAGGGAAAAATTATTTCATGTCCAAGACCATTGCTCTACTCCATTCATAAATGGACAGTGAATCGCACTGCTTTAACTAATAAAAATGAATTTGCGACGCCACATGATCTTGGATATGTGTCCTTTGCAATCTCTCTATCCCACTACTTGTGTCGTAATAATATATTTTTTTTATAGATAAATTTGTTTTTGTGTTTTGCAATCAATACTAAAAAATAGGAAAAGATAAATTGAACTTAAAATATTAAAACTTGAACCTAAACGTTAAGCCTATAAAAATCTGCTGCGTGTTCATGGGCCAGTGGACCTATTCTGGATGGTGATAAGCCCAACCCAATTTCTGAAGTTGTTAGCCCAATCATTAAGCCCAAATTGATTTGCGGACAACGGAAATGGTCCAATCCACACTTCAAACCAACACTCCACCAAAGAAAGCCCACCAAGAAATTCTCATATGTAACGGATACACAATAATACCCTGAATTCTAATAAATATGAAATAGCAAGGCCTTGTTTGGAAAATTAAAATTTTAGCCAATAAGTCAGTACGAAAGGTTAACTCATTATCTTTATTTTTTTACACGTTTTTTTATAAAAATTTAAAAAATTACTTAAAAAAAAGTCAATTATCGAGCCAACTCTAATTAATCAATTGAATATCTACCTTTTAGAGTAGGGTATTTTTGATATTTCAGTTCCACCATATTAATGTAATTATAGTTCAAATGCCGCATCTCTTTGTCAGGACAGAGCTACATAGAGTTTAGAGAGGGCACGTGCCCCCTCTTATTTTTTGAAAATTATACTTTTACTTCTAACTAATTTTTTTTTTTTTTTCATGTAACTTCCTTTTAATTTTTAAATATGTTTGAAAATATTTACACCTCATCTTTGTTTTCTCTTTCTTTTTAATAAATTCTTTATAATTACCATTACAACTATTTAATTTTATCAAAATATTATTTTATAATTATTGCTATCTCTCTCATTTCTCCCTTGTTTTTCTCCACATCTATCTTCTTCTTCTTCTTCTTCTTCTTCTTCTCTCTCTCTCTCTCTCTCTCTCTCTTTATTTTTTTGTTATTACATCACATTGATCTTTGGTCATTCTATCACTAAATGAAAATTAGATTTAGCTAAGTTTTGTAATTGATATCACTAAGAATTAATATTGCCCCCATAAATTTAAAATCCTAACTTCACGACTGCTCTTTATATTAGATTCTATGTCTTTTACATTATAATGAAACTATAATAACAATGGACCTAGTGATATTATTGAGTGAGCCACATAAATTTTTATATTTTTGTATACTTATTCAAATTTTTATATGTGTTTTGTGTGTTATATTCTGATTGAACATGTAATATAATGGACCACACTAATCACGAGTGGACCTCATGGACACCATTGTGGTGTACCCATCACGCAAAATACCTCCTTTTATAGGTATTAGATGGTCCATATCACAACATACGTAAGAGATCGGTATCAAAATGGCAATATTAAAGCCAAAGTCTAGTATATGACAATATTATTCAACTATTACAAATATCATTTCTACTATTTTCTTTACAAAAAGTAAACATAAATGCTCATTGTGGGCCTCGTCATGAAAAAAAAAAAAAAAAGAGAGACAAAAAAGCTTTAACCAAATTTTAACAATTTGATAAATTTTGTACTAATTTCATGCAAAATTTGGCAATACTATAATTGAAATAAATTATTAGATGCATTTAGAATAATACTCTATACCAATTATCAATTGACACATCATATTATCATTTAAAACAACAAAAAAGTAAGCCTAGACTAAACCAATATCTACATAAATTTGTCCCAGTAACACGAGTTTGGGGTTGCTGTTATGCATAGTGCACAATAACAATTGTTGCGCATTTTATTGGGCCCATTTTAAGGACTAGTTTGATAATCTGAATCGTTTATATTTTAAAAGATATTGAATAGAATATACCAATAAAAAATCACGTTAATCGGATATTGTTGACCTTTTCATCAAATCACATTTGTATTTATAAAATAAAAATAAAATTAAAAAAAAAAAGAAGAAGAAGATAAATGTAATTTAAAATATAAAACTCAATACAAATGTAGTTTGATGAAAAAGATAACGATATCTGATCGATGTGGCTTTTTACAGATATATTTTACTCGATACTTTTTAAAATGTGACAGTTTAGATTATCAAATTAGGCCATAAAAAGAGGCTAATAAAGTGTGCAACAGTCATTGCTGCACACCATGCACAACAGCAACCCCAACCACCAGTAACACTAAGGTGTCATCTGGGAAGAGCTCATTTGGGCTATTTTGGCTCTTTGAGCCACAAAAGACAGAATAGGCTATTTGAGCCACAACAGACAAAACATTACATCCAATCCATAATCATTACACTCTTCTCTCACAAAAAAAGTTAAAAAAGCCAAAAAGTCAAAAAGTCATTTCCAAACCAAGCTTTTGAGCCCAGGCTCAAATAGTCAAAAAAACCAAAAAGCCAACCCACTTCTCAAACGGAGGCTAAACAACTTTCAATTTGTCATATAAGCTTGCTTGTTTTGAGTTTTCAGAAAACACTTTTCAGAAAATTCTAAACTCTTATTTTTCGTGTTTTTTTGTTTTTATTGAATTTTTTTAATATTTTAAGTAATTTTTTTTACTTTTTAGACACACCTAACATAAATACACCTAAAAAGTAAAAAAATTGTAAAAAAAATCTTTTAAAAATTCACTAAATACCAAAAATACAAAAAAAAAATACAAGAATTCAATACATTTTTTATATTTTTATGTATTTATTAATTTTTTAAAATATTTTTTCACAAAATTTTTACTTTTTAGATACATCTAACTAAGATGCATCTAAAAAAGTAAAAAAAAAATGTTTAAAATTTAAAAAATATTCACTAAAAACAAAAGAATACGAAAATCAAAAAACTCAATTTTCAAAAAATTTAATTCAGAAAATTCAAACCAAGCACAATCAATATTATTGAAAGAACTTTGATAATAAATAATATAAATTTTGACTTTTGGCATGAAAATACAACTACTCTAGGTTAAAATGTTGATCATACGGTGGTAAGTGAAAGACACACTGAGGCCTCGTTTGGGAACAGATTAATTTAGTAATTTTTTTAGTTATTTGACTAAAATGTGATGTAAAAAAAGCTAGTATGTTTGGGATGATTTTTTGACTTTTTATGAAAAGATATACAAAAAGTAGAGAGAAAATGAAATCTTTAATTTTTTAGTATAAATTGTTAATTTTTTAATTTTTTTAATAATTTTTAATTTTTTAATTAAAATAACCTCTTGGCAAACGAGACCCGAAGAAATTCAATGTCATGACTACCACTAAAGCGTACAAAATAGGTGGGACATGTCAGTCCAGGAAAAAAACCATTTCAAGCTTATGATTTTGATAGAAATTTGGACCACCCTACAAAAAAAATCAGGAAAAAAATAAATGAATAAAAACTATAGGGTGGTCCATATTTATACGGTGTACCATAACCAGAGTAGCTGGCAAACCATTCATACAACAAACAGAGAGAGGGAGAGGACAGAGATCAGGGTCAGATCAGATACATACAACCCCAAGAAAGTTGTCATATTTACTCAGATGGATAAAATATTTCTGCACCGTCTGATATCGATCCGATGGTAATCAGTGAAGTGGTGGTCCCACTTACACTTGGGTACTTGACACTTGTCTTTGTTTGAGTGTTACTATACTTTGGGTTAGGTGGGGTCAGCAAAACCAAGTGTCCGTTTTTAGCAGAGATTTTATTGATTGATTCAGGACTCGAATCCCAATGAGACAATTACCCATGTTCCTATAAAAAAAACAATTAATTAAAATATGAGTGTGTTGGGTAACGTTTACGTTTTCAGTTTATATTTACAAAAATTTTATAAACTGATTTTTGTTTATTTTTAGAAAAACATAAACTACAAACGCGTTTGGTAATTGACAAAATATTTTTAAAAAATTTAAAATATAAAAAAAGTGAGAAATAGCAAGTAGTAGCAAATGGCGGCGGAAGACGGTGGTGAAAAGTGGTGACGGTGGGTGGTGGTGGATGGGTGGGTGACGGTGGCGGGTGGTGGGTGGCGGATGACGGGTGGTGGTAGGTGGGTGGGTAACAGTGATGGAAAGTGGTGACGGTGGGTGGTGGTGGATGGGTGGGTGACGGTGGCGGGTGGTGGGTGGCGGATGACGGGTGGTGGTGGGTGGGTGGAGTATGAGTGGCCGGGTGGTGGGTGGCGGATGGTGGTGGTGGTGGGTGGGTGGGTGGGTGGTGGCGGGTGGTGGGTGGCGGATTCTGGTGGTGGTGGGTGGGTGGTGGGTGAAGATGGTGGGTGGGTGGAGTAGTGGTGGCAGTGGTAACAAGTGGGTGGTAGTGGTGGTGGTGGCGGCAGGTGGTAGGTGGTGGTGGTGGTCGGTGGGTGGGTAACGGTGGTGGGTGGTGGGTGGTAGCAAGTGGGTGGTGGTGGTGTTGGAGGGTGGTGGGTGGTGGTGGTGGTGGATGGGTGGGTGGGTGATGGTGACGGTTAGTAGGTGGTAGCGAGTGGGTGGTAGGTGGTGGTGGTAGTGGCAAGTGGGTTGCGAGTGGGTGGTGGGTGATGGTGGTAGGTGGCGAGTGGGTGGCAGGTAGGTGGTGGTAGCGGATGGCTGGTGATGGTGGGTAGGTGGAGGGTGGTGGTGGTGGTGGTGGTGTGTGTGGTGGTGGGTGGTGGCAGGTGGTGGTGGTGGTGAGTGAGTGGATGACGGTGGCGAGTGGGTGGCGGGTGGTGGTGGCAGGTGGGTGGCGGGTCGGTAGGTGGTAGGTGGCTGGTGGTGAATGGTGGTGGCAGGTAGGTGGTGAGTGGTGGTGGCAAGTAGGTGGTGATGAGGTGGTAGCGGGTGGATGACAAGTGTGTGGTGGGTGGTGGTGGTTGCGAGGGGTGGGTGGTAGTGGCGAGTGGATGACAAGTGGGTGGTGGGTGGTGGTGGCGGCTGGGTGGTGAGTGGTGGTGGCAAGTGGTGAGTGGGGGGATGGTGGTGGTGGGTGGTGAAAAATGGTAGCGGGTGGTGACCAGTGTTGGGTGGTAAAAAAAAAAAAACTGAAAACTCAAAATGAAAACACATTTTTTGTGTTTTCATTTTTTGGCCAAATTTATAAACTGAGACCATTGATTTATAAATCAAAAATTTTACCAAACAAGTTTTTATTTGAGTTTTTAAAATTTTTGTAAATTAAAACAGAAAACAGAAAACGTAAGTGTTACCAAACGGCACCTAATCATTTGTCTTATTTCTTATCAGTGTCGCTCGAAACTGATCCTCCCCTAATCTTCGTTTCGTCATTTTTTATTTTATTTCTTTATTTATTTATTTTTTGTGTAGAAGAAGAAGGAAGCTCGGAGAAGAAGAAGGAAGAAAAGAGAAGGAGAAGGAAGAAGAGGAGGAAGGAGGAGGAGGAGGACTGGAGGAAGCATAATATTCGGAGGAGGAGGAAGCGGAGGCGGGGCGACGGCGGTCGGAGGCTGCGACGAGCTGCGGCGGGACTGCGACGTCGGAGTTGTTTCGACGAGCTACGACGGCGGAGGCACAGGAGGAGATGATCGGCGACAGCGACGATCGGAGCTCTTCTATCCTCTCTCTTTCTCCATCTCTCCTCCTCTCCTCTTTCTCTCCCTCTCCTCTTCCTTTACAGATTGGAAAAAAAAAAAAAAAAAAAAAAAAAAAAAAAAAAAAAAAACGACGCGTTTTGGGCATTAGGGGGATTTTAGGAGGGAGAGATTTTCGAGCCCTCAAACATTATTCATTTCCTATTGTCTTAAAATATTAATTTATTTTTAAAATTTTAAAACCAAAATAATATAAATTTTCTGTTTTGTTATTCTTTTAATTTCATTAACATTAATATACACAAAAAATATAATTATGACAATTAATATTCTAAAAAAAAAAGTCAAAGAATAGTTTTAGAAAATTTTGGTTTCATAATTCACTTTTCAAAAAATTAAAATTTTTTGTCATTCATTTTTTTTTTTTACTAATTTTTTTTAATATTTTAAAAAATTATTTTAATTTTTAAATACACCTAACATAAATACACTTAAAAAGTATAATATTTGTAAAGAAAAATCTTTAAAAAAATTTACTAAATACCAAAAATATAAAACAAATATGAAAAATCAGTACATTTTTCATATTTTTTTGTGTATTTATCAAATTTTTTAAAAAAATTTTACAAATATTTTATTTTTTAAATAAATCTAATTAAGGTGCATCTAAAAAAGTTTTTTTAAAAATTGTTTAAAATTTTTAAAAAATTCACTAAAAACAAAAAAAACACGAAAAATAAAAAACTCAATTTTTAAAAAATTGAATTCAGAAAATTAAAACCAAACATAATGAATAGTTTTTTAGTGTAATAATTGTACTACAAAAAAGTTAAATTTTTCAAAAGGAACAAATAATTCGGAACGGAAAGAGTATTACATAATCCTGATAAATTTATAATTTTAATTATTAATATGTATAAAATTTATCATAAATGCAAATGGTGAGTTAAATGCACCTTCAATTGGTTTTTATGCTTAAAGGTGGGGTTTGATATAGTTGTCTAATTTTTTTTATTTTTTATTTATTTTTATTTTAACTTACAAAAAATAAAATTTTATTTGGTGTAAGGAAACACATATATTTTTTTTATAAAATAAAGTAATATGTTTAATGAATTGTTATAAATTGTGGTTTACAGGAGAGGATGAACCAATGTAATGAGAGAGAGAGAGAGAGAGAGAGAGAGAGGGGTTGAGGATGGCCGTTGGAGTTAATGGTTGAATTGTTATTGAATATCACAAAAAATTTAAGATTTAAGATTTAAGGGTCATCAAAATTGGACGGTGATTACAAAGTTATTCACGACACCGTTGTATAGCTATTTAGAACTCCAACAGTCAGTTTGGATTTTATTGTTTGTTATTCACGACACCATTATATAGAGAAGGTTAGTCTTGATATCAAAATTAATAGCAATAGTACCTATTGTCAGTATCTATTGTGGTAATGGAAAGAAAATGATGAAAAATATATTTTTTTTATAATATATTTAGATGATTGAGTGGTGTACGGGAAAGAAATACACTTTCTCGTATAATCATGTTGACTAATCAAGTCTGCGCTTCTCCGTATGATATTGTTTTGCTACTTGAAAACACAAACGTGAGCTAGCCAGCGGGTGGTATGCCGGAAACCTCTCCAATACCTAAGTCAATAAACGAAACAAATAGGCAAAAACTTTGTGTATTCAGAAAACAAAGTTGTGTGTTATCTCTCCAAATGTGATATTGGTGAACTTTTATAGGTTTCATGTGGCACAATTTTAGTAGGACTCTTACTCCTCCATGTAGAGTCCTCCTAGGATTCATACTCTTGAGAGATAATACTTCTCTCAACACTCCCTCACTGCTTAAACCAAGTGAGATGGTTTTACCACAGCCGAACTACCACAGGACCGAAATAACACTGCATTATTAGACTAACTAGTGTGACCGATCTAATGGTTACCTCGACACCTCCTTTCCTTTCTCCTACCTCAGTTTCACGCGCAAAGATCGAGCTATCCATAGAAGAATTAAAGCCGAGCTAACCTATGATCAGGTCATAGAGCGGGCTCAACATACCTCGGTCTAAACAGCACGACCGAGCTAACAAACAATAAAGACCGAACTTTGCCCACTTACACCGGTGGCGATCTCTTACTTTGGACCGGACTACCGCAAAGCCCATCTTCTAAGCCTTCTTAACACGGCCCACAGCGCGGCCCACTATTCCAACTCGGCCCAATTTATCTGTATAAATTACCCTCTCAAGTGGATAAGAAATGTGTTAGGAGAAGAGAGGTGGAGAGAAAGAGAAGTCTCTTTTCTCACAAAAATTAACTGACTTAGTCTTGGGTTACTCATTTAAAAATAAATAAATAAATAAATTGAAACGACTCTTATATTTCATATTTTCTTTCATGTTCATCCAAATCACATATATATATATATATATTTTTCGGTTAGTTGTGATCTAGTGGATGGTAAATAATTATATATAACTAATGTTGTTGATCAACTTTGTATATCACATTTTTATGTCACTACAGGAAAACAGACTAAAAAACACGGAGGATTTAGCGACGGTGCGCCTCCCGTCGCAAAAAACCCTTTTTTGCAACGGTAACTTTACCCGTCGCAAATAATAGCCTTTAGCGACGGTGCGTCCCCGTCGGTAATAAAACCACGCGGAGGGGTCGGAAATGCGGAAGTATTAGCGACGGTAAAAAAACCGTCGCAGAAAACTCCCTTTTTGAGACGGCAGTGGATCATTTGCGACGGAAATTCGCCGTCGCAAAAATATGTTATTCAAACGGCGTCATTTTACGATTAAATGACTACTATCTGCGACGGGCTACACATACCGTCGCAAAAAGTAAAATAAAAACCACGCCCGCCCTTCTTTTTCATGTTGGCGCTCGACCTTCATCCCCAAATCCCTAACTTCATCCCAAATCCCTAACTTCGTCCCTTCAATTTCTCAAACGGGCTACGGGTAGTGGTGCTCTGACAATGACAGCAAGGCGGCAATGGCTGACGACGACAGGTATTGGTGCTCCCTTCGGCGACGACTCTCTCTCTCTCTCTGCGTATGCTCTCTCTCTCTATCTCTCTCTCTCGGTCTCTGTATATATATATACATGAATGTCTATATATATATATAAATCTGTATTTATGAATGTCTATATATATATATGAATGTCTATATATATATGAATGTGTATATATAAATCTGTCCATATATCTGAAATCTGTCTATATATATAAATCTGTATTTATTTATATATCTGTATAAATCTGTATTTCATATATATAAAAATCTGTATATAAAAATCTGTATTTATATATCTGTATTTCATATATATAAAAATCTGTATAAAAGTTCAAAAACTTGTTGTGAAAAAAAAAAATAGAATCAAGAAATTAGATTTATATTTTGAAAAAGTTATGAAAATAAATAATAATTTCATATATATTTAATAGGACAAATTAAATTTAGTGCATTTAAGGTTAAGATTAATGTTGATAATGAATGAGTTTAGTTTGATGGCTTCTTCTTAGGTGTGCAATCCACAAAAGGTGTAAGTGGGTTGCACACCATGTGCCACTCACACAAAAGGTGTAAGTGTAAGGTGTAAGTGTAAGGTGTAAGTGTAAGTGGAAGGTATAAATGAAAAGTATAAGTTGCATTATGTGCCACTTACACAAAAGGTGTAAGTGCAAGGTAAAAAAGGTGTAAGTGTAAGGTGTAAGTGAACACAAAAAGGTGTAAGGTGTAAGTTGCACACTATAGCATTACCCTTGTCTGATTGTCAAAAACCTCAATGGTTTATTTGCATGAAATTTCAAAAATTTATTAAATAATGTTGAAATATGTATGTATCTTAGACAATATATTTGCAAAATATGTATGTGTCTTAGACAATATAAATTGAAAACCAATCAAAATATTAGGGTTTATTTTTATTTTCACTTATTTATTCTGTTTATTATTATTATTATTTTTTTTTGACGTTTAATATGACAATTTATTTATTTGCGGAGAGGAATGCTATCATTTACTTGGTTTGCGTAGGTATTATATTTAGAGTTACTTTGGTGAGATGTTTTTGTGGATGTGTACAGATGATGGATAAGAGTTGGATTGATTTGCCAAATAGGATGTCGAGTGAATACATTAATGGGATTGATGAATTCCTTGTGTTTGCCTACACCAATAGGGTTGAAGGTTCGATGATCAGTTGTCCGTGTAGGAAGTGTGAGAATCAATACTATTTTGTACGAGATGGTGTACGGGATCATTTGATTTTGAATGGTTTTTTTAAAAAATACAAACATTGGATTAATCATGGGGAATCTTACATATCTCTGCATGGTAATCGAGAGAATGAAACATTAGCTAATTTAGACATTGGAGATGATATGATTGGAATGATACAAGGGGCTATGGGAAATCCACATGCCGGTACAAGTGTTGAGGGTGATGAACCACAGGGGCCTGATCCTCATGCATCTAAACCCCAGCTTGGTCCAAATGCAGAGACTGCAAAGTATTTCAAACTTCTTCAAGATGCACAAAGTGAATTGTATTCGGGTTGTCAGAAGTTCACATCTTTGTCATTCATTGTTCGACTTCTACATTTGAAGGTGCTTAATCGATGGGATGACGAACAAGTCTGTTGACATGTTGCTTGAGTTATTGAATGAGGCGTTCCCGTTGGGTGTGAAACTCCCGGACTCATATTATAAAGCTCAAAAGGTCACAACAGATTTGGGTTTCACGTATGAGACGTGGGATGCATGTCCCAACAGTTGCATGTTGTTTCGAAACGAGGACGCCAATCTTGATAAATGTGTCATATGCAACAGTTCTAGATGGAAATCAAATGGTGATGGTGGTTCAAATGGTCCTAACACAGGTGGCAAACAAATAGCTGCAAAACAGATGAGGTATTTTCCTTTAAAGTTAAGGTTGCAGAGGTTGTTTATGTCATCCAAGACGGCCAAGTTAATGAGATGGCATGCAGAGGAACGAACTGATGACGGTGTCTTCAGGCATCCTGCTGACTCCCTTGCATGGAAAGATTTTGACCATCAGAATATTGACTTTAGTAATGATTGCCGAAGTGTAAGGCTTGGCTTAGCATCTGATGGTTTTAACCCATTCAGGACGATGAACATAGTTCATAGCACTTGGCCTGTTGTGCTCATTCCATACAACTTGCCGCCATAGATGTGCATGAAGCAACCATTTCTAATTTTATCCGTGCTTATTGACGGCCCGAAAGGACCTGGTGACAAGATTGATGTGTATATGCAACCGTTGATTGAGGAGTTGAAAGAACTATAGAATGAGGGTGTGTCAACATTTGATGCATCAACAAATCAAATGTTTCAAATGCATGCAGCTTTACTGTGGACAATTAGTGATTTTCCTGCATACGCAAACTTGTCAGGATGGAGCACTAAAGGAGAATATGCATGTCTTTGTTGCAATAAGGAAACTACATCGTGTTGGTTGAAGCATAGTAGGAAACAATCATACTTGGGTCATCGCAGATTTTTACCTACTGGCCATAAATTCCGGAAGGATAAAGTATCATTTGATGGTAGGCGGGAAGTCAGACTCAAACCAAAATTGTTGTCTGGAACTGAGATGTTGCTACAATTAGAATCTGAGAGTATTTTAACCCAATACAATATGGATGACCTGAAGGAGAGGCATAGGAGACAGGTAGAGAAGGAGAAAGTTGGACATCGCACCCATAGTTGGAAGAAGAAGAAGAGTATCTTTTATGAATTGCCATATTGGGAGCACAATCTAATAAGACACAACCTCGATGTGATGCATATAGAGAAGAATGTTTGTGACAATGTGTTGTGGACAATATTAGGGGTTGCAGGAAAATCGAAGGATGGTGTTAATGCTCGGCGTGATTTACAAGATATGAATATTAGAAAACCCCTACATTTGCAGTTAAGAGGGTCGAATAAAGCCTATTTACCACCAGCACAATTCACGATGACCAAGGATGAGAAAGATTTGTTCTTGAAAGTGTTGAAGGAAGTAAGAGTTCCCGACGGGTATTCATCCAATATATCACGTCGTGTGCGCTTACATGATAGAAGCATTGGGGGTCTTAAGAGCCACGATAGTCATATTCTGATGCAATAACTTATTCCATTAGCTATTCGCAGATCGTTACCGAAGAATGTAATTGAACCCTTGATTGAATTGAGCAATTTCTTTAGACAATTGTGTTCGAAAGTGAATCGTGCGACGGATTTGCAATATATTAAAGATCGTATCGCTGTAACACTTTGTTATCTAGAGAAAATATTTCCTCCGAGTTTTTTTGATATAATGGAGCACTTGCCTATACATCTAGCTGATGAAGCGTTATTGGGTGGAGCGATTCAGTTTCGATGGATGTATCCAATTGAGAGGTATCTTCTTACTTTGAAGCAATACGTGCGTAATAGAGCTCATCCTGAAGGATCAATTGTTAAAGGATATCTTATGGAAGAATGCATGAATTTTTGTGCACAATATCTCAATGATGTGGAAACCAAATCTAGTCGACCCGTGAGGAACTATAGTGGTGCTGATAATTTGGGTCATGCTACTGGTGAAAACACAAGCTTTTATCTTGATAATACTTCTTGGGTACAAGCTCATCGGTACATCTTATGCAATACAAGCGCGGTTCAACCATTTATAAAGTAGGTTAAGTCACTCACTCAATATTTTATTATGTTTTATTGAATTTTCAACTAAATTTTTTATATGGCTAAAATTTCAATCTACACAGCAAACACCTTGAAGTACTTAAGCTCAAAATGCCTCGTGTCGACGATCATCAACTTCGGCGTGAACATTTTGAAACTTTTCACATTTGGTTCAAGGAACATGTATGTATTTAACTCTATACATTCTAGTTCCTTAAATCGATCTACATTTTAAATTTTACATTTTCGTGTTAAATAGGTCCAAACTTTGCGAAGGACTACTGATGTCATACTTTCTGAAGAGATTATTCTATTGGCAAATGGTCCTCATAACCTGGCAAGGAGGTTCAACGGGTATATACTGAATGGGTTTCGGTATCGAGTAAAGGCCATGGATGATCGTCGAGCCACACAAAATTGTGGTGTAGCTTTGAAGGCAGATACCATAAGTTATGCTAGTCGAAAAGACAAGAATCCTTGTCTGGGGTCTGTGTACTATTATGGACAATTGACAGATATTGTTGAGATTCGATATTCCAATGAGAAGAAACATGTTTTGTTTAAGTGTGATTGGATTGACAACATTCACGGAAAGAAAGAAGATGTCTTCAATTTCACGTTGGTGAACTTCAATCATTTGTTGTACCGAGATGATCGAATTACCAATGAACCTTTCATCTTGGCGTCCCAAGCAGAGCAAGTTTGGTATGTTGCAGACCCGTTACAACCAGACTGGCAAGTCGTGGTGAAGATGTCTCAAAGAGGTTTATTTGATATGAGTTCGACTGATCCACAAATCGAGCCATACATGAGCCAACAATTGGAAGAAAATATAATGCTTCGTGATGAAGAAGTTGGTTGGGTGAGGGAAGCAACAGAAGAGGAAACAGTTGATGTTCAAATAGGCTGATATGTAATCAACATTAGTAATTCAATTAAGGCCAAGGTTGTAGTTAATCATCAATTTCTTAATTGTATTAGTTCAATTCATGTCATATTATAGTTGATGACAAACCATTGTCTATGTTTCTAATGTCAATTAATGTTATATTGCTTGCAGATTATTATGGGAAGGAAGAGGAAGTTCGATCATTCCCGGTAAGATGATGTCGATGTGCTACATAACAGACATCGAGCACCACCATCGAGGAGGCATCACATCGGCCAAAGATCGGAGGGCCCATTAGTGCCACCACCATCCGGGGCCATTACGCCATATCGGCCACCATCGGTGGCACCACAAATAGCCTACCATGTACTCAAATTTCCACGCCTACCATCGGTGCGTCCACCATCAGTGGCACCACAGCAGCTATCATCATCAGCTTATGAGTCATCCGCAGGTATATAAATTTGCTTTGATTTGCATGAAAATTATTTACACATACATTTATTTATGCTCATTATATATAACTTGTTTATTCTCATTGTATTTTGCAAACCCTTCGACTTCTTCACAGCCCACATCAGGTTTATTTGATATGATTTGTATTCACATTATTTAAATTTGCATTTGTTTGTTACCATTGCATATTGTTTATTATTATTGTATATCGCAGGTCATGTTAGTTCTTCATCAACCTCGACTAGGCGTGGTAGAGGATGTGCCAAGGGCATTAAAGAGTGGGCATCGGTAAAAAGTCGACATACAATTTGATGGAAATTATCATTCAATAGGATAACGTGGCCAAGTTAACTACTCAACTTGGCATTATTGTGCGGAATGGTAACATTGTTCCTCTTACTTTTCTTGACTGGAACAGTGTGCCTGATGATATTGTTGATGCTATCTGGAAGGATGTGAAGGTAAAAGTATATTTTTGTCCACAAATTCGAATTCCAAATTTGTGTTATACTTAGTCTTAAACTTTGTGTTTTATAGGACAATTTGAATATATGTCCAGAGGAGTACAAGCCAATCTGCATGAAAAACTACAACAGCATATGGAAGGATCACAAGAACAAGCTTAAGGCTAAGTATTTCAAGCCTAGAAGCTCTGATCCTAATCTGAAGGATGATGTTCCTATGAACGTTGTGCCAAGCCAGTGGGAACAACTTGTGGAGTATTACGCATTCGATCTTTGAGGTATACAATTACGTTATATTTATGATATGTAAACATACAAATCATATTTACATACTTACATTTGTTGAACTTGTTATAGACAATTGCAAGTAGGAACGCTAAAAATTCCATGAGCTCACGGCATAGCTCATACCACAGGGCGTACTACTTTCTCTCAGATACGGCATGAGGTTTACATTTTATTGTTTTATTTTTGTATATAAATAAACATTGTATATTTGCAAATTATTTGGATTCTAATTTTCATATTTCTAAAAAAAATTTAGATGACCAGTAAGGGGGAGTCTACTGATAAGATGAATGTTTGGCTTATGACACGTAGAGTAGATGACCCAGAGGTTATCCAGACCTTGGTAGTTTCCAAACACCTTTGATTGTATTTAAAGTTTATTTTTTGTGTGTCAACCATCTTAATTTGGTGTATACTTGTATGTCTTATTCAATACAGGATGAGTTTAATCATCAACTCTCTATGCTACCTGAGGATGGTCGGACTTTGGAGGCTAGGAATGCCATTTTCCATGAGTTGATAGGTCATGACACACATGGATATTGTCGCACATACGGGAGAATCGTGCCTCGGAGAGTGGTGTATAAAGATGGTCTTTGGGCCATCACAACAACACTGACCATCGACTATTGAGCAGTTCACGTAGCAGGTTCGTGCTGAGCTAAGAGAGGAGCTGCGAGCAGAGTTCTCTTCACATTTGGAGCAGATGAGAGCTGAGATGATGGCCCTTGTGTCACAGGCAGTGTCGATCCCAACAGCATGTGTTCCATATAAACATCACAATTGTTTGATAGTTCAATTTTCACTCAAGATTATGTATGAAATTCGAATATGATTAACACATTATGCACTGACTAACATAGGTTCCTGATGCATCGAGTGGCCATCAGGCATTTAGGGAATCTGCAGAAGATGAGAATCCATATACACCACCACCAGAAGATCAGGTATAAAATGTCTCTTCACATTCTAAGCTAAAATGTATCATTGCATTCTTTACATTCTAAGTTAAGAGACTTGTGGGAGAAACTTGAATTCGAGGAGTTTAGCACGAAACTTGGCACACACGACCTCCTAGGCACGAGAGACTTGTCGGAGAAGACGGGGCTCGAATCGGGTTCCCGGTTTGGGAGTTAGAGCCAGATTTCACTTTAGGGAAACTACTTCCTTAAGAAACTTGAATTCGAGGCGTTAACGCCCCAAAATCACCAAACGGCGTCGGTTTAGCACGAAACTTGGCACACACGACCTCCTAGGCACGAGAGACTTGTGGGAGAAGACGGGGCTCGAATCGGGTTCCCGGTTTGGGAGTTAGAGCCGGATTTCACTTTAGGCAAACTACTTCCTTAAGAAACTTGAATTCGAGGCGTTAACGCCCCAAAATCACCAAACGGCGTCGGGTTAGCACGAAACTTGGCACACACGACCTCCTAGGCACGAG
Organism: Camellia lanceoleosa; assembly: GCA_025200525.1. Taxonomy (NCBI): domain Eukaryota; kingdom Viridiplantae; phylum Streptophyta; class Magnoliopsida; order Ericales; family Theaceae; genus Camellia; species Camellia lanceoleosa. The sequence goes on from CM045764.1 coordinate 6,368,272, forward strand.
AGACTTGTCGGAGAAGACAGGGCTCGAATCGGGTTCCCGGTTTGGGAGTTAGAGCCGGATTTCACTTCAGGCAAACTACTTCCTTAAGAAACTTGAATTCGAGGAGTTAACGCCCCAAAATCACCAAACGGCGTCGGTTTAGCACGAAACTTGGCACACACGACCTCCTAGGCACGAGAGACTTGTGGGAGAAGACGGGGCTCGAATCGGGTTCCCGGTTTGGGAGTTAGAGCCGGATTTCAATTCAGGCAAACTACTTCCTTAAGAAACTTGAATTCGAGGCGTTAACGTCCCAAAATCACCAAACGGCGTTGGTTTAGCACGAAGCTTGGCACACACGACCTCCTAGGCACGAGAGACTTGTGGGAGAAGACGGGGCTCGAATCGGGTTCTCGGTTTGGGAGTTAGAGCCGGATTTCACTTTAGGCAAATTACTTCCTTAAGAAACTTGAATTCGAGGCGTTAACGCCCCAAAATCACCAAACGGGCGCTTGTTTAGCACTTAAACTTGGCACACACACGACCTCTTAGGCACGAGAGAGACTTGTCGGAGAAGACGGGGCTCGAATCTGGTTCCCGGTTTGGGAGTTAGAGCCGAATTTCACTTCAGGCAAACTACTTCCTTAAGAAACTTGAATTCGAGGAGTTAACGCCCCAAAATCACCAAACGGCATCGGTTTAGCATTTAAACTTGGCACACACGACCTCCTAGGCACGAGAGACTTGTGGGAGAAGACGGGCTCGAATCGGGTTCGGTTTGGGAGTTAGAGCCGATTTCACTTTAGGCAAACTACTTCCTTAAGAAACTTGAATTGAGGCGTTAACGCCCAAAATCACCAAAGCGTCGGTTTAGCACGAAATTTCCCACACACGACCTCCTACGCACGAGCGGCTTCTCGGAGAAGACGGGGCTCGAATCGGCTTCCCGGTTTCGGAGTTAGAGCCGGTTTTCACTTCAGGCAAACTACTTCCTTAAGAAACTTGAATTCGGGGAGTTAACGCTCCAAAATCACCAAACGGCGTCGGTTTAGATCGAAACTTGGCTCACACAACCCTCTAGGCACGAGAGACTTGTGGGAGAAGACGGGGCTCGAATCGGGTTCCCGGTTTGGGAGTTAGAGCCGGATTTCACTTTAGGCAAACTACTTCCTTAAGAAACTTGAATTCGAGGCGTTAATGCCCCAAAATCACCAAACGGCGTCGGTTTAACACGAAACTTGGCACACACGACCTCCTAGGCACGAGAGACTTGTGGAAGAAGACGGGGCTCGAATCGGGTTCCCGGTTTAGGAGTTAGAGCCGGATTTCACTTTAGGCAAACTACTTCCTTAAGAAACTTGAATTCGAGGCGTTAACGCTCCAAAATCACCAAACGGCGTCGGTTTAACACGAAACTTGGCACACACGACCTCCTAGGCACGAGAGACTTGTGGGAGAAGACGGGGCTCGAATCGGGTTCCCGGTTTGGGAGTTAGAGCCGGATTTCACTTTAGGCAAACTACTTCCTTAAGAAACTTGAATTCGAGGAGTTAACGCCCTAAAATCACCAAACGGCGTCGGTTTAGCACGAAACTTGGCACACACGACCTCCTAGGCACGAGAGACTTGTGGGAGAAGACGGGGCTCGAATCGGGTTCCCGGTTTGGGAGTTAGACCCGGATTTCGGTCCAGTCAAAATTATTTACTAAACTATCTTTCTAATTATATAGTAATCAAATTTTTTTAAATATTTTTCTGTAATTAAAATATTAACACCATTATATGGTTTTTAATTATTTTTATCTTGTTTTTTTCAGATATTTCCTGAGTAGCAGTTGGCTTCTTCTGGAATGCGGGCGTATAAAAATTATGACCAATTTTTGTTTTTGTAACCCACGAACGAATCAAGACGAAACTTTTGGTTTTGATTTTGATTTTGATTTATGTTATTTAAATTTGTGAGCAACATTATGTATGTATTATGCGACGTTATGTAGTGGCATAATTTTTATTGTTATGAATTTTTATTTATGTATTGTTATGAATTGAACAATATTATTAATTTTTATTATTTGTGAACTTTTGTTTATTTATGGATTTATATTATTCTGTAATTTTTGGATTTTTTTATAATTATTTTTAATTTTATATAGGTTATTTTAATTTTTTTAATAATTTCTGAACAGGTTTTTTTTTTTCTTTTTTTCTTTTTTTTGAAACGGCATAAGAACCCGTCGCAAAAAAGAGTAATAGGCTTTTGCGACGGCACCAATACAGTCGCAAAAGCTGTGAAATTGTAATTGACAAGAAAGCTTTAGCGACGGTAGACGTTTCCGTCGCCAATAGTTATAAGCTGCCAGAGTTTTAGCGACGCTAATTCTGCCGGCTCAAAAACCCACTTTTAGCAACGGGAATTATGTGCCGTCGCTAAAACTGATATATTCTTCCATTATTGGCGACGAAAAATGTAATAACCCGACCCTCATATATGTTTTCTGATATATTTTTAGTCCTTGATGTGAGCATTTGAATGTTTACTGTGAAATTCCGTAAAAAATTAAAGTGATGAAAGTGAAATCCATGTTTAAGGAAGTCTATCTGTTGAACAAGGAACATATCTGTTCCTCTAGAATGTTTAGAGCTAAAATTGGAGGCCTTAACGACTTAATTAACTGAAATTGATTATATACCTGTGTACAGCATAATTTTCTGGTAATATTAAGCATGTTTACGAAATTTCGATTTCGGAATGATAAAGCGATTGGGTTTCGTCCTATATGCCTCTTGATATTTTTTTTATATCAATCTAAGTCTTTTGACTTAAGACCAAAAACGTGGAACACCTTCTAGGAGAGGAAGTGAGAGAGAGTAGAGAAGAGGAATTGGGGGAAAAGAGAATCAACAAGAAAGTTGAGCAAAATTGATAGCATTATGGGATTTAATCCAAGGTAAACTCAAGTTCTTCTTGATATGGAGGTTTGTAATTTAAGTTTGAATATGAGTCATGTTTGGTTAGTGAGGGTTTCTCCTCAAGTGGTTACTTTGACATCAAATCTAGGAATTGTATGAATTATACTTCAATCTTTGATTTTCTACCATTACCCCATGAGATTATGTTTATATTTGGCATATGAGAGGGAGAGACCTTCATGGATTTCTAAAATGAAGCTTGTAAGTGTATGTCCATGGTTTTCATTTCAATTCAAGACTTGACCTGGTAGATGTTGCATGTGTGATGGAAATTCAAGTTGTCTTGCTAGTAGTTTGGGCTTTGATTTCCCTAACCTTGAAGTTGCTTTTACAAAAGAGAAATTGGAGTTGTGGATACCAGGTTGAAACCCAAATCCGAAGTTCAGAATTTCGGAATTTTGCTTGGTCCGCTCGAGCGTAGTAAAGCTCGCTCGAAAAACCTTCCAAAGTTTGGTGGATTTCTGATCGCTTCGGCGCCAAAGTGGCCTTCGGCGGGAGGCTTAATTTCAGAAAATGAAATATGTTGTTTAGCTTTGCGTGTTTGATTCCTTAGAATATTTTCTGATGCTTTTAAGGTGATTATAAATTCGTATGAAGCGTAATGATTCAGGAAATGGTTTCTCAATAATGTGAGGGAAAAGAGAATTAATTTACAAGTTACGATTATGTGCAGGGTACACTCCGGAAGGAACTAACACACCATCCCAACACGGTGAGTAATAGTACGCTATATGTACATTTTTATCTTCTGATAAGGACTATGGTATAACGCTCTGTTCTTCGTAAGTGATTCCACCAGCATTATGTTAATAAGAAATCAAGGTGAATGTTGAGAAAGCTGCATACAGCGGTATGACTATGGAACTATTATGTTCTGTCTATATTGTATATTATTCCTCTGTCATCTGTAAGCAATTGGTATCAATTCTGTTATTTACAAGACAACTATTTTGATAGATAAACAGCATACTTTGTTGTCCGCAAATTAGTGGCATCAATTTATGATGAACAAGTGAAATGTGACAATGCACCTTTATCCGTTAATAGTTTTTAGTACGAACTGTATTTTCCTTATGTGAGAACTATGTTACATGAAGTTATGTGTCATACGAGAAACATTATGGAATTATGGAAACACTGAAAGAAATTGTGAAATCATATATGTTATGTATGAAACCTCGTGAATTATGGAACTCATCAAGGAAATTGTGATATTGTGAACTCATGTGGCCAAGGGCCATCTGTGTACTAAGTGATTACGAGGCCAATGGCCGATGTGTGAAATGTGATGATGAGGCCAATGGCCGATGTACGAAATGTGATTATGAGGCCAATGGCCGATGTGTGAAATGTGATTATGAGGCCAATGGTTGATATGTGAAACGTGATTATGAGGCTAAGGGCCAATATGTGGTATATGAATTTGTGAAACTATGTGGCCGAAGGCCATTTGTGAAGTATGAAGTCCCAAGTTATGAAATTATTAAATGATGCGGCCGAAGGCCATCTATGAAGTATGAAGTGTGAACATTCTGGGCCGAGGGCCATTTTATGATATTGAGTAACATTCTGAGTAACATTCTGGGCCGAGGGCCACTTGTGACATTCTGTAACATTCTGTGTAATATTCCAGGCCGAGGGCTAAGTGTGACATTCTGGGTCATGGATCATTTTGTAGCGTTGAATTAATTTACATACATTTGGTTGTAAGGTATGGTTTCAATTATCTGGGTACTATTAATATTCACTGAGCTTTGCTCACCCCTTACATTGTCTGTATCTGTAGGTCGTCAAACCGAGAACCAGTCTTAGCTCCTGAAGCTCGTTTCTTTTTGTCAACCCTTACAGTCAGGCACATAAGAAGACCATCCTATCTTTGTAGACTTTTGTCAAGTTTTGGCTTGTATTCTAATTACCTGTTTCGGGTTGTCTGTAACTAATATTTTTAGTTGTACGCCTTAGGGCAAAGGTTACATGTACGTAGTTGGTTAGTTCTGTATATGATGCTCTATTTTGATATGCTTGATCCTGGCATGTTATAGTAGCTCAATGGAAGTTTGGATATTGCTCATACGTATATTATGCTTCCGTTCAGGCCCTTATAATATACATTTATCTCAGGTTTATTATATGTTTCTACATGAGTCATGTCCGAACTTTTAGGGGCAGGTTCGGGCCGTGACAAAAAAAGTGCCGTCGCAAAAAAGGCAACCTCCCGTCGCAGAAACTAATGGCGACGGCACTTACCGTCGCTGAAGCTCTTTTGCAACCCCCTTTGTCGCGACCCTCCCTTCCCGTCGCAAAAAGTCAAATTACCGTCGCAAAAGGTATTAGCGACGGGATCCAGGGCATTTGCGACGGCCGCCTACCGTCGTAAAAAACACTTTTTCTGGTAGTGTGTGATGGGTAATGCTATGTACCATATGCATTCTTATTATGTATTTTTGTGATAAATAATATATATATATATTTTTTTTGTAAAGTTGCAACAATTTATGATTCAAAAAATAAAATTATGTATTTTGTGGTAATATTATATATATTTTTATTAGAAAAAATGTTTGGATCAAAAAATGAGTAAATTACCACAAAAATAAGTAATATTATCACAAAATGCGTAATTTTATTTCTAAATTACAAACTATCGTAATTCTAAAAAAAAATTACGTAATATTTATTTACCACAAAGATGCGCAATATACACAATAAAAATACATAAGCAATACATATAGTATACATCCTTTGAGAGAGTGTGTATCATACAGTTTTCCTTATGTGATACAATCATAATTATTAATACAATAATCATAATATATAAAAATGATAAATATAATATTATTGCTACAATAAATCTTGAAAATACTTTCTTTTTTTTTTTTTTTTTGGAAAAGATGGAAAACATGGAAAACATAGTGAAAGGGGCTAAGCCAGCCAGCCAGCCCATATGCATGGCATGGATGGTTAAAGACAAAATGGGTGGGTACATAGTGTGTGTGGGTAGCCAATTGGAAAAAACAACACACTCCCCTCACAGAATTGATGCAATCAATAGGCCCACACACTCTCACCACCCCACCAGCTTGTTTGGTTTGGTGGAAAACTATCTACAGCCCCATTTACTTCACTCACACCCTTTTTTCTCCACTCAGATTTCATTACATGCATCCATCCGTGGTTACTTTAAGATGATGGCCACCATTCATCTTATATATATATATATATATACATAATACTGTATTCTTCCAAAAAAACTAGACTAAAAAAAAAAATGACGAGAATAATTTAAGTAATACCATTTTTTTGTGATAAAAATTATCTTTATGAGTGTTTTCTTTTAAAATGACAAGTTCATGTTAAGGTATATTAGTATGTACAAATATTTTGTTTGAACTATTTTTTATTTTTAAAGAGTAAAGGTACTTACAATAAAATTTAGAAATTATTTAATAAGTCTGGTATATATTTTATGTAGCGTATCTTTCTAATTGTATAAGGTTGTGCGACTATTTTTTTCAATTTTTCTAATGTTTTTGGCAAACTAATTATATGCTTTCTTGCTACAAGTGGGTAAACAGCTATGTAGTAAATAGGACTTAAATTTTATCAAGAATGACAAAGTATGATTGATATTCATTTGTATATTGAATAAATTTGGATGACACATTAATGTTCTAAATATGATGCATGACTAATTTTTTATTTGTATATTATCTCTATAATGTCATAATATATATGTACTAGCGGATGTTCGTCCCTGAAGGCACGGTATAAATAATATTAGGATTAGAATATAATTATAATTCCAACACTATTTAAATTTATTTTTTAATTTGATAAAATCACAAATTTATTATAAAATTTTGGAGTTCTCACAAAACTCTTCACGAAAACTCACTTTTGGTTATATAATATATAGCTAGATAGATGTACTTGACATACATATAATTTCCACTTCCATACATATAATTTTACTTTTGCTTATATAATTATATGAAAATTGTATGTATGCCCATAATGTCCTAGTGTATTACGGGCATACATACATTCTATGAAAATATGTGTAAAATATATTGAACAAAAATGAGAAAATAAACAAATAAATAAATAGGGAGAAAAATAAAAACGGGAGAAAATAAAAAAATAAAAATAAAAATAAAAAAAAGAGAGAGAGAAATGTGGGATCATGGAATGATGGGTGAGAAAGGAAAAAAGTAGGATAGAGAGAAGCAGGAAAGTATAAAATATATATATAGGATATTTTTTGAGAAAATATATCTCCGCCATTATTTTATAATTTGAATAGATTTGAGCCATCTAAATGTCTTAATCGGACAAAAATATGTTAAAGATTCAAAAACTGTCCTGTTTTATTAAAATATGTTGAAGATTCATATAATGTCCAAATCTATAAAGTTTATCAGGTATTCAATATATTTAAAAATAATAATTAATTGTTCAAATTCATTTAATTTGTGGAGTATAAAATTCATTAATTTAATTTTCACTATACAAAGTAAAATCTGACTTATAATTCTGGGATTGTAGAATTTTTCATATAATATGAATAAAAATAAGTGAACAAAAAGGAAAAAATAAAAAAAATAAACAAATAGAGAAAAAATTAAAAACGGGAGAAAATAAAAAAAAATAAAAAGAAAAGACAGAGGAATGTGAGATCATGGGATTATGGAATGACGGATGAGAAAAGGAAAAAGTAAGAAAGAGAACAGAGAAAATAGAAAATATACATGTAGGACATTTTTTGAAAAATATATCTCAGCTGTTGTTTTATAATTTGAATAGATCGGAGCCGTTCAAATGTCCTAGTAGGACAAATGTGTACATAACAAATTCAAAAATCATCCTAGTTTATTATATAGATGTTGAAGATTCATATAAGGTCTAAATTTATGAAATCTATCAGGTATTCAATATATTTAAAAATAATAATTAATTATTCAAATTCATTTAATTTATGGGCTACAAAATTCATTAATTTAATTTCCACTACATAAAGTAAAATCTAGCTCTTACTTCTCCATATAATATGAATAAAAATAAGTGAACAAAAAGAAAAAAAAAAAAAAAAAACAAATAGAGAAAAAAATAAAAATTGGAGAAAATAAAAAAAAATCAAAAGAAAAGATAGAGGAATGTAGGATCATGGGATCATGAATAACGGGTGAGAAAAGAAAAAAATAAGAGAGCGAACTAGGAAAATAAAAAATGTACCTGTAGGATATTTTTTGAAAAATATATCTCAGCCGGTGTTTTATAATTTGAATAGATCTGAACCGTCTAAATATCTCAATAAGATAAATGTGTATAGGACAAATGTATGTGTCTTCTCTTTTTGTTTTTGTTTTTGTTTTTTTTTTTTTTCTTTCTATTTTTGAATTTCTTGAAAGCATAGGGACTCATTCGATGGTAGTTTGAATGTTGTGTGTTTGCTGCCCTCAATTTCTAGAAAGAACAAGGGACCACATCCACTTCCACTTCCCTTACAAAATAGATAGAAATAATTGGTGGTGTCAAAACTCAAAAGTCAACCTATATTCAGACTATTCCAGATATTTTGATGAGACATTCAATGATACAGCTATTGTATGAAGGACAAGCTCACTTCACAACACTCATCACTGTATGTAAGATCAGGGGAAGAAGGTTAAGTTATGTTCAGTTTTACTTTCCAGGTAAAAGAGGAATTATTAATTGCCAACGACGTGACCATATCATGAATAGATTTAAACTGTCTATATATGTGATATGAAATAATTTTTTAACATGGAGAGATTTCTCAGTACATGACAATCTCATCACCACTATAAGATCAAAAGAAGATAAAGTATGTTCAGTTTTGCTTCACATATGGAAGAAGAATTGTTTACAGTCATATATAACAATGGTGTGGCCATGTCATAAATAGGGTTAAGCTGTTCACATGTGACATGAAATAATTTTTTAATGTGGAGAGATTGTTTTGTATTTTTACTGAGGTGTAAAACTGTTAATTTTAAATATTCATGATGAAACTCACGGCAAGATGATTAAATTCATCTTTTTCTAGCTTCCCACATAAATTTATTAGATTCTTATATAGTATTATGTGATATTATTTATGTAATATTATCAGTAAGTGAGAAATCGCAACACAAATTATAAGTTTTCCATTTATTTCCTAACTATTTAACGAAGTTTAGCCAACATTTACTTGTAGATTTTAAGTTACATAAATAGTTTAGAACACTAAGTAGATAATACATGATATTGTAAAATTACTGAATAATTATCTATTTTCAATAGACATACAACATTAATCATGTGCTAAACCTTAAATAAACTTGTAACGGATAGAATTTAATCTGAATCCATTAATGAATATTTAATTTGACAATTCAATAAAATCTTAATCCCATGATCTTACTCTTTTTTTTTTTCTTTTTTTTCTTTTTTATGTATGTATATAGGACTTCATATTTTAAGAGAATAATCGTAAAATCAAAAAGTGAAATTCCAATAAAAAATAAGAGTATTAATAAATTTGATTGAATCGGATTTTGATATCCAATACCCTGATTCATATTCAAACAATCTTCTATTAAAATTTTTTATAATCAAATTGGTATTGGCAGCCATTGCAATCCTTTATTAGTCGAAAAATATTATCTATCATGAACTTTTATAAAAAAAAAAAAACTTACTTAAAAATAAGATACATGATATAAATTTAAAATTGATAAAATACATACAACTTAAAAAAATAATAAATCATGATCATTTATGTACTTTCATAAATAATTTTTTTTTGATCATTTTATGAAAAACAACATATAAGTTCACTTTTTAAATTTAAATTGGCCTCGTTTAGTAGAACTATGGAAAAGTGATTATAACTTATAACTTAACAGCTTATAACTTATAAATGTGAACATAAGTTGATTTTTGACTTATAAATTAAGTTTCTCCTCCCCCACTCAAAGAATAAGTTGATTTTTAACTTACAAAAAGTTATAAGCTGTATTATTAAGCTGAATCAAACACATTAAAATAGTTTAAATTAAGTTAAAAACTGAAAATAAGCCATACCAAACAGGGCCATTATAGATTTGTGATGTGTCAAGAAGATGAATTATTTTTTTGACACATCACTAAGGCACTGTTTGGCATCCTCTACAAAATTGTATTTTTCTTAGCTTTTTATCTTTTTTTGGATCACATTATCTATTTATTTTTTACATATCTTTTTATAAAAAATCAAAATGTATATTTATTTAGATCATCTCAAACACCCTCTAAATATAAAAAATAGGTCTAACTTTTATTATATAGGCCTCTTTTGGGAAGATAAAAATTAAAAAAAAATAAAAATAAAAATAAAGCTAACTTATTTTTTGAAAAGTTAGTAAAAAATTGATTTTTTTGCTTTTTGATTTAATATTTTTTTAAAGTGTCACATCACTCTAAAATAACCAAAATGTCCTTATTTTTTGCATGTCAAATTTTTTTAAATTAATTAATTATAATGTTCCAGAAAATAATTTGATAAATTTTTAAGTGACTTTTTTAAATCTTCCCAAATGAGATCAGTGGCGTTTTTGTAAAGGTTGGTGTTTTTGGAAAGTTGCTCAAAACGCAGTTTTTTGCTGCTGTTGCCAAAACGGCACTTATTGGTTCATTGGTTTATTTGGATTCCATTTATTTTTTTTAATAATATTTTTTTAAAAAATTAATTAAAAAAAAAACAAAAAACAACTTCTCAAAATAGGTTATAGTACAATGTTATTAGCCAGATGCCACCAAAAAGGATCTGTGTCACATCAATGGGCCAATGCAATCCCACAAAATGACAGAAACATCAGAGGTTTTTTTGGGCTGGTTTTCATTGGTACCACTTGGTTGATTTTAATGATAACTAGCCCTTTTTTCTTTTTTGCTCCCAAACCTGTTCCCATTGTTTGGGTTAAGTGCGTTTTTCTTTAGTAATGTTTTTTTTAAGGGTAAATTACAAATTATTTAAATTATAAATTATTCTTTGTAGTTTTAAAAATTTTATTCTTAAAGTTTCTAATTTTATAATAAATATGTCATTTTATTAATAAATCATCAAGTTAATTAATAGTTTTTAATAATATTAAAATTTTATTTCAATTAATAATTTAGATAATTTTATTATTGTATAGGTGAACAGTTAGAAATTTCACATTTTCAATTAATTCTATTAAATAAAAAATTCTGACAAGAAGGTATTTGTAATTTTCTAAACCACAAGAGACAATTCGTATTTTAAACAAATTTCAGGAGATATATTTTTAATTTATTCTTTTTTTAAATAAAAAATTATCAATTATTCTACTTTTAGGTACTTCTAAATTAGGAGATGCCTACAAAAATAATAATAATAAAAATAAATAAATAAATAAATTGACCACATTTTAAAACAAATCACTTGAAGACAAAAAGTAAAAAATAGAAGAGAAAATAAAAAATAAAAAAATTAGGAGCCAAAGTTTTTTGAAGTCTTCCTTTCTCATCTTAAAAATGTTTTGAAAAAAATATAAAAAATTTAAGAGGCAAAGTTTAAATTTGAATAGAGGTATAATAGTGGATCAATATTGAGGTATAAGAATTCTCTTTAAATTTCTCTCCACTTTTTCTTGCAACCCAAAAAAAATAGAAAAAGAAAGCCACACACTCGTCTATTTTTTCCTTCTCATGCTGTCTTTTCCCCACTATCAAAAATAGCATTTGTCAACTTAATTAAGGTGCCGTTTGGGAAGCCAAAAAGTCAGGCTTTTTGGTTATTTTAGTCACAAAAGACAAAATAGGCTTTTTTAGCCACAAAAAACAAAACATCACATCCAACCCATAATCATTACACTCCCCTCTCACAAAAAAAAAGTCAAAAAAGTCAAAAAGCCAAAAAGCCCTTCCCAAACCAAACTTTTAAGCCCAGGCTAAAATAGCCAAAAAAGCCAAAAAGTCAAAAAGCCAACCCACTTCCCAAACGGAGGCTAATTGAGTTATTCTATCTATATTGAATCTGATCATAAAATTAAACATAATTATAATGAAAATATATGTATTTAAATTTTTTTCAATTAATTAGCGAGAAAAGAATAAGTTTTTTTTATGTGATTAAACAAGATACGTAAAAATTAACATATACAAACAAACAAGTGCATGAGCTCACAAGCTTGATTAACTTGCCATGGTTTTGATAATTCGTGTGGAGAATCTTCTAGCACGTCCCACTTACACCACGATTTATATACATGTTAGTTGAAATATTAATAAAAAATAATGATTCGATTTGATGAAGAATGGTAGTATAAAGATTTCCCAATTAGATAATTCTAGTTAATCATATAACAAATTTAATCATCGGTTTTAATAGGAGTGCACAAATGGCGGATCCACCTGGGTTCGGTCTAGGACTATATTATATAATAAGAAATTTTTATATCTGTTCAAGTTCGGCTCGGTCCTAATATCAGACTTCTATATTTATCCAAACGCAGTCAAAAAAATAATTATAAATCTCAAATTCATCCATTGAGTTATACGTTTAAGAAAAATTAAAACACTCCATAATTAAATTCAATCATACATTATGTTTATTAAATTAATATGTTGACATCATTATAAATTGAGACACTTTTTCATAAATCTCTTTTCATCTACTTATATTTCATATAATATTTTTTTATATTCCAATAAATCCTATGAGTGACAAGTTACCAAAATACTCTTAATAATATTCACATTTGCAGTGTGAATGTTTCGTAATGTGAATGTTCACACTATCAATGTGAATGTTAACATATAAATGTGAATGTTCACGCTATCAATGTGAATATTCACATTGTAAAATATGAATGTTCACATCACCAAATTGCTAGTCGTTCAAAAAATATTTGTAAGGGTAGAAATATCCATAAAATACTTTAAATATAAGAATTAGGATTTGGTAGATCAAATATTCAAATAATAAGACTTATTAGAATACAAAAATATCTTATAGACTAATTGGGATACAAATACTTGAAAAAGAATTTTCTAATAAATTGAAAGATTTATGTATAAATTGATTTTTTTTTTTTTATAAATAAATTCAATTACATATTACTATAAATGTGAGTTTCAATAAAATCAATAAAGATAAAGTCTAGCTTCTAAATATATATATATATATATATTCTGATATTTATAAATAAATAAATAATTAATTAATTAAGTAGGGGACGAGCTGGGTTGAATGTACAAATCGCAATCCCAAGCCCAACCCATTAATATTTCCGAGCTGAAAATATTGACCCAGCCCAGCCCTATGAGTTAAAACAATCTTTTCAAATCCTAAAAAAATACGACTGGACTGGGTGGATTGGATGGGCTAACGGGCCGATATCTAGGAATGGCAACGGGGCGGGGTGGGGCAGAGCCGGGGATCGCCCTCCCCATCCCCGATCCCCCATGGTAGAAATTCCCCCGGCCCCGACCCCGATCCCCGATAGGAAAGCTATCATCGGCCCCGGCCCCGCCCCCTAATAGGGATCGGGTTTCCCCGACCCCAGAAATTCCCCGACCAAAAAAAAAAAAAAAATTCAGTCCCAAATCTGATTAATATCCATATTTCAGTCCAAAATCTGATTCAAATTTCAGTCCAAAAAATTTCAATCCCAAAAAAATTTCAACCACAGATTCATATTCAACAACAACGACATACCAAATTTAATAACAAGATTAGATCATCATCATCAACAGATTTAAATTAAAAAAAAAATAATTTGAAAATCTCATCATCACCAACAAGATCTGAGTACAAATCTAACAAATTCAACCACAGATTCATCATCATCAACAAATTTAAATTAAAAAAATAATAATTTGAAAGAGAGGCGACTGTGAGAGGTCGATGGTGGAGAGTCGCTCAAAGAGAGGCGACTGTGAGAGGTTGCGGCGAGGTCAACGGTGGCTGTGGCGGTGGATTCGGTGGTGGTGAGAGAGAGGCGACTGTGAAAGTGAGAGTGAGAGAGTTGAGAGAAAGAGGGAAGAACAAGAGTTGAGAGAGAGTGAAGGAGAAGAACGAGAGAGTGAGAATGGGAGAGTGAGAGACCAGTGAGAGAGTGACCACGGGTTGTATTGTATGTGACTAGGGTTTGGTTTATTTTATATATATATAAGGGGTATAAATGTAATTTTACTTCGGGAAAGTTCGGGGCCGAGGCTGAGGACGGGGATGGGGACGGGCCGGAGCTTGAACACTGATCACCGTCCCCGGCCCGAAATAGATCGGGGATTGATTTTCAAATACTGTCTTCACCCCGTCGGTGGTATTTTTCGAAAAAAAACCGCTCAAATCAAAGTCGGGGTCGGAGATCTCGGTCGGGTCGGTTTCAAATTGCCATCCCTACCGATGTCCACCCCTAGTTTTAATATAATAATCCCAATTATGTTATAGTATTAAGAAAAAATTAGTGATAAGTCCACTTTTATAGGTGTATTACGTATATGATATTAATTCTGCTGATTGATCTATTTTGGTTTTAAAATCCTGGATAATGGAATATATCGATGAGAAGTATAAATCATTATTTTAGAGAACATTTCTTTTCTAGATTTTATTTTTGTACTTTTTTCTCTCTTTATTTACGCACAATATCAATTGCCACCCGTGAGCAAATAGATAGATAGGTGGAGGTAATATTTTTTTATCATTATGGACAAAAAATAATAGAATTTGAGATAATTACTTTATTTTAAATTTGGACCAGTAGCGCAAGCGCCTGGAAATTATCAAGATTTGATGAAGAATAGTATAAAGATTTCACAATTAGATTAATTATAGTAATCATATAACAAATCGAATCATGGGTTTTTAATATAATGATGCCAATTATGTTATAGTATCAAACTATGATAATGCCAATTATGTTATAGTATCAAGCTATTATAATGCCAATTATGTTATAGTATCAAACTATGATAATGCCAATTATGTTATAGTATCAAGCTATTATAATGCCAATTATTTATAGTATCAAGATATTAGTTAGGGAGTTCATTTGTCGGCCAGCACACGACTTGATTTTTTATCTTGAGAAACATGACTTGATTGAAAGTGTAGATAAATCAAACTATTAAATTTTTTTAATATTCAAATCGATTGGGCTACTAATTTATGGAGTAAATTAAGGAACCATTCATGTGGACAATACAGCAAATACGTGAGCTCAGTTTTAAATAACATTATGTATTTCTAAAGCACACAACTCATTTCGATTGAAGTTTGCTATACAATTTTGATTCCTAAAAAAGTTATAGCAAGATTATATATTTTTTAAATAAATATACAATCAAAGTTATAAATATATTTTTTAAATAAATATACAATCAATAAATAAAACAAACAATCAAATACTACTGTCCATTTCACACACAATCTCTCTCTCTCTCTCTCTCTCTCTCTCTCTCTCCCATAATCATCATGTATTGACAGTTTCAATTGCACATAATAGTGTGCTTAATTTATTGAAAAAATTAGTAAAATATTTCTCTCCAATTCAAGTTAAGTCTGATGCTCTCACTCTTGTGCACATGGTATTAAACAATTGCAATGACCAACACTACTTTAGTAATATTGTTCATGACTGTAGGTTCTTCCTGGACAGTCTCGGATCGCCAACTGTTAAACATTTTCAGGGAAGCCAATCAAAGTGCGGATGCGCTAGCCAATTATGGGCTGCTTATGATGGATGGAAATTTTCATGTTTTCTCCTACCCTCCATCTCCCTTTATATCTCAGATGGTTATCTATGATGCTATGGAAATTCTATATCCCAGAACTATCTTGTACTAAGTATTTTATTTTATAATAAGCACATATATTTACCAAAAAAAAAAAGAAAAGATTCAAAAAAAAATTTATTGGTTAAGGTTCCTTAATGAAATTTCTTTGTGCAAATTGAAATTTCTCTGTGTCGAAACGGAAATTTATCTGAGTCGGGCACAAATGTTGAGGGATTTTAACTATTATGAAAATATTATATGTCCTTTATCTTATAAAATCTTAATATCAAATATCTTAAAAAATATTTCCCTAATTTATTAATTTTGTAGTATATATATTTATACAAGTAGTTGATCGATACAATACACGAGATAAAAGAATTTTTTTTATCATTAATAAAAAATAAATTATCACTTATAAAACAATTGCGACTATTTATTTTATTTAAATATTTTTTTTTCTATTTTTTAATATTTTTCTATTAATTTACATTATTTGTGTTTTTCTCCTAACAAATGGTGGCATTTTTGTAAATAATTTCAGATTTAAGTGGCATATACACAATTTACCTCAATTTCTTCCACTTAGGCGTTAATGAGAGGAATTATTTCAAGATACACCCAACTAAGGTTTCATGCAGATGATTTGTAAAAAGACCAGACTAATTCGACAATTATAGTCATATAAATATTTTATTGAACCAATCTAATTTTTTCATAAATGGTCTACACAAACCAAACAATGAATAGAGTAGAGTATAAATAGAGTAGAGTGAGTTATCAAAATAGAACTCATAGTGACAGACTCTCAAAAAGTGTGACAGACTCTCAAGAAGGTGGACTGAATATTCCAATCATTTTGAAGGATTGGAAGTATTTTTCAAAAATAGCACAATTATTAGGTCACTTAAGCGGTTACTAAGGCCCACAAAAAATATATATATATATTTTTTTATTAACAAAGGCCTCAACTTTTTAAAGATTTTGGCCTCGTTTGGTAAGTAATTTTTTTAGTTAAAAAGTTACTAAAAAATCAACAACTTATATAAAAAAGTTAAAGATTACATTTTCTCTTTACTTTTTGTACATTTTTTTGTAAAAAGTCAAAAAATTATTCCAAATATCATATTTTAGTCAATAAGTCAAAAAAATTATTAAAAAAATCTGTTTCTCAACGAAACCTAGTTAGATAAGATCTCATTTTGATTTAAGGTCTTCAAAAATCTTGAGCTGTTGCCGTTTTTCATATATCCATTCTATTATGTAAAATACACACAACTCACTTGATTTTGAAATTTTATCACACAATTTTAATTTTAAAAATCACAGCAAAACTAAAGTTTTTACTTCTTTTTGGCAATTATTATAACGACAATGCTACGTAGCTCAAATTTTGTGGCTCAAAAGTGGCTTAAATGGTCAAAACGACGTCGTTTTGAGTACAGAACAACATAGAAATAGCCAAAACGACGTCGTTTTGGCCATTTGAGCCACTTTTGAACCACAAAATTTGAGTTACGAGACATTTTCCTTATTATAATCATCAAAACGTAAAAGCAACATACCAAAATTTGTTGCCCACCATACATGGCAGACGGTAATATGTTTAGTCTTGTGGAAAAGGTTACATGCACATCTCAAAAAGGTGTGTTTAGGTCTCAATGGGGGAGTTTCAATTTTAATTTAAAATCAAAAAGTTAATAAAAATAAAAATAAATAAATTATATAAAAAAAGTTAAAGATTTTCTTATTTCTTTACTTTTATATATTTTTTCGAAACATACTAATTTTTTTTTTATCTCATACTTTAGTGAAAAATCTAAAAAATTAATAAATAGTTTGTTCCCAAACAAGACCTAGGTTATACTTTATACATAAAGTATTATCTTTTTCTCAAGAGAAAAATTATAATTTTTATTATAAAAAACACAACTTTAACAATAATACTACAAACTCATCCTTATCGACTCTGAATTTATTCAAAAGAAGAAATTCATGGCTCAAATTCATTTCATATGTGAATTCAATTTTCACACCTTAACTTCATTAATTCAATTAATACTACAATTCATTAATTCAATTTTCACCACACAAATACATGTGGGTCTATAAAGGTGAGTTCCTAATATTTTTCTAACTTATAGTATTAAAATTTTAGGAATACACACCTTAACTTCGATCAGAAATTTAATAATTTTTATTACAAAAATCATAACTTCCCTTACATGTACACTTTTTTAAATGTATTCATATATATATATATATAGATAGAGAGGGGTAGGTTCATCCTCTCTTCACCAACCCTTTTATCTATTTTTGTGGATGAAGCACTCATTGGAAAGGATAGGGTTTCATGGGCATGGGGCGGATGTAAAAATAAATAAAAAAATTTAAAAAAATAAAAAAGAATGTATAAGGGTTGACAAAACAAGGATTGTTTGTGGGGAAGCGGACCCAACAAACATCTAAAAAGCTGTGATCATGCAACGTTCGAAAAATGGAAAAACAAAATTGGATGATCATGGAGGAGGGTCAACCGTTATCAGAATCTGGTGCTGTTTTCAGAGGAACAAAGCACACACCATGCATGGAATTCATTCACTCTTAAGACATTAATTATTATTATTCATCCTAGAATCTTTGGTGATAGTGGTGTTCTCTAGATAGAATGATTTTTTGCTTAAGAAGCAGGCAATCCCATCTATCATTCATGTATATAAACATATTGTGTAATGAATAAAGATTGGGACCTCCTTTACCCCCACCCCCTTTGACTCCCTTTCTTTTTTGATTAATTACTTTTTCTTTTTCTTTTTTTTCTTCTCCTCCAATCACCACCCGCCACGTGTGTGTGGGGTGGTGGGGGTTGAAGTTTGAATGAGTCTAAATCACTGCTATATTTGTAATATATATATATATATATATTAATAGTATGTACATACCTGATGAGTGTGTTGTTAAAATTATAAATTATAATTTGAATTCAGTTTTTTACATTAGTTGATTAAGTAGGCCGGATACCGAAAAAAATTATAATTACACAAGGTTATTTTGGAAAGAACAAAAAAAAAAGTGATAATTTATACCAACTCAGAAAATATTAGGGATTCCAAATATTTACCAACATTTCTAAATCCACATAAATATAAAATATTTGATAAAAATATTTAAAATCTCTAAAACATTTTGGAATCTCTACCCTTACTCGTAGCAACTCAACTGTAGGTTTTATTCTTTCAGAAGTAAATGTCTCGGTATCTACAGCTCATTCCCATCTCACAAATGCTTGCTCTTGTCTAGGGCAAAAGTTATTGGAAATTTTTTAGGAAAAATGATAATGACTGTCACTAGTTAGCGTAAATGTATTAAAAATATATTAGTGTATGTAAAAAAGTGTATCGTAATATATGATAATTTGTATTGATTTATTTTAAATTAAAAGGCCCATTAAATTTGTTTCTTATATAAAATGTTATGATAAAATTATTCGGTTGAAACTTTTTGTCCAAAATTTGAGTTTGCAAATCATTTTTTAAAAAAATATAGGGCAAATTACACAAATAGTCCCTATAGTTTGGGACTTATATCACTTTGATTTCTGACTTTTCAATTGTGACACATTTGGCCCTGAAGTTTGAATCTTGTTCTAAATAAGGACAATTGAAGATAACATTATATTTTTTAAGGGTAAAACTGTCAATTTAATAAAATATAAACTAATTTGACAAAAATAAATGTCAAACAAATATTTTTAAATTTTTAAAAATTATTTCTACCTACTAAAAATAAAATTATGTAAAATTGATAAATCTTTTAGACATTTATTTATTTTTTTTACCAAATTAATTTTTATTATGTGTTTGGATGATGATCATGTAAAATTAATTTAAAAAAATTAATCATGTAATTTTTATTAATTTTATATAATTTTATCATTGGTGGATAAAAATAATTTTTAAAAAATTAAAAATATTTTTTTGACATTTGCTTTTGTCAAATTAGTTTATATTTTATCAAATTGACGATTTTACCCTTGAAAAATCTAATAATATTTTCAATTGTCCTTATTTGAAACAAAATTCAAAATTTATGGTCAAATGTGTCACAATTAAAAAGTCATGGATCAAAATGATATAAGTCCTAAACTATAAGGACTATCAGTGTAATTAATCCAAAAATATATGAAAATGCTGTGTAAAAAATATTTTAAGATTTTAATATTAATCAACATGACTCAATATTTTATCTAATTAATACGTGTAGATCTTTTTATCTCGAATTCTAATTTTAGTTTAGAAAATTACCCAATTGGATTGTACTTATCCTAACACAAGTCTAATATAAATTTTTTTTACAGCATTGATAGGATAGGGTCGAATATAGTAGATAGGTCAAAACTATCAAGATTATCATAAATAATGATATTGAATCACTCAAATAATTAAGTTTAAAATAAAGAATTCATGTGTGAAACTTGCACACAAAAAAAAAAAATCACCTGTTGTCATCCTTTAAATACAATATAAATTATAATTATATATAAACTTGAAAAAAACAGAAAATTCCAAATAAGTAAGGGGTATTGTTAAAGAGGGCTCTAAACTATTGAATACAAAAACTCAAACTGATTATGCATTGTTTGTAACACACACTTACTAAATAAATGTATAATTATTTTAAAAATTTTAATAATATTTTAAAATACTGAAACAAAAGTGAAATAACACCAGTAAATCAACCGAGAATGACAGCAGGTGAAATAACAATAATTACTCACAAACCAATGAAATAACACCAGTAAACCACTTTTGTGAGTAAACCAGTAATTATTTCATTATCTCATGAAATAACACCAGTGGTTATTTCATAACACCAGTAATTATTTCATTATTTCATTGGTTTTACTCGCACCAGTAATAACACCAGTAAACCACTTTTGTGAGTAAATCAATGAAATAACCACTCCTAACAATACTGGTGTTATTCTCGATTTCAATAATTACTCACAAAAGTGAAATAACACCAGTAATTATTTCAGAAGTGCTAAAATAGTCTTCAAATAGCACTCCTAAAATCTTATTTGTGTTGTAGCGGAGTCACATTGGATTCAACCGAGAATCTCATATAATTACAGTTACTCACAAATTAAGAGATTGATTGGGGTGTCCTAAATAAATATATTTTTTATTTTTTTAGATTAACTTTTTGTCTTTTTACGAAAAAAATATGTAATAAAAAATTGTATAAATAAAGTGAATAGGGGAAGAAAGTTGAGTAGATTGTACGACTGCCCTGCTGGGCAGTGTGTCTTACACAGCAAATTATTGTTTCTTTCGGGGCAAAGTGTTTGGACAGGTCGGTCTGTGGAGGCCACCACAGGTCCCATTTTAATAATCTGAACCGTTTAATATATATAACTCATCGAGTATTATATGTTTGTAAAAAAATCAAATTGATGGAATATCGATATCTATATGATCGGATTAGTTTTTTTTTTCAACAGTTAACTATCACACCATCCGTTTTGTTTATACAAAACTGATTTGATCATATAGTTAACGATATTCGATCAATGTGATTTTTTACAGACATATATTACTTGACGAGTTCTACATATTGAACTGTTCGGATTATCAAAACGGAACCCTTAGTGGACCCCCAAGAGCCCAACATTACCATCAAACTTTGTGACTTTACATATGTAATTTTTTATTTCCCAAAAAGTGTATGACCTGCCTTCTTGCTGGGGCAGTACGGCTGACAGTGTAATTCAAACTTTTGTATTATAAAAATGTATAAAATATTTTTTTAATATTTTTATTTATGAATAATAATGACTTTTTGATTTTTTGTGTAATTTTTTGACTTTTTAAATTTTATAGGACTTGTCAAACCTAGCTAAGTGTATATCAATTAAGATTAAGCGCAATATCAAATGGAATCAAACCTAAAAACATCACAATTACCATTTCTATCCCTAAGACAAACCTCTTTAAACCCTGTGTACGAAGTTGGTAAAACTTACACTTCTCTAGCTAGGGTACAAAAAGTAAAAGGTGTGGACATATAGCATACCCTTTTTATCGTTCAAACAATGCATGATTAAGGGTCTCCTTTTCTCACAAAGTAAGTGATTAAATAGAAGCTAAACAGTGTTTGATAATCATTATTATTGTCGTAAATGTTTGAAGACATAGACTATCACTTCAATCCCAATTCGATAAAAACAAGAAATTAACAAATATTAAGAAATAAGTTATTCATACATAATTTGTCACTAGAACAACATAGCAATAATATTCATGTAATTAAATGTCATTTTTAACAGACATTCTATTTTAAAATAATAAGTTCCAATACAACCACATTATCATATATATAAATTTTGCATTTTTTGGGGGTATATGACTACTCATATTATCTAATCTATAATTCTATTAAAAAATGTTTGATACCCTTAAAAATCTTTCATAATTTGACTTACAATGATGTGTTATGATATGTGTTAATTTTTAATTTATGTTATACTCAAATTATCTTGTAATTGCTTCACTTTTTATTTTAAATTTCAAATTTTTATTTCTTCATTTTTTATTTTTTTTTTAATCTTCATCTACAATTTTTTGTGTCAATCAATAAAAGATCAATTGATTAGTTTTCATAACACAATTATCAATATGCACACCTTCTAGTAATATTATAATAATGAACATCATTGCATGTCTTTCTTCTTTTTGTTTTTTGCTTTAGACAACTCCCTAAGAATAATGGTTTAATGTCTGTACTTCACGCTTCAAAAGTGCAAAATATGAAAACATAGTTGGCAATGACAACAAAAGCAAGGGGTGAAAAAAAAATAAAATAATAGTTGTGGGAGGGTTGTAATCAAATTGATTGAAGTAAGTTGTTGGAACTAATGGAAGCATAAGCAACAACTTGTAGGGCTTTAATGGAGGCATAAACTTTAATTAAATTGACCTTATTAGTAATTATGCATTGAATTGTTGCTCCTATAAAGACAATTAGTCACTCTTGTAAACCTAATGTACTAAAGTTACTACACATGAAGTGTTATCTTATTAAACGTGATATCTAGGTTTGAATTTTATCAGTATAATTTCATTTAAGTTATTTTCCTTCTATAAATTTTTAAAAAAAAAAAAAAAAAACAAAAAATAGAACACCAAAGTTAAATTTTTAAAATTCAATGAAATCGCCCTTCAAATAAGCCTTACATCTTGCTTGTGAATCTTGACAATTTGTTTGGTATAAGAATAGGGCATAAATAATATCGCGGGTTTATCATGAAGGATACGTTGCCATTGTTTAATCAATGTTGGAGCATATCCAATAGTTGATGTCAAAATAATAATATCAAAGCTAAAATTTTGATATATTACAGTATTAAAATATTATAATTTGAAAATCATAAGCATTTTTAAGAGGCTATTTAAGCTGTTATAACTAGTACCATCATATTTCAATCATTTTTAAGGACTAGCTATTACAATAGCTATTTTAACAAAAATTTTCAAGATTTACTACATTTGAAGAGTTTTGAAAGACTCTTTAAATAGTTTGTGTGTACAAATAACTAAAATAAAGAGTAATATTGGAATACATAGATAAAAAAATGAATTAGACAAAATAAAGAATGAAAAATGTTCGGGACTCTCTTTGGGGGTGACCCCCACACTCCCAAAGTGATCCTGACTCTCCATGTATGTCTGGGCCCACTCATATATGTGTGAGGTCAACATCATGAGTGATTCAGATTTGTAGGGTCTTGTGGAGATGGGGTCTCAACCATTACTCATAAAGAATATAGCATTTTTGTATTTTAGCTAGGAAAAAATAAAAAGTATGACTAGAGTTGCTCTAACAGTATAAATGCTATTTGAGAGGGAGGTTTTATGAGCTAGAAACGGGCCATGGAAAGGGCCGGGCAAATTGAAGGCCTAGCACGTTTGGGCCAGGATAGCTTTGGGTTTGCCCAGAGATGGGGTTGCTCGGCTAAAGCCCAAGACCGAGCTACTTGAACTTGCACAAGTGGGAACCGTGCTACTTGCGTTGCTCGGCAGAAAGGCTCGCGCCTTTAGCTCGGTAGGGGGGTTCGCGCCTTTAGCTCGGCAGGAAGGCCTTTGTTTCACTCGCGTGACCTATTTCGAGCTCGGCTCTGCCGGAATGCAACTGAGCTCGGTCGGTATGAAGCTCGGCTAGTGAGCATTCGGGCATGCGACGCAACACGGCCATATGAGGCCAAGGTGATTCCGCCGGTCTGTCGGGCCCCGCCAAGATATCCTGACAGTTTGGTTAGGTGGTGATTGCTAGATTTGTGCTGACAGATGTGATAGCAGCACTACGTGTCAAGAGACTAATGGGAGTAGATTTGGGGCGCAGAAGGTATATAAGCGTGTCTGCGCCCCCCATGCTTGGACAGATGATCATTGGATGAGATACACTTAGACATTTAACTCTCTCTCTCTATCCCTGAGTGTGTGTTAACTTGACAATCGGAGGGGTTTTTCGGCCACACACCGCCAAGTAGCTCACCGCTGTTGTGTTCGCAGGTCGATCGGATAGACAGGGAGCTTGGAAGAAAGGAGTACGGGCTCGCCGGAATATTTGCTCCCCGTACACTATTTGTTTTATTTTTCTTGCACAATGTCAAATAAAAATGTAATTTGTGAACCCATTAGGAAAGAAATATAAAGAAAAAGTTATGTGGAATTGAGTTATGTACCAAACTTTGTACCAAAATTGCCACCAAAATTTGACAATATTTTTGGGAAACTTGCCAAATTTTAACTTTGACGAGTTATAACATGCCATTATGATGGGCTTGATAATTTTTTATAATAGTTATTATGGTTTTTTTAGAATCTAAGAAATGCTTATGCATGCGATAATTGCTAGAAAAATCCCCCCCTCCCCCCCCCCCCCTCTATGGAGAAAGTTTTATATGTCTTTTCAAAATTTTAATCTTTGGTAGAAAATTATCATATTATTTTTATAGTTTTGTGGAATTTTTGTAAATATATTTAAAGGAACACAGTGAAATTTCTTCGAATATAGAGTATTGACATTTCTAAAAAAATTAACCAAACCAAATATTTTTTACTTTTTCAACCAAAATTTAAGACGAATATTGATTTTGTAATTCCTATTTTGACACCCATCACTAAAAATGCTATGGGATGTTATTCCGTAGACAAAAATAGAAAGACCCTTTTGTAGTCATATTCCATAACAAGTATAATGTAACCTTTTTGGAAACTACTGTAAAAAAAATTTAAAAAAAATCTTTCTTTTGGTTTCGGAAATAGAAAATAATACTTTTTCTTGTGTGTGGTTATATTTCAAGCCTCCAATTAGAAATGCTTAAGGTTTACTCAATTGGTGTAGGTTTGTGTATTGATTATCATTTACAGAGCAAGTCTCAAGTTCATGAAACCATTATATGATGATATTTAATAGGGTAAAGTTTGACTTAAATTTTATTTTAATTTTTATAGTTTTTATTTGAACAATTTACTCTTTACACTTTTAAATCTAATTTTAATTTGGACTTTTCGTCTAAATTTTTATTAATTTTCTCTATGTGTGCATCTTATGAGACTAACAAGTATTTCAAGATTATTAATTTTAACCTCCAATTTCAATGGATGGACCAAACTGAAATTATAATTAAAATGTAAGGATCAAATTATTCAATTTAAAATAATAGAGACCAAAGTGAAATTTTGATCAAATTATGAGAGTTAAAGTTCCAATCTTCAAGGTCATTGTAGTTAATAAATTTTGGGAATATTATATTAAGAAATAAAGACTAAATTTTTTTTTTTTACTTTTTTTTTTTAATATAGGTTAGATTTAGATAGGTTTTTGTGTTGCTTGTGAGGTGTGGTGACTAAATAAGAAGATGATGTGCTAAATAGGATAATGACTTTTTGACTTTTTGTCTTTTTTCAATCATGCCAAACTTGGCCTAAATTCTAATTTGGATATTTAAACTTGAGTTTTTCCTATTAATAAAAGTTAACTTTAGGGATTTGATACTTGACATCAATGTTTTTTTGTTTTTTTTTTTTTTTTGTCAATGGGTAATATATTAGTTATGAATATAAAAAATATAAATTAAATTGAACAATCATGATTAAGATACCTATCACATACTTAACATTAAGATTGAGAGACTAATTACATATGTACTTTAACTTTAAGCTGCATAAAAAAAAAACAAAAAATTTAATGGGAGTGAAATTGGTCATGAATAAAATTTTCAAATTGAAATTTATAATTTCTTACTTTGAAAATTTCAAAATTTATAATCAGTTTCAAATAATTTAAGATAACAAATTCAAATGGCTAAAAAAACATACATGAATATCCTATGTTTATAGTATAAAACAATGAGAAAATCATGCAAAAACTTAAAGAGTGAAATACATACAGAATTAAACTACAAAAAAAATAAAAATAAAAATAAAAATACATGTACATGTATTGAAATGACATTTAATCTTGTAAATGTAGATTTACTCAAAACTTAGTAATTAATGATTGTATTCATTACATTTTTTACTATATCCAAAGAGATTGAATTATTAAAGGGTTCCTCTATAGATAAATTTTACTATTCACACTCTAAAATAACTACATATTATTATATTATACATGGTCTCACTTTCAGTTGTTTTATCTAAAAAAATGAATTTGATTATTGACATGTTAACATTAAGATATATCCAATATTACTTTCAATCGTTGAATGGAATATCATTTTTTTTTTATACTAAAAAAAGAAAAGAAAAACCCACTTCAATTGTATTAAAACCATTACAATATAATTATAACCAACATAATTTTTTAACATAACTAAGTATCACAATGAATTATAATAAATTTTGATTTGATAATATAGAATTTTATATTACCTCACTTTTTGAAAGCAAGATGGGTCAGGAGCTGATAGAGTGTTCGGTCGAGAGAGCACTTAAACGATCAAGTTAATATTTTCATAATAAATGACGAATAGTGCAAGTGAATTATTTGTATGAAAATTGTTGCATATGTCGACCCTACTCCCTTGGTCTTCTTTTATACTTGGACATCAATTTTCTACACATCTAGTGCTGAAATAGCGGCCTTCTTGTTATCACAATCTTATATTTTTGTAGTAAGCCATTGATTTGACGCTGTTCAATCTGATCGCCATCGTATCCCTTTTTTACTGATCTCTTTTAATCGAAAATTTATGATTTTTTAATCTTGATATGCTTATCGTCTAACCAAACTACCCGTTTTGGACCATCTCTTCAAAGTCCTTTCTAAATTAGAAATTTTTTAACCATCACAAATAATTTGAACTGTGTCTTTCTTTTTTGATTGATCACTATGTTAAAAAAATTTAAATTTTAATGATATCACTCTAATTAACACAATCAATTTTAATATAAAATTTTGACAATTAAATCAATTTTCAACCCATCAAAAAAACAAAATCTATTTTTCAACTAGGATTCTGTGGTGTTTTAAAAAATTGATAAAAAATTAATTTTTTTACTTTTATTATATTAAAAAAATTAACTTTTTTTTATAATTTTTTTGTGTAAAAAAATTTAAAAAACTGACTTTTTACTGTATTTTCACAACGCCTCTCTAGAGTCATAATTGTTCTTTGCCAATATGACAACTTTAGATGGTGAAATCTTGCCAAATTTAATGCAAGATTTGGCACACCCATTACACAAGATTTTTTTGTTTTTTATATAAAAACATAATTAAAAATGATTTGCTCCCTATTAAATTCATTCCAATATGTATGTGTTTTTGAAAGGTGTATTGTTTTTGAGTTAATTATCAAAAAGTCCTATCTATATATTTAGTAGTGGTTTAGATCCTGTCAAAAAAAATTTAAACCAATAAGTCTCATTTATAGGTAAAAAGACGTCTTGCCCTTTAATCCCAAAATTGAGAATGTTCTCAATTTCAAAACTGAGAATATTCTCAATTTTCAAACAGAGAATGATTTCAGTATATTATTATCAAAATTAAAAAATTTCTGTTTGGCTTCTAAAAAAAGTATGGGATTGAAAATAAAGATAATTCTGCGAATATTTTAAAAAATTTATAATTATCAATTTTGAGAAATTTCTCAATTTTTTCATGATTAAAATTGAGAATATTATAATTGAGAAGGTTCTCAATTTTAAAAAACTATCTCTCTCTCTCTGCAATCTGTCTCAATCTCTTAATTGGTTCTCTTGTCTCAACTATTCACTTTCTCTCTCCGATTGAAAAACAAAATCTGGAGCTTCTACAGACTAACAATGGCTATCTCAGTCCAAAACCTTATCAAGGAGCGCAAATATCCATTCGTCTTCTCTCTCTTCGTCCTCTTCCTCTTCCTCTTCGTCACATTCATAGAAAAGTAAACAGAATCAATCTTAGCATCCAAAACATTGGTGTAGTGAAGCAAAGTATTCGGGTCGACCATTTCTTTGGATGGAGTTAACAGTTTAAAAAGCGAATTATCAAGGGGAACAACCCCTTTGTTCTACATAAAAACATAGTAAGGGTATAAATTGATCATAAATTGCGATTTAGTTCGGGACAAGAATTGAAGCAATGGTAATACAAACTGGGTCAGGGATTGATTGAAAAAGGCCTGAAAAGGCGGAAAAGGGTCGAGAACTATCGAGGCGGCATGAGGGGAAGAAATTTTGATCTGGGTGTGTAAATTGGCGGCGATGAGAGCGGTGTAGAGGGATTCGATTGCGGTTACGAAGAGGGGGGAGGAGGAGAGGACGGTGGTGAGAACCTCGTCGCTGACGGAGATGGCGGTGATTTGGGTTTTGGGGAAGAAGCTGTCTTCAGCAAGTCCCATTTTGAAGAAAAAAGGACAAATCGGGCTATTAAAAATTAATGGGACTAGAAGGAGCAAATGATTTTATTTAGAACTTAATAGAATATAAGTTCACAAAATAGGACTTGTATGTAAATGCCTCATTTTTTTTTTAAGTTTAAATTTAAATTGTGAAGTTATTATGTATTCATCTCGACGCTATGAGTAATTTATTTTATAATATTTTTTATGTATATTATTTATAAAATAAATAAATAATTAAAATTATCAAAACAAAACTTCGGATAAAATTTAAATTTCAGAAAATCTTTAACTATTTTGAAAATATATATCGTAAAAAAAACACACACACATATATATATATATATATATCAACTACCAAGAGGAAAAACAAAAAGAAAAGGAGAAATAACAATGGGGAAAGGAGAGAGAGGTGGGTAGTTCTGAAAAGAGGGAGACCAAAGTACGCTCTCCGCTCACAAACACAGACATACCTCAACGCCCCCACCGCTCTCTCTCTCTCTCTCTCTACTGCCCACTGCTACTACTCTCCAATCTCATTTCTCGAGCCACCCCTTCCCGAATTCCAATGAATTTCCATGCGCTCTAGCCCTCCTCTCTCCCTATTTTTCCCACTTCAATTTTCATTCGGTTTCGTTCTTCTTCCAATTTCTGAAACTGGGTAAGAGAGATACAGCTCGAAATCGTCATGGGTCGATCGAACGATGCCTTTTCCTGACTCCATTCAACGTCATAGAACCAAACCCATGTGAGCTCATCAAATACCCATGTATCAATGCGTTAAATTTTTTTTAATTATTTTCTAATTCAATGCTTTAAGTGCAAATTTTGATTTCCGATGTCCTCGCAATCGTCATTCTGATACTGGGTTTCACCTGTAATTTGTCAGACAAAGCTAGGGTTTTTCTTTTTTTACTTTTCTCTACAATCTGAATAAAATATGTGGATATATGTACCGTTAAATTATGGGTTTTTATTGTAGTGGAGACCAGGTTCAGTGGGTGTGGATTGGGATCCATATTCTTGTTGTTTGATTCAATAATTTTTTTTTTTTTGCTGTTATACTGATTTGGTTTTTGTGTTTTTTTTTCTTTTTTTGTGTTTTGGTTTAGAGGGAATTCTTCAACACAATGAAGGCCTAGGCCTTAAAAAGTTGTTTTGTTTAGCTGGGGTTTCATGGGTTGAACTCAAGGAATGATGGGTAGCTTACGTGAAGAAGATGAAGAATATAGATTCTTTGATGCCCATGAGGGCAATGCGTCAACACCCAATTGCCTTGAGTCCTTGGACTCTAGTTTTGGTGTTGATATTAACATATCAAGTAGTTTTGAATATGAAGTGTGGACTAGAAGCCCTCAAAGTGTTCAAGAGCGCCGGAGTAATTTCTTGAATTGGATGGGGTTGAACTCGGATCGATTGGTGTTGCAGAATTCAGGAGATGAATGCAGTGGTCTGCTCAAAGAAGGAGAGATTGATAGAATTATGAAGAATAGTGGGGCGGTTTTGAGGACACCATTCTTTGAGGACGAGTTTTCTTCAAGCCGATCTTCCCTGTCAAGTTGGTCTAATGATGCTTCAGATGTGTCATCTGGCTCAGATTTACACAGAATTGGGAATTTGGGAGGTGGAATAGAGTATAGTGCACAGGAATTGGGGATGGAAAGGAAGAAAAATAAATCTCAAGTATTGGGTTTGGACCAATTGGTGATGCCTGAAGAGCTTGAGAACACTATTGGTTCATCTCCGGTAGTTCAGCAACATAAACAGAGAGAAACTGAGGTTAATAGCAATTTAGCGAGGACTATGAATAGGGTTAAGAACCGGTGGCTGAGTAGATTACGTTCCATGACGTGCGTGGTAGATGATAGGCAAGGGGTAGCTAATAATTTGAGACCCATTCAGGGGGCTAGGGTTCAGAGGGTTAAGGTTCGCCATTCCAGAAAGCAATGTAAGGAACTCTCTGCTCTATTTATGGGACAAGATATCCAAGCCCATGAAGGTTCAATTTTGACAATGAAATTTAGCCTTGATGGGCAGTACCTGGCGACTGCTGGTAAAGATCGTATTGTGCGTGTTTGGCAAGTGGTGGAAGATCCAAGATCAAATGAAATTGACATTCCAGACATCGATCCTTCATGCATTTATTTCACAGTGAATCATCTTTCTGAGCTTTCACCCTTCATCGGGCAGAAAGAGAAATTGGATAAAGTGAAGAGCCTAAAAAAAATGGCAGACTCAGCTTGTGTCATCTTCCCACCGAGGGTCTTTCGGATATTGGAGAAGCCACTACATCAGTTCCATGGGCATGGTGATGACATCTTAGATCTCTCATGGTCGAAGGCTAATGTAAGTTATTAATTGTAAAGTAGTTAAGTTTTCCCAAACTTGGCAGATATTAAATTGAATTTTAATTATTTCTGTTCTTGTTGCAGAGCCTTCTTTCATCATCAATTGATAAAACTGTTCGTTTATGGCAAGTCGGATGTGAGCATTGCCTTAAAGTTTTTTCACATAGTAATTTCGGTGCGGCTCTCGCTGTTTTTGTTTTTCTTCCTTAGATAGTTCTGATTAGTGGATCATGCAGAGTTTTATTAAATTACTATTTTACATAGTAATTAGTTGCTTTTTTCATCATATTCTTGTGTCATGCAGTGACATGTGTTCAGTTTAATCCTGTGGACAATAATCAGTTCATCAGTGGTTCAATAGATGGAAAAGTCCGGATTTGGGCAATTACTGGTTGCCAAGTTGTTGATTGGACATATGTAAAAGATATTATCACTGCTGTGTGCTATCGCCCTAATGGGAAGGTTTGAAGATTGTCTTGTCTTTGCATCTCTTTCAATTGAGGCCGTAATCTTAGAAACTGAAAGACATTTAAATTGAACAGTTTCCTTATCTGTCATACAGGGTGTGATTGTTGGCTCCATGAAAGGCAGTTGCCACTTTTTTGACATGTCAGGTAAATTAAAATACTATTAAGGCAATTGGTATTAATATATTTTCTCTTTTAGTGTGTGCATGGGGGTTGATTGATGTTCTGACCCTTGTGCTATTGTGCATTGTAAAGAAAGCCTATCACTGTGGGGTTCTTTTAGCAGTTTTAGGTGTAATGCTTGGTTAATATCTGAACACTTATGATTTATTGTTTAGTTTGTCACAACATGTACGTTCATTTTGCTTGTTTTTGCCTTTTATCTTTTCTATATCCTATCCCATGATTGGATTGTATTGGGATTACAAGGAGGGATTGAGAAAATATTATCATAATTTTGCAATTTAACTAATTAGTCCGAATCTCTTCTTAGTCCTGCATTTTGTATCCCACCCCCTCTTGGGATTCAATAATCTCCCCATATGGGGGGATATACTATGTTGGATGGATATTAGTCTGGACCCCAATTTTCTTAGCCAAACATTAGATTATGCATTTTGTTGGACCATTAGTCCAATTCCAAGGCCTTGTCCGCCCAAACAAACATGTCTTGTATAGATTGTGGTCTAGTTAGTTTTCTGGGTATAGGACGACTTAGTTTAATACTTTAATATGAGTAACAAGTTGCATGGTTGTGGTATGTGGAGTTCCCAAGCTCAAAAATACTAGTGTTATTGTGGCATGCAATTTTGTTTCAATACACTTGTGGCATGTGTCGTGCTTAGTGTTTAATCTTTTATACAGCTAGTCCGAAGTCCAGATAAAGGAGCAGGGTTGTGTTAGCTAGCTTGACAGCCAACACATAAAATCCCTCTCAGAACACTTATGAACATGAATCCTAATATGCATATAGCCCTTGATAAGGTTGAATGGCAAAAACAGATTCATGTGGCCAACCCAACTTGATTGGGACACAAGGCTTAGTTTGGTTTGGTTTGGTTACACTTTTAGTAAACAAGGTCTTGTACCGGACCAAAGTGGAAAGGGTTTTCAGTTTTCATATTGTCTTCCCCGTGAAGATGTTTTGATATTGCATTATGGATTTTGGCTAAAAGGAGTGGACATGTTCCTGTTAGCTCTCTGATTTTGAAAAGAAATTAAAAGTCAGTACTTTTAGATCTCAATAGTTGACTTGCAATACTTCGGCTGGAATGTCCTATATAACAGATTGTAAATTGTTTCAAAATCTCATGAATTCCAAAGAAAACTTTAGATTTACGAATTGGTCCGTGCTTTGCTTGTATCAGATGGCCATTTTCAGATGGATGCGCAGATAGATTTACACAGCAAGAAAAAGGCACCATGCAAAAGGATAACTGGCTTCCAGGTAGTCATCTTTAATCATTTTTTGCGTGCAATGGTGCTTCTATTTATTACAAATTCATTTTTTATTCAACTAAATGTACAACTCTTCCTAATTTCATGTTATTCGATTGCAGTTTTTCCCACAGGATCCAAGTAAGCTTATGGTCACTTGTGCAGATTCACAAGTCAGAATTATTCGCGGGTTTAATGTTGTTGGCAAATATGGGGGTATGATCTTTCTCTCTCGTCTTAGATTCTTCATAGATGGCCTATTTGATGACTTGCCTTTTGCTGTATTAATCCATATTTGTTTCCAACAATGTAAATCCTTCTGAGGTTGTTATCAGCGTTGTGTCGGCCTGTTTGGTACAACTTCTAGCAATCTTAAAGTTGATAATTAGAAAGCAGAAGTTAAAAGCACCACTTTCTGTGTTTCTCAATAATTAGTATTTTTCAACTTATTTAAGCTATTTCTGCTGCAAAAGCTATAAACAGAAGTTAAACCAAACATTGACACGAATTTCCAAAACAAAAAAATATAAAAAATAAAGAGCTATAAGCAACTCCATAACCTGCACCCAACAACGCACTGATTTGATTTTATTGGGCATCAATAAATGATATTTCTATTCAAAAGAGTGGTGTTTTGTAACTCTGTTCTTGAATGTGACCCTCTTTGAAGCTTTGTTTCAAATTCTAATCTGCCTCTTTCTCCAGGCCTTCGTAATACAGGAAACCAACATTTTGCATCTTTAACCTCGGATGGAAAGCATATTGTCTCTACATGTGAGGATTCTAATGTATACATATGGAACTGCATTAATGAAGAAGAGCTTTCTCCGTCCCAACCAAAAATATCAAGGTCATGGGAACGGTTCTCTACCAATGTGTCAGTTGCCATACCATGGTCCGGCTTGAAATCCGAAAATTCAGAACCCGGATGGCGAATTCGCATCTTGGACGATGAGACTTCACCAAATACATTGCCTCTCTCTTCACCTCTTTGTTTCTCTCTCGGCCAGGAGTTCGTTTTAGAGTCTTTTCCCAAGGCATCTGCAACTTGGCCCGAGGAAAAGCTGCTTAGTTCAAGCCCGCGGACTGTGCCGTCTGCAATGCATAAATCCCAATTCAAGTTTCTGAAAACATGCCAAAGCACGTCCGGTTCTCATGCCTGGGATATGGTTATTGTTACTGCTGGTTGGGATGGACGGATCAGATCGTTCCACAATTATGGCTTACCAGTGGTTCTTTGACGTCATCTTCTATCATTGCTCTTTTAATCTTGGTTAAAAATTCATTTTTAGATTGATTAGTTCACAAGGCACGTGCGATGTGGACAATGTTTTAGAATTTTGGGTCATGACAGGTGGCAACAGTTTCTTGGTTGTATTATAATCTGGTTGGCTTATTTGCATCATGAACGCCCACGCCCAGCCTAATTTAGGATTCTTTAATTGTGCAGAAAGTTGTCTGCTGGCCCGGAAAAGAAAAAGTTGAGTCACGTGTTAGGAGGGCCGATTTGATATGCATGTCTTTGCATAATAGAGGTGGGTCGTGGGGCTTCATTAAACCTTTTTCATATGTTCTGTAAAATGGGATGAGATGGCTAGAGCTGGTGGTTGGAATTCGTTTGGCCAAAAAAATGGGGCACTTCGCCGTTTATGGTATGCTGGCTGGTCTGAATGATTGAGTCGCTTGTCTGCCATTTGGTTTATTTGATTCTGGGGTCGGAGGTGGTGGTGGTGGTGGTGGTGATGGGATATTCATCTTCTCGGCTTTGTTGGTTGCTGAGCATTTTTACAGTCAACACTTGTGGCTTCATTTTTGGTGGATCGGTTCTTCATTCTGACAAGCAAACCTTATATCCTGCCTGGCGTGCCGGTAATCCTTTCTTTCACTAACAAAGTCCATAAATGTGATTTTCACATTTTGAGTTACTAGGGTTGTTAGGGAAAAAAAATTATACATTTTTAGTATGTAATTAATTGCTTCTGTACACAAATTCTCTATTGCATCGACAAAGAAAAAAGAGAAAAAAGAAAAAAGGCAGCACTAATATATAAGAAGCGTTTTTGCCTGTGTAAATGCTGCAGCAGAAATGCCAATAAAACTAACGCCTGAGAAAACAGGCTTGAGCCATTTTCACTGTTGTGGTTTCATGAAGATGACATTTGTTTGCTTGCTTTCTTGAAGTGTTTATTCTATTCTATTTTATTTTTTGCTCTCTCTTTTGTTTGATTGGTTTTGGAATCAAGAGGGAGAATTGTGAGTTGTTTGGGAAGTCTTGGATGGGCACTAGGGTTGCAAGGCTGAGTGCTTCCAATGAGCTGATACGAGGCAAGTTGGGTTTTTGCCAAACATGGCATGGCCAATATTTCAGAATACTATGGTGCTTCTTGACAAATTAGGGTTTTAGCAATTATATCTGAAATCTGTTGTGATTGGTTGTTAAGTAGGAATGGGAAGAAAATCTAATCAAGAAAAAGTATGGACCTCATTAACTATTTACACTCTACTTGATATCAAGAATACTGTATAAAAAAATGTTTCTTGAAAAAAAAAATGAACTAAAAGAAAGAAAAATAAAAGATAAATGAGTAAGAAAATAATGTATGACATGGTAAAAAAATTATATTTTGTTAAATATATGTATATATTTTAAAATCTTAAAATAGTGTGGTATATTTTTTTACTCAGCAATGCTATGCACATAGAGGACTAAATACAGAATCAAACACAGAAATTATTTTACCGAATGATCGGCCGGACGATTGAAAGATATTATGACAGCTGTTATAGATAAGTTCTGACCGATCATTTGACCGGACAATTAGATGCATAGTTTTTGTGTCCAGACACAATTTTTGTGTCCGGTTGTCTGTTAGTCTAAACGTTTTGTTTTCTACTTCACAGTGATGAGACAACCCAAAATTAGGACAGCCAGGTGTGGTCCTATGATGTCCCCATATGTATAAATATATGCATTGAATGAGAAAGCAACCCAAAGTCCCCACTTTATGGCATTGTCCAGGTGAAGATGACAGCAGTATATGCCAAATTAGGCATATATCATAATTACCCTTTATTCCATGCTATATTCTTCACATGGTAAAAATTACAGAAGTATTGCTTGTCAATGTGACCATATTTGTTTTTTTTTTTGTTTTTTGGTCCAAGTAATAATTAATCTCTATGAAAATGTCAGTGAGTGCTATCATTGATGCATCCAGATTCTAAGTTGTCTGGAGTATTTGTAGAGTGAATCAAAATGATGTTTTCATAGTGAAAAATGAAAATAAAAAAAGAAACAAAAGGGGAGAGACAGAGAGAGAGAGAGCGACAAGAAGTCGTTGCCGTGCTTTATCTGTTTGTTTCGTTTATTTTATTTTTACATTAATCAAAATGATGTTTTGACTACAAATACTCTAGACAATTTCACTCTATAGAATTCGGACGCAAGCAGCCAACCATTTGGCAAAGATGATATTGAAATATGTATTTTTTTTAATAAAAATATGTATTACTTTGAATACACAAACCAACGCCAAAAAGATGAAAAAATATATATATATATATAAATATTGTTTTTTTTGACACACGGGTTTCAAAATGAGATAAGATCTGTGTGAGTCAATTTCCGACCACATTACCAACTTAGTACTCAACTGGAGAACACCGGTAGAATAAATGGCACATGTCTAACCCGCAACAGAAAGAAGAGTCTCCGACGGTGGCTCGTCCACCCGAGAGTACTCCGACGATCAAGTCAGTACTCCATATTTCTCAAAGATAACCAATAGTGCTTAACTCACTAGACAGAATATCAAAAGCATATTTTAAACCCATGGGGTGCCTCCCTTTTATAGCCAACATAATCTTAGTCCCAATAGGATATCAAAAGCATACCTTAGACCCATGGGGGTGCCTCCTTTTTATAGCCAACATAATCTTAGTCCCAATAGGAGCCTAGCTCTAATAAACTTAGGATTACTGCTAATCTTGGACTCCTAGTAGGATTAGGATAAACTTTCTAAGAGTCTTATCTTTACCCAAATTGAAGTCTTCTCCCAATCTAAGACTCTTGTCCCATATCCGCTTATCTCGGATTCCGGTATCCTCTCAGATAACCTCGGCATCATGACCAGGACATGTGGCACCTCGGCTGACACGTCGGTGCCACCTTAGCCACGTGTTGGTGTTTAGAAAATATATCCCCACAACTGCCCCCTAAGTTCTATTACCTCGGCATTCTGAGGTGATGGAACCTATATCGGTACTTTCCAGTATGTCGGCTTAAAGTATCGCAACCGAGATCATCGTTAAGGCCGACATGTCTCTTTAAAGAACAAGAATTCCAAGAACTCGTTCACGTGTATAAGCTGTCATACATAATCTCGGTTTAACTTTAACTTGTAAACTTTTCTCAAGTTTCAACAAGTGTTAAACAATGATCTCGGTTTAACTTCAATTTGTAAATTGCTACAAATTTCAACAAGTGTTAAACATCATCTCGGTTTAACTTCAACTTGTAAATTGCTACAAATTTCAACAAGTGTTAAATATAACATCGGTTTAATTTCAACTTGTAAATTGCTACAAATTTCAACAAGTGTTAAACATAACATCGGTTTAACTTCTGCTTGTAAATTGCTACAAATTTCAACAAGTGTTAAACATCAATTATAACTCTCTGCCCCCTAATGTGGACTTATGTTCACATTAATCTTGTGCATGTGATCTTGTTCGCTTAAGTTGGTTTCAAGCCGAGGTTGTTAGCCTTGATTTCTCTGTTGATCTTACTTGGTTTCAACCTGAGTTTGATTCTGCCAACATGGCAAGCCTATGTTACTCCAACTTAGTTCAACTCCATTATATGCAAAATTCGACTCTGCTTTATAATGAGTCTAAGTTATTCATCATTACCTCGGGCTCGCATCGGCAAGCCGTTTTTCTTCTCGGACTTAAATGCCGAGATCTTGTCTTCTGGAATGTTGGATCTGCTCACTCAGGTTGAGCTCTTCTCTTCTCGGACCTATTCATCCAGGCCGAGATCATGTCTTCTAGAATCTTAGATCTGCTCACTCAGGTTGAGCTTTTCTCTTCTCGGACCTGCTTATTTAGGCTGAGATCTTGTCTTTCGGGATCTGGGGTCCGAGGCCTAAAATCCAGGATCTGCTCACTTAGGCTGAGCTCTTCTATACTTGAATGTCATCTCCTTAGGAGCGCTCATGCCCCCTGTCTTCGCGTCCCTTCTGGAAGGGTCTTCATTCCGTTTATGTCGACAGACTCTCCATCTTCGCTAAACTTGTCGTTTTCAACACGTTGATCTTGTACAGTGATGGCCATCTATTCTCCTTTCTTTCCCACAGACGACGCCAAATTGTGTGGGTCAATTTCCGACCACACTGCCAACTTAATACTCAACTGAAGAACACCGGTAGAATAGATGGCACATGTCTGACCTGCAACAGAAAGAAGAGTCTCTGGCAGTGGCTCGTCCACCCGGGGGTACTCCGACGATCAAGTCAGTACTCCATATCTCTCAAAGATAACCAATAGTGCTTAACTCACTAGACAGAATATCAAAAGTATACCTTAGACTCATGGGGGTGCCTCCCTTTTATAGCCAACATAATCTTAGTCCCAATAGGAGCCTAACTCTAATGGATTTAGGATTACTGCTAATCTTGGACTCCTAGTAGGATTAGGATAAACTCTCTAAGAGTCTTATCTTTACCTAAACTGAAGTCTTCTCCCAATCTAGGACTCTTGTCCCATATCCGCTTATCTCAGATTCCGGTATCCTCTCAGATAACTTGGGCCTAGCCGAGATAACCTCGGCAACATGATCAGGACATGTGGCACCTCGGCTGACACGTCGGTGTCACCTTGGCCACGTGTTGGTACTCAGAAAATATATCCCCACAAGATCATATATCTTTTTCCTCTCTAAATTTTGTTTTAACAATATATATATATATTGGGCCTACATAAACTTTTGAGGTATTTCAATTTCTGGATACAAAATAGAGCACTAACGCTGTGTTTGATTGAGGGATTTGGAAAGGAATTTGGGAATGGATTTGGAAAGGGAAACGGAAAAAATATATGAAACTAGGTGAAATATAGGTATGTTTTATTCACATTTCACCTACTTTTTCCATTTCCCTTTCCAAATCCCTCTTTAAATCCCCTAACCAAATACAACATAAGAGTTTGTTTGGGAAATAACATTTTTAGACTTTTATGTTTTTGATTAACATATAAGATGAACAACGATAAATATTTGAGAAGAAATTTTATTTTTTACAGAAAAATATGCAAAAAAATAGTGTAAATGAGAATACATCTTTGACTCTCTTTTTTGTTTGTGTGTATAAATTGAAATTTTTTTACCAAAATAACCAAGTGCCAAATTTGGAAACATGAGTTTTTAATATTAAAAAAAAAAATTATTATATTCTCTTTATTTTTTTACAAGTCTTTTCATAAAAAAATTAAAAAATAATTCAAAAAACAATTTCTAAATTTCTAAATGAACCTGGAGTCTAAGTTCAAACCACATAACTTTCAAAGTGAAATTGAACTCAAACACATTCATCCACAGGGACCCCATTTTGCAGTTCTTCATAGAAGTTAAAAACTTACAAAGCATATAAAATTATGTTTTGCATGCACTTGAAGTGTGCACATGAAGAATGTAAACACATCAACTAGAGCAAACCCAACTCAAAAATAAAGAATTTGCATCAATCTTTTACGCCAAACATAGACTTATTTAATGAATAATGGGTAGTACCACAAACATGTTCATTCATCGTGCCATAATAACTGCTCCTGTCAACCCCAACCTGCAATAACCAACTGGGTTGTCCGAGTTAACCAGGACTCATCACTCTCGTATAAAAAAAAGTTTGGGTGAATTGCATTAACAGTCTAGTTTGGAATTTGTGTCATTTTGATCTTTAACTTTTCAATTGTGATACATTTAATCTTAAATTTTAAATTTCATTTTAAATAAAGACAATTAAAAGTGTCATTTCTTTTGCAATTAGAAAATGCTCAATTTCAAAGATAAAGTTATCAATTTGATAAAATATAAACTAATTTGACAAAAATAAATATCAAAATAATATTTTTAAATTTTTAAAAATTATTTCTACCCACTAAAGATAAAATTATATAAAAATGACAAATCTTTTATATTTTTTTAATAAATTAATTTGTAATATGTGTTTGGATGATTATGTGATGAGTGGTTGTTTTTATTTTATTTTTGGTTAAATTCATTTTATCCCCTTGTGATTTGGCGTTCAAATATAGTCAGAAAGCTCTCATATGGTTTTGGACTAAAGTGCTACTATTCCATCCAAACTAATATAAGGTGTATTACACATTATTTTTTAGAATGAGTTTTATTTTTTGAAAAATTGGAATAAAATTAATACAACAAAATGACAATTTTACTTCCATTTTCTCCAAATCTAAAATTAGATTAATATGCTAATTAAAATAAATTAAATTAAATTAAAATATAATTAAGAATTAACTGAAAATATAATTAAATAAAATATAAAATAAACAAGAATTAAAAGTTGATCTAAAAATGTAATTAAATTAAAATTAGATTAACAGTTTAGAAATTATAATAAATAATAAATAATTTAGGATTAATTGTGATCTAAAATATTATTAAATTAAAATAAGATTAAAAAGTTAATACTTACAATAACTAGTTAAATATTTAGGATTAATTATGATCTAAAATATAATTAAATT
Source organism: Camellia lanceoleosa (assembly GCA_025200525.1). Taxonomy (NCBI): domain Eukaryota; kingdom Viridiplantae; phylum Streptophyta; class Magnoliopsida; order Ericales; family Theaceae; genus Camellia; species Camellia lanceoleosa. The sequence continues at coordinate 6,408,915 of CM045764.1, forward strand.
AAAATTAGAATAAAATTTTAAAAATTACAATAAATAATTAAGAATTTATAATTAATTGTGATTTAACTGAATTAATACTAGACATTATAAATTATATGTATGAAAGATGATAGAGAAAGAAAATAACCAAAAAAAATATATATATATATATATATAGGTTTTGAGGATCTTATAGTCATTTCACATCTATAGTTAATAGGAAATTCTATTTCCAACACCATGATAAACTCAGTCAACACACTTAATGAAAAATTAAATTAATGACAATTATATCCTAATTAAAAATTACTATAATAGCCATTGATCAACACTTCTAATAATATATATACAAATTCTCTATACACATCTTTTAGAAATAAAAATATCTCAATATACATTTTTTGAAACAAAAAAATTAAACCATAATTTTTTTTTTGTAGTCACTTTGCTTCTTACACACTCTGTACTCCTCTTTGTTATTTGCAAACAAAACATCTCCTCTATTGTTTTAATCTTTAAATTTATACTCAATTATTAACATCGTTTAATTATTAGTTCAACAATTTTTATTTGATTTTGATCAACACTCCTAATAATTTTATTTTATTTTTGCGTTTTTTTGTCGGAAACGCAGTGCCGAATTTGTTAAATTAATTCGGTTATCAAATACCGAATAAATATGAATAGTTCGTCACTAGAGATATTCGGTCTTAGAGTTCCGAACAAAGTTAATATTTTCGGAACTGTAATTCCGAATTTTGTTATTATTTTCGGTTTTAAGTTACCGAATTATTTTACTTACTTCGGCACTGTAGTTCCGAATTGAAATTCTCCTTACCGAAGAACTATTCCAAGATATTTTTGCTTCTTAAACCATAATTCCGGAAAGTATGAACCTACATCTTCTTTTACCTCTCTCCGCTTTTTCCACCAGGACAATTGATATTTTTACTTTGGTTCATATTTTTCCTTACTGAAGTCAATTAAAGAGGGTAGTGCGAATATTTTCAAGATATTTTTGCACTGAAGAACCTAATCAATTTATATAATTGGGGCATCGTCTTCTTCAAGAAATAGGATGATGATGGCGAAGATATTTTTGCTTTAATCCTGTTTGAACTTCTTCTTCCCCCTTGTTTGAAGTAGAATTGTAAATTGAGATAAATTAAAGTGTGTATATTTTGAGGGTAAAGTGTGTGTATATATGAATGAAGGGTTTATTTGTAATTTTAAGGATGTGGGTTGAGATAATTATTTAATAATTAAATTAGTAGAGATGTGTATTGAGAAAAGATTTGCCCTGAGTTTATCAAGGTGTTGGAAATAGAATTTCCCATAGTTAATGGTATTAACGGTTGCATTTTTGTCAAAAATCACATGGGTGGCATATGGTTATTTTTCAAAGATAGAAAGTAAGGTGCTATCAAGCCATATCACATGGAGGTAAAATAAATTTTGCCCATTTTTTTCAACAATTTAATTTTCTTAGAAAAGTGTTCTGAAAATAGATTCTAAAAACCAAACAAAATAGAACTTTATAACCAAGAAAGTGCCTACACTATTCATTAAAAAAAGGCCATTACATTTTAAACAACATACACATTAACCAACACAAAATAAATTGAATGACGACTTTGTGCTTGAAATAGAAAAAATTTCGTTTATAAAAGAAATAACATCTTTGATTGTTCTTATTTAGAATGAAATTTAAAATTTAAAATTATATATATCATAATTGAAAGATCAAAAATTAAAATGATATAAGTCCAGTGACTATCAGTGTGATTCTCAATTTGAATATGAACGATTTTTTTATGATATCCCCCCACAAAAATGATGTTTTGTTTTTTTGATAGCTCATATCCGACCACACAATGTTATCCTACTTTCCACTGAAATCGAACCTGCTTCTAACTACAAATAATTTTGCTTCACACAAATATGACCATACTTACCACCTTTTATTCTATATTTTATTTTGATACGATATCCAAAATCACTAGTTTTGCCATAGTTGAATTGTACCATAGTCTCAATGTAGATCAATCATTAAAATGTTATGCTTTTCAACTCTAAATTTGGAAAGTTTTAGTCTTAGATTTTTTGGTTAAAATAGTTACAAAAAAATAAAACAGATTTTTTAGACTAATAAGACAAAACATCATATCAAACCAATATCATATCAAACCCATAATTATTACATTTTTCTCTTACAAAAGTCAAAAAAATCAAAAAATTCATCCCAAACGAAACTTTTTAATCCCATACAAAAAAAGCTAAAAAGTCAAAAAACCAACCCACTTCCCAAACGAACCCTTAGGCTATTCCCACGGATTTGGCACAATAGTTATCTTATATCAGATTGGGCTTCTCTCTTGTTTTTAATCGAATTGAAAAGGTGTTGTTTGACTTATTGAGCTTACTTTTGGGTCTCGTTTTGATGATCCAAATTGTTCATATTTTAAAATTCATCAAGTATATCATTTTTGTAAAAATTAAAGTCGATCATATAATAATAACCATGTGTTGAATTATTTTTATATGAAAATGTAAACCCAAAAAGCTGAACAACACTTCTCCAATCCAATTAAAGAATGGAGAAAACCCAGTCCTTACCTTCTACATGTGAGACAGAGGACGAAGTATGCCTAAAAATTAGTTGACACAGTTTTGAAACACAGTTTTGAATGCACCCCTCGCCAAAAAAAAAAGATAAATAAATAAAGTAAACCCTTTGCAACACAACAACCCTTTTCAACATTTCCTAGAAAAACAAAGAATAAATCAAAAATTAAAAAAGAAGAGCACACATCTATCAAGCCATAAAACCATTACAACTACTATAAATAAATAAATAAATAAATCCATTACAAGTACCTACTAATGCTTCCTTTACAGTTCACCATCTTGTAGCAAAAGAAACAAAAATATAAAAAATTACTATTTTTTAAAATTTAAAACCTGGTTCTAGATAAACAAGCAACTATGGCTAAAGATATACATAAATAAACCTTTGCACATTGAGAGCATATCTTACTATCGTATACCCTACAACAGCCGTGTGTTCGCTTTTAACTACCAATTGTGTTAGTGTGCAAACACAAGACAAAAAAGGTGACTCGGATGCACTAGACATTAGCCAAAGCATAATAGGTTCTTTATATACAGAAAATCGAAGACAATAATATTTTTAACATGTTCATGGGAAGCAAACAATAAGGACAAAGTAAACTTATGCCCTATTCAATCGATTCTCCATTTGAAGGAAACAAGAAGATAAGAGACGCCTGTAAATATCACCTATGATATCATACAAGAGGATAACAAAATAAAAAAGAAAAGAAATTAGTGAACTCTTGTTTTGGGTATGACTTTTTTTTTTTTTTGTACTTATTACGAAAAGACGAGTAAAAAAAGTAAAAGAGGGTGACTCAAATAAGCCAATAAACAACTTATTTTTAATGTTGCCGAAAGGAAAAAGCTTTCTCACAGCTGAGGGAAAAGCGAAACAATTACCTAATCCATACGCTGACCCCTAGAAAGCAACAAAATCAACCAAATTTAATCCAATTCCCCTAAAATACAGAATTTGTAACAGCAAATAGGATGTCACAAGATCATGTTGAATGCTTAATTTTGTGCAGAAATTCAACAATGGTAGAAGACCCTAATTTTTGTGGCTCAAATGGCTCGAATTTGCCAAAACGACGTCGTTTTGACAATTTTGAGCCATTTGAGCCACAAAAATTAGGGCCCTCAAACATTTTTCGCAGAAATTGTAGATCAAACAAGCAGCCAAACTCAATCATCACACAATGCCAAACACTAGCAAATCCAAATTTGGGTAAAACAACTATAATAGTTCAATTAAGAAGCCAAACAATCACAAAGATAACAAAATTTTCCTCAATTGTTTTGGCTAACCATAAAGGACACAAACTTATGATTGGATGGATCCATAGAAGATGTGCTAAATGAAGATCAAATGATTAATTTTGCACAAAAATTGTTAATCAAACAAGCAACCAAACTCGATTCAGCTGCTCTCAATGGCAAACACTAACAAATCCAAATTCATGTAAAACACAAACAACAGTTCAATCAAGAAGCCAAACAATCCCAAAGACTACAAAATTTCTTCAATTTCTATGGCTAACCAAAAAAGACACATTCGTTTGATTGGATACATACATAAAAGATGCACAACAGAACCGGATTCAGCTGCTCAGTGCCAAAAATAAAAAAATCAAATTCGTGTAAAACATAGGATAACAATCCAATCAAAAATCCAAACAATCACAAAGACAACAAAATTTCCTTCAACTTCTTTGCCTAACACCCCCCCACCCAAAAAAAAAACACATTCTTTTGATTGGAATACATAGAAGATGTACCATACAAAAATTGAATGCTTAATTTCGCACAGAAATAGTAAATCAACAAATTCAAATTTGTGTAAAAAATAGGATTACAGTCCAATCAAGAAGCCAAACAACAACAAAGACAACAAAAATTTCCTTCAATTCCTTTGGCTAACCATAAAACACACATTCTTCTGATTCAATAGATACATGGAAAATGTAATCAAATGCTTAATTATTCTCCACAGGAATTGTAATAAAAAAATTCAAATTCGTAAAGCCAAATAATCCCAAAGACAACAAAAATTCCTTCAATTCCTTTGGCTAACCATAACATGCACATTCGTTCCATTAGATACATTGTGCCAAATGAAGATTGAATGCTCAATTTCCCACAAAAAACAAACAACCGAACTCGATTCAGCTATGCAATGGCAAACACTAACAAAATCTAAACTTGTGTAAAACATGCAATAACATTTCAATCACAAAGAAAACAAAATTTCATTCAATTTCTTTTGAAAATCATAAAATACATACTCTTTCAATTAATTAGATACATAGAATACGAACCGAACAAAGATCGAATGCTTGATTTTGCACAGTAATCGTAAATCAAACAAGCAACCAAACTGGATTCAGCAACGCAATGCTAAACACTAGCAAATTCAAATTCATGTAAAACACAGGACAAAGGTTCAATTAACAAAGACAACAAAATTTCTTCAATTTCTTTGGCTAACAATAAAATACACATTCGTTTGAATCAAACAAACAACGGAACTCGATTCAGCTGCGCAATGCCAAACAAACACTAACAAATTCAAATTCATGTAAAAACATACTATTACATTTCAATCACAAAGAAAACAAGAAATTTCCTTCAATTCCTTTGTCTAACCATAAACACACATTCTTTTGATTCAATAGATACATAGAAGATGTAATCAAATGCTTAATTTTCCACAGAAATTGTAAATAATAACAAAAATTTCCTTCAATTCCACCATAAAATGCACATTTGTTTCATTAGATACATAGAACATGTGCCGAACGAAGATCGAATGCTCAATTTTGCGCGCACACGCACACACACACAAAATGTGAATAAAACAAATTCAAATTCATGTAAAACATATTATATAACATTTCAATCACAAAGACAACAAAATTTCATTCAAATTCATTTGAAAAGCATGAAATACGTAGTGTTTGGATTAGACAGCTAGATAGATAGATAGAGAAGGAAGAAGATTGAGAGATCAGACAGGAAGATCATCAACAGATGTGGTGGTATCGGCATTGCTTTGGACATCGGAGAACATGAAGGGGCGATCTCTGGCCTCATCTTCGGTGTCGTCGTCGGACTCGGAGGTAGTGAGGTTAACGCAAGCGAAGCGTTCGAGAGATGAGAAAAATGCCGAAGCAACGCCCATCGCGACCCAGGTTGCCAAGCGATCGAGCTTCTCGTTCAAGAAGCCTGTGTTCTCCATGGTGTTATTAGGGTTCAATCGAGACCAAGGTCTGATCAACGAAAATTAGAGACACAGAAAAGTGGAACGCTAAACAGCGAAATAAGGAGAGGCCTTCGGAACGGTTTTTTATATTTTCAGGTTATGTTGTAAGCCGGGTTTTTTTTCACCTGTTGTTTCCACGGTTTTTTATTTATACGGAAAACTCGTAAATTATTGACAAGTATCATCTTTAACTCTAAATTATAAAATGATACAAACGAAATTTTAAAATTATTGAGAAATATCAATTTTTTTAGGGAGACTTATTTATAAATCATTTTTCATACACTTATGGTAGATTAGGTCCTAAATAATAACTTATATTTCATTAAGTCCTATACTAATTTACTTGACACATTTATCCTTAATAGTAGAGGATCATATCAATATACACAAATTTCGAAATTCATAAAACAATTCGAAACCCCCAAAAAAACATTTCGAAACCCCCAAATAATCTGATTCAATTCTTCACATTTCGAAACTCACCACGAACAGGAGAATGAGAGCAATTCGACGGAGACGTTCGACGAGAAAGTGAGAACGATTATCGTTTACAATCAGAACGAAGAATCATGACTCCGAAACGTAAGTGTGGATTCGCCCCTGTTTCGCAATGTTAATCTTTTTTATTTTTATTAACAACCCAAAACTAGGGTTTATGTGACCTTCAGTCGTAATCTGCTTTGTTACTTGTACGTTTTGTGACAATTGTGTTGAATAATTGATTTTACAGTTTCCGAATTGAAAATAGTATGTATGTTGGTGTTATACGATGGAGGTTCTACGCGGTGCCCAGTGTGGGTGATTTATCCTTGATTCCTTGTTGCATTGCGTTTGGTATACTATTCTGGGGGCCACAGTCACATTCATTAATTGACTTTATTTGTTTTTTTCTCGATCCGAGCATAATACTGTGTTTTGTATATTATATTGGGGGTTTGTCGTTGTGTGTTGTACACTTAATGAATGTCATTGTGGCCCAATATAAAATTAGTGTCGGATGTGAGTGGAAGAACATGTAAGTTGGACTGTTCACAATGCATGCCAGGTACGATATCGCTTTGGTTGTTTTCACTTAGGTACAGATGTGACAAATTACAAATTTGACAAATTACACACACACACCTTTGGCACAGTTATGTCAAGCACTTTTCAGTCACATTTGAAAACATGGCTGTGAATGTGTGCACGTGATTTGTGATAGTCATGGCCGTGAATGTGTGTACATAATTTGTCACAGTTACATGAAGTACTTCTCAATCACATTTCAGAACACAGCCGTGAATGTGTGCGTGTAATTTGTGACAGTCATGGCTGTGAATGTGTGCGCTTAATTTGTCACAGTCACATGAAGTACTTCTCAGTCACATTTGAAAACATGCCTGAATGTGTGCGTGAATTTGTAGATACCATGGCTGTGAATGTGTGCGCTTAATTTGTCACAGTTGCGTCAAGTTCTTCTCAGTCACATTTCATAATTTGTCAGAGTTGCGTCAAGTTCTTCTCAGCCACATTTCAAAACATGGTTGAGAATATGTCTACCTAATTTGGCACAGTTACATTAACTACTTCTCAGTCACGTTTGAAAACATGTCCGGGGATGTGTCTGCATAATTTGTGACAGTCATGGCCGTGAATGTGTGCGCTTAATTTGCCACAGTTACGTTAACTAGTGGTCAGTCACATTTCAAAACATCTCCGGGCATGTGTCCATGTAATTTGTGACAGTCATGGCTGTGAATGTGTGCGCTTAATTTGCCACAGTTACGTTAAGTACTTCTCAGCCACATTTCAAAACATGGTCGGGAATGTGTCCACGTAATTTGTCACAGTTACGTTAACTACTTCTCAGTCAGTCACATTTCAAAACATCTCCGGGCATGTGTACATGTAATTTGTGACAGTCATGGCTGTGAATGTGTGCGCTTAATTTGTCACAGTCACATGAAGTACTTCTCAGTCACATTTGAAAACATGCCCGGAATGTCTGTGCTTAATTTGTGATAGTCATGGCCGTGAATGTGTGCGCATAATTTGTCACAGTTGCGTCAAGTTCTTCTCAGTCACATTTCAAAGCATGCCCAGGAATGTGTGCGTGTAATTTGTGACAGTCATGGCCGTGAATGTGTGTGCTTAATTTGTCACAAGCAAGAGTACTCTGACCACATTTTAAAACATGGTCGTGAATGTGTGCACTTAATTTGTCAGTTGCATCAAGTTCTTTCACCACATTTCAAACGATGGTTGAGAATGTGTCCACGTAATTTGGCACAGGTACGTTAACTACTTCTCAGTCACGTTTGAAAACATGTCCGGGGATGTATCTGCATAATTTGTGACAGTCATGGCCGTGAATGTGTGCACTTAATTTGCCACAGTTATGTAAACTACTTGTCAGTCACATTTCAAAACATCTCCGGGCATGTGTTCACAGTATTTTGTGACAAATATAATGTGAATGTGTGCAATTAATTTGTCACAGTTACATTAAGTACTTCTCAGTCACATTACAAAACATGTCTGGGCATGTGTCTACCTAATTTGTCACAGTTACGTCAACTACTTCTCAGTGACACTAGTCACATATTGCTATTAAATTAAATATTGCTTTTAAATTACATACATTATCCGTGGGATCTTGATTGTATATGAAATATGATTTTTGGTGGCATTTTTTCAGAGGCACAATTAAACGACACCATGCATGTGCTCCAAGGCAAAAGTGAGCAAAGTGAAGGGACTAGAATCGGTAAAAGATGGCGATCTCAAACTCCGTCACGCGAACGACAAGGCCAAAGCAAAGGCTCAAAAAAGGAAGAAGCTGAAATATGAGCCTCAACAACGACTGAACAAACAACAAACAGTTTGCTACCGTTCCAACATTGCTGGAATTGTCAAGCTAGTGGCAGTGTCAAAACTGGAAGATGAACATTTGCAGCATCTTCAGAAAACACCGTTCTGGTTGTTGTTGAATGCGATGCGACAAACCAATCTAAACCAACATGACTTCCAAAAATGTGATGACATTGTAATGAGGATCATTCAGACATTTGTTCCAGATAAATCAGCTTTCATGATTGGTGGAAATCACATTGAGTTTACAAGCAATGATGTTCAACTAATATTTGGAATTCAAGGAGGTAAAAAGAGTTTAGATGTGTCACATGGGCCAAGACTCCCAACTGACTTCATCCAACGAAGGTGTCCCAAAATAGCACGCATAAACTTGAAGACCATTAAGGAACTATTAATGGAAGCATTACTCGGGGACACAACTCAGGATCACGAAGATGTAGCAAAGCTACTGAGTTTGTACTTGTGTGGGAAGTTATTCTTTGCTACTTCAGGCGAGACCGTGGGATGGGGTTTGTCCGGGTTGTAGAGGATCTAGACAACATGAAGACATATGATTGGGCTGGAGCAATCTGCACAACTTTGATGGAGTCAATTAAGGGATTTCACTCTAAGCCTGAGAAAGTTACTGGATGTGTTACTACCCTACTTGTAAGTGCTCTGTTTTTTAGTTTTTCCAACAATATAATTTTGTATTTGTGTTGAAAAACTTTTAACAACTAATATTTTTAACCCATGGTCACACAGTTTTGGATATGTGAGCACACAAACTTGATAGAAGCGGCATCGGAGATGTTTTTCCGAGGTTTATGAAATGGAATATCAGCAACTTGGTTACAAAGATAAGAGCAGTGGACATTGAGCAGGCAAATGATGTGGAAGTATGATTTTCTGTACCGTTAGAGTAAATATTAGATGTGCCAATTTGCTTTTTTTTTTATTTTTAATTTTCACATTGTTTGCAGGTTATAGTAGGAGATCTGCACATCACTCATTCTGAACGGCGCTTGATGAAGACAAAAGATGTTAAACAAATAGGAGAAAAGGCCGAAAGTTCAAAGCGCAGTCCAACTGGTGCTAAGAGTAATGATCGGCGTGCTCGGGGTGCGTCTATCTCTGAAGAATACCAGAGAGCACTGCTCGATATTGGTGTGCTTAAGATTGAACTCCAACGTAAAAATGATGTCATATTTGCATTACGGACAGAACTGGCAACAATGAGGGCAGCATATGAAGAAAAATGTGCCAAGTTAAAACATGAAATCACTGTGAACAATAAACAGAAGGAATGTGACATTGAAAGGATGAAGCAGCAACTGGATGAACTTAATGAGAAAAACACGAAGCTCGTGGAACAGTTGGAGGAGTACGCAGTCCATGAATACACCCAAGCAGCTGCTGGTGTACAGGAGAAAAAGCAAACTAATGAGGAAATGTACCATTGTGAGGCAAACGTACTTGCCATTATACCATTGTCAACATCGTTTCCATCTGATGTGAATGAGAAGACAGAGTTGCAAGGCGTGGATACTCATGTGACACAGATGAATGACATCGGGCAAATTCCATCTGATGTGGATTTAATGGCTGATGGTAATCAAAACACTGGAACAACTGCGTTGCAAAACTCGCTTGTGAGAAACATTAAAAAGAAAAATAGGAAGGAGCATAAACTGCCAGAATATGAATATCCACCAGTTTTGGGGAGGCAAATCAAACCATCTGACAGTGGGGTGGTCAAAGAGGGTGAGTGTGACAGTAAACAAGAAATGGAAGATGAGATCATTGAGGTTGACAACGTTGCAGACCCAGACAGTACATTTACTCGGTTTGACTTGACTAATCGTCTACCAATTTGGAAGTTGTTATCAACACAAGAGAAAGGCAAGCTTAAGGAAGCATATGAGAAAGGGGGTGACAGGTAGGTTATGCAACTTGCTCTTATCATTATGCATTTGTACATGAATTTATTGTTCAAAAAATGGATTGCAGTGCACAAGTCTGGACTGGACCGCATGTGTCCAACTCTGTGTCTTTCAATGACATACGGGCAATAGTTAAGGGGCTCACATTACGAGGCAATGTAAGTGCGGTATTTGTAATTATTCATCAAACTTCTGAAGCTTCTACACATAGAATGCAATTTACATACATGTATTGAAGGGAAGGAAAATATAAATTGTTTTCTTTTTCACATAGGTGATTGATGCCTATGCGGAAATGCTAATGTACGAGCAGCAGACAAAGGCGCCTAAATCCGCAGATGATCAAAAATCATACATTTTCAGCACATTATGTTTGGTAAGACATGCAACTGATGAAATGAATGTTGTCATTTGTAGTTTGTCATTTTAAATTCCCAAAATGAATGTATGCAGCCTACGATAAGAGATGTGGCCGAAGATGTACGTGACAGGTACTTGGCATTGCGTGCCCCGCATGCCCTGAAGGCCAGATATATTCAATTCCCAATCCACTTAGATAACCATTGGACACTAATGGTTTATGACACTGAGGAAGGCTTTTGGTTGCATTACAACTCTATGAAACCAAGACGTGGGAGGGAAGACAAGCATTATTGGGAAGCATCATTGCTGGTTAGTAAACATCAATTACTTTCAATCTGCGATATTTGTATTTTTTTTTTTGGACAACAACACTAATTATTGTATTCTAAATTTGACAATAATGTAGAAATCCTACTTTGAGGATTACATAAATCGCAGATTGAAGGAGGGCACAGTTGAATCACAAGACTTGGTGAAGGACCTTCTAGTGGTTGATTATTGTCCCCAGCAAAAACCAGACTCGTAAGTTTGTTACGCTTTTGCAACATATGCCATTCATGTTTCCGTACATTGCACGTGGTCTGTTTTGACATTGTTACTAATGCCTTTAATTTTTGTAATAGGAATGATTGTGGAGTTATAGTATGCTTCATTATGAAGCAACTTGTGCATCACCTAGATGTTGACAAGTCAATGGAAGGGGAGAGCTGCAGAACAATGCGAGCCAGTATGGTTAAGTCATTTGTGAATGACAGGAGAAGGTCATTTGTGGCTAGCAACTGACTATCTGATGGTGCTACTTGGGTGCAGATTTAAAATTTGTGGATATATAAACACTGTTTTTGTTTTTGAATTGTATTAAAAGTTGGCTAGTACACGAAATACTGGAAGTTTTTGATGTTTTTCATAGCATTCACAATATGGATTACGGATTACTGTATTTTGTTTTAGCAATAGGCAACAATGGTTAATTGACTTTTATGGGAATGCACTTTATTTTGGTAATATGGCTTTATGGGTAATTCACTAATGTCAATAGGAATTTAAGGGCAGCTAGAATGTTGCGTACATAATTGTGAATGTAATTGATAATGTGAGGTGAATGTGACAGCGAATGCGAATGTGAATAACACAACATGTTTGGTTATGAACCTGTAACACTAAAGAAGCAAATGTCAATATATCAGTGTTTTACACTTTCTTGAAAATGTGAAATACAAATGTGAATGTGGTTAGGTGAATGTGAATGGTTACGTTTCTGTCATGGTGAATGTCAATGGTTACGTTTCTGTCATGGTGAATGTGAAATTGGATGCAATTGTGAATGACACAAAAGGTTTGGTTGTATACCTATTACACCCAAAATGCAAATGTGAATGTGTGACAGCGTTTAGCACTATTTTCACGAATGTGAAATACAGATGTGAATGTGGTTGTGTGAATGTGAATTATTATGTTATATGGTAGCGAATGTCAAATAGGATGTGATTCTGTTTCATAGAACAGGTTTTCTTGTTTACACTACATAGCAACATTGTGATGCCGAATATGTAACAGTTTTCTGCACTTTTCTTTTTGACTGGGAAAAGAGGATTGTGAATGTCAACATCTTCTCACATACAAAGCCAGTGGGCAAAAACATTTTGTCTAACATATTTTGCAGGTCTGAAACATACATTTGCATGACCAAATAAATAAACATGTAACAGGAACATATAAATGAGAAAGCGTGAAAGAGAACATAGCTGAATGGTCAATTGTAAACACTGTCTTCACTTATTAAAATCTGTCATCAATTGGCTTCAATACATGCTACTACGATAATATGATGTCATTGCTCAAAACATATTACAAAAGTGAATGCTAAATGCGTATTACTAAATTGGTTCTTTACATGTCTTTCGGTTGATCGCCATGCGCCCACATCGACCGCACCTAATCGACTTAGTTTCTCCCGGGATGGTATTCGATTTTTTGGGTCGCCTGCAGACGCTTAACTGGTGGATGTATGATGACATCGCCTTCCGAGAAGGAGGGCTTGTCAACTGTAGGTATTGGTGAATGTATCCGAATTACGCACTTTATACTCATCAACAAAGTGAAAAATTGTTCAACAAATGTATCAAATCCTTCCACTACTCAGACAGTAACCACCGCATGTGCACATGGGAATCCATTCAATTGCCAATCGAAGCAAGAACATGAACGCTACAACGCTTCTACCAACACCGTCGAAATGAATGGACCTCATATATGTCTTCATTTGATCGCTAACAATCCATGTGCAACCGCTTGAGTACGCCTCCTAAGACGGTTTTCCATTTTGGACAAAGTAACCCATTCCAACTAGTAGCCAAAACTTTACGCCAAATTTCATAGTCATTATTTGATTTCGATTGTATCAACCAACCTTGTGATCGGATAATTACGGGCATCAAGTATCCATTTATTAAACGATTCTGCAGCATTTGAGGTCATCTCCCCATACCTTTTGCCCCTGTTCACATTATCAAAACATAATCAAAATGCTATCACATATTCGGTTCTTGCAACGTTAGCACCTGTAAGTATCGTACGAACCTGAAATATGCGTTGGCCCAATGCTTCGGTGGCATATCTTCCAAGAAATTATTTATTCCAGATCGTCCTGTTCCTTTTAGCTTCTTCCAATGATGCTGAAATGAAGCCTCAGTTGGAGCATACGCACATTCACGCAACTTCGCCATTAAACCAAAACGTACACGGTTGTCAACCCATCGTAATTTGTCCCTCAAATTTGCTTGGAGATGTTGTAAGCAGTATGCATGGTGTGCAGATGGGAATACAAAGAGTAAGGATTCAAGCAAATTTCAATATTACGGCCGGATACGAAGTTAATGTGCGAAAGCACTACTAACAACCTTTGTCATTGTCAGAAACCAAGTCCAACTTGCGCTTGTTTCAGAGTCAACAATAGCAAAAGCTAATGGGAATAAACCTCAGATTCAACACATTTACCATTAGATGAAATATTTTTAACAAAGTTTACGCCCACACTAACAATTGTTCACAATTCAAATCACTACGCATAATGTTATTAAAAATAACATTACATTGGAAACAATCGCACATGGGGATCAAATCCTCATGTGGACTTAAAACAAAGCTTAGCCACAATGTAATGCGTTACTATATGGAAGTATAAAGTAATCATCATAAGAGACATACCTTTGTTGCCATCCTTCCCCGTCGCTGCAAGCAAATTGCCTTTAAATCTCCCTTTTAAAAAAGTGCCATCAAGAAACAATAATGGGCATATATGGTTGAATCCTCAATGCAAGCTCAATGAAATGAAGAACCGCTTAAATCGACTAAGAGATCGCTTCAAAATCCAAGTTGACATAACTCCTGTGGTTGTAATGCATAACCGCATCCGCTGCACCACCTAAGTTGATCAAATGAAGCATGATAGTCACCATACATTTCACCTCTTGCCTTCTCCACACCTAACCATGCTATGTGGTAACTAACATTAAGGCCAGTACTTTTTCAATTTGAAACACAACGTCAAGAGGACGTGTCACGCTTATCACGTGAACCGATCACCGATAACATTGCAAACCAATTGAGTTAACTCGTTATTCTTCCCAAGACAACAAAGACACCAATAACTATGCAAGTTGTTCAACCTCTTCAAGTAAAAATAACCGCTGCATGCTTGAACCCTTTCATGTACCAACCATGAACACCCTTTTGCTCTCGAAATGTGCACACTCAGTAATCGAATCGAAATATTTTTAACAAACTTGAAGTCAAACCCACACTCAATAGCATATTTGGACAAAACCAAACGGAAAGCAAAGAACACCCCTTCAAAAAATTGGCCTACATGACTAATACCTCGTGACCAATCAACTGTCATCAACATTTTCTCACTATGGTGACAATAATTGGCCAACAAATCCACGCTTAGGTTGGGGACTCAGAATGGATCACCGTGAGGATCCAAATGATTTGCGACATAGCACCACCGATTTGAGTACCTCGATTCAAATCGCCCACCTCATTTTCCAAGTCAACCACAACATTGATATGGGCAACACCAATGGACCTTGCAATGGAAAACATGTTTTCCATGTCCACATCATCACATAACATCACTTGATTATCGTGATATGGTAATTTGTAAGATATTAAAATCGATGATGGTGTCACATCCACCCACCTATCACATAAATTTTGTATCAATCGCTTTTAATGTCAATCCATTAACACTCGACAAAGAATCGTGGATGAACGAAGGTACAAAAAGCATGATATCCATATCTCGCACAACAAAATGCTTGAAACATTAACCATGGCATACATTGTACAAAAACATTCACAAAACAATTGTAAAAAACTAGAAACCAAATACTTTATAAACAAAATGTGTCAAATATGTCCACAGTAAATACAAGAATAACACAACACAATACAAAAATCAAGTACTTCTCCACCTGTATCTGAGCTACATTCACATACATTCCAATAGTATCCACAGACAAGCAAATATGACATTTAGAAGGCAAAAAATAAAGCTCAATAAATTTATGATTCATAACGTGGCACATATGTTTTCAAACACTATATAACTACAAAACACAAACTAAATACAAAACCAATGTAACACACACCATCATCATGTAAGAGCCTTCGACTCTACAAAATTGAGCCAATATAAGGCTGTACCATTCTAACATTCTCAATTACTAATCTAATAAGCTATCGTAAAATACTATTACGAAACGTAATGTGACATATATGTGAACATTGTAAGACAATATCATTACGACGGAACTTGATGCAAGATTACCATAACAAACTCTACCAATGGATTACTATGACACACTGCGAAATCCATACGATATATGAGGACATTGCAAGCAAATCATTCGGAAAAAAACCAGATCACCACTCACCAATCGAATAAGCAGACAACTTGATCTCCTTCACTCAAACAATCTGACCAAATCGTCAAATTGAAACAACCAAAGCAGAGCAACACTCACCAATTTTAAACCTAACAGAGTCCGCGAACGTGGCGCAACATCTCCCAATTGAATAAGCACACAATTTTATCTCTTTCTCTCAAACAATCTCACTCGAAATTTCGAAGATGAAACAACCAAATTAGAGTAAGACTCACGAATTTAACCTAACAGACTCCCCCGATAATGGCCCATATCACGGCACCCAACAAATATGGAAAGAAAACGGTTACAACATTCCAACCTGTAAGAAAGGGTATAATCGTAAAGTGATTTAATTAAAACACAATATATAGGACTTAATGGAATACTTTCTAATTGTAATAGGACTGCAAACTTAATAAAAAATTTCTTAGGACTTAACATAGTATAACTCTCCCTAATAGGACTTATAAATAATTTTTCCATTTTTTTACTTTGAAATTATAAAAACGTATAAATGAATTTCTTAAACTATAAAAATAAACAAATTAAACTCTCTACCAGAATGGATCAAACTAAAACATACTAATAACTTATTTCTATTTGTATACTTTTGTTGGCTACATATTTTGTATAAGCCAATTACAATTCAACACGTGGTAGGTTGAGGGTAATACGGGAAGAAAATTCAAACCTTCGATCGTGATCGTACACGTGGCAGTTAGTATTGGTTTTCATAAGATTTGCATAGTACTGGATCAACAAAGAGATGTAAAGTGATGTGACTTTAACGGTTACTCACATTTAAATTCAAAATCAGGAGGGAAGCCTAACTGCAGGTATTGGCATAGTGGAGCTAACTATAAGGCAACATGATCAGCGATCATGAAAGAGCGGTTCGACGGTTAGAAATGCAGTTCGATAGTTATCCTTAAGAAGTATAAATAGCAGAGAAAATCCCAGAAAAAGCCCTAGACTCAGATCCAAAAAACTAATTTTATCTACTTTATTTCCTTACCAATTTTATATTTCATGTTCTTTGTATTTCTGTACTTTAAAATTCCTACACTGCATTTCGTTCATAGGAGTAGTTTCAAGTAGATTGTCGTTGTAAACCTCTACAAGGTTGAATTGGATCATTGTAAGTCTTTCGTTTTACTTAATGAAATACTGCAATTGTTCTTAATTTAATCATTGTCAGTTTATTCCTCCTAAGCAAAGCCACCAGTAAAAGTCCTCTTCATTGAGGCTGAAAGAACTAAAACGCAATCGTCTAATAATTGGTTGGCAATTAAATTTCTGTACGGACTGATTGATCCTTACTGGCATGCTCAAAATTACTGTAATAACCTTCGAAAGCCAAAAAGTCAACACATATTTTTGGCACGCCCGGTGGGACTAATTGAAATGGCTAGACGTAGGAGACAATAAGAAAATGAACGCTTGGAAGAAGGCGTGGAATGAGAGGTAAAAATGCCTAATACAAAGGATAATGTGATAACACATCCTGTGGAAACATCCATTTTATCAGAACCTATGGTCAAACAGACCAACACTTTGGAACAAGTACCACTTGTTCATAATATTGGACGAGGCCAAGGAATTGGACCATCCAATCGCTCCATCTACTCAGTCAATGAATCCATACGGTAGCCTAGTAGATGCTATGGGACAGCAGTTAATGAACACAATGGAAAGATGGGCAACATCCTTTTTGGATCAAATGAATGCTCATCAACCAACTAATGCAAGGCATATAGAGAAAAATTCAAATGTCCCTCAGCAAAGATTGACTAGAGACAAACAGCCTATGCAGAGTAATGGGCATACTAATGGTCAAACTAGTAACCAAAATCATGAAAGACCACCACCTCAGTCTTGGTATGAGCCTCTTTCGAGGTCTATGGAAAATCAAAATGCCTTATTACTTAATATTGAAGCCATGCAAATTGGTGGATCTAGCCCAACACAAGATAATGGTGTAAAGATGGTTCCGAATCCCATGTTCGAAGCCATACCTTGCACGAGAGGGTTCACTAATCCTTTGTTCGAATTTATACCCGGGGGGTTGGTAGGTTTTTCTACAACTGGAAGAGACACAACACTTGTTCCAGCACTTTTCGTAGGTCCTTTCGCAAGACAGGCTCAAAGGGGTCACCCATACCCCCAATAGCAGCTAGCACCACAGGAACAACCAGTCCCAAATATACCACCCTATGGACCAAAAGGACTCCAAGCACAAGGTTGTCCACCGAATCCTATGTTTGTTTATCTAGTAGTGGTTCAACAAGTACAAATATGGTCCCTAGGGACCAAATTGCTGACATTGTTAGAGAGATGTGTGGACCAATGGCTCGGGGGGTTCAGACTCCTGTGTACAGGAAACCGTACCCAGAATGGGTAGATAGGGTACATGATTACCCAAGAGGTTTCAGGATACCAGATTTTGCCCTTTTTTATGGGAATGGAAACCAGTCAACGGTTGAGTATATTGCTAGGTTCGCGTCTCAGTGCGGTGAATTTTCCAATAATGACTATATGAAGTTAAGATTATTCCCAAATTCTTTAACTAAGGGAGCATTTGTATGGTATATTAACCTTACACCTGGTTCTATCCAAACTTGGCAACAAATGGAAGAGGCATTTCATGCCCAATTCTTCCAAACAAAGCCAGAGTTTTCCATGATAGACTTGGCAAGATTGAGTCAAAGGCCTGATGAGAAGGCTACTCAGTTTATTGCCAGATCTAAAAGAGCACGAAATAAATGTAGGATCATTTTACCGGAGCCTGAATTTGTGAGATTGGCTCAAAATAATTTAGAGCTTAGGCTTCGAAAGAAGTTTGACTCAACTGAGTTTAGAGACTTAGTGGAATTAACCTATAAGGTGTCTAGGTATGAAGCATTACTAGAAGAAGAACAAGATCGAAGTAATGCATCGTACAAGACGTATTATAGAGATCCTAATTATGAGATTAATGCAGCAGAGATTGTAGGGAAAGAACTTGTGATCTGTGAGGCATTAATTCATAAAAATACAACAATTGATCAGCAGTTTAAAAAGAAAGACTTTCATAGGAAATACTCTTTCGACTTAAAAAAGGCAGATAACATTTTTGATCGTTTGCTTGCTGCAAATTTCCTGAAGTTCCCAAAAAGAGTCAAAATTCCGTCTCTAGAGGAACTTAAAGAAAAAGTGTATTGTAAATAGCATAATTCTTGGTCTCACTCAACTAAAAATTGCATTGTTTTTCGAGACAGGATCTAAGAGCAGATTCGAAAGGGAAGTTTAAAATTCCTAGCTAAAGCAGAAAAGGCCATGGGAATTGATACTAATCCATTTCCGAAAATTGGAGAGGTGGCAGCCAATGTTATTATGCTAGACTTCCAGAACTTGTCCTTGAAAGAATTGGAAGAAGTCAATGTGCAGATGTATGTTGCCAACCAGACAACTGTCAAGAAAGACACTGGAAATCTACCAGTTATTGAACAAGGTTTCTCAAACCAGAGGGAAGACTCTGATGAAGAAGCACTGGATGACAATTCTTTAGAAGCAGCTGTCATGCAAAGAGTATGTCCCAGATACAGGCTGAGCTACAAATGGTTGAAAGGGCTTCCAATTGATGAGAAGCAATATTACAAGGATGTGCAGAGGTGTCCTAAACCAACCAGTGCTTATAACAAAAGGCCATATCCAACTAGTATTAGGTAGCAGCCATTAATGGCTGAGCCAACAGCCGCTAGGATGCATTCTAAAGGTAAGAGGCCTTTATATGAGTCCAAACCACCTAATTATTACAGAATTAAGAGCGGTCATCCTGAAAGGAGACCGGAGAAGGGTTCAGTTTATGGGATCAAAGCCAGAGATTGGCCTCCTAGACCAGTCTCACATAGGACGGAAAGTGACTACCTTCATCAAAGGCCTGAGTTAAGCCCGAAACAGGGAGTCAGGGTCAAGCAGTGGCCTTCACAGCCAGCTTCGAAGATGGCTTCAAAGGAAGAAAGAAACAGTTCAACAGTTGGGTTAGTAGGTTCGTGGGTACCTGGAGTTTCAGATTGGTTTGTCATACAGAACAAACCTAGGGAGATGTCTACCCAAAGAAATGTTGTTGGAAACCAAGATAGAATGGTCAAACCTCCTTTGGTAGCTCCAAACAATTGGGTATTGCTTAAGCACCAGAAAACAAAAGAACCAAATATGGTCCTAGTGATTTCTAGGTCCCAAAGAAGGAAGATCCAACGAAAGTACACTCAGTACCAGAAGAATCTGAAAGAAGGTGGAGAAAGTTCTTCATTGGTTCAGCTAAAGAGCCAAGCAAAAGGAGAAGAAGATTCAAAGTTAGACCATAATCTAAAATTGACTCTTCCAGACAAAAGGAGTTGTAGCAGGAAACAATTGGCCAAAGTTCATTCCGAGCTAAAGGCCAAGGAAAGATCCAGCTTGGTAGGATTAGAAAAAGCTTTGATAGAAAGTGATAGTGAGATAGAAGATGAAGTCGTCCCAGGCCAAAGGAATGGGATGGTTGAGGAAGAAATGCTTGAAGCCTTCATGGTTGAACAGACATTTTTGGTCGAAAAACCAACAGAAACAGACCATTCGAAGGAAGTTACTAATACAAAAGTGTCAGAATGCTGCATGGAGGACGCTTCTGAAGTAATTGAACAAGTTGACCAAGAGGGAAAGCAGGTACAGTCAGTCGTCCAATTTGGCTCGTTTCCTCCGGTGTTAGTGAATATGGTGCTTATATTACCACGGGAGTTTCAAGCTGAAGATGAAAACCAAGGTCAGGAGATTGATCCAATTCTAGTCTCTAGTGAAGACTCACAAGTAAGTATGGTGCAAGACGAATTCGAAGGACCCACACCAATGGAAACTGAAGACGAGAGTGAGGAAAAGGTAAGTATTAACCTCTCATACCTTTTTGAGTATCCCACGATGTCCATGACACAGCATGTCAAACCCTTGTATATCAAGGCTTTCTTTGATGGAATACAGATGAATCGGGTGCTGGTGGATAACGGGGCAGCAGTAAACCTGTTTCCAAAATCTTTGTTAAAGAAACTAGGAAAGAAGAACCCCAGATTAATTCCAACCAGTATAGCCATTGCTGGTTTCGCTGGAGACAAACAAATGGCCCAAGGTATTTTGTCCATCAACCTGAGTGTGGGAACTAAGAACTGCATGACAGCATTCTTCGTTATCGACAGCAATGCTAAGTATAATGCTTTACTTGGAAGAGATTGGATTCACACCAACAAATTTGTGCCTTCCTCTTTATATCAAAAAATCATGATGGCCTTGTGCAATGGAGAGACGGAGGAGATCAATGCAGATCATAAACCCTTTATAGCTTGTGCAGATTTCGCAGAGGCCAAATTATATACTGAAGGAGTGGCACCACTCAAGATAATCGAGAAAATTTCGATGGATCACCAAGTGACTACCGATAAGGAATTAGCACACCTGAAGCACTTAGTCCAGGAAAGTGCTGATGAAGTTTGTCGTTAAAGATAACAATGATGCCTAGTTGTAGGCGAAGAGATGGAACCTAGGAGGTCAAATCTTTGGCTTTAATTAAGTTTTCAGCATTGGATATACAATCAATAGTCCAGAAAGTGCAAGAACAAGAGAAAGAAGCCATGATAATTGATTGGAAGCAGGAACAACAACAGGTCAGATGTTTGGCCTTAGATAAATACTGTGCTTTGGATATTGAAACAAAAATCCAAGAGATACAGGAGGGAGATGCCTTGTGGACAGACTTTGTCTATGAGGAGGAGGGTAAAGATGTCGAAACAAAGAAACTGGTAGCAGAGCAAAGCAAGGAGATTGCTTCGAGGTCAGAAGGAATCAAAAAAGGAGCATCAGTAAGTTCTTAGATACAAGACCCCTTGAAAGAAGTAAATTTAGGGGAAGGTTCTATACAATAGCCCACCTATGTAAGTGCTTGGTTGAATGCTCTTGACAGGGACCAGTTGTTGGTTGTTTTGAAGAAATATAAAGATTGTTTTGCATGGTCTTATAATGAACTACTAGGATTGGATAGGTCATTAGTAGAACATAGGCTCCCTATAAAGCCTAATTTCAAGCAAAAACAAAGAAGAATGAGTTCAGAAGTGATTTAGAAAGTTAAGGAGGAAATTCTTAGACTCCTCAAGGCAGGCTTTATTAGGACAGGCAGGTACATTGAATAGCTATCCAATATTGTGTCTGTAGTTAAGAAGAATGGCAAAATGAGGGTATGCATCAATTTCAGAAACTTAAATCTAGCAACTCCAAAAGATGAGTATCTTATGCCTATAGTAGATTTGTTGGTAGATAGTTTAGTAGGGCATCAAATTTTGTCAATGATAGATGGGCACTCTGGTTATAACCAAATCTGCATTGCAAAGGAGGATGTCCACAAGACAGCATTCAGATGTCCTGGAAATATTGGCACATTTGAATGGGTTAAAATGCCATTTGGCCTGAAGAATGCTGAGGCTACATATCAGAGGGCTATGAACACTATATTTCATGACCTCATTGGAGGGTATTTAGAATGTTATATTGATGACATTGTAGTGAAATACCAATCCATTGAGGAACATTTGTTTCACTTAGAAGCAGCTTTTGAAAGAATGAGAAAGTTAAAGTTGAAATTCAATCCTCTTAAATGTGCTTTTAGCATATCATCTGGAAACTTTTTGGGCTATGTCGTACACAAGAAAGGAATACAGATTGACCAGAATAAAGCCAAAGCCATCATTGAAGCTAGACCTTTATCAAGTAAGAAAGAATTACAAAAGTTCCTTGGACAGGTTAATTTTCTTCGAAGATTCATTTCTAATATTATAGGAAAAACTAAAGTATTTTCTTCCTTGTTAAGGCTAAAAGATGAAGAGGAGTTTGTGTGGACAGCAGAGCATCAAACTGCTTTCGAAGGAATCAAAGTTCATTTATTAACCTTCAAGTGCTGATGCCACCAAAGAGTGATAAGCCCTTGAAGTTGTACATAGCTGCAGCAGAGGATTCATTGGGAGTTTTCTTAGTCCAAGACAATTAATGTCACGACCCGAACCCGCCCCTATGGGTTAAGGCCATAACCGACCAGTAATCACGAGATTACCAACGGCTTTAAACCAAATAAGACAAAACTTATCAGAGTAAAGGGGCCAAACGGAAGCAATTTAAAATTTTATCCATAGAGCCGTGCTTATATGCACATCATAACATTCCACATTTACATATGTTAATAACTCACAACAGGAAGAATAGTAGCATAAGGTTCTGTACAGACAGGATCATTCAAATCTAAGTCAGCCAAACAAAACTATACACAGACGTAAACCAAAGTCCTCACCAACATAACGAAATACACAGAATGGCAAAAGGGCGAAGACGTGTCTCGTACATAAGACGCAATGGCTGACTCTTCAAAACTTTGGTTGTTCCATACAGACTTCACTGAGGCTGGGTCTGGACCTCTCTAGGCTCACCTACAAACACATGAATAAGCGTGAGCGAAAGCCCAGTGAATAATATCAAATAAAGAATATACATTGGAACAATATACATCAAACGGCCTTAGGCCCATTTTATATTTCTAACTACTACATACATATATAGACATATGTAAGTTAAGTAACTGCGATTTCGAACACATCATACGGCCTCGGGCCCAATTCTTTAGTATCATTCAGGTCAAACTAGCCTTTGGCCCTTTCGTACTTTTATGTCAAACTATTATTCGTGTCAAACTATTATTCGTGTCAAAACAACCTCTGGCTTACCCATTCATTCTTGTCAGAACGGCCTCTGGTCCATCCCTTCATTCTTGTCAAAATGGCCTTTGGGCCATTCATTCATTCTTGTCAAAACGACCTCTGGCCCATTCATTTGTCAAAACGGCCTCGGGCCCATTCATTGGTTCTTGTCAAAACGGCCTCTGGCCCATTCGTTCATTCTTGTCAAAACGGCCTCTAGCCCATTCATTTGTCAAAACGGCCTCTGGCACATTCATTCATTCTTGTCAAAACAGCCTCAGGCCCATCTATTCTTTCTTGTCAAAACGGCCTCAGGCCCATTTATTCATTCTTGTCAAAACAGCCTCCGGCCTATTCATTCGTGTCAAAACGGCCTCCGGCCCATTCATTCATGTCAAAACGGCCTCTGGCCCACTCATTTGGTATAGCAAACATTGTCCACCAATCGAATTAATGAACTTATAAAACTTACATAGAAGTAAGCAATTGGACAACAACATATTTCAGAGATCTTGGTTAAGATATTACTCACAGTGATCGGTTGGTTGATTTGTCCTGGAGCTTGACCCTACACATTACATAACACATATGGGTCATAACCGATTCAATTCGTTCTTAATTCACATATTCCTCTTTAGGCTTAATTCTTCTTCTTCTAACTCATTTACAATGCTCGATGTATGCCTAAGAGTACTTAGAAGTGAAAGGGAACGGAAAACGGAACACTGAATGCATTTTCAAAATTTCAGAAAACAGGGTCCCCGCTCGAGCGTGGACTTCCCCGCTCGAACGGACCCATGAGGTCTGCAAAAGTACTGGATACTTCGAATTTACGCTTGAGCGTGAAGTCTGGCGCTCGAGCTGAAGGTCTATTTACATAGCTTCCCGTTCGAGCGTGAACTTCCCCGCTCAAGTGGACACCATGTCTGCAAAGTTCGAGCACGATTCCCGCCGAGCGGTATTTCTCGCTGAGCGACGTCAAAAATTTTGGGTTTTCAAAACACATTCTTGAGTGAAATTTGACATTCAAAGGTTCCAAAACACATGATTTCGCTTAAAAACATGCAAACGCATTTCATTTCATGAGAGTATAAAAGTATGACCCTAAATTGTTCAAAGTCATCATTTAATTCCCAAATAGATCGACATTTCTTCCATATGATCAAAATCCAAACATTCAAACTTCATACCAATTCCATAACTTCTTCAATCATGCACGCATGTCAAATTTTGACTTCATTTCTGTTACAAATGGTACAAATGATGCTCCAAATCATGAAGCTACACAAAACTACTCATGCATGTAAGGTTTGATGCTCTATTCTTCATATTTAACATGCTATATGCTAGAACATCCAAAATTGTAACAATTATGCACATGCATGTTCATTTTAACTTCAAATTCATTTCAATTCTTGCTCTTGATAACCCAACTAGCTTGAATACACAATTTACAACTTATACTCATAAGTTTATGCTCAAATGCTCACCTAGAGGTTCAATCTTCCAAATAGGAGCAAGTTCTTGAGCCTAGCCCTTTAAAGCTTGAGCTTTTTAGCAAAATCTTCAAAATTGAACCCTCTCTCTCTCTAAATCCGGTTCTCTCTCTCTCTCTAGAGAGGAATTTCGGATGATGAGCTCAAAAAGAAACAAAGTGAGGGTGTATAATGGCCTCTAAAAGCCCCCTTTCAAATACATTATTCTAATATAAAATAATTGAGCACTAACCCATTAATTTAATCTAATTAATGTGATCCAAATCAATTTTCAATTAAATTTCACCGTAGGCTCTAAAAATTATGCCAATCACAATGGCGCAATCAATTTCGGGTTATGTGGCCGATAGGGCCTTCAATTTAATTTCCAAAGCAGATAATCGAATAGATATTCCTACGGTGAACAGATAGAAATTCAAAACCATATATATTCACATAATGGGCACACAAAATCATATCAAACACATAATCAAATTCATAATAAGGACCGATTAGCATAATGCGGAACAGGGGTATCACAATTAAGAAGGCAAGGAGCAAGCTGTTTATTACCTTAGTAAGTTTCTAAATTCTTGTGAATGTAAATACTCAGATGTAGAAAAGTCAGTTTTGCATTGTATTTTGTCAGAATGAAATTAAGATACTATATTTTGCCTACAACTGTCTTGGTAATTGTAACCACTGATTTGGTTAAATATATGTTATCTAGATCCATGTTGATGGGAAGAATTGGCAAATTGATACTACCTTTATCAGAATTTCATCTAGAATATGTTCTCCAAAAGGCAGTAAAATGACAAGTTTTAGCTAATTTTTGGCACCATCCATATCAAACAAAAGCCAAGAGATAATGGAACTTGATATGGCTAGTATTGAACCATGGCAAATGTGGTTTAATGGATCAAAAGCCAATGGTTTAATCGATTGGTGTAGTAATTAAGTCACCACAATAAGTAGAAACCATGCATGGTTTTAGAGTGGATGAAATTACTTGTTCCAATAATCGTCAATATGAAGCCTTAATAATGGGATTGAAAATACATATTGATTACAAACTCATGCAGTGACATATTTGGAGATTCTCAATTGGTAGTTAACTGTGAAAGGGATTTTCAAATGTCAAAGTATAAACATGTTGCTATACTATGTTGTTGCATTACATCTGTTTTCTCAATTTCAAATAGCAAATGTAACTCATGTCCCAAGATTCTTGAATAATAAAGCTAATGATGTGGCTCAGAAAGTTTCGAATTTCAAGAGAAGAGATAATACTCAAAGGGACATAAGCCAAACAACATATTAGACAGTAATACCATCCTTAAATAAAAGGAATGTGGTCCTGGAAGTCAATCGTAATGATTTACAAGAACAAGATTGGAGGCATCCAATAATGCAGTATCTATCACGACCCAAACCCGCCCCTAGGGGTTTAGCATCAGAATCGCCAAGAATCCGTGATTACAAGGCCCGCTAATAAAGAAGACAAGATACAGTAGTATGGGCATGGCGGAAGCCAAATCAGTAAATAAACAATGTCCAACGAGCTATAACAGTCTGTATGCAAAAAGACTTTTGATTCATATGCACATTCATAACGAAACAGTCTATACATATGTACAATCATTCAGAACAGGGACCTAATCCCCAACAATAACAGTACAGTAACAGTCTATACAAAACAGAACAGAAGGGGGAAAACTAAAACACCTCAAAGTCGTAGCTTGAACGGGCTCGAAACCTCGCAGTGAGGCACATAGGTTGGCTTGACAAAACTGGAGTTACCCCGACGTTTCTAGCAACGGTCCGGTTCCTGAACACCTACATATATATATGAGCAGTGAGCTAAAGCCCAGTGAATAACATAATGCGTAAAGAGGCTGAGAATGAATGTCCTTACAGCAATGAAAACAGTTCATTAAATCAGTATTATAGTCATTCAGTCATAACAGTCATATGTGGTACATCCATTAGCATTGCAGTACAGTAAACAGTAGGTCTTAAAAGACCGAATAGTCAATGATGGCCATCATATCAGTAAACAGTAGTGATTCCAACATGGGAACCGACAGAGATCTCTCGAATAAAGAATAAAGAATAAAGAATAAGAGTTGCTATGGATGCCACAATATAGTTCTAATAGAGGACATACATTCATTCGCCATCAAGATCAATTCAAAACAAGATGTTTTAACCATTCAGAAGATATTCGTATTTGAACATATCTTTACACAGTTGTTACTTACAGAGTTCTAGGCTACAGTTAAGCTAGAGCGCGTCCTCAGATGCCAACCCTACACAGTTACAGATTGAACACACACTAAGCTACACAGTTGGGAAAAATAATAACTTAATCCCTAATTGCCTCAGTGTGGTTCTACATCTATATCCTCATTAAGATACCTTAAACTAGACCTAAGAATGCCTAGGATGAAATGAGGATGCAAAGATGCACTTTAAAAGCATTTTCAGAATTTTCAGAAAACAGGGGTCCCGCTCGAGCGGACATGCAGACAAAGGTTCCCCGCTAGAGCATCACTTCCCCCGCTCGAGCGGACTGCAAAACATGGCAAAAGTATTGGATATGTGAAAATCACGCTCGATGGGCACTCGACACCCGCTTGAGCGTGTGACACAAGATCCCGCTCGAGCATCCAATACCCTACTTAACGGATCGCAAAACAAGCAAAGTGCCGAGCACGAATTTCACGCCGAGCGCCACTTCGCCGAGCGTGAGTTCAAAACTGAATTCTAAATTTGAACCTCAAGCTCAAAATCAACTCCAAATGTATCAAATTCGATCCCTTTAGGCTAACTTTCTGGAAAACACTTCAAAACCCATAGTTTTACATGATCCAAAGCTCAATTGTAAAATCAAAGCCCCAAAGGAAGATCAATTCAACATGATTTTCAAACCAAATTCATGAACAAGACTTCAATTGGACATGCATGCATTTATACAACTCTCAAGCATTAAATACTTGCTCTAAGAGCCAATTCTTACAAAAACATGATATTTCATGAACCTTAGCTAGAACTTGGACATGCATGTAACAATTTTCCATGAAATCAACTCAAAATTCAACAATATAAACATGCATGCATGGAATGAGCTTCAATTCAACATCATAAGGCTTAATCTAGGCTTAGATCACTAAAGACACAAGAACCAAGCATGAACAATCTTAAATACAACAATGAGAGGTTGAAATTCCTTACTTAAGTCTTGAATTAGAGGTATGAAGGCTCAATGTTGTAAGTCTTCTACAATTTCCTAAAGTTTCCAAGCAAAACCCTCAAGAACAATTCAATCTCCTAACTCTCTCTCTCAGTTGGTTTGTCTCTCAAATGGACAGAGCAAATGTTGTGTTTAGGTGTAATGAAGCTCAACATATTTAGGTAGTGGGCCATTAAGGATGGCAATAAGGTAAATAAACCTAAGTCTTGTAAATTAGCATTATTCAATCTAATTTAATCATACTAAATCACATTTTAACTGAATATATCATAAAATCACATTAATTCTAATGATTATTAAACACTAACCGATTTTAGGTTTAGCCGCCAATAAGGCCTTCAATTCGCAATTTGAACATAAAACCTGAACAGATAATTTACCAAACGAACAGATAGATATGCAATTTAACAGTATACTCAATCAATCAGTTTCAGATTTCAGTCAGTCAGTTCAGTATTTCAATCAATTCAATTACCAATCATAATCAGTCTTAATTTAGCAGTAATCAGTGGTTAATCGGTAAACAGTGGTGAGGGTTGTTACAGTATCTGGCTGGCCCATCTTCGAAAGCCAGTAGAAAAATTAGATTGCAGTCTATGTAATACATAATGTATGGTAATGCTCTCTACAAAAGAGGGACAGATGGGTTATTGTTGGAATGTTTAGGCCCAAAGGAAGCATTGACAACTATAGTTGAGGTTCATGAAGGCATCTGTAGTGTTCATCAGCTTGGTGTAAAGATGAGATGGCTGCTTCGAAGGCATTCCTACTATTGGCCAACTATCCTTAAAGATTGCATAGAATATGCAAGAGGTTGCCAGGTATGCCAAAAGCATGGCACGCCAAAAGCATGGCACGATAAGCATCGCGTGCCATAACCCACCTACACGCATTGTAGAAGCCTTGGTTATTTAGAGGACGGGCCATGGATATGATGGGAAAAATACACCCACCCTTTTCAAGCATCATTGTTTCATCTTAGTGGCCACCGACATTTCACTAAGTGGGTCGGGTTGCTAAGCCATACAAGGTCAGAGACCAGATTGAAGTCATTGATTCATTAAGGAATTAATCCATAGATTTGGTATCCCATGACTATAATCAAGTGATAATAGGATCAGATTTGATAGGAAAATGGTAAAGTCTTTTGCGAGTTTGGAATTAGCCTTGTTAATTCCACCCCTATTATGCACAAGTCAATGGTCAAGTCAATCATCCAATAAGTCTTTGAAAAAGAATACGTAAAGTTGTGGAAGACAATCTTAGGATTAGCATAACTTATTGTTGGATATATTGTGGGCTTATAGGACTTCTCCAGGTCAAGCGTGAATCACTCCTTATGCCTTAGTATATGGGTATGATGTAGTGTTACCTGTGGAAATTAATGTTAAGTCCTTGAGGGTAAGATGTCAAGACCAGTTAGATCTTGAGCAATACCATAAAAGTATGTGCTTAGAATTAGAAAGTATAGATGAAGCTAGGATTCTGGCATTAAATAGCATTCTTTTCTAAAAGAAAAAAGCAGCTAAAAACTATAATAAGAAAGTCAAGCACATTAGTTTTGATGAAAGTGATTTGGTATAGAAGACAATACTCCCAATAGGGATTAAAAGCCACAAGTTTGGCAAATGGTCACCTAACTGGGAAAGACCGTATCAAATTCATAGAGTCTTCCCTATGGGAGCATATCATTTAAAAATTTTGAATGGATATGTACATCCCAAGAAAATTAATGGCAGATATTTGAAGCCTTATTATCCAACCGTATGGGAAACACAAAGAATAGAGTAAGTGCTAAATAAAAAAAATGAAAACATTCAAATGATAAATAAGAATTTTTATTTCATAAAGAGTTGAGTACATGTAACCATAGATTGGCCCAGTCAAGATAATGTCTCGCTTGTTCTTTTACAATAGATGCTTTATTCAAGTGATGGGAATAACCGGATGGTCAAGCCATCTCCGCTGATCACCAAATTCTTGATTGGTAATCTGCAATTTGGTGGTTGTTCAATCTAAGGCTTGGTTGACTGCTGATAGCTCATCTTCAAGTTGAGTTTTCTTCTCCAATAATTGAGCTCGAAATTAGGAGACGGAGGAATGTTGTTCCTTCAATTCTGACACTTCAGTATGTACCTTGGAAATGAAGCTCCGATTTCTCACCAATTTCTCCTCCGCAACCTTGGCAACATGGCAAATGTTGATGTAAAAATCAATTGTGGCTGCTGCCTGAGATAAATAACTTGAGACAGCCATGTCGGATTGCTCAACAACCTTGCAACTCTGGAGGAAGCCATCTTTGATTATATATAGCGATCCCGGTTTTTCCTTCCTTATTTACTGTATTCCAGACTTGTTTCCGTTGAGGATTGTTGTCATCTATATTTCATTTCCGTCCCTTAATGCTTTGGATTTGAGTTTAGAATTGTCTTGGGCGTGTTTCGAACAGGTTGGTTGAGCTTTTGTCCCAACTCTTGTTGCCCAGATTTTTGGTGATCCACTCGAGCGGGTCTTCTTGCGCTCGAGCGGAGTTTGCATACCTTCAGTAGGTTGTCCGTCTGCAAAAATACTGCAGATGTGTTTTTCACGCTCGAGCAGATCTCCTTACGCTCGAGCGGGTCGCACTCGAGCGGGTATCCTTGCACTCAAGCGGGTGTTCGATGTCTGTAAAAATACTGGAAGAGTGTAATCTACGCTTGAGCGGGTGTTCCTTTGCGCTCGAGCGGGGGGAGTTTTTCAATTGTGTCTTGGTGCTTGAACGGGTATTCTTGAGCTCGAGCAGGTCCAGTTTTTGTATTTGACGCTCGAGCATCCTATTCTACGCTCGAGCGGGTCATACATATATCAGTTAGCAGCTGGGTCATTTTAGATCACTTTTTCAACTCTCACTCTCTCTCTTACTTTTCAAAACCTATTTTGAGAGCTTCTCTCACTACATTTCACCTTCTCTCTAAGGTTTGATCTAGTTTGAGTGATCTTCTACCTTAGTTCCTTTGCAAAGAATGTAGAGCTTGGCTTGGGCTACCTATCAATCCAAAAATCTTGAAGTTTGGAGCACTTTCGATTTTCTTCACCTTCTCTTTTGGGCTCTGAACTTAAGGTAGAGATAACTACTCATATTTATGGTCTTTGACTGTAACAACCCTCATCATCGCCATCGATTAAATATCGACATCGCTAAACTATGATCGATTGAATCGATCAATTATCGAATCGATCGATCAATCTGCTTAAATGCATTTTCTATCTGCTGACTGCTTGATTATCTGCTCATGTCTTTATGTTTAAATTGTAATTGAAGGCCTTATCGACGGCCGAATCCGAAATTGACTGATGTTTTAGGATCATTGGAATTTATGTGATTTTATGGCATATTTAACCAAAATGTGATTTGGTATGATTAAATTAGATTAAAATAAGTTAAATTGCATTGTTGCACTTATTTACATTTTTGCCACATTAGCGGCCCACTACCTAGACTATATTTTAGCCTCATTACACTTAAACAACACAATTTCATCAGCCCCTTTTCTTGCACAAACCGACCAAGAGAAAGAAAGAGTGAGAGAATTGAGTTCAATTTGTTGATTTGCTTGGGGAATTAAAGAAATTGAAGGATAATTGTCTAATTGAGCCTCCATACCTTTAATTCAAGACTTAAGATAGATTTCTTGCCATCTTGTTTATGTTTTGTGTTGACTCTTGCATGATCCATGAGCCTCTAGTGACTTAAGTCTAAAATTGGTCCTAATAGATTGAATTGGAGCTTAAGTCATGCATGCATGTCTATATTGATGAATTTTGAGATGAATTCATAGAAATTGTTACATGCATGTTCATATTAGAGTTTTAGTGCATGAATTTATCATGTTTTGAAAAGATTGACTCATTTGAGCAAGTAAATGAAGCTTTGAATTGATTTAAACTCTTGCATGTAACACATTCATCATGTTCTTGAAATATTGGTTGAAATCATGTTAAATTGATCTTTCTTTGGGGCATTGATTTTACAATTGAGCTTTGAATCATGTTAAACTATGAGTTTTGAAGAGTTTTCTAGAAAATTAGCCCAAGATGATTGATTTTGATACATTGGAACTTGATTTGAGCTTGGAAGTTCAAATCTGGAAATTCCAGATTTTGGACTCCCGCTTGAGCGGGGAAAGTGGCGCTTGAGCAGGAAATTCGTGCTCCCAAAGATTTTGCAAGCTTTTGAAGTCCGCCGAGCGGGTAATCGGCGCCGAAATGAACTTGTGTCTTACGCTTGAGCGGGTGTCGAGCGCCCATCGAGCGTGATTTTTGAGTATCCAAGATTTTTGATCGTTTAAAGACGCCGAGCGGAAAGTGACGCCGAACGGGAACCTTTATCTCGCATATCCGCCGAAAGCAGGAAGTCCACGCTGAGCGAACTCGCTTTCAAAATTTTGAAAATGCTTTTAAAGTGCATCTTTGCATCCTGATTTCATCCTAGGCATTCTTAGGCCTAGTTTAAGGCATCTTAATGAGGATATAGATGTAGAACCGCACCGAGTCTAAGTAGGGACTAAGTCTTTGATTCCTAATATGAACTTAGTGTGTGTTCGCTCACTATATATGGTTGGTTCCTGAGACGCGCCTAGCCGCTTATAGCCCGTAACTCATGAGTAACAATTGTGTAAAGATATGTTCAACCGAGAATGTTTTCTCGATCGCTTAACCGAATCGCTTCAATCGACATCGCTAATTGAATAAATGTATGTCCTATATTCTCGAATCAGACAGGGCATCCTTAGCAACTATTGTTTACATCGTTATCACATAGAGATCTCTATCGCCTTCCTTGTTGGAACCACTCATCGCTTATTGATTGATGGCCATCATCGATCGCTCGTCTTTCAAGACCCATCACATCAGCATCGCTATGCTAATGGATGTACCACATATGATTGAATGACTGATATACTAAATTAATGAACTATTTTCATTACTGTAAGGACATTCATTCTAAACCTCTTTACGCATTATGTAATTCACTGGGCTTTAGCTCACTGTTTATATATATATGTAGGTGTTCAGGTACTGCATCGAGTTGTGAGCGTGATTAGACTCCTTTGTCAAGCCAAACACTGTGCCTCACTGCGAGGTTCCAAGCCTGCCAAGCTATGACTTAGGGGTGTTTTTATTTCCGCCTATCTCTCAGATTTTGTATAATTGTATAGACTTAGCAATCGCACTATATCGCTTAATAGGGATTTAGTCCTTGTTCGCCGGATTGTATATATTGTGCATACCGCTTGTCACTTCATCGTACATATGAATGAAAAGTCTTTTGCATACAGATCGTCATGACTCATTGATATTGTTTATTTATCGCTTTTGGCTTCCGCCATGCCCTCAGACTGCTTTTACTGCCTTTATCAGAAGGTATCTTCTGAATCACGGACATCGCTATTTACGCTAAACCCATAGGCGGGTTTGGGTCGTGACATTGACATAAACTTGTTGTCATTTTGATGTAATGTTGAAATTGGGTAATTGTGGGTGTTGGGTTTCAAATATAAAAGAGGGTTTTGTTCTTTTGGCCAATACATGTGTATTTGGGTCCCAAAATGAGATTGTGGATGTTTAATGATAATATTTGGACCTTTGGGTCAACATTGGAATAAAGGGGGAAAATACTATATTTGGGTTTTATTGGGTCATTAGTGTAATTAATGACTTTCTTTGTGAAATGGTGGAATTGGGTAGTTATGAGAAAGAATGGTGGGGTTGGATTGATTAATCACTCACTTTTAAAAATATTGATAATTTATCTGTTGATGTATTTATTATCTGTTTAGAAATAATTACTTTGGGCTATCGGTGGAGGATAGTTGTAATTGTTGTAGACACTGTATGTTGATTAGGAAAAATTGAAACTAATCACGTTGAATAGGTAATTGAATATGACGGTTAGAATAATACATCGAATCTGTGTATGATTGATCGTGTATATGATAATTGTTTATATATATTGTTTTGTGTAGGAGGAGATAGGGGATGTACTCCACGGTTTAGGGAAAGATAGGGAATGGACTCCTAAACTGGATGTTATTTGGGATGAGATAGGGGATGGACTCCATTGATACAGCAAATCTGTGTATCATTTATGAAGTATGGAAGTGTTTTAATATGACATTAATACAGCAAATATGTGTATCTGTTGTGAAGTATGGAAGTGTTTTATTATGAGCTATTGTCTCATTTGAAATTGAAGTATTGTTGTTATGAGTTGTAGTCTCATTTGTGTTGGTTGGCCAGGTTCTAAGCCATGATTATGAATTGAAAAATTTGTTAAATAAAGGAAAGTAAAATGAATATGGATATATTTGTCATGGAACTGAAATGTGTTATGAGTTGATTTATATGAGTTAAACATTTATCAAATACTAATGTTTTAGTTATTGCTTATATTATGTTTAGCATATCTCTACTGGGCGTTGGCTCACCCTATATGAGACATCATTTTCAGGTGCAGGTGATATGCCACTGAAGGCTTCTTTTTGTGATTGTTTTTTGGTATTATATGTATATCAAGCCAAGAGCTTATTTTGTGTTTTGAGTTAGTACTCTTCCTTTTGTGACCAAGTGTTGGCTTGGAAAGTTGTAAGCCCATAGAGCATTTACTTTTGTTGTCAACATGTAACACTTTTGGATTAAATACTTTGATGAATGGAAATATGTTTATTTCTCTTATGTTTATGGATGTCACGAATGTGTGATTTATGGGTTTATTTTTGAGGGCGTTACATTATAGGCCTTTGTAAGGCTTCGAAAGGAATCCTCAAAAAAGATGCCAATAGCTCCGCATACCGTCCAAGTCTATCGAAGGCAAGGAAGTCTTACCAATCGGAGGAAGAGCTCTCAAAATTTCTAGTAGCTTAATCAACTAGACTAATGGCTCACCATTGCTAGTTATTGGAGATGGAAGGTATGTCAAAAGAGCTAGTCTAGCCTCAAAAATATCCACCTTATCCATTGACATGGAAGGTACAGAAAGAGCTCTGGTAGAAGGAAGAAATGATTGCATATGAATCGGAGAAAAATGTGAAGTATCCTTAGCAGTCTCTATAGTTTTTGCTACCAGTTGGTCAAGAGAAGAAGGACTGGAGCTAGGCAAAGATAATGGATGATGGATTGGAGAGCTACCAAGATTCTCTATATAGGAATCACTACCATCAAAGATGAAGTAATAGCTAGAATTTCCCAAGAGGAGGAGGAGAAGAAGCAGGCTCGAGAGAGAATCAAATTGAGTAAAATCGAAAAGACAAATGAGAGGGTATGGAGTTAAGCCAAAGGAAAGAGATGTAGGAATACTTGACCTCAAGAAATGTATGAAAAACATGGGACCAAGAGGTGAAAGGATTGCTTGAATTGGCTTTTGTAATTTGAGGACTTTCAACTTCAAGAGAGATTGAGGAGTCCTTGTAGAGGAAAGGGCAGTAGTCGCTCCTACAAAGAAGAAGTACAAAGTAATGTCAAGTCTCAATACCAAGAATTTGACAAGAGAATAAAAGAATAGAGACATGAAAGAAGTTACTTGTTTCAGAAGTGGTAGCAATGATGGAAGAGCTACGAAGGGAATAATGCTCAATAATACGCTTTCTCATAGCTTCGTGGATTGCATCAACAAAGCACAGCCTTCATCTCTTAATAGTTGTCACGCCACCTTTTTTCAAATTTCTCTAGAAAACAATTATTGCCTTAGAATGTCTTTACTCCAATCGCTCGTAGTTACCATGAACAGTGGTCTTCGACCAAATCAAGGAAAGACACCATCTTCTTTCTTTTTTCTCAGAGTGGTATTTCCTGCTCTTTCTCAATCTCTCTTTAATCTGAGACTCAGACTCTTCAGGAGTGAGTATTAGCTTCATTTTCTTTTTCTGCTAATGTTTGTCTTTGAGAGTAGCTAGAGCTTCAGCTCTCTTAGGAAATTCTTCTTGTGGAGACCCTATACCAAGAGGTATAAATGTAAAGGAAACAAATAAAAGAGTCTAAAAGAAAAGAAACCTGAAAATACATACCCTTTTTCGAAGTAGCTCTGGTAACTCTAGTAGGAGGGGGTGAGGCTATAGGAACAGTCTTGGCAGCTGTGGAAATAGAGGGAATGTTCTCGACTGCTGTTGGTTTAGCCCTAGAAGGCACACCTAGTTCTATCAGTAAATCATGAGGATATATAGCTAGATGCACTTCCATATTGGCTGTCCACTAATTTTGAAATCTCTTTAAAGCTAAACCAGAGGGGATGAAGGGTGTAAATTTGAACTCATTCAAGTCTTTCAATAGCTTAAATGTTGCCTCCTCTAGTTTGGATTTGGGTACTCTTAGATCTCTGGCTGTGAGATGGACATTCGAGAGACTGCAGAGTGGAATGGGAATTCCTTGAGTAAGCCCAAATTGTCTTGTAAACTGAGAAGGGCAATATACCTCAGATATGCACTTGTAGGCTCGAGGGTTTAAAGTACCAATGAACAGTTCCCTCGGCAACAAAATGGAAGCCCACATATCTTTGTGTGATGGGATGGAACACTCTTTATTAGCCAAGAATGTTTGCAGCCAAGTTGGTCCTTTGTTGGCATCAAAGGGACAAAAGAATGTGGCAGCTGGGGAAATAGGAAGTTGATGAAAAAGGGTGAGGTAATAGGCAAAGGAAGCAGGATAAAGAACAATTCTAGCATATTTTTCCCCATAAGTGCTAGGATCCTGAACTAGGAATTTTAAGCATTTGGGATGCAAATCAGTAAAGTAAGCGAAGAGCCAGAGTTGGAGCACCCAAAGGGGACCTCCTTGGTTGATATCAAGAGATTTTTCACAAAATTAGGAGCAGGCTCTATAGACATGGCCTAAAAGGTAAGGGGCCAAGGCTATTCATTTCTTCAAAACAAGGGCCTTCGCAAGTAGGGCGAACTCAGGCATGATTCGCTGAGATGATGTACAAAACAGAAATTTACACAACCAGTATAAAATAAAGGAAAAGAGTTCTCGTTCTCTCACGCGGCCTTCCCTTTTATTTTCAGCCTTTACAAAATCAGTGAAGGAGGAATTTAAAGGTAGAAGGGAAAACTTAACAGAAAGGTCTGGGTAGCTTAGTGTAAAAGGAGTACCAAGTGGTAAAAACCATAAGAGATGGCAGATATCAAGAACGGTGGGGGCCATCATACCACACCGAAACTGAAAAAAATGAAAAGCCATGTTCCAAAAGCAAAGAGCGGCAAGAATGAAAAAAGGGTCTTCCGGAATGATAAACCTGGAAAGACGAAGGGCGTTGAGAATACAAAGCTCTTGCAGGTCACATTCTCTTGCAAGCACAACCCTGTCATACCATTCCTCCCACTCAGCCCTCAATATCGACCAGCAACGATGAGGGCGGTTCATTCTCCAATTTCTACCAAGCCCTCTTCATAGAGAGGAAAATGGTCCTCCAAGCGAGGGTACAAATCGAAACCGGACGGGAGCCTTCAAAGATAGAACCTAGGACATATTCTTGTTTGTCGCTATGGCGAGGAACAAAAAGGCGTCCGGCCAATAGTACTTGATCTATCGCCTTTAAATTTGGCAATCTTTCTCAATACATCTCTTCAAAGCCATTGTTGGGCTTACGA
This sequence comes from Camellia lanceoleosa, assembly GCA_025200525.1. Classification (NCBI taxonomy): domain Eukaryota; kingdom Viridiplantae; phylum Streptophyta; class Magnoliopsida; order Ericales; family Theaceae; genus Camellia; species Camellia lanceoleosa. The sequence goes on from CM045764.1 coordinate 6,446,940, forward strand.
CGCCAGTTGGTACTTGCAGAGAAGAAAAATCCATTGGTGGCAAGTAGCAAGGAAGAGAGGGTTAATAGAGGGGAAGGTTTTGTGTGTTGAGCAAATGAGTGAATTCAGAGCATGAAATAAAAAGAGTTCTAAAACTTTTGTGTCTAGAAAATATATCGTGGAATTCGTAAAGAAGTACTAAAAGTATGGATGCGAAGAGTTTCCCTCAATATTGATAATTTCTGGAGGGAAATACATCTCAAATAATGGTGGCAGCTTTGAAATAAAATATTTGGCTTCGAAACTAGTTTTTGGCGCCAAAGTCAAATGACAAATGGTTTCGAAAGCAGGAAGTTGGCTTCGAAACACATTCCACACCTAAGGATGCAAGAACGTTCAAGTATTTATTTACCTCAGCAGGATTGGAAACATGTTTCAGGGTTTCTTAGTGAAAATAAATCCTTCGAAGCAAAACTTGAGATCCCTTAAGGATGGAAATTGTTGTTCGAAGTATCAAAACCAATAGTTGGTTTCATAATATACAGAAGAGATGGCTTTTTCGGATTAAAACAGTGCAGCCCTTGAGAGGGGTTTCCATATTTTTGAAAGTATGGACTATTGTTCGAAACAAAAATGGTTAATTTAAAACTAATTGATTGTGCTAACCATATGACCATATGTTGGATATGATTAAAACAAGTTTTAAGGGGCAAGATTGTTAAATTAAGTTAATCGATTCTAAATGGAAACCAAAGAAAAGTTGTCAATCAGATTCCATGAATTGAAAAGTTCATGTTGGTTTTTCAGTGTTTCATTTGAGATGATTGAATCTAGATTCGAAGGATGAGATTGTTGAGTTCGAAGCCTTAAATTTGCTTGTAAAGACAAACGGAGATAAAGTCAAACCATGCCAAACAAAGAGAAAAGTCTTAACTGTATTGAAACAAAAGTAATTACATCAAAATGCCCTCTTTGGGTACAAATTCGAGTTCTTAAAAGTAAAAAATAGAATAAGTAACAAGATTATGGAATTTGGTCCAGCTATGGTCAATAAATTTATGTTCCTTTTTTATTTTATTTTCTATTTTCTCCAAAGCTTGATCAAGTTGATGTGTTCTTACTTGATAAAAGAGTTCTTCAAATTTCTTTTTTATTTCAAACGCTTTCTTTTAACCCTTGTTCCACCATCCATATCCAAGTCATCCCAACACGCAGAAGTCTTTATTCTTGAAGTCATCATATTCTTCGATGAGGTTCTCGCTTCAGACTAGGTATGAACTTGAAGGGATGAAAATTGGTTCAAAGATTAGGTGGTGGCCAATGTAAGTCCGATGCCAATGAAGAAGCAACAAGAGTTGGTCCAAAACATTTGGAGTTCTACTTGGGCGATGGGGTTGAGGACGGACCGAAGTCATAACATCACAAGTCCATCGAAAGTTCTTGAGAGGAACATCGTCTTCAAGAACATTGAAAGGCAAGTGAGAAAAGGCCGCAAGCAGAAGTTGGGCTTGCTTTCGTTGAGCTGGAGTAGAGGGAGGTGGAGACTTATAGGGGGGAAAAACCTTGTCCGCAGAGAGGGTAAGCCTTAGTCTCTCTATCCAGCGGGGATTTTGCGGAGGAGGAGGTATAGAAGCTTCCATTTCGAAAGAATAAGGAAATTGAGGGGTATTAAAACAATCAAGTCAGTCAGAAGAGCAAAACCTCGCCTTCTGGGCTAAGAACAATGGGTTATACCTTGTACCTCTTTTGGGCGCTGTAGCTTGTACTATCTTTTAGGCATAGAGGATGTGTACCATGCTACAAGTAGATTGTCTTTCTAAACTGCCGCTTGTGGTCGAGGGCACGTAAGTGATAAACCACCAACTCCGAGCATCAAGGGAATTCTAGAGGATCAATGAACTTGACAAAGTGATGATTAACTCGCCCTTAACTCCCATGCCTCAAGTTCTAACCACTTTCTCCAACCGTAAGTCAGAGAAGAAGAAGCCACGCCTTTATCTCACGCAGTAAGATCGTGGATTAGAAGAAGAGTTTCCAATGTCCATTTTTGCAAAATTTTGGGTTAGAGAATTATGAGTGGTGGCGTAATCCAAAGGTTGATAGTTTGCAAAAGCTTCCATGACTTGAATATAGGAGGTGGTAAAGGTGACTAATCAATGCATGAAGGTTCTTTCGGCGAAGAACATCATCATCGATGACTCTTCAGATACTCAATCAATAGAGAGAATTGGTTTGGCCATAAAAGATGTATCACCGTTTCAATACTAAGATGGTGGGGATGTTCAAAGGATTAAAAGAGAATTTAATGCAAATGATGAATAAGCTTGCATTTCTCGAAGAATGAAAGCCCACGACGCTTTTTAAGACGCGATAAAGATTGATCCACTAATATCACCAAATATTTGGTATATTAGTGCGGGGTAATATTGGCTACTTATTTGTATAAGCCAATTACAATTCAACACGCAAGGTGTCAAGGTAATACAGAAGACAATTCTAAACCTTCGGCGTGATCATACACGCGGCGCTTAGTATTGGTTTTCATAAGATCTCACAGAGTAATCGATCAAGAAAGAGATACAAAATGATGTGGCTTCAATTACATTCACATTTAAATCAAAATCGTGAGGAAGCCTAACTACGTATTGACATAGCGGTTAACTATAAGGCAACATGATCACGATCATCACGAGCGATTCGAATTTTAGAAGTATAGTTCGATGGTTATCCTCGAGAAGTGATAAATAGCAAAGAAAGCTCCGCAAAAGCCCTAGATTCAAATCCAAAAATCAGCTTTTATTTGCTTTATTTCCTTACCGCTTACATTTCGTTCTTTTATATTTCAGATTTTAAAATTCTCAGACCGTGATTTCGCTCATAGGAGTAGTTTCAAGTAGATTGTTATTTTAAACCTCTACGGTTAATTGGATCATTGTAAGTCTTTTCGCTTTACTTGATAAAATATCGCAATTGTTCTTTTCATTTAATTATTGTCGCTTTATTCCTCGCTACAACGCCACCAAGAAAAGTCTTCTTCATTGAGGCCGAAAGAACTAAAACACAATCAGTTCGATAATCGTTGACAATTAAATTTCAGAAGGACTAATTGATCCTTGCCGGCATGCTCAAAATTACCGTAATAACCTTCGAAAAGTCAAAAGCCAACAACTTTTTATAATTTAAAAATCCAAATAATATTTTTAATAATTTAAAGATCTAATGTAAATAAGTTTATTTTTTAATTTTAATTATTTATTATTATTATTTTACTTATATGATAAGATATTATTATTTTTATGATTAGTTATATTTTGA